>JAWWNH010000029.1:44632500-45305000 GCA_034641385.1 Darevskia mixta
AGGGACACTGGCAAATGCTGAAGCTTGGGCTGGAGTTTCAGTGCAGCAGGAAACCCAATGCAGGTTCTGTGGAAACGGCAGACCCAGAGAGAAAGGGCTCCTTTGGATAGTCTCTGCAAGGTCCTCCTCAGGAGCTGGGCTGTGACGGCTGTGGTGGGATGTAGGGTGGGGGAGCTGCAGCAGAAAGAGAGGGGCAATCAGGATGTGGCTAGAGACACTGAAGGTTAAAGTGAGACTAGCCTCATAGGGAGGGGTGGATGTGAAAGTCATCACTCAGCAGTTGCATACTGCACAGTGCACAAGGATAAAGGAGGTGTTATCCCCCCACATCTCAGGAATAACCAGAAGAAGCTCTTTGGCCACATTCACACCACAGATTTAAAGCACTATGATACCATTTTAAAGAGTCATGACTTCCCCTAAAGAATACTGGGAGCTGAAGTGTGGTGAGAGTTATGAGAAGACCCATATTCTGCCTCCAGAGCTACAATTCCCAGAGCTCTCTGTGAAGAGGAATTTATCGTTAAACTACCCAGGTAGCAGTGATGGCTAGTGCCCATTGGGACTGGTAAGACAGAAGTCAAGAGAGGCCAACAACACATGGAGTCAGAGCCAAGTAGGCTACAGTCGTACCTTGGAAGTCGAATGGAATCCGTTTCGGAAGTCCGTTTGACTTCCAAAATGTTCGGAAACCAAAGCGTGGCTTCTGATTGGCTGCAGGAAGCTCCTGCAGCCAATCAGAAGCCGCAGAAGCCCCATCAGACATTCGGATTCAAAAAATAGTTCGCAAACCAGAACAGTCACTTGCGGGTTTGCAGCGGGTTGGCGGAACCAAAACTTTCAAGAACCAAGCTGTTCGAAAACCAAGGTATGACTGTAGAGCCAACTAATTTGAGTTTCCCACCTCCCCACCCTCCTTCCTGCTGAGTTGGCAATGGCTGAAATGCAGTCTGCTCTACAGATGTAGGAGTCAATATCAACCCTCATACTTGGGAGGAGACAGTGCCACCCCCTGGAATGAATGTAAGTTAAGAAGGCAGGCAGAGGCTGGCCAAAGTTGGTAGAAGAGTTCACCATTCGCCCTGTTGGACCATCTTCCACTTCCCGGTAGTAACCTCTGTTCTGGAGATGTTGGTCTAGAACAGGGTGGCTAATATCAGAAACTTGCAGAAGTTTCTGGACCACAATTCCTGTGATCCCTGATTCCTGTGGTCCATGGTAGCTGGGGGAGATGGCAGTTTATGTCTAACAAAACCTGGAAGTTCCCAACACCAGCCCCCTTCTTTCCCCGTTTGGTGGCTGAATGAAATGTAACACTTCAATTCCTAAGGCGGGTTCTCTATGCAGAAGGAGAGGATAAGACAAAGCTTTAACTAAGCCCCACTTGTCTTCAAGTCTAATTTCCCCCTGCTTTCTTACCTGCAGGGTTGTAGTATGGTGGCCCAGGTGGGTAGAGAGGATACTGTGCAGGTGGTGCTGTGGGATGATAGGAAACAACTGGTGTATAGCCAGGATGATATGGTGCTGGCCCAGCTTTGGGATCCATAGGGTAAGGCCCTGGAGGCTGGGCAGGGTAGCCAGAAAGTGGGATCTCTTGACCTGGGACAAAGGAAACAGACTCTGTGAGCATATGCTGGGCTGATGAGTCTACAAGTCAGGCATGGAAAACCTGTGGTGCTCTAGATGTGGTTGGACTGCAGCTCCCTTCAACCCTTCACATTTGGCTACTATTATTATTATTATTATTATTATTATTATTATTATTATTATAAAAGTGGCATACTGAGCCAATGTTTTCATTGAGCTTTCCTGGTCAGTCACTTGCCGGCTCAGACCATATCAGTGTAAACATGAATGTAGGATGATTTTACACACATTTTGGAGTTATTTATTGGGGGGGGGGACAAAAGTCTCATGTAATCCCCATAGCTTCATTTGCTGTTGTTTATGCTTTCACAGTCCACACATACAAAGAAAAGCACAGGTAACTGTCCCAATCTACTAATGTGTGGGTCTGCTCTTGCAGGTCAGTTGTCTTGATAAATATCCTTGCAGAAGAGGCTACATACCATATTTAACTGGGCAACAAGCATAGTATGCTATAGATGAACATCTCCAAGACAGAGAACATCAAGGCCTAAGGCAAATGTTCTGTAAGGACCTGCCTTGCTGGATCTGACCAAAGTTCCATTTAGTCTAACACTCTCTGTCTTCCACAGTAGCTAGTCAAATGCCACAGGAAAGATTCCCCATTGGAAAGCACATCTGAACTGCAGAAGTCCCATTACAAATATGAATGCATTTTATAGAAAATGGGCTGATCCCCAGCTGAAGCCCTCTCTGCGTGTTATATGCTGCATTATGAGACACGGATATATCTTGTTATCCAGAACAGGTTTAAAACCAAAGAAAATTTGATTTGCTTTTGCTTTGCATGACCTTGCACATCCAATTGCTGCCTTAAGAAAAATTAAAATCATAAAACAGACCTGCAGCTTACCAGAACACTTCCACAAAAGCATATAAACAGTATCTGCATAAGAATTTGCAGATCGTGGAGATTCATATCATCTCTAGTCCTGAGCTACTTGTGAGAAAGAAGGTCTTGGGCCCACATCACCAGGACTTCTCCTACCTTGATAGGGTGTCTGAAGGTGATGCCGTCGCTGGTACAAGTAGCAGCAGGAGCACAGGAAGCAGCAGACAATTGTGGCAACAATAGCCACAAAGAGGATCACAGCTGAAGCGATGCCAGCAATGGTTTTGGGGCTATAGGACACAGACAGAGGTGATAAATGAGCTGTGCATACAATAGCATCTGATACCAAACCAGACACCGGAGATTCCAGAAGTAGACTTGACTGAGGTAGAAACAAATGGGTTTTTCTTAATAATAACAGGAGGAAATTGTGTTGTCAATATAGATGAGCTAGGTGACAGATTACTTTTAGCTGTACTTAAAAAACACCCTCCCTCTACCCCATACCTATAATTACATGACTAAGAATAACAGTTTTATGCATTCGCCTGCATTGAATGGTCAAATGCTTCCTCTTCTAGTTTTTAGCTACCCTGATTGTGGGTTAAATGGAATAAATAGTTAACTCACCAGGGCATCAACAGGAAGCCTTGATAAGCTAACTGGAAGCTGATGAGGGCAGAGTGGAAACCTACTGGATCCAACAACCTTTGGGGCAGACAATTTTAATATATGTGTGTAGAGAGACTATAGAAACTATGGCAGGAGTGGAGAACATGTTATAGTCAAAAGGTTGCAATCCTTCCTGGGCACCCTTTGGACAGGGGCAGAGACAAAAAGTAGGTGGGGTCAGAGGCTAAAAATGGGTGGAGCAACCTATGTATAGTAGGCTGCACTCCAGCCACACCAAAGTCAGAAGTTGCTCACACAGCTCCCCATCTTCTAGCCAGGCAATCCAGAGGTAATTCAAGGATATATTCCAGCTAGGAAGAAGTACTTAAGGAGGACATGGAGCAGACCTGAGGACCAGATAGAGAGGCCTGGAGGGCCACATTCAGCCCTTGGGCTTGAGGTTTTCCAACCCTGGAGTAGGAGATACCATGAGGTTCACCTTCACTAGGGATTGATCTTACCTATAATATGCATGATTTCTAACTGAGGTATGGGCTCTGTACTTTATGCTCAAATCAGTGAGGTGTGTGGACCACAGTGTGTGTATACATGCACGTGTCTGCAGTAGGGATTTGAAAAGGCAGTGTTTTTCGTTCTGCCCTGTATTCCCAGCATGCAGAACTGTTTCCATTCTGCTGCAGCTCACCTTCTGCCAAAAACAATGTTATTCATCTCGCTGTATGTCCATTGTAGCGAATTTATGTAACTTGCATCATTTATGTAATTAATTACGTAAATTATGCCATTACCTTGTCACTGCATTATTCCACCCCGATCATTTCAATGCAAAGAGATGCAATGCAAATAGGGGGAGGGATGTAATTAATTGTGTATCGTTTGAGGATGGAAAGCAGCAGCAGCAGCAAATAACAATCATGTTCACTGGGTTGATGTCTGTTTTGGACATGGGGCAAATAAATGAACATTGGCAAATCCCACTCCCATTTCTGTTTTGTCAGAATTTTTCCAACATCCCTTAGGGGCCATCTCCATGGTGAAAGCCATTCCCAGCTGCACAGCAGGAATTTTGATTATAAAAACCACTCAGAGGAAATTATTCCCCTGCCCCCACACAGCCACTATTATGATCTGATCAAATTTGCAACCCCTCCATGGTTGCATATCAGGAACAAAAAGGAGTGGGGGATAATAAGAAGTCTGCTCACTTCTTTCCTCCTCGGCTCCATCTGGTTTAGCCTTTTCAAATATTGAGACACAACCTTGACCCTTCCTTCCTCTCTCTTTCTTTCTCCCAGCCCCTCCCTTTCTTGGCACACATCTTGCCTGTTCTTACCCAAATGCTATGCAGTGCTTTTGCTGCCGTTCAGTGAGGAGTTTCCTGAGGTCAATGCAGCAGTAACGCTGATAGCAGTCACCGCAGCAGAAGGAGGGGAAGTGGCAGTCGAAGCCAGGATGCCACGAGCCATTTCGGTCCATGTACCACTTGCAGTCCTCATCGGCTGAGACTGTGGGGAGGTTGAATAAGTCATTTGTTAGTCTTTACCTGCCTGTGAGCATGTGCAGAGTACATTACCCTCACCACTTGTCAACTGCAGCCTGTCTGCTTCCCTACCCACATGCTTAAAATAAATGGCAGTGATGCCATATAACAGCACAACTTTTATCACTGCTAGCATTCAATGCAATGAGCTCCTGGCCTCCAGGCAACATGTTTGTTGTTCTAGAGCAGAGTTCTCCCAATGGGGATATGTAAGAAGCTTTTGGCACACTTTGGCCCTCTTCACTTTTTCAAATCCTACTTCAATTCCCTTCTCCTTTTGCCTCGGAAGCAGAAAAAACTAACCAGACAGCCTCCAATTCCCTATGTAGATTCGTGTCCTGAGCAAGAGAAGTAACAGATCACTGGGACCATTCAATAAAGCCAAATGTTGGAAGGATAGATACAGCACATAGTTAAACGCACACTGTTGAAAGGTGTTGTGATGGCCACCAGTTTGGATGGTTTCAAAAGAAGATAAGACAAATTCATGCAGACAAGTCTATAGCAATGCTCGCTATCCATTATGGATATCAGAAGGAGTGTGCTTTGGCATACCAGTTGCTGAGTATTGCAAGTGGGGGGGGGAGAGTGCTGTAGACTAGATGGGGCTTTGGCCTGATCCAGCAGGCTCTTCTTTTATTCTTTTCATGGGGTGTATTAACTCATTGTCACCCCTTATCTGCAGTTGAACAAAATGTAGAACAAAACTATTTTTCCTGTTGTCCAGACAACATTGTGCACATATAGCCATTCTGCTTTTAAAATAAATAGACGAGGGGGCAGGTGCTGAAGTCACATGCATGTCCTTCCTTCTTGGAAATGTAGATGAGCATGCATATATAAAGCCTGTCACAGGCGAGAAAAATCAGGCACACATAGATCATATTACATCAGACCTGGCCGTGAATCAGGGCAGCAGGGGAACAGGAAACTGAAACTCCTCCGCTCTTTGAGACATGTAGACTGGGCAGCTGCCGTGGTTTTATATTGCCACCTAGAGTATCATGTTTTGGGAGTTCATACTCACGCTCCAAGTCCCCTTCTCTTCCAAATGTAATCTCCACATGTGGAACATGATCAGCCGCCTTGGAATGGATGGAAATGATTCATGCCCTGCTCTATACACACAGAGCGGCTTTGATTCATGAAACCTGCCTTATCCAGCCAGGTCCAGCTCCTTACGCAGGAATCCCACCCTCCTGCCATTCTGCCTGTGACCTTTGGGCCATAGCAACTGCCATAAGCTCTCAAATCTTTTAGGAAGCTGTATCGATGCACTAGGTAAGAACAGAGCATGCAGGGTCTGCTTGTATTTTAGCAGTGAGGAAACTAGTCTAGTATTTTTTGGCAATGATGGGACAAATGGGCAAATCCATCCAATTCAAGCTTATTTTCAAAATGACCTGCACTTAAACCATAAGTTATTTTAATACATTTTGTTTTCAAACTATGCTGAACGTCTGAAGAAACTGTCATAACCATCTGTCACACACAGGATTGAGACAGGTTAAGTTACAACATCACACAGTGAGCTTCATATGCCCAAGTGGAGATCTGAACCAGCCCTAGTCCAAAAACCCTAACCACTACACAGCACTATATTTTTTGACAAACGTTAGTCCCTTCAACATCTGCAATTCTAAAAGCAGCCCCTCCCCACCATGCAAGCAATTCCCTTACAGAGAAGGTGTATTCTCACCACTCCACAGAATCTAGAAATGTGTTTGTAATCTCTGGCAGTAAATACAAGATTAAGGCAAATCTCAAAAGTAATGATCTGATGATTACCCAATAAATACTATTCCCATACAGTGACTTCTGTCTTTGTACTTTTGTCTTTCCAGGCTGTGATGCTTTATGGTTTGCATTTTTTATTCTTTGTTTTCTTCCTTCTTGTTATGTTTGCACTTTTCTCTTTGCAATGAATCAATAAAATATATATACATTTTAATAAATACAGTGACTTCCCTTTATCTGGGGTGTGCTCAGTGTCCCCCAGTCCATGGAAACTGCGTTTATTATATACGAACATATTTTGCATTTCTATTATTACTGTTGTTGTTGTTGTTGTTGTTGTTGTCATTGTTATTTTATTACCCGCCCTTCACCCTAAGACACCCAATTAGCACTACCCTCTCAGTCAACAATAAATGTTAAAATCATTTTAAAAAAGAACCCTAGAAGATAAACAGAAAGAAACCTGCACTACAAAATTAAACAATTACATAAAACCAGGTGCGGCAAAACATATATGAAAACAACAGAGTTAAAAATACCAAAAATCTTTAAGTAATCTCAAAATGCCTGGGAAAAAGTAAAACAAAATAGACAAACATGACCTAGATGCCACGCGAGATTCGAGGGTGTATCACAATTGGGATGCCATTGCTGAAAAGGCCCTTTCTCTGACAGTCCCCACTGTGCCACGCACAATACAGACCGACTGAGAAACATTAGCTAAAAGTTGCATGGCTTTGTGGGTTAAGAAAGTTGAAAAACAGCCACGAGACCACAGAACTACAGGGCTGACAGACACCTAAAGGTCATAGCCACCTGGTCCAAAAAACAGAAATGGAAATATACTGGGTCTCAGGAAAGACAATCTCATCAGGAGTCCATATTTGCTGCGCTCACTCACTGAGCCAGGACTAGCAGCCAGGATAGGCAATATATGTGCTCATTTGTTTGTAGGAGGAACAGCTGCACCTCCCTTCCTCTCTTTCTGCAGACCACAGCATCACTCTTTCCCCTGGCACTGGAAGCCCAGAAAAGAGAAAAGGGTGTGCATAGCCACCATTAACACTCTCATATTACTTCTTCTATAGGGTTTGAGGCATGCAGTAGGAATAGCTCTGCGGTGACGGGATGGAGAGGTAGAAAAGCAAGCTAATACAAGCGTAGCCTTCTAACATGTAAGCTAACCATCTGTAGGAAGATTTGGACATTGGAAAGGAATTTCTTCAGTGTCTTCCAGCCAGAAATCTGAATCATATACCTCCCTGTCTATTTCAATATGATCTTAGAGATGCTCGTACAACGGACTTGTTTTTGGCTAGATAGTCAATTTTCTGAGTTTAATCACTCTTTAGTATTTTGTGCAGAGATATTGCCAAGCATGGAAAAAGCATCCTTGTAACAGCTTGAATAATTAACGTTTCTGGCACCAACTCCTTTAGTGCAGTAAAAACATCTCTTCCTTATACA
The DNA here is from genome assembly GCA_034641385.1 of Darevskia mixta. Classification (NCBI taxonomy): domain Eukaryota; kingdom Metazoa; phylum Chordata; class Lepidosauria; order Squamata; family Lacertidae; genus Darevskia; species Darevskia mixta. Next base: position 44,640,357 of record JAWWNH010000029.1, read on the forward strand.
GTACAAAACTGGAAAAAAGGAACAACCACTCTCCTAGTATTATCGGGGTAATAAGCAACACAGATCTAAGACAGAAACAAATGTCTATAGAAAGATAAGTGTAGGTATGGACATTTTTAACAGAAGCATCTAGCCAGATCCACTCAGAGGTTTTTCAGAATAAAAAGGTCTTCACCAACCACTCAAAGGCTAAGACAGATCCAATCAACTTGATAAGAAATTCTGCTTCTACAGCTTGCAGATCACAAGTGCCCAGAATGTGGGGGTGGGAGTAGGAATCTCAATATGGAAGTTGCCCCATGTTGGCTCTGAAGCAATACCTCACAGTACTGTACCTGGTCATTAAAATGGTACCACAGATGGTACCATGGACAGCACCACCAAGATGCACAATTGGATTCAAGAAACTCACATTAAACCTAATACAGTGGTACCGGTACCTCGGGTTTTGAACTCAATTCATTCCGGAGGTCCGTTCTTAACCCGAAACCGTTCTTAACCTGAGGCACGCTTTTGCTAATGGGGCCTCCCATTGCCGCCGCACCACCAGCACGTGATTTCCGTTCTCATCCTGGGGCAAAGTTCACAACCCAAGGTACTACTTTCGGGTTAGTGGAGTTTGTAACCCAAAGTGTTTGTAACCCGAGGTACCACTGTACTGAGGTAATGAGCAAGGGACCCTGGCAATCATTATATGATTGACAGATGAATGGACAGATAAATTCAACCAAACTCATGACAGTGGCAACCTTCTTAAGGCAATTCAGCACTTGTTCTCTTACAAGGCTTCTGTCATGAGCCATGATCTCAAATGTCATATTTATGCCCTTAGAAGCATAGACTGGTAGAGTTGGGAGGGATCACAAGGGTCATCTAGTCCAACTCCCTGCAATGCAGGGATCTCTTGCCCGATGTGGGACTTGAACCACAACACTGAGATTAAAAGTTTCATGCTCTGCCGACAGATATCTGCCTTCTTCCATGCCTCCACCCATGCTTTATTTTTCCTCCCTTGCTGTCAGGATTTCCCTATCTTAAAGGGTTCCCAGACTTCATTCTCCCAGCTTCCCCCCACCAGCAATTTTTCATTCAGCCTTTCACATTTAGCTAGCTACAAAAGAATCCACTCTTGTTACCGTAAGTAGATTCATTTCTCCTACTGTCTCCACCACGGGATTATCTTGTCTCCCTTTGATGAATACTTGTCTGATATACATCTTCATCTGATTATCCTCAATTAAAGCATTTAGCTCTGAAGCCACCAACTCCCTCTCTCCCTCCCCCCCCCACACCAACAGCAAGTGAATACATCCTTGATCCTCTAAGAAGGTGACAAGGAGCAGCTGAGCTGCAATAACATAGACATCATTTAATGACTAGAAGTCTCTTATCTCCCAGATAGTTTTGGACAACACAAAGTATCTGTTTTTCAAGACTTCTAAGTTTTTGTTCTGGTTGTTCCTTCTCTTTCAATTCTTTTTTTTGGGGGGAGGGGGTGTTGCCACAAATAATGAGGGGGGAAATAAACCGATATAAAAACAAAACAAAACAGAAAACCCAGACAACCGATCTGCAGAAAGGACTCTATGAACTGCAAACAGATATGCTGTATGTACTTTTGTTATCCAAGAAAATCTTTTAATAAAAACAATTTTTGTTAAAAACAGGAAACCCACACAAGTGGCACTGCATTGTACATATAATTCCAGAGGCTGAGTTCTTTTAACCAGCTTTTAAATGTATATGACAGGGGGGATCTCAAATCTATAACTTCTATGCAGTATTTCAAATAGTTATCTGGCAAGGAAAAGATGGGACAGCTACTTTTGAAATCTGTAGGACAGTGAATAGAAGAAGAATGTTTGCTTTAGAAAAAATACAACTCTAATGAAAGATTACACTGAACCCACTTAAGACTCCTGCTTTTGTGTGATAGGGGTGGTGTGTTTCTGTGAAAAGCAGTCGCAAGAGAAGAGGGTGGGGGGCTGCTTCCTCCTCTGGCCTTTTTATCAGTAAGTAAGCCGCTGCTGCCCAAGCTGCTTTTCTACCCAAGAAAGGAAAAAATATATAGGTATCACAGATGAAAAAGCAGTCAAGGGAGTAATTTTGAACAGTAAAATGGCCATGGTTAAAGAGACTCTTCTACTCTTGATCACAGCCTTCCGTGGCTGATTTGATTTTTAAAGGAAAAGGCTATCACTGATCGACTGACCGACCCTCCAGATGTTGCTAGACTACAATTCCCATCATTCCTGACAGCCAGATATGGTTGGAGTTTATGGGAGTTGGAGTCCAACAACAACCGGAGGATTATAGGCTCTCCTTCCTGTCTGGCCTAACCCACCCCCCACCCCCCGCATACTCCTTTTGCTCTGTAAATTAAGTTTTCACCCCCTCCTTTTTGTGCAATGAGGAGAGCCCCTGGTTTAAACTGATTGGTCTGCCACCATTATGTGTAGTTTGAGCCTCAGTTACATAGATTTGTGGCTCACATTTTCTCCTACCACACTGACTTGCTCTTGCCAGAACCTTTCCTTGATTTTTTTATTTTTTATAAAAAGCAACTATTTGCAGCTGTATTTTGTGTTTAAATATGTTGGGAATAGCAGCATAACTTTTCTGTGTGTTTTTAATTGTCTCAAATGGAAAACTCCTTTGAAAACTTTGAAACTGTGGGTGGAACTCAATTCAATGTAGCACTTATAAAGGAAACAAGGTTCACTCACACAGTGGGACATTTCCCCCCTGCACACCCCCTAAATCTGTTATGGGATTCCCACCCCCACCCCCTGCCAACCCTCCAGAGAAGATTTAGGGGGCACAGGGAATAGGAAAGGGGGGAAATCCCACTGCATGAGCAGACCTCATTCAATGCATGCAATGCCTCCGTTGAATTCCACCCTATATCTAGATCTAAGGCAGAGTCATGTGACTTGGGATAGCTCTTAGATTACTCCTCTACTGAACAAAACTACTGCCACAGAACAAACACAACAGACTGTTACAGAAAGAGCCCCAAACGCTCCATCTGCCAAAGCACTGGAGAGGTTTTTCTGCCCAATAAGCACTGTAGCTTCAAGAATAAAGGGCTTTCCTCCTCCTCAGTAGAAAAACAGGACAAATAAACATTGGGGGGTGCAAGAAAAAGCAGCTTTCTTCTGTCTCTAGGAACTGTTATGGAAGTAAATAAAGAAGCTGGGTAGAAGTCAGTGTCTGAAATCAGCAGGAAAATTGTGACTTACTAGTAAGTCAGTTTGGTGGTTGGACAGTAAAAAAAAAAAAAGGTAAAGGACCCCTGGATGGTTAAGTCCAGTCAAAGGCGACTATGGGGTGCAGTGCTCATCTCGCTTCAGGCCAAGGGAGCCAGCGTTTGTCCACAGACAGCTTTCTAGCTCATGTGGCCAGAATGACTAAACCGCTACTGGTGCAACGGAACACCATGACTGAAACCAGAGCGCACAGAAAAGCCGTTTACCTTTCTGCCACAGAGGTACCTATTTATCTACTTGCACTGGTGTGCCTTCCAACTGCTAGGTTGGCCGAAGCTGGGACAGAGCAACGGGAGCTCACCCCGTCACATGGATTCAAACCGCTGATCTTCCGATCGGCAAGCCCAAGAGACTCAGTGGTTTAGACCACTGAGTCCAGTGGTTTGGACTAGGACCTGGGAGATCAGGGTTCAAATTTCCATTCATGAGGCTCACTGGGGGACCTTGGGCCAGAGTTGTTGTGAGGTTGAAATGGGATGGGGAAGAACCATGTGTGACACCCTTAATTCCTTGGAGGAGAGTTGGGATATAAATGTAACAAACAAGTACCGGTAATAACTCTAACGGGTATGTTAAGGGATAAGTAATCTATATTAAGTTAATTTGAGACAGCAGTCTGGGACAACACTCTGGGGAGAGACCATTTTTCAGGATTGAGGAATCAATTCTGTATCTCTCTCTTTTAAATATCATTGCTGACATTTACTTTGTTAATCACAGGCCCATCATAGTTATCAGCACAATTTGAAAACGACACCCCACAAGAGAGACAGAGTTTATAGAGTTTATATAGATACTGTTTTTCATAAAACATGCAGAAATATATTCGAGGCTCTCTAGTACTACTTGTTCCATATAGCAATAGTTGTTACCATAGGATAAAATGTGTAAAACAAACAACAAGTGCATTCCTGCTGATATACCGGTAGGCTTTCCATTTGCTTTAGATTTAAGGAAAAACAACTACATGCAAATTATTGGAGGGACCTTAGTTCAGTGACAGAGCACAAAACTGGTACATAGAAAGCCTCATCCACCCCTGGCACCTCCAGTTAAGGAGAAATACTTCTGCCTTAATACAGCGGAGAGCTGCAGCCAGTCAGAATAAGACAGCATTGGGGTCATAGGAGCCAATTCCTAGGGGCCGTGGGGGCTTTGGCCCCCACAATAAAATATTTTAGGGGGCCAGGTCCCTGCAAAGTTGATGGGCATTCCCATTCAAATGGTGTGTCTGCACTGTGTCTTGTGATCCATTATGTGGGGCTTACCTGGGCCCCCACAATGTTTTATTCAAATTGGCACCCCTGATTGGGGTAGATGGCCCAATGTTCTGAATAAGACAGCTTCATATGGTCACAGAGGTGCCTAATGTGAAAATGCTCAGCGTTTCAAGCATACAAAAGTACGTTTAGTATGTTTTACTCCCAGTTCTTCCATGACATCTAACATGTTAGCTTTTCATAAGCTTTCAATGAGGGCCCCCCACTTCTACATTCTGAAGTGGTAGATTCCTATGTGGTAAGTAGCACTGGGAAGGGTCATAGCTCAGCAGTTCAGAGTCTGATTTGCAAGCAGAAGGTCCCAGGTTCAATCCCTGGCATCTCCAAGTAGGGCTGAGACACACACACACACACCCCAAGTCTGAAACTACCGTAGGAGAGTTGCTGCCAGTCAGTGTAGACAATACTGAGCCAGATGAACCAGTGGTCTGTCTCAGTATATGGCTGTTTCCTGTGTCACAATTCCCCCCCTGAGTATTTGAATCAGCTCTGCAAATCTCATACTGCAAAGCAACAATCTGAACAGTCAATTAAAAGAACATAAGCAATTACACTCTGGCTCTTTCTATAGTATAGTCAGATAACCCTGCTTTTTGGGGAAAATAGAATAGAATTATTGAGAGAATCAGACAGCAGCATGTTCAGTTGCCAGGGATAAGTTATTGCATGCACTCAAGTCAATGCACAAATCCACATTTCTAAAAAAAGAAAGAAAGGCATAGTTATTTTTGAAACTCACACTGAATAAGACATTTAATTCTCTTGGTCCCCTCTAATTACAGGTTTAACATCCTTCCTTAGCCACAGACAAAAATTACCCACAAAGAGCTCAATGGGGACGTGGCAGGAAATGGAAAAAGGGTTCAGCAGGTAGGAGTTGGTATGTGCATTTTCACTGGCTTCCAAGAGATGCCCAAGATGCAGCAACAGAATGCATGGATTGATGGCAGTGATCACAATACCTACAAAGTGCAAATACCATCTCCATTGAGATGAATACTCACATTCTTGCATGGCTCCCATTCACTTCAATGGAGCACACTCATAAATTTTCAGTGTTTAGTATGGCAAGTTTCTTATATTTGACTCTTTTTCTGGCTCCTAAAACCAATCAATGAATTTTACTTGTTTACTTGGGAAGATTATACACCACTTAATAGAAAAAAATAAGGATGGTAATTCAGTGATAGAGCATTTGCTGTGCATGCAGAAGGTGCCTGGTTCAATCCCTGGCATCTCCAGGTAGGGCTGGGAATGTCTGAAGTCCTGGAGATCCACAGTGTGGATGATACTGAGCAAGATGGACCAATGTTCTGGCTTGGTATAATGAAGCTTCTTAATATATCAAAAAGTGGTTTAAGATCCTCATTTAAAAAATAAATAAATGAAAATTACTAATTGAGGGAATACATAGTTTTAAGCCAAAACTCTAAGATGACTTAGTAGATTCCTGTTGGGTTTGTTTCTAGGCAATCCATTGGTCAAGGACCAGTTTGGGTGTGATACTCTCCATAGGGTGTCTGCCTCCATAGGAATAAATCCAGAGAAATTCTGCAGAGTCAAACATCACATCGCATATATAGGAACATAAGAAGAGCTGTGCTGGATCAGACCAAAGGCCCATCATGTCCAGCATTTTGCCCCTACAGGGGCCAGCCATATGCTTATAGGAAGTCCACAAGCAGGACATGAGTGCATTGTGATAGCCCTTTCCCCAGGGCTCTAATTCTCCAGCAACTGAGTTTCAGAGGCAATAGATAGTCATCATTAGTAGCCATTGACGGCCCTATCCACTATCTATTGTTCCTCTAGTCCCCCTTTTAAAGCCGTCCAGGTTGGTGGCCATCACCACATCTACCTGTAACCAATTCCAGTTTTAACTACCTGCGCTTTCAAAAAGCGCTTCCTCTCTGTCCTGAATCTCCCACCACCTGGCTTCCTATACTCAGAGAGGGTTAGGAAACTTCTCTCGATCCACTTTCTCGCCACCACACCATGAATAATCCATACACACCTCTGGTTAGCTTAAGTCTAAGACGTAACTCACAATGCAGAAAACCTTGAGAAAAATATATGGGGTGGGGGCAGCCCTCAATTCACAAGCAAGCAGCGGCAAAGGGCGCACAGACAGAGCTACCACGTGGGGATTCGCCGAGGGGGCCCGGGCTTCTTTAACCCAGTCGCGATATAGGCATTTTGCACATGCTCAGAGGCGTGGTTTCTCAGGTTGGAAAAACAACAACCTGGGGAACAACTTGCCCCGGGTTCAAATTCCGGGGAAGAAACAGCCCCCCCCCCCAGCTTTTCCTCCTCCCAGCACAGGCGCGCCCAGACCCGTGACCTATATTTCCAGGGGGCGCCAGGACAAGGCAGGGCTTTGGCTCCACAGGTCGGGCCCGAAGCAGGCGCGCCACCCAGCGCCCCGTTGTTATCCTCGGGCGGGAGGAGGAGAAGGGCACCTCGGGCGGGGCAGCGTAGCCCTGGGGCGGCCCATCCTGCTCCCCTCCCCGCCTCGCCCGGGCGCCCCTTGCAAGCCTTCCCTTCCCCTCGCTTCTCCCGCCTTCACCGCCTCACCGAAGGTTGCAGCAGCCAGACTGCAGAGCACCATCGCCGCCAGGCCCCAGGCTCCCATCGCGGCAGCTCCCGACGGCTCAGACCAGCTCGGCGCGCCCCAGGGCGACGCTGCGGGAGAGGGCGGGAGCCGAGAAACCGGATCCTAGCGGAGCAGGGGGGGGCGGGAGGCGACGCCTCCTCCTCCTCCTCTTCTCCCGGGAAGGGCGGAGAGCCTCAGCCTGGAACCTGGAGCAAGCCGCCCCCACTGGCGAGCTCGACGACCAGCCTTTGGGAGCCAGACGCGGAGGCTGCTCCGCGGTGCTTCCCCTGGGTGCTTCTCCTCGGCGCCGCTGGGGGCGGGGGGCGAGATCGGGGAGGGAAAGAAGGACTAGTCTCCTCGGCAGCGAACGGCTGAGAATCGATGGCGAGAGGTTGGGAACTGGCGGGCTTTTAGAGCCCCACGTTTTGCTAGGTATGCGGGAGAAGAGAGCCGTGGAGGGCGGGAAGGATGCCCCACTGCAGAATTTATACCTACTGCGATTTTTGCGCGTCGTGCGTTAGCTGGGCATTTCATGGCGGCGTGCAATAGCACCATAAAACACCATACAAAACTAACACAATTGCGGTCGAGTCCAGTCAACAGTACTTAACATTTCCACAGCTGCTAGTATCAACAGCCAGCAAAGGCTGTGTTGAACAAGGGAGAGTTTTAACATGCGCCGAAATTGTATCCACGCATCATTTTCTAAGTACTTGCAGACTGTTTAATTCTCTGTTCTAGGACCTTTCCTGGTATCAACGTCAAGCTGACCAGTTGGTAGTTGCTTGGTTCTCCCCCCCTTTTTTTTTTTAAAGATGGGGACATTTGCCTGCCTAGCCCACAGGAACCTCCCCTGTTCTCCAAGAATTCTCAGAGAATATAGTCGGAGCCTCTAAGATTGCATCTGCAAGTTCCGTTAGTATCCCTGGGTGCAGTTCATCAGGCCCTGGAGATAGGAATTCATTTAAAGTAGCTAGGTGTTCTCTTATCACCTCTTGGGCTGCAGCTCCCTTTATGAATAATTTATTCTATCATCACCAGGTTGTTGGGCACTGTTTTCTTTTTTGGGCAAAGCGAAGGCAGAGGCAAAGTAGGTTTTGAGCAGTTCCACATTCTCCTCTGCCACTCAATAGCATCTCTCCATGCTTAAGAGCCACCTGTGTGGCACACATATACCTAGGTCCCCAGGTACATACTTGGGAGCATCAAACTTGAGAACAACCAAAACGCTCCCCACTATGGTTCCTTAATAAAATATCACCATGGCCTGAAAGAAATGCATTCAGCTCAGTTATCAGAGGGCAAGGTCCTTTGTTGCAGAAGGAGCTTCTGAAGTCATCCAGGTGAACCAACCTTACCAAACTTCCACCAAACCTATTCTCATTCATGAACTGAGCCTATGGGCAAAATCATCCAAAACAATGAATTCTACAGTTCCTTGATCATACTACAAAAGCCCAGATACTTATTCTGGGTAAAATGAGAATTTCAACTTTTATTTAGAAATATATAGCTAGCCCTTAAAGCAGAAATGGCTAGTTCATGGGCTGTATGTGGCCTGCCAAGATAATTTTGGTGGCCCATAGGACCCCCAACATTTATTGGTGGCAAATTCAATGGTGCTGGTTGAGGGGGGAGAGAGATTTTCCCAGGTTTCCCCAAGAGCCCTTGTTATAATATGAGTAATTTTCATCTCTGTAATTTTCTAAATACACCCCCAAAATGGTTACCTCTTAGCTCTTTATAGTTCCATGTTGTAAAGAATGCATTGCCTTAATTTTTGGCAGCACTATTAACAGTGATATTTATTGCATTCAATAAATGAATGAGAAACAGTCCAAGTATTTTCTTTGCACCAACTACTTCTGTTGTTGCTGCTTTTTGGTACTGTTTCTATTCTTTTGCATGCGCACACACAAAATAAGATAAAAATAAACACAGCACTACTCAGTAGCTGCCTGTGATGCTGTCAGCAGCCAAAGTGTGGACCTTCAGCAATCTGTCCAGAGTTCTGCTGAATGCATCAGAGTGGGGACAAGCAATTGCAGCCAGCAGCACCACTTTAGCACTTAACAATAAGCACTGGTGAGCAAATTGTGTGTTGTGATTTGTAGTCTTTGTAATGGAGAACAAATGGTGTTGGGTAAGGAGGGGCCGTTGGACTGCTGTCAAATAAGCTTGAAGGAAAGGAAATGAATTTTGGAAGAGATTTATTAAATAACTTTTAGAGGGAAGAGGAAGTTAAATGCATTAAATTGATTGGGGAGGGGGAGAATAGAAGTCAATAATTTAATTCTTGACCTGGAAAGTTAATGGAATTAATTTTGGGTTAAGGATGGAGCATAAATTGGTGTCCTTTTGGAGATTTAGACAGCATAAATTGGTGGGCTTTGGTTGTACTCCAATGATTTTAGCGGGGTAGGATTTTGCTAGCAAGGTACTGTTAGACAAGTAGGGAATTAAAAAAACATTGATGTTCAAGCAAATCACCAGAAACACCACCCCACACCCCCACACTCCAGAATTATATACAAAATTGTTTCAACCAAAGTAACACCATGTATATCTCTAACAGCTCTTAAAATAACCTACATTGTAACTAGATTCAAAAAGCAAGTAAGAACAGTGCAAAAACATTGTTGAGCCAACATTGTTGAGCCAAGCATCTTCTCATGCACCCACCCCCAGGCTTGGTTTGTACATCTTGAGAAATGGAGTGGCAATGTAAACCATAGGAAAGTTGAGAAGCTAGGAAGCTCCTTTGTTTCTTAACCTCATAGTAAGACCAGAAGCTTTCCTGGCCCATAAATGTCCAAGAGGCAGGAACACACGCTGATGCAGAACTGTTGGTGTTGTTCAGTCGTTCAGTCGTGTCCGACTCTTCGTGACCCCATGGACCAGAGCACGCCAGGCACGCCTATCCTTCACTGCCTCTCGCAGTTTGGCCAAACTCATGTTAGTAGCTTCGAGAACACTGTCCAACCATCTCATCTTCTGTCGTCCCCTTCTCCTTGTGCCCTCAATCTTTCCCAGCATCAGGGTCTTTTCTAGGGAGTCTTCTCTTCTCATGAGGTGGCCAAAGTACTGGAGCCTCAACTTCAGGATCTGTCCTTCTAGTGAGCACTCAGGGCTGATTTCTTTAAGAATGGATAGGTTTGATCTTCTTGCAGTCCATGGGACTCTCAAGAGTCTCCTCCAGCACCATAATTCAAAAGCATCAATTCTTCGGCGATCAGCCTTCTTTATGGTCCAGCTCTCACTTCCGTACATTACTACTGGGAAAACCATAGCTTTAACTATACGGACCTTTGTTGGCAAGGTGATGTCTTTGCTTTTTAAGATGCTGTCTAGGTTTGTCATTGCTTTTCTCCCAAGAAGCAGGCGTCTTTTAATTTCGTGACTGCTGTCACCATCTGCAGTGATCATGGAACCCAAGAAAGTGAAATCTCTCACTGCCTCCATTTCTTCCCCTTCTATTTGCCAGGAGGTGATGGGACCAGTGGCCAAGATCTTAGTTTTTTTGATGTTGAGCTTCAGACCATATTTTGCGCTCTCCTCTTTCACCCTCATTAAAAGGTTCTTTAATTCCTCCTCACTTTCTGCCATCAAGGTTGTATCATCAGCATATCTGAGGTTGTTGATATTTCTTCCGGCAATCTTAATTCCGGTTTGGGCTTCATCCAGTCCAGCCTTTCGCATGATGAATTCTGCATATAAGTTAAATAAGCAGGGAGACAATATACAGCCTTGTCGTACTCCTTTCCCAATTTTGAACCAATCAGTTATTCCATATCCAGTTCTAACTGTAGCTTCTTGTCCCACATAGAGGTTTCTCAGGAGATGGATGAGGTGATCAGGCACTCCCATTTCTTTAAGAACTTGCCATAGTTTGCTGTGGTCAACACAGTCAAAAGCTTTTGCGTAGTCAATGAAGCAGAAGTAAATGTTTTTCTGGAACTCTCTAGCTTTCTCCATAATCCAGCGCATGTTTGCAATTTGGTCTCTGGTTCCTCTGCCCCTTCGAAATCCAGCTTGCACTTCTGGGAGTTCTCGGTCCACATACTGCTTAAGCCTGCCTTGTAGAATTTTTAGCAGAACCTTGCTAGCGTGTGAAATGAGTGCAATTGTGCGGTAGTTGGAGCATTCTTTGGCACTGCCCTTCTTTGGGATTGGGATATAGACTGATCTTCTCCAATCCTCTGGCCACTGCTGAGTTTTCCAAACTTGCTGGCATATTGAGTGTAGCACCTTAATGTGGGATGTAAACACTAGAGCAGTCAAGTACAACAATGCTAGAGCAGATAGTGGAGATTGCCTCAGTCCTCCAGCCACAACTTCCTGGTCACATGGATTGAGGCAATTTCCTCTTGCAACTAGATGTGGGAGTGGCTTCACCTGGGAAGGTATGAACAAAGAACCTCACAGGTCAGCGGCCATTCCATTCCATTCCACTCTCTCACTCGAACTGTGAGGAGGATGCTCAGTTGGCTTCCAGCCGACTGGGGCCTAGCGGACTTCTCTCCCACATGGGGAGATTCCAATTGTAAATATCTTTACTAAGAATAAGCCTGCCTTCTTTGGGATTTGTCTTGAGCTGGATACATGTGAGTAAACATTTTATATCTTTTTATAGAAGACGTGTGTTGTGTCTTATTTGAAGAGGGACAAAGGGGAAATATAGTGACAAACCAGGAAACTAGATTAAGTTGATTCTAGCGAATCAAAGCAACTTCCGCTGTGTGTATTTTAAAAGGGAATGTTACTCTGCTAGTTGAACTTGTTAGCACAAGTTAGGATGAGATATATTAAATTATAAATCTCCATCCACGTTCCAAAATATTCCCACAAAGGGTTATGTATGCCCAGCGCTACGTATTTTGTGTATTTTTGAAGGATTGCGTTGGATTGCATTTTTGAGCTGAGTAGGATTTTTCTGAGAGCATTTCCTGGTCAGACCGCATGGTCCTTTGTCCTATTGTTTAGAGAAAGGGGGATTAAGCTACCCCTCCCCTCCCTCAGAGCTCACAAAAGACCCAAAGGCAGTGAAGATTTATTTTGAGGCTTTTGCTTTTTGCATTTTGAGATTTTTGAGATTTTGATTTTGAATTTTGACAAATTTTTGAATTTTGAAATTTTTTCAAATTTTGGATTTTAAGATGGCTAGTGCCAGTTTTTATAGTGAAGCAAAGCCAGGCTTAATGCTGCTAGATGAGGACAATTTTGTGCACTGGAAAACGCGCTTAATAGCATATTTAGAAACAAGGGATGTTTTGGATGCGATTGAGAAATCAAAGCCCGAAGGTACAGATGATGAAGCCTTAGCCAAGATTAAAGTCTGGAAAAGGCAGAACAGCGAGGCCAAGCACATAATTTTGAGTGGACTTCGCAATAAGCATCTATCATTAATAAATAGCAAAGATGATGCATCTCAGATCCTAAAAGATATTGAGCGCATGTATGGAGAATCTACAAAGAACTCCTACAGAACATTGATGGGCAAATTAACTAGACTGAGAATGAATTCAAAAGAAGAATTCACAGAGCATATTGATAAATTCACAGAAATTATTCAAAAGCTTGAACTTACTCCACAATCTTTTGATGAAGTAACAAAGGTATCATTTCTGTTAGCCTCATTAGGGCCACATTTTGATGCATTTGTCAGTTTGATGGATCATAAAGAGAATCTAACTTTTAAGGAACTGACTAGTGAATTAAGAGAGGAATGCAGAAAGAGATCTGATTCCCCAGAAAGGAGCACTAGAAATAAAGGCAGCAATTATGTTTTTAAACAGCCTGCACAGTCCAGAGATGGACACAAGAAGGTCACATGTCACAATTGTAATAAAATCGGCCATATAGCCAGAAATTGTAGAGTGCCTAAAGCTAAAGAGAAAGATTCCCAAGCCTTTCAGCGTAAAGGAGAAAGAAAAGGGAAATTTGAGCGCAACTTGCTGTTGCAAGAAAGGAGTTTAGCTGTCCAGAGCCAAGAAAACACACGCAATAAGTGGTTATTAGATTCTGGAGCCAGCAGCCACTATTGTTTTGAAAAAGACTGTTTTAATGAATTAAGTGATAAAGAGACTGAAATTGAGGTTGCAGATGGAAATATTTTAAAGTCCAAAGGTGAAGGTTCAATACATTTGGAATTCAATGTAAACAATGAATCTTTTAGGACCAGAATGTCCAATGTTGTGTATGTACCAGAACTGAGCTGCAATTTACTCAGTGTCTCTACTTTGGACAAGAAAGGTTTCAAGATCACATTTGAGAATGGACAGTGCTGTGTAACTAAAGATGGTGAAGTGTACATTGAAGCAAAATTAATAAATGGTGTTTATGAGGTTAATCTTTCAGAGAACCAGTCTGCAAAAGTGGCACGCTCCAGCCAGAAGGATGACGCAGATTTGACGCTGTGGCATAGAAGACTTGCACACAGAGACACCACCATCATTAAGAGTCTACAGGAAAGTGATCTTGTCACAGGTTTGCAGGTAAAAGGAAGCAGCAACCAAGCTCCAACAAAATGCATAACTTGTGTTACTGAAAAGGCAGTAAAACCTTCTTTTACACGTTGCACAGAACAAAGGAGTACCAAAGTTCTGGATATTGTGCATTCAGATTTGTGTGGGCCACTCAGTGTTCCATCACTTGGACACAACAAATATATTTTGATTTTTCTTGATGATTTTTCGAGATATTGTGTGGCATATTTCATCAAAGATAAAAGTGAGACAGTAGAAATGTTCAAGAATTACATTGCCATGGTTAGGAACAAGTTCCAAAGAGCTCCAGGTGTCTTAATGTCTGACAATGGAGGAGAATACTGCTCACATGAGATGAAAGCCCTTATGGCAAAGGAAGGAATTACACATGTAACCACAGTTCCTTACACGCCACAACAGAATTCCATAGCTGAAAGGAAGTTCAGATCCATTATGGAAATGACAAGGTGTATGCTGAAGGAAGCATCCCTGCCAAGGAAGATGTGGGGAGATGCTGCTTACACAGCTGTCTATCTCCAGAACAGGTTGCCAACAAAGGCAACACAGCGCACACCATTTGAACTTTGGCATGGGAAGGTGCCTAGTCTGTCGCACATACGTGTATTTGGCAGTATATGTTACTACCACGTGCCCAAGGAACAGAGGCACAAGCTTGACTCCAGAGCACAAGCAGGTATCTTAGTGGGATATGCTGCTGGAGGCAAGGGATACAGAGTAATGGACTTACAGACAGGCAAAGTGAGTGCGCACCATGCAATTTATTTTGATGAACATGCAAAAGCAGACACAAAGAACACTGTTATTGGCTGCTCCAAGGAGTCAGAATGGACTCAAGAACTCATAAACTTTCCTTCTGAAACCCCACGTGATACTAATCTGCCTTCTAGTGTCATAGCACCCCCTACAGGCGACGCACCAGAAGACGCAGATGACCAGATCCCTGGCGGCTCCAGAGACGAAGAGGAGGACTCAGATGGGGACATGGAAGCGTTGGAGGAGAGTGAGGAAGCTGATGCGGTTCAGGAACCAGAACCAGAGGTCAGACGCTCATCCAGAACCAACAGAGGTGTCCCACCAGTACGACTGTCCTACCTTGCAGGGTCGGTGTCTCCACAGGAACCTTCCACATGGGAAGAGATTCTGAAGATGCCATCTGCGGAAGCCAGTCTCTGGAAGAAGGCCGCTCAGGAGGAGATGGATGCACTGCATCAGAACCAGACGTGGACCCTGACAGAGCTCCCTCCTGGTAAGAAGGCCATTGGGTGCAAGTGGGTGTTCAAGGTTAAGAAGGGGTCAGAAGGGGAAGTGGAACGCTACAAAGCAAGGCTAGTAGCACAAGGTTTTTCACAACGTTTTGGTGAAGATTACGACGAAGTTTTCGCACCAACCGTGAGATATAGTACCGTCCGAATGCTTTTGAGCATTGCAGCCTCTAAACAATTGAGCGTGAAGCACATTGACATTTGTACTGCGTTTTTACATGGGAGAATTTCAGAAGAAATATATATGAAACAACCTAAAGGTTTCACAAAACCAAATGAGGCGCATCTAGTGTGTCGACTCCAGAAAGGAATCTATGGGCTTAAACAAGCGGCTAGAGCCTGGAATCAGAAATTGCACAGCATGCTTGTGCAACTTGGGTACAAGCAAGGAAACGCAGACAAGTGCTTGTACACCAAGTCAAGTAATGGACAATATTCATATATATTGGCTTTTGTCGATGACTTGATTATTGCTACTGCAAATAATAGAGACTATACGCAAATAGTAAAACACCTCAGCAAGGAGGTACAAGTAAAAGAACTTGGAGATGTCAAGTACTACCTAGGAATTCAAGTGGAAAGAGAAGAAGACGGCTCATTTCTTCTCAGCCAGAAGCAAAAGATTCATGAACTGATTGAGTATTTGCAGATGCAAGACGCACACCCGGTTGCAACGCCCATGGCTACAGACTTCTTGAAGAATCAGCAGGATTCGAAGCTGTTGCCAGATAACAGTCAATATAGGTCGGTAATTGGTAAACTTTTGTATATGGTTACCACATGTAGACCTGACTTAGCTAATGCTGTGGGGATTCTGAGTAGAAAAGTGAATTCTCCCACTGAGCATGATTTAGCGGGGCTGAAAAGGGTGGTTAGATACCTGAAAGGTACAATAAATTGTAAATTAAAGTTGCCAGCTGTCAGAGACCCTAAGTTGGTTGGGTACACTGATGCAGATTGGGCCGGGGATAATGCTGACTATAAATCCACAAGCGGTCATGTTTTTATGTTTGGGGATGGACCTGTTGTGTGGGGCAGCTATAAACAGAGTTGTGTAGCTTTGTCTTCAACAGAGTCCGAATATGTTGCTGCAACGGAAGCATGCAGAGAAATTGCCTGGCTTGATGAACTCATCAAAGACTTTGGACTGGTGAGAAGGGAACCTGTCAGCCTGCTAGAGGACAATCAAAGTTGCCTGAAGCTGACGCAGAGTGAAAAGTTCCTAGCCAGAACCAAACACATTGGGGTCAGGTACCACTACATACGCCAGATGGTGCAAGATGGACTTGTGGAACTGTCTTATTGCTGCACCAAAGAGATGACTGCCGACATCTTGACAAAACCCTTGCCAAAAGAGAGTTTCCAGAATCTACGTGTCAAGCTGGGACTCTGGGTGGTTGAATAAAGTTGTTTATGTTTTGTATGTTGTATTTGCCTGAGAAGGGGTTTGTGGGATGTAAACACTAGAGCAGTCAAGTACAACAATGCTAGAGCAGATAGTGGAGATTGCCTCAGTCCTCCAGCCACAACTTCCTGGTCACATGGATTGAGGCAATTTCCTCTTGCAACTAGATGTGGGAGTGGCTTCACCTGGGAAGGTATGAACAAAGAACCTCACAGGTCAGCGGCCATTCCATTCCATTCCACTCTCTCACTCGAACTGTGAGGAGGATGCTCAGTTGGCTTCCAGCCGACTGGGGCCTAGCGGACTTCTCTCCCACATGGGGAGATTCCAATTGTAAATATCTTTACTAAGAATAAGCCTGCCTTCTTTGGGATTTGTCTTGAGCTGGATACATGTGAGTAAACATTTTATATCTTTTTATAGAAGACGTGTGTTGTGTCTTATTTGAAGAGGGACAAAGGGGAAATATAGTGACAAACCAGGAAACTAGATTAAGTTGATTCTAGCGAATCAAAGCAACTTCCGCTGTGTGTATTTTAAAAGGGAATGTTACTCTGCTAGTTGAACTTGTTAGCACAAGTTAGGATGAGATATATTAAATTATAAATCTCCATCCACGTTCCAAAATATTCCCACACTTAACAGCATCATCTTTTAAAATTTTAAATAGTTCAGCTGGAATATCATCACTTCCACTGGCCTTGTTGTTAGCAAGGCTTTCTAAGGCCCATTTGACTTCACTCTCTAGGATGTCTGGCTCAAGGTCAGCAACCACACTACCTGGGGTGTATGAGACCTCCATATCTTTCTGGTATAATTCCTCTGTGTATTCTTGCCACCTCTTCTTGATGTCTTCTGCTTCTGTTAGGTCCTTTCCACTTTTGTTCTTAATTGTGGTAATCTTTGTACGAAATGTTCCTTTCATATCTCCAATTTTCTTGAACAGATCTCTGGTTTTTCCCATTCTGTTGTTTTCCTCTATTTCTTTGCATTGCTCGTTTAAAAAGGCCCTCTTGTCTCTCCTTGCTATTTTTTGGAAGTCTGCATTCAATTTCCTGTATCTTTCACTATTTCCCTCGCATTTTGCTTGCCTTCTCTCCCCCGCTATTTGTAAGGCCTCATTTGACAGCCACTTTGCTTTCTTGCATTTCTTTTTCATTGGGATGGTTTTCGTTGCTGCCTCCTGTATAATGTTACGAGCCTCCATCCACAGTTCTTCAGGCACTCTATCCACCAAATCTAAATCCTTAAACCTGTTCTTCACTTCAACTGTGTATTCATAAGGAATTTGATTTAGATTGTATCTTACTGGCCCAGTGGTTTTTCCTACTTTCTTCAGTTTAAGCTGGAATTTTGCTATAAGAAGCTGATGATCTGAGCCACAGTCAGCTCCAGGTCTTGTTTTTGCTGAGTGTATAGAGCTCCTCCATCTTTGGCTGCACAGAATATAATCAATCTGATTTCGGTGTTGCCCATCTGGTGATGTCCATGTGTAGAGTCGTCTCTTGTGTTGTTGGAAAAGAGTGTTTGTGATGACCAGCTTGTTCTCTTGACAGAACTCTATTAGCCTTTGCCCTGCTTCATTTTGAACTCCAAGGCCAAACTTGCCAGTTGTTCCTTTTATCTCTTGACTCCCTACTTTAGCATTCCAATCCCCTATAATGAGAAGAACATCCTTCCTTGGTGTCATTTCTATAAGGTGTTGTAAGTCTTCATAGAATTGGTCAACTTCAGTTTCTTCAGCACTGGTAGTTGGTGCATAAACTTGGATTACTGTGATGTTAAAAGGTCTGCCTTGGATGCGTATCGAGATCATTCTATCATTTTTGAGATTGCATCCCAGTACAGCTTTCGCCACTCTTTTGTTGACTATGAGGGCCACTCCATTTCTTTTACGGGATTCCTGCCCACAGTAGTAGATATGATAGTCATCCGAACTGAATTCGCCCATTCCCGTCCATTTTAGTTCACTGATGCCCAGGATGTCAATGTTTATTCTTGCCATCTCATTTTTTACCACATCCAGCTTACCAAGGTTCATGGTTCTTACATTCCAGGTTCCTATGCAATACTTTTCTTTACAGCATTGGACTTTCCTTTCGCTTCCAGGCATATCCGCAACTGAGCGTCCTTTCGGGTTTGGCCCAGCCGCTTCATCAGCTCTGAATCTACTTGTACTTGTCCTCCGCTCTTCCCCAGTAGCATGTTGGACGCCTTCCGACCTGAGGGGCTCATCTTCCAGCGTCATATCTTTTATATGCCTGTTGTCTTTGTCCATGAGGTTTTCTTGGCAGGGATACTGGAGTGGCTTGCCAGTTCCTTCTCCAGGTGGATCACATTTGGTCCAAACTCTCCACTACGACCTGTCCATCTTGACCTGTCCATAGCTTCCCTGAGTAATTCAAGCCCCTTCGCCACGACAAGGCAGTGATCCATGAAGGGGGATGCAGAACTACTCTAGTGCAAAACTTGAAGGTGAGACCATAAACAAGGGCTCACCTTCCCAGCTGTAGCACCCAGTATTTCACAGCAGACTCCTACAGGAGTCATCTTGCAACAGACCAATCCTAACTGTAGGAATTCTGCGCCAATTACGCCAGCATAAATTGCACTGGCACAATTTAGCCCCTATTCCCTTCCGGATGCATTTGATTTACACTACCCTTGCGTCCTCCGCGCCTTTCGGCTCCGCCCCCTGCCTCGACGGGCTCCGCCCTCTCCAGAATGCAGACCACGAGGGAGGGAGCCGGTCCAATGTGAATCGGTGCTCTCCTCTCCTCGAGGCCTGCTGGGGCGCGAGAGTGGGCGAGGTCATGTGGAGGACCTGGACCCCCCTGCAAATCGGCTCGCATATCTCACGTTGGTTACAGTAGCCTAGCTTTTTATTTCATGCATGCACCCCAAAGCACTTCTCTGAGAAATGTAGTGAAGTGCCACATGAGAAAAGTTATGAGCAGAGCATCATAAAAGGTGTTTTGTTTTTGTTTTTTAGGGAAAATCCTTGGCCACCCAGGGATGGATGATGCCTGAGGTGTCATGAGCCAGAACTCGAGAGCTTAAACGGAATTAGTGCTCCGTCCTGGAAACTGAACAGCAGGGCATGCAGAGCAAGCCAACAGTCAGACAAGAAGAAGGGGACTTAGCACACAGGCAAAATGTGCTCTTTCCCCCACCCCCCTTCTTCAATGAATAAGCACTGTCAGCTAGTGTAATCTGACATTACAGACTTGTGCATATGTGCATTCCCAACTAGGCTTGAACCTAGCACCTATGGGTTTTTTTTATTTTCAGAAAGTAAGCATTGCCATGATTGTATGCCACAAAATTATGTTCTCTTTCGGTTTACTTGTTTATTCAGTTTTGTAGGCAGTATCAACTGTCAATTTGTGAGCAGAGACTGACTGCTGTAGTAACTAACAGCCTCTTATGCCCAGATTTTCTGCCTCTTCATCAAAAGCTGCTGGCATTTCCTAGGCAAGCAAAATGTGTGAGACACCCTCAATCCTAGATGGTTTGTGAACAAGTTTAAAAGCAGAGGTCTATCTACTGATCCTGACTTAGAAGAGGTAAAGCTCTGAATAGGACCAAAGCTTTTCCCCCCAGGTACAGTCTGGAATTATTTATAGTGTATTTATATTACTAATCTTACTGAATGGCTAAAAATACCACTATCTCAACTTGCCTGGAATAGCACAAATGTTATTAAATTTCTCTTTCTTTCTTTCTTTCTGTCTGTCTTTCTTTCTTTCTTTCTTTCTTTCTTTCTTTCTTTCTTTCTTTCTTTCTTTCTTTCTTTTTCTTGCTTGCTTGCTTGCTTGCCTACAATGTCTCTCCCTCTCCCAGTCAACCAAGAAAGTGTTTTGCTAAATTTGTACAGCTAAATGTGAAACAATTAGGAAAGTCTGCCATCTTCTGGAAGAAAAAAGGATTTCCAAGTTGGTAATTTCCAGAATAGTAGCATGTTGCAGCAAAAACAACAGTATTGTGGCACTATCAGTGTGGGTCCATGGGGGTGGGGGTGTTTGTTTGTTTGTTTGTTTGTTTAATTTCTATCCTGCTCTTTCTTCCAGAGGAGCCCACACCAGAATAGTAAAACAATACAATTAGGACTGTGGGATGTTATCATTTCTATTATATAAAAAGTCTGTAATGTGTTACTGATGTCTCTGGCCTGCTTTTTGTCTCTTTTCCAAATTTCATACCTGTTTTCTGTGATAATTTTGTTCTGTGCTTGCTTTAGAATTTTGATATGTAATAGAGTGGCTAATTAAAGACAAACAAAAATCATTCAGACTCCCATCCACAATTAGGAAGATGTGACAGAACATGACATGCTGATTAGCTCCCTCCCTCCATCAAATTAGCATCTCCTTTGCATTCATAAGGTCACAGGTCCAGGTAGGACTGTCTGAAGCCCCGTCAGCTGTTGTCAGTCAGTGTAGTACTGAGCTAAATGGACCAGTGGTCTGACTCAGTATAAGACAGCTCCTCATGTTCCATTACCCTCCATTTGTTGGAAGGGTAACTTCTGCATGGGGAGGCTATTCTACCACTGAATGATTTAGAACCCTAATAACCCAATGAATACAGCAGGCTCCCCATTACATGTTGTTGCCCCTCCAACATATAGAGAGCAAAATAAGTACAATGGGGGTGGTAATAAGCACATCCCCACTCAGGAACTCTGTTTCTAGTTTCGGGTGTCATGTATCTGATCCTGCAAGGAAAAATCAGTCTTGAATGTCCATCCAGCAATATGTGGTGTAGGATAAAACTACATGTCTAGAAAAATGAGTTACGTGAAGCCCTGATCCAGATCAGAACCATGCTGCACAGCCAAGGAGAGGGTCTACTCTTCCCTCCCCTTATGGTTCTCCCACTAAAAGGTCCTCCAGTTGTTGCTAACACCCAAAGGTGCTCTTTGCCAAAAAGAAAAAAGAGAAGAAAACCAAAACAAAAAACAACAACAACAAACCCAGTCCCTGGGGAAAGGCATGGGGCGGCAGGAAAACAGCATTTGGAGGAAAGGGTGAAATCTCCATTATCCGAATCCTAAGTGGGATCTACACGATTCTTGCCAAACTCCTGGCCGGAAATTGAGGCTGCTTTTTTTTTTTTTTTTTTTTCAAAACCTCCCACCAAAATTAAGGGTTTTTTTAACCTATTTTTTGGGAAATCGCAAAAAAACCCAACACTTCTTATTTGGGCTGCCATACGCCCCTGGATCTACCGGACATGTCAGCCGCTTTCCCAAAACTCTGCTCCTGCTCGACGAATACCGGTTATGTCCGGGAAATTCCGGGCGTATGGCAGTCCACGGACGGCAAGAAAAGAACCGCTTTCCTTCTTTCTTTCTTTTTCGGGCGGAGTTATCTAGCGGGCGGGAGTTGGCTCGTACAACTTCGTTGTCAATCTCTGTTGCCTAGCAACCTAGGCCGAGCCGAATCCATCCGCCGCGCTTCTTCCTATTAAAAGATGGTTCCCGAAGCCTGCCACTTGGCGTCCAGCATAGTGACGTCATCGACGCGCGCCAGATGCGAAGGAGGAAGGAGACGTGTGGGCCTGAGGAGCCGAGCCGGGAATCTCTCCCCTCACGGGGAGGGTGCGGCGGTGAGTTTGGACGGGGGAGGCCCCGAGGGCAGAAATGCTGCGCGGCCCGCCCCCTTCCATGTGCTGCTGAGCGGGGCTCCTGAGCCACCCCCTCCCTCCGAGGGCTTCCACCGGCCCAGGGGAAGAGGTCCATGAAGCCCTGGGGAAGAAGGGAGAAGGAGAGATTCCCTTTTCGCTGAGCCACAGCTGCTGAATAGCCAAATATATAGGTACCAGTATTTCAAAATAGAGGTCTTGTCCTGCTGTGGGTTTTGGCGACCGCACTGGTAATAGTACCAAATTGGGTAGCTAAATCTTCGCCTAAGCACTGATGGTTGTGGTAGGTCAGGAGTGGGAGCCCTTTTCAGTCGGAGGGCCGTATTTATTGCCTTCTGGGAGCCGCATGCCGGTCGTGGGTGGGGCCAAAGTGGGCAAAGTAGCAAATTTAAATTTTGCCTTTGTACTGTTAGGCTAGTTTCTACACACGCTCGTACATGGCTCTCTAACCTCCACCCAGAAAAGCGTGAGGCATGATCAGAGGTCAGGGATGAGTTCCAACTAGGATAAATACTTGGGTGTGAAGCAGGGGAAGTGGCAGGTATGACATGGGGAGGCACCTGAAGGACAAACAGAGCCCTGGGGAACTGCATTTGGCCTCTGGGCTGAGATTCCCCAATTATGTGCTAGGTAATGGGACCCATTGCTTGAGCTGAGGTATATGTATCTCATTTAGGAATGCCCAAGAATTGTAATGTTATGTGGGAAGTAGGTTCGTTGGAGAATTCAACTCCAAGAGAATATTATTCCCACACTGGAATGCCACTGGAATGGTCAACAGATCTCCTTAGTTAACACAACTGTTTGTGGTAGGGAGCAGAATTAGCTCTGAAATGGATGTTCTCTGCTCACATTATTTGCAAATGCTTTTGTCTTTGAACCATTACTTCAGTTGCTGCAATTAAACACCAAGTAAAACTTGTGTGCACAGTAAGTTACCTGCTGTCACATTAGGGGTGGCTAGGAGGTATAGCCTTAACAACCTTTGAAACAAGAAAGATTAGGCTACTATATTCTGAGTTGTGCACCCTTGTTTTGGAGTGAGTTCCATCAAATTCAGTGGTACTTGCTTCTAAGTAATTACTACAGCAGATAATGATTATTGAGTATCTGCTATAGTAAGTTCTTGAAGGTTTATTAACATACATTTATACACTTTATAAAACAAAGGCAGGGGCTTTCATTGTAGAAGTCTTGTTCTATTGATCAACATTAGGAAATAGTCATATATTTGTGTCTCTTTTTAAACTTCCAAATAAAATTGAAGTAATTGACATGGGGAAAAGTTAAATAGGTGGCAATATATGGTTTAACTTTGGCCACACTGTTGTGCTTTCCTGGACAGGTGGTACTCCACCATTGTCCTTGCACTTAATCTTGTCTTTGTCTTTATTAGTCTGTAGCTCTGAGATGCTTTGATGTTCTACAATTTGCCTAGCACACATCTCACTGTAAATAAATGTGTACTGTTCAGAGATTTTATTGTATTAAAACATAGAATTTCTATGTTTTATGATATGCCTATGCTTCTGTTAGGTAGGGATGGTGGTCATCTGAATTTTGTTGAGTAGCGCAATTAGAAGTGAAGGTAGACAACAGGCCCATGGGATAGAAGAGAGGACCGGCAGAAACCAAGATCCTCATTCTCCACCTCTTTCAAGCTTGATGCCATTAGTGAAGCAGACTCTTCTCTTAACAGGTTACTCATACTCTGAACCTACCTTCTCAACGCTATTGTTGACTGGAGTAATTCACTATGGCTCCTAAAGATATAATGACTAATTCTCATGCCAAGTCCATTCTCAATGCAATGAACTCTCTACGAAAAAGTAACACACTTTGTGATGTGACCCTTCGTGTGGAGCAGAAAGACTTTCCAGCCCATCGTATTGTGTTAGCCGCTTGCAGTGACTACTTCTGTGCTATGTTCACCAGTGAGGTAGGCAAGATGCAGAGTACACACATTTTTGTTCTTATTCATGCAAATAAGAAAGTTGCTTGTAATACAACTTAAAAGTGCAAAAATGTCATCAAGGTTGCAATTCTGTATGCATTTATAGCTTGCTCTTCACCAAGCAGCCCTAATGCACATTACGCACAAAGCCATGTAATGCTTTTCACTTACTCAGCAATTAAATCCATCTTAAATTGCAATCAAGGTCAACAACAGCACTGCAGTAGGGAACATCAGGTCTTATCCTGTACCCTAAAGATCTAGACACCTGCCATCAAAAATCATACTAACACAAGGCCTTTTGCCCCTTGGATGGGGGGCATTCCACAGCCTGGGGGCCACCACAGAATTGGCCCTCTCCCGCACTGCCACAAGAATCATATGGTGGCAGTGTTGTTGGATCTCAATATCCCAGTACAGTGGTACCTCTGGTTACGTACTTAATTCATTCCGGAGGTCCGTTCTTAACCTGAAAACATTCTTAACCTGAAGCACCACTTTAGCTAATGGGGCCTCCTGCTGCCACTGCGCCGCCGCTGCCCAATTTCTGTTCTCATCCTGAAGCAAAGTTCTTAACCCGAGGTAATATTTCTGGGTTAGCAGAGTCTGTAACCTGAAGCGTATGTAACCTGAAGCATATGTAATCTGAGGTACCACTGTATAAGAAAAGTTAAATTGTAGGCTTCCTAATGTTTCAACTTTATATACAATTTAGCTTTCTTGGATATCTAGTCTTTAAAAAATGTTATCTCTGTTGCAAATCCACACTTTTAAATTGTTACTAAGCTGGCTGGCAAATGTGTTTTGTCTTCTGGTCCACCAGGAAGGAAGCTTTACAAATGTTGGTGGTTCTTTTTTAATTTGGCTGCAAGTGACCCATGTAAGTAAAATAATGGGTAAACAAGCCATGCAGAATTTTTGTAGGATAGAAAGGCCTTACTATGCTTTCCTCTCAACCCTGAATTCAGTGTAATAAGGACTTTGCTGTAATTTATATGTAGAGGTGCATGTTAATTACTTTTGGTGAATTAATTTGCCTTCCCCTTGACAGAATATATTTAAATTATGTTATTAAAGTCTTTGTTTCTCTGATATTTAAAATAACACTTTTCAAAGTATTATCCTTGCACCAAAATGTCTGTAGGGTGCTTGTTATATGGTCCATTTGCTGAAATATTCATGTGATATTATTGCTTTGTATCTCTTCCCCATTGCCCACACTGTAGTTTTCCAGGTTATGTTTTGGAACCCTGTAAAACCCAGTGAATTCCCTTGTTTATAATTTGCAGCTTTCAGAGAAGGATAAACCCTATGTGGATATCCAAGGGCTAACAGCATCAACTATGGAAATATTGCTGGACTTCGTATACACAGAGACCGTTCATGTGACAGTGGAGAATGTTCAGGAGTTGCTTCCAGCAGCCTGTTTGCTTCAGCTGAAAGGTAATGACAAAAATATATTTAACCAACAGCTTCTAATACAACATGAGCCTAACCTTGTCTAAAAGCCCACATGAACAAAGGCATTGTAGCTTGAATGAAGCTATTCAATTGAGTGTGTCAATCACTCGGGTAATATGATTGAAAATGCCACATTGCAGATACCAGTGGATGATACTTTAGTGGGTTGGGGTCTGAAGAAATATCTTGAACCATGCTCTCAACGGGCAGAAGGTGCTCCAAGCATTCACCAGAAGTGTAGTTTGTTTAATAAGGAAAGCCAAGAACAATAGAAAAGTCAAGGAGGCTTCCTTTTTAAAATTAGAAATCTTGCCCTAATGAATAAAAGGATCACAAACATCTCTGCTTGTTCTTATTCAAGCACAGTAAAACCTGCTACCTGCTTCATCAGGTGATGTGGGTGGGGATGTGATATTTCTGTTGTTTCATGCTTCATGCATTGATTTTGTAATTGGACAGCAAATAGGAACAGTTCTCTAGTGCCACACTTTTTATATAGAAACTAAAATTTATAAACTGCCTTTCATAAAGCATGGCTTTTTATTTACCAGATTTGGTGTTTGTCAGAAAAATGGATGGATTTGTTAAGCACAGTTTCCCCCCCTCTTAAACACTTTTCAGAACAGTGACTTAGCCCTCTGAAGTGCAAATCATGTCATTTCTCACAGGAGTGAAGCAGGCTTGCTGTGAGTTCCTGGAAAGCCAGCTGGATCCTTCCAACTGTTTGGGGATTCGAGATTTTGCTGAAACGCACAATTGTGTTGACTTAATGCAGGCAGCTGAGGTTTTTAGCCAGAAGCACTTCCCCGATGTAGTTCAACATGAAGAATTTATTCTCTTAAATCAAGAAGAAGTGGAAAAGCTAATAAAATGTGATGAGATTCAGGTAAAATATTCCTTCTTGTTGTCCAAAGCAATGCTATTAAGTTCTAGTATTTGATATGGGAACCAAACACAACCTAGGAATTAACCGGTAAAGTACTACTGTATGGAACTGACCGATGGAATTCATATTTTGGAGGTTAGCAATTTGCAATCTATGAGCACTTGTAAGATCTTACTAGAATTCTGAGAATCCTAGTTTTCATTTCAATATAAAAGCAAATTGGTAGCCTTTACAGTTACCAAGATCTGTTTAAAGAAGCAATGGCAGAACAGAGAATGTGAACTAAAAGGGGTTAGAATGGATGCAAGGCTAAAATTCAAAATTCAGGGCAGAAAAGGGGGCAGGGTGTAGTAGGATGTACAAGATGTAAGTCTGGAATAATCAATACAGATTTACAAGGAAAGTTCCTGGAAAACCTAGAGAAGAGCTATATATGTCACTGCACTCAAGAGGAGCTCTTACTTGCTTCTCCAGGAATGCTCCCTGTGACACAATGTGTGGGTGTGTCTCCACAAGTAGAAGAGGTTTCCTGTTGCAAACAGTAGCCCTTGAACTCTCAGAGGAACATGAGAGTGACCAGAGCTCATGCCCTTGTGCCCCTTTTCTCACCATGTGTGTGTGTGTGTTAAACCAAGATTCTGAATGTCCAAACAGGGCTTTTAACAGTTGGTCCATGCTCTTAAAGAGTTATAAATCAGTACTTAATTTTGTGCTACAAAATCATTGGCAGTAAATGAATGATTTCAAATTTGTGGAAGCTGTTGAAGATGGTTAAAGTGAGAAGTGCAGTCTTGCTAGTTACTCTGAAAGGTTTTGAAGCATTTTGCAAGGCACCAACCAGATCTTAAGCACATTTGTGCTTGTAAATATGGTCACCCTTTTATCAGTGGGAAAGAGCCCTCCTTGCACTACACTCATGCTAACCCTATCTTGTTAAATATATGTTTGCCTAGGTTAGCATTATGGGAGATATTTGCTTTATGAACAAAACCCGATTGTCCCCCTCTTAAAAGAGCAAATCCAAACAAAGTTGTGTTGGGTGTGTGTGTTATTGTTTTTTACTTTGATATGGATTTTTGTGTTTTTATGTTGTAAACCACCATGAGATCCTCAGAGGATTAGTATAGAAATTTAATAAAGAATAAAAATAAAAGGGACTGCACTTTCTTCAGAGAAAATGCTTTTTAAAAGAAAAAATCTTGCATGGTCATGGTGAGGAATGTGTGCTGGTCTTGGGTTGGGGTACTGTTTAGGGAGGGTTGCAGGGGGGGATTGTTGCTGTTAACAGTAATTTTTTTTATCCTTATTTTTAAATCTTGCTGTGATTTATGTGGAAATTGTTCAATTTGGTTGTGTACTTTTTGATGTGTTTATTGTTTTTGACTGCTGTGGTTATATTTGTAACTATGTAATTTGTTTCATGCTGTACGCCACATTGAGCATGGTTTTAGCTATGGAAAGGCGGCATACAAATAAAAGGATGTATATCACATCACTGACATTGCACATTATATGCTTGTCACAGTTACACGACAAAGTTACACATTTCCCCCTCTAGAGAGCTGCCTGTGCTTGCTTTGCAAGGTGGATCTTGCTTTCCAACCACTATAGTTTTCGGTGCAAATGCAGCTTCCCCACACCAGAAGTTCAATCTATGCTGCCCCCCCTTAAAGTAGTCCCTCCTCCCGTGTCATAGCCATCTATTTTTCAAAAGACTGATTAATTCCATGCCTTTTCTTATAGGTGGATTCTGAAGAGCCTGTCTTTGAGGCTGTTATTAATTGGGTAAAGCATTCAAAGAAGGAACGGGAAGCATCCCTGCCAGAGCTTCTGCAGTATGTGCGCATGCCACTACTCACCCCACGCTACATTACCGATGTCATAGACACTGAGGTAGGGCCAGTTGCCCTATTAAGCAGCTCATGCAATAGGTCCTGTAGAACAACTGCTGTATTTAGGAAAACCTCATTCATAATAGTAACTTTGTAATGTTTTCTAGCTGATCCTTTGCATATATACACGTTAGAATATGGGAACAAAGATTAGTACCCCTGCAATTCTCCCTTAAGAGAAATCCTGATCCCAAACCCATCTGCTTTACTGTATAAGAACTTGAAAAATTATCTGAAGCAAGTCAGCTCAACTTGCCTCTCAGCAGTGAAATGAATGACCTAACTTAACTGCTCCCCATTTCCCCTCCTTCCTTCAGTAACATGTATTAATACTGGAGGTAGCCATGAGTTCTGTGATGCCTAAACATAGAAATGAGAAAGACAATCCAATTCTGGTATAGCCATTGTGGAGAAAAAGGGGGAAACTCTGGTCTGTAATGTCATTAGTTGTGTATTTTTAATTTCCCCATCCATGAAAAAAAAACACCCCATAATTTTCAGTTATTTAGCCACAGGCCCTAGCTATTCAGTTGACTTAATATAACAAAATAACATCAGTTCTAATAAATGTAATACAGCTAATTTGCAATCTACTACACAAGTCAAGGTTCCTTTTACAAAAATGTGCAGCTGCCATAGAAAAATTAGGCTGCTTTCAGAGTAGCCTTTTAGTATTAGCAAGTAGGTAAACAAGATTTTTGCAATTTTGGCCAATGAGGAAGGAATTTCTGTGCTGTATCCTTGAAAATTAGGACAATAGAAGGAAGCTCACAGAAGGCTACCTGCCACCCCTACCCCAGGCAGTCCTTTGCATTGCCTCAAAAAGGGGACTTTCCTGAATGGTGTGGGATGAGGCACAGGGCTTTGCTAAAGGAAGAGAGAACTGGCCAAAATCAAATTCACAAATCAGAATCCTTGGTATATAATTTTACATTCAAGCCAATTAAGCTAATGCAAAGGTCTTCTGGAACCAGTGTTTAAGTTTTAATCCTGGAAACTGTATTTGAATAAAGATTTCTGTTGCATGCTCTACCAGCATGGTTTTTCCATATATTTTATATTACAGTACTTGAATTAATGTAACTGAACAAATTTTATATTATTTTCATTAAATATTAGGTTTTTTTGCAGTGGGTCATAATGTGCAAGTATTTCCATTCTTCTACTAGCTATAGGGTATTTTGAAGAATTGTAAAAGTGTATAAAGAATTGGATAAAGTGAAAATAATGCCTGTGTGTCTTCTCCAGCCTTTTATTCGATGTAGTTTGCAATGCAGAGATCTTGTAGATGAAGCGAAGAAGTTTCATCTAAGACCTGAACTTCGGAGTCAGATGCAAGGTCCCAGAACCAGAGCACGTTTGGGTAAGTATCAGAGAAGTGCATATCAAAATGGCTGGGAAAGGGTATGGTTTAATGTCTACTGCCATTTGGCAGGCTCAGAATGAAGCAGTGCTTCATGTTTATAAGGAGTCTGTTCTTTAGTGTACCTGAACTTTGGAACTCCCTGCCTGTTGACATTACATAGGTACTGTCACGGTAATCCTTTAGATGCCTGTTGAAAACTTTGGTTTCAGTGGGCCTATCCAGACATATAATTTTGATATGTAATCTGTTCTTAATTTGTTGTGCTTTTATTGCTTTTAGATGCTTTAACCGTTCTTGAAAATTTTAAAGTATGTTTTATTTTATGTTTAATAATGTTTTTATTATGGAAATGTTTGCCGCCCAGGACCTTTTGGGAGGAAGGGCAGGATATGATTTTTAAAAGTACCGTATTTTTCCGTCTATAAGACACCCCCATGTATAAGATGTACCTTATTTTGGGGGACTTAGATTTAAGAAAATGGGGGGGGGTGTATCCGTGTATAAGATGCCCCCTAATTTTTGACATTATTTTTTAGGGGGGAAACCTAGTCTTATACATGGAAAATACAGTAAATAAAGCTGTGCCTTCAGACCATCCCTAGAGACATAGAGAAGGATGTGGAGGGATGCTGCTCATTTGCACAGACCTCTTAAACATGTGGGTACAAGGACCCAGACAGCAGCTGTATGATACAAAAGAAGCACCTTCACAGCTTTGTCTAAATAATTGCTTTATAGGAATAACCAGTGCTTTTTTTCCTAAAAAAAAATGTTTAGGGGTACTCTCATTTTGACTCAAGAAAACCACCATTTTATAGTTCAAATTGGGAAAAATAAATTCAGTAAATGGACAAAAGTACAAAGATTCACAAAATGTTTCGAGGTATGCGTATCCCCAGGGGGAAAAAGCACTGGGAATAGCAGCTGTTGCCCTAAACATACCTTTTGGGAAGTAAAATTGCTGAAAGCTACCTGTAGTTAGCCAACATATTCATTTACATACCTCAGGTCCTGCACAAACATAAACAATGCTCAGAAAACAAATAATTGTTAGCTAGGTCTTTTAATTACTTGGATTAGTGTGTCTGTGTGTGTGGTATAGATGGATGTTAACTGCCTTGCAAATACTTGTGCAAACTGTCTAGCCTCAGAAAATTTTGCTAGCCTATCTGTCCATACTTGCCCACATGGCATATGTGACTTAAAAGAGAATGAAATTGGTTAATACTAGCTTGCATGCATGCCTGGAAGGTATTGTTATCACGAAAGACAGCTATATAAATTGCATCTTACAAACCTGGTATAAATGATAAATATAATTCTTAACTTGTGTTCCAAGCAAGAGAGAATTTCTGTATATGATAAGCAAGCATAAAAAAATACTTCTGCTGCAGTATGGTATTTAATATTACTCTCAACTGAAGCATTGTGTAATGAAGGCTTGTTAGCAGAAAATGGAAGTAAGTTATTAGATGATATTACAGCTCATTGGTAATTTTCAGATACTCAAGCCTTTGCCTGACAAGCATACAGATACTTACTATTCTAAGATTCTGTATAAAGCTGAAAATTCAACCTAAATTTGTTAATGACAAACTGATGATGCTGGGAAAAATTCAAAGCATATTTTTTAAAGACAACATGTTGAGGATGTTCTGGAAAGTGAACAAAAAGACCTCTCATGTGGTATGACAAACATCCTTGAAACTTCACTATTATCTTCCGGATTGGAGCAATTAACTGGAAATTAATAGAATGGACTTGCCAAGGGCAAATATGGTTGGGAAACAAAGCCCAAGTGCACAGCTGCAAAATGGGCTGTAAGGTTGTCAAGAGAGAGAGATGAAGATTATATGGCACAAGCTAAGCATGAGTCATCTGTGTGTTGGTGGTGTTGAAAAGAAAAGAGCAAGGGTTATTGGCTTGGATTCACAGACATAGGATATTAATACACTTCAGTTTGGCGTTAAACCAAAACTAGATTCTTATTGTCACACTTATCTAGCCTTTAGTAGATTGATGGGCAAAATAACAATCTTAAGGCTGTTGTTAAAACAGGATTAACTATTCCTCACAATCATGTAAGAAAAAGCAAAATGCAGTGAAATACACCAACTCATAGATACGTTTGCTTGGATGCTATTGAAATAATAATAATAAAAATGTTTAAGCTTCATGATTTGCAAATTGTGTCCTGTGTTTAAAATGGAAGCAGTATAGATTTAGGCATAATTCAAGGGTGGCAAGTGGAGGGGGGACTACTAAGACTACAAAGCGCAATGAAATAAATTGCTTAATAAAATAATCAGATGTCTCTTGCTGGAGAGTTTAAAAGGGTTAGGCAATCTGTCAGGAGTGGCTTAAGGGCATGTAGCCTTGTATTTAACAACTTACCCAGTAGCCATAGGAATTCTATGTAGATGCGTTAAAGGCCTGACTGAGAGATCGATTGCTCCATCCTCCTCAGCCAGCCCACTTGGTTTCCAGTCTAGCAACAGAGGAAGGAAAGTCTCTTCCTCCACAACCATCACAGA
The DNA here is from genome assembly GCA_034641385.1 of Darevskia mixta. Taxonomy (NCBI): domain Eukaryota; kingdom Metazoa; phylum Chordata; class Lepidosauria; order Squamata; family Lacertidae; genus Darevskia; species Darevskia mixta. Next base: position 44,672,411 of record JAWWNH010000029.1, read on the forward strand.
AATGCAGTGGGAGAATGAAACACCCTATCCTTTCACCAGTCTGCAGTTTTTTTAGTAGCCTGCATTTCCATGCTGACCACGGGTGATGGACTTCTGTTCTCCACAGCTGGCATGGAAATGCAGGCCACTAGCTCCTTAGCAAGTTATCAAAACATAAAATAAAGGCTAGTAACACTTGTGCTTTTATTTTCAAGGCTGAACTAGTGTGTCACTCAGTTCTACTATTCTTGACCCACTACTTAGGGTTAAAGTAAGCATCTGTACATCAATAAAGGAAGTATAAAGTATATACTCTCGGGTATTAACCTTAAAGTGGTCCGTTTTTATTCAGGTGCCAATGAGGTTCTCTTAGTAATTGGGGGCTTTGGAAGTCAACAGTCACCTATTGATGTGGTGGAGAAATATGATCCGAAGACACAGGAGTGGAGTTTCCTACCAGTATGTAATTGTTTGCTTTATCACATTTTTTTTGCAACAGTAAAATACCAGGTACATACTTTAATAACATATGTTTGACCAGTCTGATTAAGCTTACTAAGGCTAACTGCACTTACTAGCTAATGCATGTTACAGGTAGGTAGCCTTGTTGGTCTGCCGTAGTCAAAACAAAATAAAAAATAAAAAAATTCCTTCCAGTAGCACCTTAGAGACCAACTAAGTTTGTTCTTGGTATGAGCTTTCGTGTGTATCTGAAGAAGTGTGCATGCACACGAAAGCTCATACCAATAACAAACTTAGTTGGTCTCTAAGGTGCTACTGGAAGGAATTTTTTTATTTTTTATTTTGTTTTAGCTAATGCATGAAACAGTGCCTCAACACCTTTTTTTAAAAAAAAGAGTTGAGGGAATTTAAAACAGGGAAGCAGCAGTTGGGAGTGCTTTACCATCTCCCTGCCCTCTGTTTTTCCTCTCAGATTGCTTTTCCTCCGTGGTGTGGACATACGTTTGCAATTGAAAATGCTTCTTTTGAACCTTGTAGTTGGAAAAGTTGCTGCAGAGAGGGCTTCACAAAGATGTTTCTAATGCAGACATCTTCTCCTCGTAGGAAAACGGATAAACCCTGTAGTCCCATTGTTGTGAAATTGTGGGCTGGATTCGGTAGCTCACCACACCTTGGCAGAAGGCAGCCATCCCTTGCAGCACTGGGCTGAGAGGTGTTTAACCCTCTGCAATGGAGGATTGTGTTATGCATCCACATGTGTGTCTCAGTGGCATGGAGTTGGCTAACATCTGGCTAAAAAAGGGTTAGCCAGCTCTGCTGTACAGCATCATCTGTAGGCAATAGTACATGTGTGTCTGACCACCTTCTGTGTGCTGCAGGAGCTGGATGGTGACTTCACACCAAGTATGTGCGTGGCAACATAGTCTTGCACACATGCTAGGATAATAATTACCAAGAATGAGCTACGAGTCAGAAGTCCCCATTTCAAATGCTAGAAAGGCCTCTTGTGTAAAGTAGTCTGAGATGAAGAATTGGGGAGGTTCTGGATGATGATTATACTCGCAGAGCCATCTGAAATTTAAATTAATGTTTTCTAAATCCCCTGATGAGCTGTTTGCTTTCTGTATGTCAAAACCTTTTAATACTCACTGCATTCCATTGAGGCTCTTCTCGTCTCACGCAGAGAACCTCAAAAGTGTGCTGCATATTGAAGAGGTGAGCGTGTGAAATTGAATATATTGAACATATTGTTGTAGATAAACAGGATATATAGAAATGATAAGCCCTGACACATTAGTGCAGCCCCTTGTCTATATTGATTGCACTATCTCTGTATGGCATCACTATGAAGTTGCAGGTGCCCATCATACCTAGAGATACCAAAAAAAATTGCTTCCATTTTTTTCTTTATGCATAGAGTATCAGCCGTAAAAGACGCTATGTTGCCACAGTTTCCTTGCATGATCGGATATATGTAATAGGTGGTTATGATGGCCGTTCTCGCCTCAGTTCTGTGGAATGCTTGGATTATACATCTGATGAAGACAGTATCTGGTACTCGGTGGCTCCCATGAATGTTCGACGGGGCCTAGCAGGGGCTACAACTCTAGGAGGTATGTATTGGTAAATGTATTGTAATTCCCCTACTGATAATCATTGCTGGAAACAATCTTAAGTACATTCATTTTGCAGGGAAATTAATTCATTTCTTCAACTGACATAAATGCATATTTGTAAAATACTGATTTTAAATACTGTGATTTGTTTAATTCAGTTAACTGTTGTGTTACAGACATGATCTATGTTTCTGGAGGTTTTGATGGAAGTCGGCGCCACACCAGTATGGAAAGATATGATCCCAACATTGATCAGTGGAGTATGTTGGGAGATATGCAGACAGCTCGAGAAGGAGCAGGACTGGTGGTTGCTAATAATGTTATCTATTGTCTTGGTAGGTAACCTCAGTGTATTTACAAATTTTTATATGGTAGTGCCTCAGCTGCAGTCTGGTGAAAAGACTATGCAAGAAGCTGTAATTAGGAAGTGATCTTGCAAGTTTCACAGCATTTGTAAGTTCTGTTTTGCCCTGGAATGCCCATCAAGGATGAAAGGTTTCTTCCATTGAAAGCTTTTGAATTCAGAATTCCAATATCTGAAAGCAGTAAGCTCCATGTATAAACGTAGAAACAGAGCAAAGGCAATGAATTTTGCAGGACAGAGCTCAGGAATTGTTGCATTGCATCGGTCCTGTATCTTTTGGTTTTTAAGAGGTGACTTAATATTTAAGAAACCATCCCAAAGAAATCCTTAGTAGGTGCTTAAGAGTTGTTCAGCACAGTAGATGCAGCAGCCCTCAGCTCCACAGGCTCCTCAGCCTACCAACACTGAAGCCTCTGCCTCCATGATCCAGATGCCCAAGCCAGCCACTGCCACTACTGGCCACCTTACCTTAATTCACCAGCCAGCTTGGGGATCTGCTGCTTCTACTGCTGCCAGCTGGCCAGTTAGGAGTCAGTCTGGCAGGAGGAGTGTGAGAACAAGGAAGGTTGGTAGAAGCAGTGGAGAGCTGGCCTGATAACCCACTGCTACAGTCACCACCGCCAATCCCTAGGCTGGCTTGCTGCTGCCGCCTTCTTCCTGAAGTCCTCCTCCTGCCAGTCTGGCTCTTCATCCTAAAATGTTTGGCAACAGCACAAGAAAGTCTAAGCCTTTCATGCACTCCTCCTTTGCACCTCTGATATCAGGAGAGGCAAAGGAGAAGTGGAGGCAACGGGGAGACCAGGGAGATCGTAAAAGGCTTTTGGTGAGCTCTTAAGGGGATGTGGGTGTTTTTGGTGTGGAGGTTGGCTTGGTGAGTGAAGGGAAGCAAGCAGGGGCAATAGCCCCTCATAAAAGTAATGCAAGTACTTTAATGGGTTTCTCTATGTTTTCAGGTGGTTATGATGGTCTGAACATCTTAAATTCTGTGGAGCGATATGATCCCCACACTGGGCACTGGACAAATGTCACTCCAATGGCCACAAAGCGCTCAGGTGAGAGTCCTGATCAGGGTGGGGAGCTGTTGACAGTATACCAGCTGTCTTTTACAGTAATCGTGGCTTAATAGGGACCATCTGATTAGAGTGAGAATTTTGTTCTTGCTTCTCCCTGCAACCGTTCTCCTACAGAGTAGAGCTCCTAAAGCTTCCAAATAATGAATCTGGAATTTGCCAAGAACACTAGTAACCAGCCCTCTTCCCAGCAGCTCTCCAACTACCGCAGGGTTGTATCAAACAGTGCATGGAGTTCTGCTCATGCAGTGTGACTTCCGCTTCTCCTCTTCCCTGCATGCTCCCAACATCTGCTGCAGACAGTCCCCCAGCTTCCTGGAACAGATGTTTTTTTTGGGGGGGTGGTTAGGGTTAGAGAAGATGCCCTATTACATTGCACATGCCTGTTTTGTGAGGAGTGTTAGATACAATTCATAATATCTGAATAGCCTTCACAATATAAAACATCAGTTTTCTCTCACTCCTTTATACAGTTAAGATAGTTTGCATACTGTCTTTAAATGTATACTTTTCTTGGATATCTTTAAGCAACTTTGACATCCTGTGCAAACATTACAGTTCCAGGAAGATTACTTTTCCCCTGTCACCTTTGCAGTGGTAAACTGTGACTATTAAAAGAGGCAGGCATTATGATAACTTCACCCACCAAGGGGCTTGTTCATTTTCAGAAGGCAAGAGGCACAATCTTCCATCCAGATATGCCTAATTGTGGGATTTGGTGCCACATTCCATAGTTTTTCTTTTCCAGGAGCTGGAGTAGCCTTGCTGAATGATCATATCTATGTGGTTGGAGGGTTTGATGGAACAGCACATCTCTCCTCTGTGGAGGCGTATAACATTCGCACAGACTCATGGACAACAGTGACCAGCATGACAACCCCCCGCTGTTATGTGGGAGCAACAGTCCTGAGGGGACGACTTTATGCCATAGCAGGGTAAGGGGGCCAAGCTTCACTCAGAAATACCTGTAAGCCCTAGCATAGCTGGAGCGGTCTATCTATATTTTTTATAAGTGTATTAGATGCCCAGTAACAAGGCAAAAGGCCCATCTGATACAGAATTTTTTTTAAAAAAAAATTTTTTTGCACACTGAGGCACATGATCAAGATCAAAAATGCAGGAGGGGTGAATGCTGTTGCGCTCAGGTCTTGCTTGCAGGCTCCCTATAGGTTTCTGTGAGAACAGGATGCCAAAATAGATGAGCTACTGGCATACCAGGCATGAGTCTTCCTTCTGTGAAATTGTAAGCTGTGGATTGGTCCAACGGGTGGGTTTGTGGTAACATGATCTAAGATGGACATGGCAAGTGTTTCCTTGCACTGACCTCTCACAAAATACAAGAGTTCTGTCATCGTATGACTTAATAGGGATGCGTGTGCCACCACTCCAAACTATTATCAAGTCATCATCTCCTTTTTAAGAGTTCCAGACTTCAACATGTTCTCATCAGTAATCTTCTCTCACATATAGGTACGATGGGAACTCGCTTCTGAGCAGTATTGAGTGCTATGACCCTATCATTGACAGCTGGGAAGTGGTGACATCACTGGGAACCCAACGGTGTGATGCTGGCGTTTGTGTTCTGCGTGAGAAGTGACCTTAGGGGGAAGGCCTTGCGAAGCACATCTGTGGAACGAAGAGACTATGGGAGAAAATACTGGCTCACTTGCAGCTATTGCTCTTGTAGCTGTGGATGCAGTGACCATCTGGCCTGAGCTGCAGACCTTCAGGCTCATTTTCAAAGCTACTGATTCCATTTAAAAAACAATCCACACACAAGGCACTTTGAACTGAAAACAGAGAAATCACATGCTCATGTAATGATAACCCTGTGAAAGTGAGTTGCCTAAAGCAGTAAAGATGTCTAAGCCTTCTGGCCTGCTGCATCTCTAGAGCATCGGCACACACAAGGAAGTTTGAGCATGGCACCAACGGTTTGTGCCTGAATGTTTCTATGTACCAAATATGCTGCAGTGCAGACATACTGTTAGTGAGCATTGTGTGGGCACACTGTTTGTTTCTGGACGCTTTTTACGTTCTGCACAGACTTGCCCATGATGCTGTGGAGAAGAGCCAGAAACACAGGCTGATGCATGCAAGACTCTGTGTGTTGGTGTAAGCAATCTGGCCTTCCACCATAACGGAAAAGGGGGAAGCGGAGACTATAGCCTGCTGGAATATTCAGTCTTATCTGCTGGGAAGAAAGGCAAGCAGACAGGAAGAAAATACTGGATTTCATGTTTTTACCAATTTTACCTGAAGAGAGGGTGTGTGTTCTAGTACTTATGAGCAAAAACCTGTTTACATCTGCTATCTAAGCCAAGGTTTTTTTTAGTGTTAGTGGAGCAGTGAAGTAGCAAATCTTGACATATTGGTGGGAAAGAGTATAATGTGCTCTGGAAAGGGTGCATCTGCCCAGGCCACTTAGGCTGCAGTGCAAATGTCCCTCCAATCTCCACAAATCACTGAACATCTCTTCTCAACCCCACACTGGTCTTAAGCCTGATACACTGTGCAGGCCTTCTGCATGAGCATTGTCAGCCCAGGTTATCTTACACTCGTCTTTTATTTTCTTGTGCTTCTGCTTTAGCACCAAAGTAGGAGCATGATACGTTAAGAGCACTCTAATGTTTACAGTGCATTGTAGATTTACCTGGTGTCATTTCTCTCCAGACCCAATTACAACAAGGCATTTCACGTGAACTGGAACATTTGCTCAAGGCATCACTTTCGTGGCATATTTATGATTCTCCTTGCCTATTTTAATACCCCTCTGGTGTGTTATGCAGCTTGTACTAGATATGTGAATTCACACCACATTGCTGAAATGGACACCTGAGCCTGTGGATAATGCGCCTCCAGCCCCTCATGGATGTGCCCTAAACTTTCAGCATGATCCTGGAGCTCTCTCTCCCCCATGACCCACTGAGCCTCTTCCTGTGTCACACAGCTCTATTGGGAGCCAAGGGGTGAATGTATTTATTTGCTGGGTGATAGTGACTCCTTGCTTTGGGGATATGGTAGCATGGGAGAATGATGCACTTTCGAATAACACTGAGTTTATAAGTCCTGTCCTATCACATCAGTGTTTGTGATTCATTTCTTACGTATTTTTTAATAAAAGTATCTCTGGTACATGTGAACATTTGGTCTCTCCAAGTAGGTTGCCTTTATTTTTGCAGTGCTATTCTCTAATTTTTTTAAAAAAAATCTAAAGTATTTGTTGTTGAAGTGCACCTTTTATGTAGGCTTCTTGTGAAGAGGTGCCAACTGGGCATTGGTGGACTCTACATTTGGCCACTTTTCTCTTAAGTTCCTCTTTTTTTACATCTTATTTCTTAAAGAAAAAGTAAAGTGATGGGGATTAAAAAAATGTTTATAGAATAATAGAATTGTAGAGTTGGAAGGGACCTTGAAGATCATCTACTCCAGGCTTCCTCAACTTCGGCCCTCCAGATGTTTTTGGCCTACAACTCCCATGATCCCTAGCTAGCAGGACCAGTGGTCAGGGATGATGGGAATTGTAGTCTCAAAACATCTGGAGGGCTGAGGTTGAGGAAGTCTGATCTACTCCAACCCCCAGCAATCCAGGAATATGCAGCTGTCCCAAATGGGGATCAAACCTGCAACCTTGGCATTATCAGCACCACTCTTAACCAACTGAAGATTATTTTTACTTTGATGCGCAAACTGCATTTGTGGCTTTCTTAATCTTGCATATCTTCAGATCTCCCTTTCCACTCTTGCTTACATTATAGTATGACCCCATCGCTCCTTTCTAGGGAGGGAACTGCCATCTATTAAGGCAGGCTCTGATTGAAATAATTAATGCATCTCATTGTCTGGAAAAGAAGTTGCCAAGAAATAATTCTGTGTGTTTTCCTACTCTTTTGAGCCCTTCCACTTTTCTCTGTAATATCTTACCATAAAAGAGATGCAGGGAGCTTTAGCCAGGTATCATCGTCCTTATACAAGAAGCCACCATATTCTTCCTCTTTAGTACTGTATTTTTAATCGAGCTCAGTGAAATACGTTACACAGGAGAGAAAACTGGGTAGTAATCTGAACACAGAACCCATGAGCACAATGAGTTGTTTGGAAGACACAATGGCCACGTGTGAATGGAGTCACGTTTTATTTTGAGACCACTCTCCTTTCGGTTACATCTACCCCTCTAATCCCACCCGCCTTAAAAAACACACAAAAAAACCCCCACCATTACGGCATCTATGCCAGCTTTCAATAATTCCCCAGTTGGCAAACAGGAACAAAGAAGAATCCGCACTAGCAGGGCGTTCTTTCCAAAACGAAGTGGGATGTGCGCTACCACCTTTCCTGGCATAACGGGAAGCTGCCTTCCATCCACGCAGACGTGTTCATGACATCTTGGAAGCTGCCGGTGTACAGTACTGTGAACAAGGGCACAGAGCCATTTGCTCATCTCCCCCCCCCACCCCCGGGTTCGTAGCTGATGAATTCAGCCCGCATCTACTTTTACTATTTCCGTTCGATATTATATTAGTACTAAAAAAAAAACCCCACCGAACTGGTGCAACGGCAGGATTGCGAAAAAAAGAAAAAGAGGGGCTTTAGCATTGAGGAGGAGCGCTGGACGGCGACGCTCGCTCGGTCTCCTCTCCGCTTTCCCGTTCCGGAGGCGCCGCGTAATTTGCGCGCGCGCCTTGCCGAGACGGCCCCCTTGGGAACAAAGCGGGACGCCTCTCGTCCCCGCTGGTGCCGCCCCGCCCTCGCTCTCTTGCGCCTGCGTGGCTATGGCGGCGCCCGGTTCGGAGATGGAGGCGGCGGCCGCGGCGGGGCCGGAGGAGCTGGTGTGCGCGCGGGGCCGGAACCGCAAGGCCGTCCTGTGCCAGCGCTGCAGCTCCCGCGTGCTTCTGCCTGGCACCGCCACCTTCACCCGCCGAGAGGTAGGCAGCGGGCGGGAGAAGGGCTGGTTGGGGCGCCCGTCCCCGGGCCGCCTCCGGGTGCCGCGAGACCGGCTTGGCAGGCCAGGGAGGGGTTTTCGGAGGAGCTTCCCCCCGGACTCTCCCTTTCGTCCGGTGGTGCTTTGCTTAATAAGAGCCGGCCTGAGGTAGAAATCTCTGCCTAGCCCTGAAGGTCTCTCGGTGATTTGGGGCCAGTCATTCTCTCAGACTCGCCTAATGCTACCTTGCAGGGAGGTTGCGAGTTAAAAATGGGATATATGCGGGGGGGGAGGGTGATATCTGCAATGTCTAGCTTGTTGAAGGCGGGGCATAAGGGAAAATAATGGCTATGAAAGGAGTTTCCGACGCTTGGCGACTAGTCTGGCTGCAGAATGGGAAGACTGTGAAGACACCCTGCAGAAGCTAAGAGGCATACTTCTTATTAACACATGCTTTACAATTATGGAGATAAGTCTTGCCTAAAATGAAGCCCTGAATCCAAAATCTAGGTGGAGAGCCTACTTTGCAGCCAGAGGCGTACCCAGGCTCCTTTGCACCCTTCGCAGTGAGCTGCCTCGCCCCTGCCTTCCCTTGCACCCTTGGCAAAGAGATCTATTGGTGTGGAGAGGCACAATTTTTCCACCCTCCCGGGCCTGTGCCCTTGGCAGGGGCCAATCTGGCCGGCCCCTAGGTACGCCCCTGTATGCAGCTAGACAGCTTATGTATGCTAGGGGAGGCTGACCAGTGTTATTGGACTCCCGATTACCATCAGCCCCAGCCAGCATGGTCAGTAGTCAGGGATGATGGCAGTTGTGGTCCAACAACATCTGGAGGGCCACAAGTTAGCCACTCTTGATAGATATTCAAAGTAACAGTGAAGAGGGAGGGAGTTGTGTGTTTGGGAAACTGTAGAGAGCTCTAACTATCCCATAGTAAGTACCAGCATATCATGCCAGCCATGTTGCTCCTTTCACGATAAAAGCAGCTGACTTGCTTGTTTTGTTGCTTGACAGCTTTTCCTCCCTGCTATGAAGAAAAAGACTGCACTGGTGGGTAACAGTGACTTGGATGGGGATGTCCTACAGGACCACTGGCTGGTTGATGACATGTTCTCTTTTGAAAATGTTGGCTTCACCAAGGATGTTGGAAATATAAAGTTCCTGATCTGTGCAGACTGTGAAATCGGTCCTATTGGCTGGCACTGCTTGGATGACAAAAAGAGTTTTTACGTGGCCTTGGACCGTGTGTCCCATGAATGATGTGCTGGCTGGTGACCAAAAGATCAATGATCTTCCTGTCGGCTGGTTCGGACATGCTATAGCTACTCTTCTCTCTAGCAAACAAATGTCTACTTTGTAATGCCAACATGCAGCCATGAAAACGGCTCAAGAATGGTGCCCTAACAAGTTGCATTGAAAGAAGTGTCTGCTTATATTGCTTGTCAAGTGACTTACGACTCCCTTGAATCCCTTCTTCCCCACTTAATTCTTGCCCTGAGTCCTGTTCTTGTCTAAACCTTGCAGATTACATTGGTGTAATTTGAAGCAAAGACCTTGCTTTATTTAATTATTGAATAAAAGAAAAACATTGAGATACACTGAACCATCTATCCCCTGTAAAGTGAGCATATTAATGCAACTGGAATAATTCTTCTAGCCTTTTTTTTTGCTTTTGGGCAGTATCATATCCAGATGTATGGTTTTCTGCTGTATTTTGGACCAAAGGCTGCATACTTTTGACATTAATGTTTACAGACATGACTGCTATATCTCTGTCAATTGACATTTTATAATTGACATTTTATAATTTCTATCTTATAATTGTTATTGAAAGCCAAGTCTTGGTTGCGGGACTTTTTAAATGTGGGAAAATAAAACGAAGCTTTTGAGAGTGCAGAAAGAAAAGTACAAGAAGAGAATGTCATTGGAGGAGCTAACCTTCTAACCCTTTACAAATATTTGTATTTAATTAAATGTAAACCAAGCTTTTCAATTTGTATGTTGTGATCTTTCTATAAAATGTTGCCAGAGACAATGAACCTAATGAATCTTAGCTAATTAAAAACACAGCAAATCTTGACAAAGAAAGAATGCTTTAGTTGGATTTACTGTACTGTACTTCCACTTCTCTGCATAGGCCTTTTTGATTTTTATCCATTTTCCTTGCCAAAAATGACCCACTAGTTCTATAGAAACAGAATTCTGATGTTAAAACAAAACAGTTATCTGATAATATATATTAAATGTAAATCTCACTAGTTTTGTGGAAATGAGAATTATGTTCAATGACAGTGATGGATAAAAACAAAGTAGCACATGTAGAAACACCCATCATAGGAAGGGTTGAGGGAGTTGAGAATGTTTAACCTGGAGAAGAGGAGACTGAGAGGAGAGGTGATAGCCATCTTTAAATATCTAAAGGGCTGTCACATGGAGGATGGAGCAAGCTTGTTTCCTTCTCCCAAAGCTGGGACCCGAACCAATGGATTTAAGTTACAAGAAATGAGATTCCAACTAAACATCAGGAAGAACTTTCTGAGAGTAAGAGCTGTTTGGCAGTGCAAGGACTCCCTCAAGAGGTTGTGGACTCTCCTTCCTTGGCGTTTTTAAGCAGAGATTGGGTGGCCATCTGTCATGGATGCTTTAGTTGGGATTCCTGCATTGCAGGGGGTAGGACTAGATGACCCTTGGGATCCCTTCCAACGCTACAATTCTATGATTCTGTGATAGATCAAAGGAACTATTTGTAAATTAGAACTACAAAACATTGCTAAAGGACATTTTGCTTTTGTTAGGCAAAAATATTCTAGACCAGCAATAGCCAATGTGCTGTTTTCTAGCTATTGCAGGATGACAGCTCCCATAATCCCTGACTGCTGACCATATTGGCAGGGGCTGGTGACAGTTGGAAGTCCAGCAACATCTGGATTTTGGGCTACCCCTGTCTAGTGAGTAGATTTCTAGTGCCAACACCCTGCTTAGTTGAGAAAACCCAGCTTTAGAGCATCCCCAACTTCTCCTGAAGACCTTTAGCCCTCTAAGGAATTAGTTCTATTGTTGACATGCTCTTCACCATCAAAACATTTCTCCTAATTTAGTTAAAATCTTCCCTCCTATCGTTTAAACCCATTAGATCTTGCCCTGTCCTCTGGAACACCAGAGAAGAAGCCATTGCCCTTCTTGGCATGCATCTGAAATGACCTGGAAAGTAAAACGGAGAGGGCATGATGACATTTCCATTTCAAATGTACACCTCATGATGGCACCACTGCTCCAGGGCTGCAGCGTGGATTTTTTGCTTCTGGGATCCAGCACTTGTCTTGCAAATAAGTGAATGTGTCCCTGTTAAAGCAGTGATTACCGGTATTTCCAGTGCGGGTGGCGCTGTGGGTTAAACCACAGAGCTTAGGGCTTGCCAATCAGGTCAGCAGTTCAAATTCCCGCGACGGGGTGAGCTCCCGTTGCTCGGTCCCAGCTCCTGCCCACCTAGCAGTTCGAAAGCACGTCAAAGTGCAAGTAGATAAATAGGTACCGCTCTGGCGGGAAGGTAAACGGCGTTTCCGTGCGCTGTTCTGGTTCGCCAGAAGCGGCTTAGTCATGCTGGCCACATGACCTGGAAGCTGTACGCCGGCTCCCTCGGTCAATAAAGCGAGATGAGCGCCGCAACCCCAGAGTCGGACACGACTGGACCTAATGGTCAGGGGCCCCTTTACCTTTATTTCCAGTGCAGCAGCTTCCTTCATACCTCTTTACTACCTTAAGTGGCTGATTCTCCCTGACCTCTAGGTGGTTTTTTATACCATTGGCCATGTTATCCTTCTGGGCCATCTGTGGGAGGTAGGGAGCACTCCTTTGCAGTGCTTCCATTCATATTCTGTGGCAGCTTCAGACAATAGCCATGGGTGACTTCTGCTGGGCTAGCTTTCTTGCAGAGTCACGCACGGTTTAGTCTTAATTGCCCATGCTATTTCATATTTGTATGAAGCCACTGGAAGCAGCCATCAGGATTGGAGCACCAAGTCATCAGTATGCTGATATAACACACAGTGTTCTCTTTTCCACTTGTACCAAGCAAGGCACTGCAACTGCTCAGTCAGTGCCTGGAGGTGGTAGTGAGCTAGATCTGGTCCAATAATTCATCTTAAGTGTAGTGTAGTAGTTACAGTGTTGGATTGGGACCTGGGAGATGGGCTCAAATCCCCAATCAGTCATGGAGTTCACTGGGTAGCCTTGGACCAGTCACTGTCTCTCAGCCTAACCTACCTTACAGGGCTGTTGTGAGGATAAAATGGAGAACCAATATATCTGCTGCCTTGATTTCCTTGGAGGAAAGATGGGATAGAAATGTAAGATAAATAAACTGAAGCTGAATCCAAACAAGGCAGAAGTGCTATGGGTGTCCAGGAGGTGGCATAGTTAGCTGTTCTTGATAGGGTGCACTCCCTTTTGAAGTGTGTGTATTTTGGGGACACTCCTGGAATCGTCTTTTTTGTCACTCGAGGCCAAGGTGGCCGTGTCTAGGAAAGCCTATGTCCAGCTTCAGCTTATGTACCAACATAACCATTTCTGCATAGGAATACCTTGGCCGTAGTTATTCACGATCTGATAAGCCAGGCATGTCCAACAGGTAGATCGTGATCTACCGGTAGATCACTGGACGTCTCTGGTAGATCACTGGCTCCCCCCAAAGAAGCTCAACAACTTTGGCCCCCCTAAAAAAAGCTCATGATTTAAGCCCTGCTTTCCTCCTCTCTAAAAGAAGCAACTTTGACCTGAACCCCCCAAAAGGGGGTAGATCACTGCCAGTTTTTAACTCTGTGAGTAGATCGCAGTCTCTTGGGAGTTGGCCACCCCTGTGATAAGCTACAAGCTGATTTGCTGTACATGGGGCTGTCTTTGAAAACTGTCTCAAAATCACAACTAATAAAAAATGCTGCAGTATTAATATTAATTGAAACAGCAGGCCGTAAGCACATTACTCCTATCTTGAAAAAACTACACTGGTTGCTAGTTGTTTTCTGGGCCAAAATCAAGGTGCTTACTTTGATGTTTAAAGGCCTAAGTGGCGTGGGACACAAATAGCTGCAGGATTGCCTTCTTTCAACTCAACCGACCTGTGTTTTAAGATCAGCAGGTGACACCCACTTGGTGGTCTCTAAGCAAGATTGTGAGTGGCCCAGGGAAGGGCCTTTTCTATGGTGGCACCTTCCAAGTGGATCACTTTTCCTACAAAGGTGCACCTGGCCCCTACCTCTTTATAGTTTTAGGCACCTGGTTAAGATGCACCTCTTTCATCAGGCATTTGGAGGATAAATGGATTATTGTCAAAGAGCAGCACGGGAAATATTGTCTCACAAACTTCAAATAATGGGAGATCAAAGAAAGATTTCTGCAAGCAAATTGGTTCAGGCCTCTGACAAGAATGATGTGCGCCTCCTGCAGCAGCCTGCTGGACATGCAACAGTGGGGGAGAGAGAACAGGGTGGGCTCCCACCAACTGCTTGTTCAGCCCTCCCCATAGTCAACATGTGGCCCCTGACAGACTACCCTCAAGGGAATGTGGCCTTTGAGAGGAAGATGTTTGGCCGCCCCTGTTTGAACTGAACTGGACTTTGTGTACCATCATGTGTTTGTCCCCCAGCCAAGAGAGCTGCCTCTAAGAACAGTCAGGAAAGGGATGCCACATCAGCAGTTTTCAGCACAGGCACCTATCCTGTCAGAGGAGGCTGCTTCAGGCAGCACCGCCCTGCGATGGAACAAAAGGCCCCTAGCTACTGTTTAGTGCTAGCCGGAGAACATTCCTTCACGAGATACGATGTGTGGAGCGCCAGGAAATTCTTGCCTTTCCTTCATTATGGAATGATTCCTTTTTCTCCTTTCTGTGCAGATCATGACTTGGCTCGTTCTGCCAGGACAGGCTGAAGAAGAGGATGAAGTGCTGGCTCTTTAGGCAGTGAGTACCATAGGGAAATTTGGCAGGCAGAGGGTTATTATAAGGAAACTAGATTTGAAGAACATTGCAGTGGGTCAGATTCAACTAAGTAGGTCTGCCGGTTGGAGCCAGTGCCAGGGCTCCTGCTAGCACAATGGGACTTTGAGTTCAGTGGGAAGCATGTTTAGAATTGGAGTTTTACTCCCAACCAACCAAGTTTCCCTTGTTTTCAGTGGAACTTAACTCATGACTAACATTTGCTAGACTGGGGACTTCTTCTTTAACAACAACAACAAAAAAGAATATCAAATATCAAGCAGCTTTCCTTTAAAACAATGTTTATCATATTTTTAATCAATACTTTTTATATGCTCATGAACCATTGTATATACATCCATTTATGACAGGCTACAGTCCTAAGTGCGGGACGCGGGTGGCGCTGTGGTCTAAACCACTGAGCCTAGGACTTGCCAATCGGAAGGTCGGTGGTTCGAATCCCCACGACGGGGTGAGCTCCCATTGTTCAGTCCCAGTTGCTGCCCATCTAGCAGTTTGAAAGCACGTCAAAGTGCAAGTAGATAAATAGGTACCGCTCCGGCGGGAAGGTAAACGGCGTTTCCGTGTGCTGCTCTGGTTCGCCAGAAGCGGCTTAGTCATGCTGGCCACATGACCCTGGAAACTGTCTGCGGACAAACGCCGGCTCCCTCGGCCTATAGAGCGAGATGAGCGCCACAGAGTCGTCCGCGACTGGACCTAACGGTCAGGGGTACCTTTACCTTTACCTTACAGTCCTAAGTTCTTAAAAGGAAGCCCCACTGATCCCAGCTTAAGGTGGAATTATAAAATAGCCATGCTAGCCCATTTAAAAGTTTTGTCTGAGGGAGGCGTTGGGATGCAACTCATCTTGCTTTGTAGACTGGCATGGGAAGGGTAAATAGGGAGGAACCTCCAGTCTTCCTTCACTGTCTTTCTTTTGCTGATCTATTTATTCAGTATTATACTGATACTCTCAGAGCCCCTGGCCTCATTTCCTACTTCCTTTTCTTCATGCTCATTCTGGGAGATGAGACATCTTCATGAGTCTCTCCAGCAGACATCTCCACCTGAGTGAGAACTAGGATCTTTCCTATCAAGTATGTGTTTCCTTTAATAAACTTAGCTTTCTTATTTTCAAAACCCAAGAGTCTCAGTGTAAAGTGTGCTTCTTCAACAGTGTTTCAGTGTTCAGTTAAGCTTCCAAGTTGCATGTTAACGCCAAATACCATGAGAAAGTTCCTTATTGACCTTGAAGCATAACAGCAAATTTAAAGCATGCATTATGGTATTGCAATCAAAAACTTTTATTAACTATTAAATTCTACCCCTAGAGACAGAGATCTATTTGTGTACTAGTGATCTATTTGTGAACTGGCAGAAATCCAAGAACATGTTAAGTCCTGGGCTGTCTCCTTTGACAGCCACCTATTACAATACTGAATTTGAAGAAGAAGAAAAAGAGTTGTTAAGCGATAGGTATATGTGGGGAACATCTGGTAGGATTAAATTTAGAAGGGATACTTAAATCATGCTATCAGATAAGAAAAAAGTGGGGTGTTGTCCACTGTCCACTGTACAACATAAAAACACAAAATGAAAATGCAAAATACTTAACATTATAACATAAAAATTAAATACAACATAAAAAACTCTCCTACAAGCATATTTAAAAGCCCATCTTTCTTTGGCAATCACTTGTAGCCGAGTAAGATTGTTTTCCATGAAAACAGTCTTAACAGTGAGTCTGTAAGTGACTGTGGAGGCCAATTCTGGATCCACACATCCTTCCACAATGGGGACATAGGTTTCCGCTGAGGGTTTGCCAAAAGTGCCTTATTCTTAGCTCTTTTCTCCTTTTTGCCCTGAGTTCATGCTTCTTCAAAGTCCATGGCACCTTTGGTAAAGTCTATTCTCCAATTGGAGCACTTGCAGGCCAGTGTTTCCCAGTTATCAGTGTTTATACTACATTTTTAAAGATTTGCCTTGACAGCATCTTTAAACCTCTTTTGTTGTCCATTTTGCTTTCCATTCTTAAGTTGGGAATAGAGTAGTTGCTTTGGAAGGCATCCGAACAACATGACCAGTCCAACGAAGTTGATGTTGAAGAATCATTGCTTCAACACTGGTGATCGTTGCTTCTTCCAGTACATTGTCATTAGTTCTCCTGTCTTCCCAAGTGATGTGTAAAATTTTTCGGAGACACCGTTGATGGAATCTTTCGAGGAGTTGGAGATGGAGTTTATAAGTGGTCCATGTTTTGATTGTTTAATCAGGCAAAGACCTAACGGAAGAGGAACAATTTGGCCTGGTGCCTAAAGATATGTAACAATAATAATAATAATTTATTATTTATACCCCGCCCATCTGGCTGGGTTTCCATATGTAATGAAGGCACCAGGTGAGCCCCGCTGGGGAGAGCCTTCCACAAACAGAGAGCCACTACAGAAAAGGCCCTTTCTCGTGTTGGCACATGAAGAATATCAGATTCAGTAAGAAGTAGATTCAGCTAAAGAAGTACCACATGGTATTTATTTATTAAAACGTGTTACCTGTTGCTTTTCATTGCAAAATAATCCCAAAGTGGGGGTTCAATACCATTAAAACACCATAAAACCATGCAAGCCATCAACAAACAGTAAAACCAGACACCAACTCTATCTGAGGAATAACCAGAGTGCCCTTGCTTGGGCTGAAGCATTTTCAATCCCTGGCAAGTGTGGCACTGTCAAGAGGGTGCCCCTATTAGCACTTAATATTTGGGCAGCCCCATAAGTTAGAAGGTGCTCCCTCAGGTATCCAAGTTCTAAGCCAGGATGGATAATCTTTTTGGCTTGGCAAATCAGATCTTTATCTCCCCTCCCCACCCCTGTGACTCGTGAACATGGCTACCCACCTATCAGTCACTGGACATCATTGCTGGTATGCAGCCCCTGGAAGGCTGCCCAAGGTTAGCCAAATATGGTTAGGCATGGTTAGGCAAATACGGTTAGCCACCCCTAGTTTACTGCATACTTCAATAACTCAAATGTTTATTCATTTTTGCATTGCATTTATTAGCTGGACAATATACCTTAATTTATTGATTGGATATATAGAGATTTTGGGGACAATGTTTTACTTTCTGTAATAACAAAGAAAGGAAAAAAGTGGGGAAAGATGAAAGACCCGCGGACATCTTATTTACAGCTAGCAGCATTGTGTCCTCTGTTGCTCAGTAATTCTGAGAAACCAAAACATCAGTGCAGGTTTGAAAAGTTCAGTCTGCCATTTTGATCGAAACTGCCATCCCATTGCATCCAAACATATTTGAAAACCTGCTCCTTGCTCTCCACAATTCCATGCAAAATTTGGTTATGATATCTTGAGATGTATCTAAATGCATAGCAAAGCAGGCAACGTTGCAAAGTATATAGTAGATTGGCAGGTAAATCTCTGTTCACTCAAAAATCAGGTATTTACTTTACCAATTTAATATAATATTTATACTACCGGTATTGTTCAGAATTCTTCGCCATTTGTGAAAATTGTGCATCATAAACATTTATTACAATGATCAACTTCTTTAGAAGTTCTTTAGAAATCTATAATGTCTATACCCTTAGCTTATGTAATACTAAAGGGGAAAGTGGGGAATTTATAATTAAAAACACAGAGGAAGCGCTGATTCGTTATGGAGTGATATCTGTATCTGTCATAGATTCCTAAAACCCACTGATGAAACTAGACACCATTTTGGCACAATAAATGCAAATCATATGTAAAAACTAGACCCAGGCATATCTCCACTATGATATACACCAGAGAATTTCACCTCATCATTCTTCCTGCAAACTCAGAACATCTGGTTGAGCAGAAAAAGGCCCTTTGCAAGATATCACTATCTTGTAGAAGGAAGTACTGTATATAATTTTGCATTGCGTGGAGAGAATGGAGAAAGAAAAGCTTTACTCCCTCCTCTTGTAATATTAGAACTGGAGACATCCCATAAAGCTGAATGTTGGAAGATTTGGGATAGCCAAACGAAAGCACTTCTTCACACACATAGGGCTTATCGACACTTAACTTTCCTCCATGCTTTAGAGGCACAGACTGCACCTTAAAGCTCTGTGCCTAAGCACCCTTTTTCCACTCTAGATCTTTCCCCGTGAAAACCTGCTCTTTAAAGCTCAATCGGAGCAAGCGAAAATCCACAGAATACCCAAATTGACGTTTGCTCCGATTAAGCACTAAAGGGCAGGGTTTTGTGGGGAAAGCTCCGGGGTAGGGGGACAATCCAACTTGGACACTGAGCTTTTAAGCATGGGCGCATGCCTGGAAAGAGCAGGGCAAAAGCTAAGTGTGGATAATAGTTAAACTATAGAATTCGCTCCCACAAGAAGTAGTGATGGCCACCAGCTTGGATGGCTGAAAAAATGGATTAGGCAAATTCGTGCAGGATAAGGCAAGCAGCATCTACTTGCCACCTCCACTGTTAGAGGTAGTATGCCTCTGAATGCCAGTTACTGGGAATCATAGGTCTTGGAGACAGCTGTTGTGCTTAGATCAGGGGTCAGCAAGCTTTTTCAGCTGTGGGCCGGTCCACTGTCCCTCAGGCCTTGGGGCGGCGGACTATATTTTGGAGGGGGGAAATGAACAAATTCCTATGCCCCACAAATAACCCAGAGATGCATTTTAAATAAAAGGACACATTCTAGTCATGTAAAAACATGCTGATTCCCAGACCGTCCGCGGGCTGGATTTAGAAAGTAATTGGGCCGGATCCAACCCCCGGGCCTTAGTTTGCCTAACCATGGCTTAGATATTGATTTCAGGTTTGCTATAGGCATCCAGTTGGCCACTGTGCGAACAGAGACACTGGCCTGGATGTGCCATTAGCCAGATCCAGCAGGCTTTTCTCATGTTCTTATGAAAGAGCAGCAATTTCATTCAGAGAGCCCATGCAGACAGCTAAGCTATTTTGTCACGTATTCACTCAAGTGTATTATATTGCCAATTAATTAGGGAATGTGCAAACTTGTTTTAAATTTGCATTGAATGTGCTTGAAATGTATTGTGTGGATCCACGTAACAACTGTGCTTTCCTTCTGCAACAAAACAGTCATGTGATATATGTTGCACCCTAAATGTTGCAATTCGTTCCTAATTATGGTTAACATTGTTGTAGGGATTAAGACATATTTAAAAGAGCAGGTTTTCTGAAATACATTATTTGATTGAGTTTTTGTAATGGATGAAAGACTAAAAAGACATTTGCTAATGAATGGATTAAGAAATATGATGATGCAATTAGGCCCAATTCCTTCCTAACAGGTAAAACAAGAAATAAAGTTCTGCAGTCTTTGGTATGCAAAATAATATGGTACGGGTGCAAGTCTCATTTTTAAATACGGTGGAAATCTCATAAAATAATACATTAAAATTTAAATTAAAGAGAAGCTGTCTGTACTCTTTGATTTTCAGCTGACAAGATAAAATTAGGTGTTTGATAATGATATATAAATATTATATATGCAGAGAGGAAACGTCCACATGGAATCATAGCTTAAACACTCCACCTGAGAGCCAAAGTTCAATGCTCTCACTTCAGGACTCCAGCCAGGCAAAAACAAAAAAACAAAAAACTAGCACTCCAAAACACTGCTAGCTCACGAATTCCAAAAGCTAAGCAGTTCTGTGTTTCTGGGCTTTTCTGAAAACTCTGGTCTCACTCAAAACTGCAGTCAACTGTTCTTCTCACAGAGAGACACCTTGCCATGCTTCCCTTGACTGAAAGGAAGAAAATTTCCGAAGGCTCACTTAGTTTTCTTGGGCTATCTTGGTTAACACAGATACACACCATCTTAATATAGCTATCAATTGTCTTGTCAAATCTAAGAGGCTAGTCAGGTATTTCTTCAAGGCAACTCACATGGACAGAAAACCCATTCATAGTGATCTAATAGAAAACCCATAACAATCCAGCATTGTTGTTTTACACATTTATAAAGCACACATTTATTATATCAACTCTTGCAATGATTAAATTGAGGAAGACTGTCATGCAAAACCATTTATGGGATCAACCTTAGCAGCCGGAACAGCACCATCTCTGTGATTCCCTCTGTGGATTTTTCCATCCCAGTTAAAAGTGCCAGCTTTCCTATGCCATTTTCCTCCAATCTGAGTGACAAATGATGAGTCAAGGACAACACTGCAAACTATCCTGTATTGATATTGTCCCCAGATTCATCTTGTTATTTGCAAAATGAAACCTGTGAGGTTAAATTTCAAGCCTTGTGCAATTCAGTAAAAATGCCTGGCATTTAGAATCACAGCCAAGGGGAATAGAGATAGTTCAGTTGGTAGAGCATGAGACTCTTAATCTCTGGGTCATGGGTCCGAGCCCTGCATTGGGCAAAAGATTCCTGCGTTACATGGGGTTGGACTAGACGGCCCCTGTGTTCCCTTCCAACTCTACAATTCTATGAAAACTCATCCCTTTAGAACAGGGGTGCGGAACCTTATGCCCAGGGGCTGAATGTGCCCCCCCCCGGCCTTTTCACCTAATCCTAGGAATTCTCCCAAGGAATATGTCCTTGTACTCTTGATATTGCTTCTTGTGTGCCTGGATAAATGACAAGAGAGGGATGTATGAGTGTATGTATAAAATAGCCTCCTGTTGTTGTTGTTGTTTAGTCGTTTAGTCGTGTCCGACTCTTCGTGACCCCATGGACCAGAGCACGCCAGGCACTCCTGTCTTCCACTGCCTCCCATTTGGTCAGACTCATGTTGGTGGCTTCGAGAACACTGTCCAACCATCTTGTTCTCTGTCGTCCCCTGTCGTCTCCTTCATGGATCACTGCCTTGTCGTGGCAAAGGGGCTTGAATAACTCAGAGAAGCTATGAGCTATGTCGTGCAGGGCCACCCAAGATGGACAGGTCATAGTGGAGAGTTTTGACTAAATGTGATCCACCTGGAGAAGGAACTGGCAAGCCACTCCAGTATCCCTGCCAAGAAAACCCCATGGACAAAGACAACAGCCTCCTGTACAACCCTAAAATTTACATGCCCACCACTGGCATATGACCCCTGGAAGGCTTTCCAGAAGGGATTGTGACTCTCAGGCTGAAAAAGTTTCCACACTCTTGCCTAGAAGCAGAGCCGTAGTAGCTAGGTGATCTTGCACCCCAGGCAGAACCGTCCAGATTGCTCCCCCTAGACACTGACAAATTAGCTCTTCTTTCCACCTCTCTTCCACCCATTCAATTCACCCTCTATTTAAAACATTTTCTTATGAGGCAAAAATCAATATTTTTATTTATAGACATATTTTAGCTGATTTTGCACATACCCCCCCACCTGCGCCCCTGGCAGGGGCCCACCTCACCACCCCCTAGTTACAGCCCTGCCTAGAAGGACACACAACATCCAGAGCTCCTTCCAACTATTCTGCCACATGCATGTGTGATCTTTATACTGCCTTGCTCTGGGTTTCAACTCAAACCCAGTAATATTGGTGAATCATTCAGCACTGATTTTGATAGAAGCCAGATTCAGCCGAGTGCCCTGGGGCCCTGTTTTTGTCTTGGGATATTTCTCAAGTTTGAGCTGGATACAGTAAAATGTAAGTGTAAAGTTCACATTGCAGAGTATAGCCAAACCTCGGTTTTCAGATGTCTTGGCTGCCGAATGTTTCGGAAGCCGAATGCCGAAAACCTAGAAGTCAATGCTTCCGTTTTCGAACGCACCTCAGAAGTCAAACAGCTTCCGAGGCGCATTTCTCCATTTTTTTTCAATGGACTTTGCTGCCAGCCCTTTGATCCTCAGTTTTTGAAAGTTTTGGCAGTCGAACAGACTTCCAGAATGGATTACGTTCGAAAACCAAGGTTCCACTGTACCAGAGGCTGATCAAGGTAACTCAAATTTCCCAGTCTGCTATAGCAAAAGTAGGAAGAGACATTAAACAGTTATGCTAGCTGAAGCTGGTGCGAGTTGTAGTCTAAAACACACAGAGGGCACCAGGTTGGGAAATTCTGCAGTAAGACATCTTCAAATGTATTTTATTGGCCAATATCTACTCCCAGGTGCATCTTCTCTCCTACACAAACCCATGTATTGGGAGCTCATATATGTGGTGGCAAACCTGCTCACAAAACCAGTTACCATTGCTATAAAAGTTTAGGGTGCACACACATAGCAGACACACAAAATATTCCCTGAGAAAAAATTATTTATTTTAGCAGACAGAACAATCCCCAAAAGCCATCTTGGCTTTCCTAATGACTCCAAATATTTCCTCTGCAGAAGGAAATATATTGGGAAAATCTTTCCCAACAGTTCTTTCACTTACATATCGTGTCTTAAGGGCATATTTTGTGTATGAATAGGGTATGCCTGTTACCTGGATTCAAGAACTAGAGTATTTGCCATCTCAAAAGCATGGTCAGGCTGTCCAGGTAATGCAATCGGTAAAACATTATAGGGTATCTTGACAGACAGGAGAGAAGCCATGTGCTCAAATTTCTGCTATGGACAGCCTCCTTCTGTGATGTATGTATGGTGCTTTTGGGGTGGTCTTTGGTTAAGGGGTTGGGCAATTTCAAAACTCTTTAAAGGGGCTTGCACACCTTTGTTCTTGGTTGCTCACCTCCTTGCAAAGGGTGGGGGGAGGACTCTGTTGCAACAGGAAAAATAAATAGCTTCCTTCTTTCATTGGATTTTGCCTCCATCGATTCTTCTCTGACCGATTATGGACTTAGGGGACTCTAAGTCCCTTGGGAATTTGGGTTGCAAAAGCCAACCTCAATTTTTCTAAAACACCATGCATGGAGTCAAGCAGACTCATAAGTAAAATCTACAGCCAAAACAGTAGCCAAGTGCCATAAAAATTTAGATTTATTTGTTCACCCAATAGCTCTGAAACCAAGTGTGTGATGCACCCTGGCACAAGGCCTAGTGCTATGTGGATTGCAAAGCACAAGTATTTAAAGAACATAAAAAAATTGTATTATGTGGGTGTTTAAAAATCCCTCAGCCTTACCTAACACACTCAGGAATGCAAAATAACCCCTGGTCTATCTTGCCTGGCCTGTCTGACTGGTTAATAAGTAAGTCACATACAGCAATTACAGCAGGCAGGCAACTCCCAGAGCTGTAAATACTCCTCCTGTGTTTCTCTTGCCAATACCAACCCACTTTCCCCTTGCGCGCACACATACCATGTTAATTCCTGGTCAGGTTCCTTCCTTCCAGAAACCATGAAGCAATAATTAAATTCTTTATAGTAATAGTCTCTTACTGGGAAAAGGCCAAAGACAAACTAGGTTACATATACTGGGCTGCTTTAAATGAGAAAGAGGCTGGCTCTCACACACAAAACAACCAAGAACAGAGTCTTTGGAAGTCTTGCATTCAAGTTCTGCTGTGACCTCATTAGGCTATCTTGAACAATCTATTATTATCTTAGCCTCTTGTACAAATCCCTTCTGCAGTATAGGGATAATAATTCTGATCTCCCTAAAGATGGTTATTGTAAGGAGGATTTTTGAGATAATGTATGGGAAGTGCTAAATATCATTGAAAAATGATA
This sequence comes from Darevskia mixta, assembly GCA_034641385.1. NCBI lineage: Eukaryota > Metazoa > Chordata > Lepidosauria > Squamata > Lacertidae > Darevskia > Darevskia mixta. Next base: position 44,696,360 of record JAWWNH010000029.1, read on the forward strand.
TTTAAATACTGCTGTTATCATTTACCGTGATTATGGCTCCTCCATAACCATGATGCAGAAACTGGTGGTATTGTTGCTAAATGCCAGGTCTGTCCAGAATAAAACATCAAGCATACATGGAGGGGCAGACTTGGCATATTTAACTGAGACCTGGGTGGATGGGTTGGGTGGCCCTGTGCTAATACAGACATGCCCATTCCAGAATTAGTCAGGAGATAAAAACCCATAACAGGCCCAGCTGCAAGATGTTACTAGTTAGGAATAGGTGGGTGTCCTAGAAACTTGGGTACCAGTCTTGAGATAAGGGGCCGTAAATCTCCAGCAGCTTAATTCCCAAGGGCCCTTGATCTACCCAGACCCCCCTGTAGCTGCCAATGAACCTCAATTTGTCCAATAATAAAACCCTAACTAATATTTACATATCACAGGAATTTACATGTTTACTTAGACAGGTATGTCTCCCCAAACTCAATGGGCCTTACTAGTTAGTGTGTTTGGAATGACAATTCATATATAATGTTGACCTGAGTAACATGTTGACACAACCTCAATTATATTGTATCTGTTTTCTATCAGATTTCTGTCAGCTGTCTAGGTTGCCCTGAGGCAATAAGTAGACTTGACAAGAGTGTTGGTAATGTGTTGGGCTGGGAACTAATAAATAATTAGCCAACTGGTTGTTGATTTGGACAACTATCAGAGAAGGTACTAGGCCCCCTCCTAGCTAAGGATGTGTCAATCCATGTGTAAACATACACTGCAGTTTGAGAAAAACAGAGAATATACAGAGAACTCAGCTTGGGCTTTATCAATATTTTAGGATGCTACACCTGCCTCCCTGCTACAGGTGTAGGGAACCTTTGACCCTCGAGATGCCACTGAACTACAATTTCCATCATCCCTGGGCTTTTGCTGTGCTAGCTGGGGCACATGGAAATCGTAGCTTAGGAACATCTGGAAGGCTGAAGGTCCCCCACACCTGTATTACTAGATGAAAGAGTGGACAAGACTCCAACACCTTTAATAGTTACGCAGGAGAGAGAATTTTGGCAGGTGTAACTTGCATGACAAGCCCAACCTGCTGAAATCCCTACACAATTATTAACAGTGTGGGAGCCCTGCCTGATATTTCACACAAGAGCCCAGCTAGATCAGAGTAAATACCTTCTAGTTCAGCATCTTGTTTCCCACAGATGCCCAGAGGAAGCCCACAAGCAGGGCAAAAGCACAATCTTTATCTTCTGCTTGGGCTCCCCAATGAATGACACTGAAAAGCAGGATGCCTCAGATCCTAGAGGGAGAAATACTATACAGCCACCATGACTAGTAGCCAATGGCAGCTTTATTCTCTTGTGGAGTTGTCCAATTCTCTTTTAAAGCTCTCTAATCTGGTTGCCATCACCATAGTTGTGGTAGCTAAATTCCATGGTTTAGCATTGTGCGGAAAAAGTAGCCCCTCTTGTCTGTCCCGAATCTTCCACAATTCAGCTTAATTGAATGACCCCAGCTTCTAGTATGGGGTTGGCGGGGGTGGGGAGAGACTTCACTCTATCCACTTTCTCTACACTGTGCATACATTTATACACCTTTATCATATACACCTCCCAACACACACACCTTACTTTTCTTTTCTCCCAACCTAAAAAAAAAAGGTCCAAATTGTGTTAGGGTCTTAACTCCAGTTCCCTAATCATGTTGGTTATCCCTTTCTCCAACTCTGCAAAATCCTTCCTGAAAGACAGAAATGGTGGCGACTATATGCGGTATTCGAAGTATGGCTCTACCATAGATTTCAATCAAGGGCAGTTTTTTATCTCTTTCCTAATGATCGTTAATATAGAGTTGACCCACCCACCCCGCTCTCATCCTTGGATATCTCACAGGGGAGCAGTGACCTTTGTGCGTCTGCTGGAGTGTTTAAACTGGGCGGCCGGTATATTTGTCACTAAATGCAAATGTTACGAAGTGCCAGTGAGCCTCTAGTAACCTCCTCCCAAAAGGGACCCAAACCCGGCAGCTCTTGGAGAAGTAAGTTCATCACAACCATATAGAGCGCTAGGTTCAACGCAGTGGATTTCCCCCCCATAACATCGATGGTTCGAAGTGTGTCGGTAATGAATCAGTGCATCTCTTTGCACCCGTCGGATTCGCGCCCAACCCACCTCCCGCCGCCTTTCATTCTTCAGCCCGATCCGTCTTGCAAGCTCGCGGGATGTCGCCAAGTCGTGCGCAGAAAAGCGCAGCCAAAATGGGAGCGCAGAGTTCTCCGGCAAGCGGTTCGACACAAGGTGGGCGGAAGGTTTGCCTGCTCAAGGGACACGTCCAGAAACAACTGACCAACTCCCCAGCCTCTGGGGGACGACGCACTTGGAAATTTTCCAAAATCAGGGAAGCAACACCTTGTGCTGGACTCCTCGAGGCCGCAGTCAAGCACAGGTATATGAACCTGACATAGAAGCAGGTTCTGCCAGTGGTGGAAATAGCACGAGAGGGAGAGCTTGGGGGTTCGATCATCTTTGGTTTGGCGGGAACTCGTATCCCAGTTTTGCCTCGTTACGAATTACCCTATGGCTGTCCGCAAATGGGCAAATTCATATCCGCTGCCCAATGGTGGCGGGCCGGGGGCGTCTCCCTTTTGCTCCCTATTCAATGGGGCGCGTGGGGCGGGGCAAGGAAACTCTGGCGCTGTCCAATCGGCTGCGAGGAGAGAAGCGCTCCTTCGGAGCCCCTTATATAAGGGATGCCCGGTCCTCAGAGCAGCTGTTTTCGTGGTGCTGATCAGACCCGTAGCGCGTCTGCTGAAGCCAGAGCACCAACAACCTCACAGACTCCTCGTAGCCTGTCGGAGACATGGTGAGGGTTGCTTGGTTTTTTTCTTCCCGCCGGGTTCCTGCCTCTTCCCCTCCGTGCCTATTAATAAAGGCGCGCGTTATGCGGTTTTTTTTTTTTTTTTTTTTTTTTTTTTTTTTTTTTTGCCTTACGTAATGTCGGGCTTTCCAACATCTTCCTCTCCGTTTTCTGGGCGAGTGGGGACGTCGAAGGGCTTCTCCGTGTCCTTCGGGGCGCTTCTTTCTGCTCTGCGGGAAAGAGGGTTGGGGAACATCTTGTAGATCGGTGTGTAATGCGCGTTTAACAGAGCGGAAAGTCTTTGCTAAGACAACGATCCTATCCCCCGCTTACACAGGAGTAAGCCCTGTTTAATGCAACGGGACTTACTTCTGAGTAGACGTGGTTAGGACCGCAGCCCATGCAGTCTATAGAAAGCAGCTACGACAGAGATGCAGGACTGTTCAGAGCGGGGTGGGGGTCCCCTCGATCTCGGAAGGCCCACAGGTTTCCCTAAGTGTGGCCTCCGTGAAGCTAGTAAAGCAGGATCGAGCCCTTCTTCGTTTCCTGGTTCCCCGCCCGAATCGCGCGTCCAGCTGGTGTAAGCTGAGTTGGGGGGGTGGGGTGAGCTTCGGGTTTTTGCAAAAGGTCAGTGTCCAAAGACCTCGCGTGGGAGACCAGCCAACAGCTGCTGCTGCACTGGGACTCTCTTTCTCCGATTCAGTGTCGTTTTGCCTCAACCTCGAGTTGCCCCGCTTGTCCTTTCTGTCAGCTTCTCTTGAAACCTCCGCTGCTGAGATTCTCAGTCTTAATCGTCTCTGGGCCTAGACATGCATTTGGGGATATGCAAGAGATGCCCACATGCCCTCAAATCAAAGGACAAAAAAATAGAAAGGAAGCTGAGTCTTAAAATGGCTTGGGCATGACTCATTTGTCTGGGAGACTTCGAGCTGACATCTCCGAGCCCCCCCCCCCTTCCTTTGTCTGGAATGGGAAGGAGGGGCAGCAGGGGCGAGAGTTTTTGATCCACCACCCTCTGTCCTGCTTGCCTCCGTTTTAAGTCCTTCAAGACTTAATTGGTTATTTTTGACCAGGTAGTGGTTTTTTGTGGGTTTTTTTTAAGAGTGCTGGAAGATTTCTTGGGTATCAGAACTAGTTTGATGCTGTGTTGGCCACTCACTGTACTCCCCTTTTTACAAGTTTGTAAAGCAGCATTGCTGCAAAATGGTGGGAAGTTTTTAAAGAAGATGGCTGCCTCTCTCAGTCCTTCCCTTCCCTGGTATTTCAACATCCTGGGGTTTTAGGGTTGTTGTTTTTAAGTCTGTCTCTTTGATTTTTAGCCCAAAGTTCACATTGCTATTTTGTGTTACCCCTTAATGTGAATTGCTCCATCCTGTCAAACTGACTGGTGTGTGTGTGTGTACATGTACACGTACACACATGCACAAACACACACTTCATTCTTTCAGAATTGGCACCAGGGCTTTCCTGTTACATTCCATCCTTCACTTTTGCTAGTGAGTTCTCCAAATACAACTTTGTGAACACACACCAAAAAAAAACCCCAAAGGCAAGCGAAACATTGTTGTAATGGTGATAGACACTAAATCTTGAAATGACTACAAAGACCTGAATTCTGACTTAGAGGGCATTTCTTAACATCTGGCTAAAATGCTATACTATGTCCTTCAAAATTATGGCCTTAGTTGAATTTTAGATTACAAATGTCTTGCATCAAGAGTGACTTGCCAGCAATTCCGATTATGCCAGTTAAATGACTGCAAGAAGGGATGTGATTTCTCCCCCGCAGACATGAAATAGCAGGGAGCAGTGTAACAGGTAGCAGAAATTATTGATCATTCCTCCTCATGATTCCTTAGGCAAAGGAAATGCTAATCAACAACTAAAGATTCTATCTGCTGTCCTAATATTCTTGAGAATTTATTCCATTATGAAGCCAGTAAGCCCCATACACAAGCACACACACTCAGGGTTGCAGTTTTGATATGATTTAACTCCTGTGTGTGATATTTCGACTGAACTAATGTTCGCAGGTTTTCACTATAGCTACAGCCACTGACAGCTAGCTGTGGACCTGTTTCCCTTATTTGATTAGAGCATCTTTCTGTCTGTGCTTCATATTTTTCATTCTGCCTTAGCTGAGGTGTGCCTGCGTTCCATCGACAGCTGTCCCTGACTTTGGGGTGTGTGCAATAAAAGACTTGGGGTTGTAAACCAATGTTAGTTCCACTCAGATAAAAACTTGAAGTTGGGTACAACCCTTTAACGTGCACAGATGTCTGAGAGCAAAATCTCCAGATTTTTTGTTGTAGCTGCGAATCCTGACAATACTGCTGGATTGCCCAGTAAGCCACCACCACTCTCGATGGCTGTCCTCTGAAGTGCACTGCTTAAGAGATGAAAGGCAGGAACATGAATCAGCCATGAGGCTGTTTTCTCAGTGTGGGGAAGCCAAGGACTGGATGTTCCTGTTCTGTGCCTTCCAGCTTGCTGCAGAAATGAAGTGAGAAACCTGTGGCACTCTTCACACTAAGCAAATACTCAGCTTTAAAGATGGTGGGGGCATTAAACCTCATGCACTACACATCCTTCGCCATTTATCCAGGAACCACTAATAAGGTGTGAGCAATGTGGAAAGAAAGAGACCGTCTGAAAGGGGAGACATGTTTTTATGGGAAAACAGCAGAATGAGATTTAAGGCACTTACTAACATTAAAAATATATACAATTAAGTTATTAACTGCTGCTTAAGCAAAAACTGAAATAACGTGAGCTGTATAATTTAGATCATTTAGATCATTATCCTTCCGTGGTAAAAGAAAATTACCTAATATGGATAATTGATGAGAGAAATATCTAAATGTAAGAACTGAAGGGATATCTCAAAATAGGTCTTATAAGAGCTTTGAGACACATGGGAGTAAAGTTAACAAATTAGGACAGCTAATTAAAAGTGCACCAATAGCTTGCTAATTGAGTTAGCTTCATCATTATTTCTAGATAAAGAATACTTTGGGGACAAGCTTAACTTTTTTTTTTTTGCATTAAAAATCAATAGACCAAGAAAAAGCATAAGTGAACAAGTAATATGAGAGATGAATATTTAAATTCCATTGGGGGGGAGGACCTTGAAAAAAACAGTAACTGGAATGGGGAAAACCTTAACTATTAGTTAAGGATTTTTGTTAGCCCAATTGATACATAATTTCTGTATGGTAACATATCACCATCTGGCTTGATGATTGCACATGAACATCACAATCCAAACCGATGACAACTTTTTCTTTAAATGGACTAATCTGTGCTTTATTTGGCATATTTGTATACCATTCTTTAGTCAAGACTCCCTGGGTGACTCACAAAAAAAAATTATTAATGCTGTACACAGTGCGTTATAGGAATGTATATGGGAATCTAATTACAAAGCTCAAACATCTTGGGTTTCTAATATTTTTCTCTTGATTGGTTCTAGAAAAGCAGAGCTGCCAGGGATTCTAGATGGCCAAGGACCTTTTCTACTTCCTTCTTGGGCAAGATTGGAGTCATAGTAACTGGGAAATAATTTGATCAGTAGACATCCTATACCCTTTTAAAATGTGGCTCTTTTGGGGGGGAACATTATTGGGTTTTTATTTTTATTTTATATACATTGTGATCTTTTCTGTGAACCACCCTGAGACCTCTGGGTATTGTTGTCGTTTAGTCGTGTCCGACTCTTCGTGACACCATGGACCAGAGCATGCCAGGCGCGCTCTGGGTATAAGGCAGTATATAAATTCAAAATTAATTAATTGTATAGTTGGAAGAAACCATGAGGCTCATCTAGTCCAACCCACTGCAATGTAGGAATCTTTTGCCCTTGAACCCACAACCCTGAGATTAAGAGTCTCATTTACCGACTGAGCTGTACAGCAGCTAGAGAGGTAGTTATTGGTAAGCTGAGTTTTCAACCTAAATTAGATGGGTTTCTTTGTTTTCAACTGAATAATTCATATATTGTATATGCAATCAATGGTGGGCCATCTGCTATCAGTACTATTTCAGTAGTGGCTAGGTTGGCAGTTATGGGACACAGAGACTATTGAATCCTCTTTTTTTCCCCCCCCACAGGACATTGGTAACTGTAAATTGAATTGTGCTTGGCAGCTTCTCTTTTAGTGCATGTTCCCCTTTTAATGGGTTTGGTGGCAGTTTGCATTTCAGTTTGAGTAAAGAACAAAGGAGGAGGAAACTGGGCATTAACCTTTTCTGTCTGTCTCCCTTCCCCATAGCGTGAGTGCATCTCAATTCACGTTGGCCAAGCTGGTGTGCAAATTGGCAATGGATGCTGGGAACTCTACTGCTTGGAGCATGGGATCCAGCCTAATGGCACCATGCCAAGTGACAAAACAATTGGTGGTGGAGATGACTCATTCAACACCTTCTTCAGTGAAACTGGTGCAGGGAAACATGTCCCTCGTGCTGTGTTTGTGGATTTGGAGCCAGCAGTGATAGGTAAAGTAAATACAGCTTGTGTGGTTGGAATGGATGTGAGATGGGATGTGGGAACAGTTGTATAATAAAAAGTCTGGAACGTGAGGATTCAGTTTTTCCCTGTTGTATTTTAGATTCTATATTAAACACATTGCATGACCTTAACTGTAGACATAGCCAGAGCAAGGCGCAGTATTTCTAAACATGTGGTTAATGTATTTATCATTATTTAAGTTTAGATACAGTAATCCTTGAGAAATTAGGTAATACTTTGCTGTGACTTGGGTGGAAGTGTTTGCCTAAGTTTTTACAAGAAAGTTTTTACAGATGGGGGGACAGGACAAGTCTTGTGGCATCTTAAAATGTGAAAGGTTATATCCAAGTAATTATTACTCAGAGTAGACCAATTAACATTAATGGACTATGTCATGCCCATTTATTTCAGTGGGTCTATTCTGAGTGTAACTAATGGGTAAAACACTTAACATACGGTACTTACTAGTCTTTAAGGCAGGCATGGCCAAAATTGGCCCTCCAGACGTTTCGGGACTACAACTCCCATCATCCCTAGCTAACAGTGGCCAGGGATGATGGGAATTGTAGTCCCAAAACATCTGGAGGGCCAGGTTTGGCCATGCCTGCTTTAAGGTGTTTCAAGACTCCTTGTTGCACTCTGCTACAACAGACTAGCGTGGCTACCCTGTGGGAATTGTAGCTGGAAAAACATTTTAACCCACATACTGGATACTGTTGCTAGCTGTTTATACTTTTATGTATATTGTTTAAAAATCAGTTGTTCTTATACTAACAAAACCTGTGCTAGCCAATCACTAGCAGTGCCTGTCAGTAGAAAAAAATAGTTCTCTTCAAGTTCTATAAACCTGCAAAACTACTTAGGGTGCTTCAAGCACAAGCAAAATTGTAAATTTTATTTGTTTCATTTTTATTGTACAATAACTTGTGGTTTTGTTTTCAGACGAAGTGCGGACTGGGACATATAAACAGCTCTTTCACCCTGAACAGCTGATTTCTGGCAAGGAAGATGCTGCTAATAATTATGCAAGAGGTCACTACACTGTAGGCAAAGAAATAATTGATCTCGTACTGGAGCGTGTCAGGAAACTGGTAAGTTCTGTTGCTTTTGCACAGTCAAACTTGCATTGAAACATTTTGCCCTGTTTAAAAACTAATTCTGAATGTTCAGTGTTCACCTGTCAATCTGTGCCTATCCTCTAGCTCTTTTGTAGCTCCATCTAATTTTTTTTGGGGGGGGTTATTTAACTTTTGATGTTACTAGAACACAGACTGTTGCTTCATGTATTTTTTACTCTGTTTAGAACCATGTGGCAGTCCTGAAGTAACAGGTTTGGTGTGGCTAAACCAGGGATCAGCACACTATTTCAGCAGGGGGGCGGTCCACTGTCCCTCAGGCGTTGTGGGGGGCCAGACTATATTTTTTTTGGGGGGTGAACGAATTCCTATGCCCCACAAATAACCCAGAGATGCATTTTAAATAAAAGCACACATTCTACTCATGTAAAAACACAGATTCACGGACCGTCTTTAGAAGGCGATTGGGCCGAATCTGGCCCCCGGGCCTTAGTTTGCCTACCCATGGGTTAAGACTTGAGCAAACATACCCTCTTCCTTCCCTAGCCACTGTACTACCTCTTTGTCTAGGAGGTCCATGTAAGGCAACTAATGCAATGTTTTGCATTGGTTTCTGCCATTTTGTATGGATTTGGTCTCATCTCATGGTTTTAGAATTGAGTCGAAGAGGAATGAGGCTATAGATAACTACAATAAGAGAATTCTGGGGGCTGTGGCTTTCTTACTCAGATTGCAATATTTGTTGGTCTGGTATAGATTTTAGCTTTCTCAATTTTTATGTATAAAATAGTATTGGGTTAGAGAACTGAAGCAGGGGTGGGTGTATTTTGTGGGTTAAAAAATATTTTTAGGCTGTGATTGCCCAGAGAATGTACGTTATTGGGTGACTGAAATACACTAAATAAATAAAACTACATATGGCCTGCTCAGTCGATAACTTTGCTTGTGATCTTCATGTAATAAGAAATATCTATCTCCAATTAGCAGATCTGTTTGGTTGGTGTGGGAACTGCTCACAGTTCCTGCTGATGAGTTCTACATTTGGTCTCTGCTTTTTTTTTACAAATGCTTAGTGGTTGACTTGAACGATAAATGAACTCTTTGCTGCTGGGCAGAATACCACACAAGAAGGTAGAAAAGTGAATGGGCAAAACCCATTCTCAAATGTTAGGATTACTAGCCTGCTATAATGTCCTTTCTCCCCCTGCCCCCCAGGCTGACCAGTGTACTGGCTTGCAAGGATTCCTGATCTTCCACAGCTTTGGAGGTGGCACTGGGTCAGGATTCACTTCTCTGCTGATGGAACGACTCTCAGTCGACTATGGAAAGAAATCAAAATTAGAATTTGCCATATACCCAGCTCCCCAAGTTTCAACTGCTGTTGTTGAGCCATATAACTCCATCCTGACAACCCACACCACCCTTGAACATTCTGACTGTGCCTTCATGGTTGATAATGAAGCCATCTATGACATTTGTCGTAGGAATCTGGACATCGAACGCCCTACCTACACTAACCTCAACCGCCTCATTGGTCAGATTGTTTCTTCAATCACCGCCTCTCTCAGATTTGATGGTGCCTTAAATGTGGATCTGACAGAGTTCCAGACAAACCTGGTGCCTTACCCCAGAATCCACTTCCCTCTGGTAACCTATTCCCCCATTATCTCAGCAGAGAAGGCCTACCATGAGCAGCTCTCTGTCTCTGAGATCACCAATGCCTGCTTTGAGCCATCCAACCAGATGGTGAAATGTGATCCCCGCCATGGCAAGTACATGGCTTGTTGCATGCTGTATCGTGGAGATGTTGTCCCCAAGGATGTCAATGTTGCTATTGCCGCTATCAAAACGAAGCGTAGCATTCAATTTGTTGACTGGTGTCCTACTGGTTTTAAGGTAAGCGCTGCTGATTGCATTCAAAATGGTCTGTTTCATGTCAAGATTTATAGGTGATTGAATAAGCACATCTCAAGTATATAATTTTACAAATGGTGTAGGCAGGATTAATAACTGTATTTCAGTCTTAAGATTACCTAAAGGCAAATTTATGGAAATTGCTAAAGAAGATGTATATTGAAGCCCAGAAGGCAGAACCAGGGGAAGTCAACCTAAGATGTTAAAACGATGGTTCGATATAAGACTTTTGTATGTTTTGTATGTATTTTTTATCTGTTTGTTTTTTAATTCTTATAAAATGAATAAATATATTATTTTTAAAAAAGATGACCTAAAGGCATGCAGCCACCCCCTGAACTGGATAGTTGATCACAACCTTGGTGGGAGGGCATCTACCATTTCCTGCTTTTGCAGAACCTACATGAAGGAGGGTGGAAATACTCAGTCAATGCTCAGCTTGCCATATATATGAACTAACTAAAGCTGATTCGAACGTTAACAATCAGGACTTTTCAATATAAAAATGCCTTCTAATGTTAGTCATGGTAGATTAATGTACTATTTGTGGGGACAGTTTAAAATGGGAGCACTGGCTCCTAACAAAATTATAAAATGATGTAGGCCTGTAGAGAAAAGAGAATTATGTTGATGACTAATGATGTTTCAGCTTCTAGTGTAGGGGTGAGAAACCTGCATCCCTCAGTCTAATGCCACGTGAGAGAAGTGGGTGGGAAACAGAGGAAAGCTGAAATGGAAGGAGGTAGAAAATCTCTCTGTTCTGACTTCTGGCAAGAGCTATTTGTCAATCCTTCCCACTGGGTTGAGGAGAAAGGGGTGCAAGAAATAGCAATGCAGCCTTTGGAAGAAGAGACACACACACCCTTTGCTCTAATGGGTATCTGAAAATCCCATCCCTGTGTCAGTTGTAAGAGCTCCCCAGTATGTTAGTTGTGAAGAATAGCAGCACAAAATATTGCACTTTTGCAAATGGGTAAAAGTTTTCCCCATAACACAAATACTACTCTGTGGGGAACATGTCGGGATACCCCTCAGGAAATTGATATAGCTAGACATCTCTTACACTTAAATCAATGTGGGAAAGAAGCCCAGATCAAAAAATTTTTAGAACAAATGTGGAAGTCTACACTCCCAGCCCCGATGTTCTTAACACAGGGTAATCTTGATCTTGAGCTTGCTGGCCTGTGTACAGATGCAGCTCCTTTCTTACAAACGCACATAAAATAGATATTATTGTGATACAGGAAACTTGACATTGTCTGCATTTCTATTGATTGTTTTCTAGGTGGGTATTAATTACCAGCCTCCGACTGTTGTTCCTGGTGGTGACTTGGCCAAAGTCCAGCGTGCAGTCTGTATGCTCAGCAACACCACAGCCATTGCGGAGGCCTGGGCCCGCCTGGACCACAAATTCGACTTGATGTATGCCAAGCGTGCTTTTGTCCATTGGTATGTCGGAGAAGGAATGGAGGAAGGGGAGTTTTCGGAGGCCCGAGAAGATCTGGCTGCACTTGAGAAGGATTATGAAGAAGTGGGCACAGACTCCTTGGATGGTGACGATGAAGGCGAGGAGTATTAGACTTGCACGCATGTCTGTTGTATGGCTGTTACCATTTGCTACTTTGTAATAAAGTAAATGGGGAACAAATCTCAAATGTAAACAGTACACCATGCCAGAGCGCCTGGAATAAACATTTTTATAACTGAGGTATCTTGCCAGTTGATGATGATGCAAACATTAAAGCAATTCAGCTGGATGCAAACACATAAAACCACCTTGCTATTTACTAACATGGAGTACTTGTCTCATTGCTACATGCCTTAAACACTTGAAGCAGGCAGGTTTTAGGCAGAGGAGATAGATCATTGGGAAGAAGTTGGGTTACGTTGGTGGCTTAGCCACTAACAAACTTTGGTGGTCAATTTGCTTGCTCCCGCACTAGCAAGTAGTTGTGAACAAACAAACAAAAAGCCAAGCTGCTTTCAAACGTGTTTGAAAATGTTAATCATTGTTGTGAGTAGTGCGTATAAATTCTACTTGTAGCTAATGAAATACTCCAGTCCTAGACATGCTTATTCGGAATTAAAGGTAAAGGGACCCCTGACCACTAGGTCCAGTCGTGTCCGACTATGGGGTTGCAGTGTTCATCTCGCTTTATTGGCCGAGAGCCGGCGTACAGCTTCCGGGTCATGTGGCCAGCATGACAAAGCCACTTCTGGCGAACCAGAGCTGCGCACGGAAACTCCGTTTACCTTCCCGCCAGAGCGGTTCCCATTTATCTACTTGCACTTTGACGTGCTTTCGAACTGCTAGGTGGGCAGGAGCTGGGATCGAGCAACAGGAGCTCACCCTGCCGCAGGGATTTGAACCTCCAACCTTCTGATCAGCAAGCCCTAGGCTCTGGTTTAACCCACAGCGCCACCTGGGTCCCTATTCGGAATTGCCAAATGCTAAATAACCCAAATTTTTAAATATTGTAATTGGTCTAATTAAAAGTAGAAACAAAAGAGTAAATGGCCAGCCCCTCACAACCTGCCTACCCACTGGAGGGAAAATACACCTCCCGAATAAGATACCGCATGCAATAGGACAAAAGAGGGTGTAGAAGATGAGAAAAGGGGAAGAGAAGCTGCAGAGGAACCCAGGTAAGATGGAATTGCTGGTTGAAATTAAAATTTGGATATACTGTGTCAACTGCAGAGCTGCTCCCCTAATTATGTGCACCAGTTGATGCCTGTTTGTATTGTATGAAGATGGCATATTTTAGCAGCCTACCTATGTATTTGTAAAGAGTTTTGTTGCTTAGCTAGAGGTGGCAATCAAAAGTACAGTGGTACCTCAGGTTACATACGCTTCAGGTTAAGAACTCCGCTAACCCAGAAATAATGCTTCAGGTTAAGAACTTTGCTTCAGGATAAGAACAGAAATTGTGCTCTGGCAGCGCAGCAGCAGTGGGAGGCCCCATTAGCTAAAGTGGTGCTTCAGGCTAAGAACATTTTCAGGTTAAGAACGGACCTCCGGAACGAATTAAGTACTTAACGAGAGGTACCACTGTAATCTGATAGTATCAAAGGGTCTGTTTGTGGCACATGGCTGCTTAAATTCTACTTCGTTATCATATAAAATGTCCGAGGAGGCGGGGGGTAGGCCTTAAAATCACATATAATTGACTAGATCACTTAAATTGTGGAGTTCTGCCACTGGTTACTGTTTGGCAATGTGGCAGAGATCTAATAAATTTGGTCTTTGTTACTATTGCTGACCAATTCCTGATGTTAAAAAATCTGGAATATTTTAAAAACTATTTGTTATTGGGGGTTATGGGAGGAGAAAACTACATTTCTGATCAGATCCACTTTTGTAAACGCATCATGCTATTGGTGTATATTTATATTTCCACATTTCACAGAGCTATGATGTGATGGTGTGGGCACAGTCTGAGTTCCCTGTTAATAATTTTCCTCTGTCATTGCCTAAAGCAGGCAAGGCCTTTTTTAATATGTCACTTTCCAGTCACATGCTGTTCCTGGCACAAAAAGAAAAAAGCTTAAGACTCCCGAAAATAGGTCATGCTCTTATTTGCCCAAGCTTCAGTGGAGGCACGGAACAGAATGGGTTCGATGTATGTTTAGCCTTGACTACCAGTAACAGACGTTTTGCAGAAAGCTATGGGGAGTTCATGATTTTAGTAATTTTGTAGGCATCTTTAGTTTTCCTTTAGCTTATTTTATGGGGAGAGGTGCTCCTCTGTCACAGGGAGCATTGATGCCTTCATAGGAAACACTTTGGCAAAACAGTCTGCCTAGATTAAATTGGCATATACTGCAGCATCTTGTTCTTAAACCTTGTAGATCGAAGAGGCATGAGATCCCCTAAATTACCTTATATGGCAATACACTTGTAAAGAAAGTAAAGCATGCTGGGATTGAGTAGGTGGGTCCTAAGCAAAAAAAGGTGGGGTCAGAGAGCAAAAGGGAAGCCGGCCAACCCCTTCTCTCAAGAACTGCTGACCGCTGCCGTATGTGGTGAGCTGCATGAGCCTCTTGGGGAAGAATCTTCTAGTTCTGACCTGGTTCTCTCAGCCCAGGCTTCCCATTAGACTCCTTCCAGCCTAAGAGGAGCCAAAGGACTTCCTTTTCCAGTTGGATTATAGCTCATGGGAAGCCCTGCTTGTGACCTATAGGCATCAAGTTGGCCACAGTAAGGATGGTCCACTGTTATGTTCCTTCTTGAACAAGGCCTACCAGAGCTCTAACAGGTCCTGCATTTCTCACCATGCTGCTCTAGCAGAGTCCTGTCTTGTGGTTTGATCTCTGATCCTGATTTTTCTTCAGTCTTCATTCCTTACTTTGTTTTCCAGCTCTGCCACTTGATCACTTTTGGATCCTGGTAAATCATCTGACACTGGACTCTTGTTCCTGGCTTTTGGTATTCTCCAGACTGCTGCCCATTGGCCCATACCTGACAGCATACTCTGGCACCCTTGCCTTGGCCCCTGTTCTCCACCACCACCACTCCAGCCCTATGAAACTAGGCCACGTGTTGCATGCTGCCCACCCTGTTCTAGAGCCTATGTTTGTAATAATAATAATAATAATAATAATAATAATAATAATAATAATAATAAATAATTTATTATTTGTACCCCATCCATCTGACTGGGCTTCCCCAGCCACTCTGGGCGGCTTCCAACAAAGATTACAAACACTAAAACATCAGTCATTAAAAACCTCCCTAAACAGGGCTGCCTTCAGATGTATTCTAAATTTCAGATAGTTGTTTATCTCTTTGACATCTGATGGGAGGGCGTTCCACAGGGCAGGCACCACTACCAAGAAATCCCTCTGCCTGGTACCCTGTAACTTGGCTTCTCACAGTGAGGGAATCGCCAGAAGGCCCTCGGCACTGGACCTCAGTGTCCGGACTGAACAATGGGGGTGGAGACGCTTCTTCAGGCCATTTAGGGCTTTAAAGGTCAACACCAACACTTTGAATTGTGCTCGGAAACATACTGGGAGCCAATGTAGGTCTTTCAAGACCGGAGTTATGTGGTCTCGGCGGCACTCCCAGTCACCAGTCTGGCTGCCACATTCTGGATTAGTTGTAGTTTCCAGGTAACCTTCAAAGGTAGCCCCACGTAGAGCCTGTTGCAGTGGTCCAAGCAGGAGATAACTAGAGCATGCACCACTCTGGTGAGACAGTCCGCGGGCAGGTAGGGTCTCAGCCTGCATACCAGATGGAGCTGGTAGACAGCTGCCCTGGATACAGAATTGACCTGCGCCTCCATAGACAGCTGTGAGTCCAAAATGACTCCCAGGCTGCGCACCTGCTCCTTCAGGGGCACAGTTGCCCCATTCAGGACCCACACCCGCCCGCCCCGTCCCCCAAAAAGAGTACTTCTGTCTTGTTAGGATTCAACCTCAATCCGTTAGCCGCCATCCATCCTCCAACCCCCTCCAGACTCTCACACAGGACCTTCACTGCCTTCACTGGTTCCGATTTGAAAGAGGGGTAGAGCTGGGTATCATCTGCATACTGATAGTAGTACCGGTATGTAGTAACTGTGGATTTAGGCACGTCTACACAGAAGTATGTGCCACCGTGTGGGGTTCCTCCCGGGTAAAGATGTATAGTGGTGATCCTGACAGCTTCAAAATCTGGCTAAAGCTGAAGTGAACCCCAAGACCAATTATTCCAAAAGGTAATGACTGTTGTTTTAGAAATGTTGATACTTTTTAAAACATACAAATACACACACTGGAGGCCTTTTTGGACATTGTTTTGTGTTGGTTTTTATAACTTTACAGAGTGCTGCCAAAAGCATGATAGGACTTCCTTCCTGTGTTGATCATTTCCCGTCAAGTCTTTTTTTTGCCGCTGTTGCTTCTTGTTCCATGACCCATGTGGTCTGGTTTCTTGTCGCCCACATTAATTCAAGAGACTTTTATGCCGTGGTGATAAATGGCTGCAACTAGGTTCCTTTGAAGGTCTGGAATCCCAGACCAGCATATTAAACATCGGTTGCCGGAGCTTAACAAAGAAACTGAATTTGAACTAGAAGAGGGAAAGGAAAGGAAATTGCAAACTTAATCCTTCTTGCCATATAAATGACTAAAGCAGGGTTGGTGAATCTGTGAGCCTCCTTTTTTTTATCCTCTTACTCCAAGGAGTGCAGGGATCCTGAACTGGCCTCCACAGTCACTGACGGACTCACTATTAAAACCGTGTTTATGGAAGACAATCTTACTCGGCTACAAGTGATCGCCAAACAAGAAGAAGATTATATTCCCCCATTACTCCCCACAACAATAACCCTCTGGAGTCCATTAGCCAGAGTGACTGGCCCAAGGGCACCCCATGAGCTCTGTGACTGAGAAGAAATGTGAAGCTGGGTCACCCTTGCCTAAGTAAAACACTTTAGCCATTAGTTCACACTGGCTCTTTTTTTGCATCTCCGCACTTGCTGCCTACCTCTTAATACATCCAGACCTCTTAAAACATTTGGGGTGAGGGTGGGGGAATCTAGTACCCACTTAAGCTCTAGTACAAGGCCAGAAGCCAGTTTTGGCTCTTGATCCTCATTCAGTGGGGCTACATCAGTTTACAGAGGGGAATGAGAAATTCTCTCATCTTCAGGTGCATGTATGCATTTAAATATGCACCATACATGTTTCATTAATGCACATCTGAAGCTGCAGCAGCCTTAAAGAAAAAAGAGGAGAGAAATGAGTGGCAAAAAAATAATTTCAGCTGCCTTAAAGTGAAGACAGCATGCCTAAAGTGCTGCCTGTAGAAACTGTTGAGTTGGCGCAGTGCGATCAACTTCCCCAAAAAGCAATGCAAGCAGACAAACTCTGACCACAAGCCGCCTTGTGATCCACAATCAGCTATTAGGGAGCAACTACCAGCTCAGTGTGATTGGGCCAGAGCAATGGTTTCTGCCAGAGGTTAATATGGGTGTAACACCAGTGGCGGAGCTTCAAGCTGGAGAGTAGTTGGGGGCATGGCTGGCACGTGTCCTGGGGGAGTGGCATGCATTATGGGGGCGTGGCGCCCAGTGCGGGTGGGAGGCAGCCGCTATGGCACCCCACTGGGATCGTGCCGCCGGGGGCGGTGCACTCCCCCCGCACCCGTTCCTACGCCAGTGGTTAACACCAGTCTCAATAGTATGTCTTGCCATGGCTCCTGGCTCCTTGGTTGTGAAGTCTCTGGATGCTATCTATGTTTGGAGTTTGCAGACTTTGAAGGTGCCAGGGAGGTATCAGTGCATTGTGCAACAATTACATATTGTGCTTCTAGATAAAACTCATCCAATCCTTTTAGAAGTTAAAGCCTGAGGTGCTGTTGAGGCGCAAAGTCTGAAATGAAAGCTGTTAATTGCCATTCCGTATTATAGATGGTGAAAGTACAAGGAAAACTTATGCCACAGCTGATGACTCAGTGCCATGTGGGAAAAGGCATGTGCAGGTAGGTTGTGTGCCTAGCAAAACTGGTCTGGCCTGATCAGAAACAGATGCTCTCCATTTCTAAATTCATTTGTTGCCAGGAGGCTATTTTGGCAGAATGAGTTTTCTAAAATTCCATGTGCATTGTGGCAATTGAATGCCCTTACTTGCAAATTTATTTAAGCCCCCAAGTGGACAGAGAGAATACTTTTGATGTTTGGTCTCAGATAACTGAGTCCCATTCATACAAACAATCAGCTACTTGGTAGTTGGTTGAAATTCCTGCATGAAGGCTGCTCTGCTTAACAAGTATTTTATTTTCTGATGGTTGCTGGATAAATCAGCTACTTGCCATCACAAAGCCCAATGCAAACAGTCTTTTATGATGTGTAGAAACATGGTGCAGTTACTGGAACTACTTGGTTATTTAACTGGCTACAAACAAAAGACTTCACCCATGTAAAGCACCATACATGCAGTCACAATTTTAAGTAGCCACAAAACACGTGTTTTCTTAGTTGTGTAAAGGTGCATCTCAATCTTTCTATATTGCAGAATGTTTGTGGAATACTATGTGAGATCTGGCCTCTTTTTCTTCGTACGCAGCATAGGTTTGCAGAAGGGAGACACCCAGTCACTGGAGTTAATTGCTGTCTCACAGCCTTCTCCAAGTTGGTGCCCTCCCATCAGCTGTGCTGGCTGGGCCCATGTAAAACTTTCACCTGCTGGTTTTAACAGATCAGGCTGCTGTTGAAGGTACAAATGCAACCCTGGCTGCTCTTTCCTGGTTAAGTGGCAAACCTACATTGCGAATGTCATGTCTGTTTTCTCTACAATAACTAGCAAACGCCTTGCCAAAAAAATAAATAAAAACACAATACATATTAAAAACTAATATTTATAGTGCAGCATTTAATATGTTAAGGATATTTATTTTCCACATTTATACACCTTTCTGCCAAAGCAGAACAAGCATTCTGGGAATCATAGAATGAGAAAGGGAAATAAATTCCATGAATCACATAGCCAGAAAATAAGTTCCAGACATTCAAAAACTTTCCTAAGAGATAACCTATCCCTCTCTTAAGCAGAGGCCACTTTAAGGGGAAAATTATTTGAGCTGTTACAAGAGAGATATCAGAACAGAAATGTAGATGTGTTTGCATAGCTTGTTGCTTTAAAGTGAATATTGTGTCCTGCCAGGGTAGATGCATATCTGGCTGCTGATAAAAACTCCCTCCACAAATCCAAGTGTTGATAAAAGCATATGAAAGAGGATGTCCTCTGTATGTGTGGCTTGTTTGATTCTTAGATTTTTGTTTCTTATTGTCATTTAATATTATTTCTTCCCCGATCTAAGGCTGCTGTGTTTGTTTGTTTGTTTGTTTGTTTGTGTGTGTGTGTGTGTGTGTGTGTGAGAGAGAGAGAGAGAGAGAGAGAGAGAGAGAGAGAGAGCAAACTCTCACTGCCTAACATCCCATCCCATTCATCACTCAGCTTGCTTTGCGCTGGCCTGTATTCCGAAGCAAACTTTTTGTGTCCTAACAGTTTGACCATTAGAGGCAAAAGCATCCTGTTTTATATGTTGCCATCTAGTGGAACACGTGAATAAGAACAGATCTGGTATATGAGTTGGCTAGTTTGCCAGAAATCGTCGTTTTACTATACACACTACAAATGGTTACCTGTGGATTCTTGTTGCCTGGCCCTATTTTGCTTTGTTGCTCTTTTACAGTTATTATTTCTGCTGCTTTTTCTGCAGCTTTTCTATTGTTTTTAGATGTTCTATGGTGGTTTTGTATTTTTATTAAATATGATTCAGGATCCTAGTCCTGAATATTCAGGATCCTAGTCCTGAATATTTTTATTAAATATGTCAGGATCCTAGTCCTAAAAGACAGCCTATCTTAACTAATAAATATTGAATGCCAAATATCAATTAGCATTAAATATTGTATACAGTAGTGCTGAGCATTGGATATCCATACTCAGTATAAAGTCTACAGAGGAGGAATAGGACTTTAAGGCTGTGGGGTGTTTTTTTTTAATGCAGGCACATATGTTTGACCTTTATCATGATCATACAAAAGCCTTCTTAGCATAATGCATTTGATGAAAGCTTTGTTAACATCTGTTTAATTCTGTGCATTCTCACTTGGAAATAAGCCACACTGAAATCAATAGGATTCACTTCTGAGCTTCTGTGGTTAGAATTGTGCTGTTACCTGGGCCTTACTTTGGGGCATAATGGCCCTTACTTCTGAGTAAACATACAAAGGATTGTGCTCCACTGTAGCTTTTAATACACACATGCCCTTTTTGCTAATTTTTTATTAATCCATCATAAAAAACCACTCCCTGATTTTGTAGACACAGCAACTACTGGTAACTTAGATTACAGCTGTGCTGAACTTCACCCACAGCGTGTACTGGGAAGGTGGGGCAACGCCTTGCTTTCCATAACTCAGTAACTTCCTCGTGAAGATGACTCGGGTGGATAAAGGGCCAACGCTTTAGAGCTGGCAAATCCGCCCCGCCCCCCGCAGTGTGGAAACGACGTCCCCTCGAAATTCAGGGTGGCGCTGTAAGTTAAAAGACCTGTCCTGATCCCATGTGGCTCGACGGCGAAGACTCCCCTTAAGCTGTTGCTATGCTGGAGAAGTTGCCTAGCGCATACTTAAGAGGAGAGAAGGGCGCGGGGCAATGGAGAAGTCGGGATAATAGAGGGGGCGGTGTCAGGACCGCGGAGAAAGAGGAGTGATGGCTGCAAGGTTGGACGGCGGGGGGGGGGGGAGGGGAGGAGCAGGCTGGCCCAGAAATGCGGGAGCGAATACACGTGTGCTACGTGCAGCGCCCGCTGCTCCCCTGGGTCCTAGAGAGTTCCTCAATGGGGAGCCACCTCCGTGGGGTGCTGTGGGGTGGCTGCCTTGTCGATCGGCTCTTTGGCTCCATCATCCCTCTTTGCTGGGTCGACCCCCGAGGGGAGCCTCATGCCTTTCCCCCCTCCGCCACCCCAACACGCCCTCCCTCCCTTTGGTAATAATGCTCGATGTGTTTCTTCTTCACCAATGGAGGCGCTTCCTTCGACTCCCCTCGCAGGCCTCCATAAGGCAGACCCCTGCCAGATGCGGAGGGGGGGTGGGGAGGGGGCCTGGCTGCGTCCGGGGTGGGTTGCGCCTCCCTTGGAGAACCTGACACCAGAGGGGGCTGCCCCTTCCCTTTGTCCTGTTCATCGGCATCGACGGGGGCAGTGGCCCGGAGTAGGGGCCCGAGGGGGTGTCTGTTTGCTAACCTGCACGCCTTTAGGGCTGCTCACCCCCAGGATCACCCGGCCGAACCCCAAGTTCTTCATCCTCTCCCAGTAATGAAATTGGGGGTGCGGAGGCAGGATTAGAGGAGCATGGAAGACTACACAAGGGGGGCCCCCGATACTCATCCGGAGGGTTGGGACAGCTGCTGCAGGATTGCTGGAAGTGATGCAGGGGGGACACATCTCCGCTAGCGGAACCCACGAGCTTTGTGTAATACTAAAGGAGGGAGGCATAACTACTAAGGAGTTCAGGGTGGGAAGAGATTACAATGGGCGCCTCCAGATTTGGGGTGTGTGTTGGGGTACTATTGAGAAGATGGCTTGATCTGTTTTCTCTACAGCCACCGCCCCCCCCCGCCCACCTCTGAGGACACACCGTGGGTCTGGAGCGGACCCTTTCAGCAACCTTCGTCAATGGCTCCATTTGGGGGGGGGAGGGGGCCGAGAAGAGGAGGAACCTCTTTTGTGCACAACTTTTGGAACAGTTCCAATATCTCCCCCACCCCACCCCCTTGGAAGGGAGCCCGGTCTTTGCTGGAAGCGAAGGGGTTCTGCTGGGGAATGAAGGATTATAAAACGGGGGGCGGGGGTGATCGTGTCAGTTCATCTCATGGAGAAGGTATGCTCCGCTTTGAGGAGGTGGGGCGGGAGGGGAAAGGTTGTGGCCCAGTGTGGGGAGAGGAGCAGCAACAAAGCTACTTTTTTTGGGGGGGGGGAAAGAACAGGGAGAACAGATCAGTGGGCGGAGCACTGTTAACAACTGCCGGCTCCCCGGTTGATCACCGCCCATCCCCCTGGAGCGTAGCACCGTTTATCAAAATAGCCTAGACGTTAAGGCTGTAGCCTTACGCTCGAGAATAAATCCTATTGAGCTCAGTGGGGCCTACTTCTAAGTAAACCCGTGGTAGGATTGCACGATAGTTGCGCCGAGTAGTGCCTGCCCCCCCCCCCATTTGCCTTCCTCCCATCCAACCATCAATTCCCATTGTCCTGGAGACTCCAGTGATCTGCCTACAGTCCCCTCTGAACCAAGGGGCCTCCAAGTCTTGTATGAGAGCTAGGAAGCGACAGGGATAGCAGCGTTACAGTGCGGCCCCCCCCCTTTGCCCCACGCACTGCTTTGCACTGGAAAGGGAAGGCTTCCCCACTGCACAGAGCCAGGCGCAGACAATGAAACAGCTCGGCCTCCCTCCCCCTCTGACGTCCCCCCAGCCCTGGCCTATCCCAGAGAATAGAGAGGCTCTTTAAAAAAAGAAGTGCCGGCACTGAGGTGGCTGTCAGCTGTGAAGGATCCCTCCGCACATGTAAACATAGATCATAAAGGCGAAGAAGGTGGATTAGAGTAGAGATCCATGTGGTTGGCGTTCTCTGCATGGAGCTCATTAGCTTAGAGGCCTCTAGTGATCCCCTGTTGCTGGCGAAACTGAAGGGAATCTGTCATTGCAACAGTCATGTTGTAGGTCCCCACCCCCACGCCACAAAGACAAATCCTAAAGTTTTGCACAACAGGACTAAAGGAGGAGATTTTGCCAATCTCTGCGGTACTCCTGCTCTACTTAATTTAATAACAGGCCTTTATCTTTTGGTTGAGGAGCCATTAACTTATACAGAACATAATATTTTAGGGTTAAAATAATTATTGTGGTTTAATAACGGAGTCCTCTTTCGCTCTCTCTCTCTCTCTCTCTCTCTCACACACACACACATTTGGGATAGATTTTATTCCTCATTAGTTCTAAATTTAAAACAGCAGTATTACTTTGAAGGAAATGGACTGAAAATTGCAGTCTTGTAACAAAATGCATGGTACTAAAAATGATCCATACCTAAAGGCCACCCACAATTTATATCCTGCGATGTTGACTATGGTGATTGAATGTATAATCTGTGCATGACTTAAAATGTACAAGCCACACAATAAACTTCCCTCAGTGTACATGGTATACCCACCCCCACTGTTAGAGCTAAAATGGACGCATAAACGTATCTACCCAGAAGGAAGTCTTACTGAGTTAAATGTGGCTTAAAAAGTTAAAGGGAGCCCTGACCATTAGGTCCAGTCGTGACCGACTCTGGTGTTGTGGCGCTCATCTCGCTTTATTGGCCGAGGGAGCCAGCGTACAGCTTCCCAAGTAAATAAGTTATAATTGCAGCCTTAAGCATTCTCTTGGAATCAATACAAAACCACTTAATTTTGATCATTGCTTTAGACAGAACTTTCCAAATTTTTCATGTTGGTGATACACTTTTTAGACATGCATTATTTTGTGACACAGTAATCCAGTTTTCCTAGCAAACCTGGGGTTAAACTAACCCCTTTCCAGCCCCAGCAGAAGCACTGGGAGCGTTTGTGCGGACACACCTATACACTGCAGCCAGCACACTAACGTTTTGCAAAACACAATTTGGAAAGCTCTGGCTTTAGAGGTCAAGATCAAGAAATAATTGGGTTATGGGAAGTTACAAATTTAAATAAATAACTGAAGTTGGTGGGCTTTACCCATAAGCCATCATACAATATAATCAGGCTGTTATTTGGTTTAATTTGAAAAAAGCAAAGGTAATATTAGAAATGCATGAGAAATAAATAAAATAAATAAAACCAATGTGAGAGAAAACATACTGCTAATCCTATTGGCTCAATCTCCATTTTGAATTAGAATTTTGGTTTCTTTATGTGCAAACCATTGCTATCTATGAAACAGTATAAAGTATGAATATAAAGCAAACCCACTCAGTTTTAAATGTCAGACTGTTATTTGTTTCATATACTGTACCTTGCTGAGACACATTAATATATTTTTGACAATGAAGTATTTTTAAAACAATGCATGGCTAAATAAAACAATGGAGTCCTAATCTTCCTTGCATGTGCATTACTGTATTCTCTTGTAGAATTAACTACTCCATCTGAAAACACATGTGGATCTGTTGCATGTTTATAAAAAAAAATTAGGTCAGAATCCTGCCTACTGAAGCATATTTAAACACGTGAAGCATATTTAGGCATATTTAAGTATTTCAACATTAAGCTATAGCACATTTAAAATATTTAAAGCATTTCAGAATTATGTAATTGCTAATCATTTGGCAGTATCAATGTGAGAATACAGCATCCTAATAAAACAAAATGTGATTTTCATCCTACCATATGTGAAACAGACTTATTTTAAATGCATAAATATGTTGTGCTTTGTTTGAAAGGTGCCTGGGGCTGGCAAAATTAAAGCTACTTCACTTAAAACCAGCAAGAAAATATGCTCATAATCAGGATGTCAATCTTTGCACATTTGGGTGTTATCACATAAAAATGGACATTTTCCTGTTATGGACAAACTGTTCTGTCGTAATAGGTGCTGAGTAAGTCAGAAACAGGTATTTAAAGCACAGCTAGTTGAATCATTTTATTAGTTATTAATTATGGAAAAACGATGAAATTAAGTTATAAATACAGATTTTAGAGTGGAAGGCATGTAATGAAGGAGAAGATTGTTAGGGGTTCCTAGTTTAGTCAGAGAAAATGGAGTGACTATGTTGAGTGTACGTACTTGTGTACCCTGAAACAAAATAATGGGTAGGGTACACAGACGAAGAACGTCCAGATCCTTAGCGAATTGCAAAGGTGGCTCCTTTTTCCTCACTCCCATTTTGTCGGCAAACAGGAGTCCAAACGGGATGGATCACTGGATCGATCCCACCAAAACAATGAAAGCCTACCATGGGGCCTGAAGGCCTAACCTCGTAGGGAGAACACCTCCCTCTGAGCAAAACAGACACATTCCCGGTGAGGGGTGGGGAACACAGCTGAAGGGGAGTCCCGGCTGCAATACTTTCTCTGCTCCTGCTGCAGCCCTATTACAGGTACTTTTTATGCATATGGGCCCCATGGGCGTAGCCAAGATGGGCCCTACACTCGGCTGTCCCAGAACAGGCCTTTCTGCAGAGGAGCGAGCACGCACGCACGCAGGCAACCCGTGTTTTGCGCAAGCTCTTTCGGACGAGAGTTGGGCGTCCGCGAGTCAACCCAAACAAAGGGGTGCGGTGGAGAAAAGGGGCTGGCACCCCATGTGGCGTGGGGCGGGTCCCTAAGGAGGCACTTTCCATAGGGCCGGGCCTCCTCCTCCTCGGGACTCTTTTTATCCCCCTCCCCCCGCCCTCGCTCTGGCGGAGGCACACGGGCCGTTCCAGCGGCGCTCAGCGACGCTTTGGCTGTTGGGGGATTGTTCGGAACGGCTGCCTGACTCGGCGCTGCCCGTCCTGCCGGCGACCCAGGGCTGACCATGGCCGAGTTCCTGCCGCCGCCCGAGTGCCCCGTCTTCGAGCCCAGCTGGGAGGAGTTCGCCGACCCCTTCGCCTTCATCCACAAGATCCGGCCCATCGCCGAGCAGACCGGGATCTGCAAGGTGCGGCCGCCGCCGGTGAGTGAGCCTGGGCGACCGACCTGTGCGCCGCCTCCCCCCCTCCCCCCACAGCAGCGACGCCGCGGACGACCGAGCAGGGACTGGGGGGGGGGCGCGGCCCTGCGTGCAGAGAGTCTGGGGGCAACAACAACAACATCTCTTCCCTCTTCGAGTCTTTTGCCCCCCCCCCCGCTGCCGTCCTAGTTCCTAAAAACTCCCGGTCCCAAGACCTCTGCATGGGGGGGGGCAGGTATCATTTTTACACATCCCCACTCAATAAACTTGTACATCTTCCGTCGGTCCCCCCCTTTAATCTTCAGCGCGTTTCGGGGGCCTTCCTTCCATTCGTCCCCCCCCCCACTGCACGCCTTCATGGGGGGGAAAGAGCCCCCCACCCCACCCATTGACCCTTGAATGATGGGCAGGCGGGGAAGGCAAGCGTTGGGTTTCTGGGGGCCTGGACGAGCTCTTGAGAGAGTCCTAAAAGGCGTCCTTGTCCCCATATGGACTCGCTTTGGAGCCCCGGCTCGCGTTTATCCCACAGAAACGGGGTCATGGGTTGGAGTGCAGAATGGCCCTCTTGTGTCGCTTCAGCCCAGCGGACTTTTGAGGTTTGGCGAGGTTTCTCCCTCGGGGACGAGGGAGACCCACTCTAATATGGCTGCCAGTGAGCTTTCTGCCTCCCTCTCCCTCCCTCTCCCTCCCTCTCTCTCGCCCCCATGGCTCTCTCACTTTGGCCCCTGGCTCACTTTCCACTCGGGGAGCTCCCCTCCCGCGTCTCCTCCTCCTCCACGACCCAAATAAAGTTGACTTGTGTGTCTTATCCAGAGGGTTGGGGAAAAAAGCAAGAAACGCACACCGTTCACACAATGAGGCACGTTTCTCAGCTGCTAGTTTTCCAAATCAAACGGGGAAGTTGTTCCCGAAGTGCCTCCTTTGGGATGACTCGTGCAAGGGTAGCACCAGTGGCAAAAGCCTCTCAAGACCGGTTGAGGCTTTTGTTTCTCTGCACAGGATCATATTAGGAGCTAGTTAGGTAATATGAGTGCAGCTTTTAAAATGAGTGAGGAAGGGGGAGGTGGAAGAAACTTTATTAAGGCTCAAAACCTGCCTTGCAAGCCCACTTTTAAATTGAGGGAACAAGTTTTACATTACAGGCAACTACAGTGAAGAAAGAACACTTTATTTATTTATTTATTTATTTATTTATTTTCTAAAGACTTAATGCAGCAGAAGTAGTTGATTTTTTTATGGCTAGAAAGAGGCAGCCATTGTCACCGTTTTACCTTTTTCTATAGTAGGGTATTTTGAAGGTAAATAAGTGTTTGTTCCACATGGTTTGTCTAACAAAGTTTAAGCCGTGTCAAATTCTTGGGGACTGGGCTACTAATATCAATAGAAATACTTTATAGCAGTCACTGTGTTAAAACCTGAGACAGCTGCTTGGGTGTTGCCCTCCATGTTGGCATTGTGGTTGAGCTAGGACTGGATTTTCTTATTTCCATGTTTTCTGTACCCACAAAAAGCTTTTCTGTGGCCACTTTAGTTCCATCTGGGTTAATTTTAATACTGGCACCCATATTTTAAAGTTGGAAATATATAAATAGAAGCCATTGAGTTTTCAGAGATATTTTCTTTCAGAATCCTAGGCAGACATGGCCACCATTTTAGAGTGCGATACATAGTGGGAAGGGTGATAAGTCTTCATCATTACCAGTATAAACAGACACTACAGAGGGCTATAGAAGGGGTGATTTTGAGCCACTAACTCAAATCAGATTTTAAAAAATTGTTTCTCAGTATAATTTGCTTCAGCTTTATTACCCCAGTTATTTGCACTTCCTTTTAAAAAAAGGTAAACTGTGATTGAGGAAGGATTTGAAGAAACAAAGATTTGTTTGTTGCAAGGGGTATACACTACTTTTACTAAAAAGAAGGCAATCTTCATTTAGGGAGATGTATTGGTAAATGTGGATTCAAACAACTTACATTCTAGTTAAAATACTTGAAATGTTAATTTGGAGCTGAGTATAAATGAGACATTTTGATGAACTTGAGTTCTGCAATGAAACTTGAATTTTATCCATTCTCTGTATCCAGATACATTTCAGTATGACTTTCAGTCCTAACTGGAAAACATAACTGAAGATTGACCCTTGACTGAAGAAAGTAGTTTGTAGGAACTTTTCTTATTCTACTGGGTGAAATCTTGTCAACCTTTGTTCCTGTTAAATTCCATTTATTTCAGTAAGGTTTGTGTGGAAAGAGTGATTGGTGGGTGGCACTCACATATACACTTAAGTAGGGCAGCCTTTTGATTTGAAAGTAACTCCATTTAATATATGATATTTTAAAGTTTCTCTTCAGTTTCATTTTTATGTTTTAATTGTACATGTGTATGCATTAAAAAATCTGGCTGAACAAGATAAAAAACTGCACCTAAGATTGTGTATCATACATGACATCCATTTTAAATCCCTGTGTTTGTAAAATTATTGTTGTTGGTTGGTTGTGGTTTTAGTGCCTTTGAATAGGGTGGAGGTAAAACGTGTGTGTGTTACGTATATTGTTAATGCTGAGATGGCCTGGCTTCATTGTTTGGTCCCAGTGGTCCTACCAATCAAGATGTACTTTTTAGGAAAATAAGTCATGAGGCATGCATTTCATAGAAATTACTTCAGGCTTAGGTGCATTCTAGAAAGGTAAAGTATTGCCAGGCTGCCCCTTTGAGGTGATTTTTTAGGAAGCACATTTCTCTCCTTCCACCCCAGGCCTTTTATCATATGAATGCATTGTGTCCCATTCGTTTGAGATCCTTGCTGGTAGGTGACACCATATTTATAAGAGGGCCTCTTCATCCCTGAATGGGTCAGAGCGCACAAAATATTGATGGCCCATGGATTAGTATCTAGACTATAATATGACCCTCAAGGACACAAGTTGGCCATCTCTGTTCCAAATGATTCCTTGCTGTGTGTTTGCCTGTTTTTTTTTGTCACTTAATTTTGGCAGCGCTTGGTAGCAAATAATTGTTTATAGGAGCCTGCTTTCTTGCTTCCAGCTCTACAGAGACAAAATGACATCCCTTTTGTTTCTTTGCCTTGCTGAAGAGCTTTTTAAAAAGGGGGGAGGAGGAGCAATGAGAATTGTATGTATGTAATAATCCCTCCAACCCATAACACTAATGCTTTGTTCTGACTCAAGATGCAGTCTGCTGCCATTTTGAATGAGGTACACTCTACCACCATGTTCTGTGAGTGTGTTTCTTTTAAACTTGTTACTCCAACTTTTGTTGGTTATATGAGCAGACAGATATTTTTAAAAGAGGGATATTTGTGAGAATTGTATGTTTTCAAATGAAGCTGTTGAATAATGAAGCACACAAATAATGATGTAGAAGACAACAACAACAAAATGCCCATGGAATTTAATATCGCCAAATAATGGTACTCAACACCTCATATTGGTGTATTTGATGTGGAATTAAACTCTGGACCGTAAGTTCCATCTGCTTTTAAACTGAAGATTTTTTTTGCACTGGTCTCAGAATACTTAATATTATAGGCTGCAGTCCAGCACACAGCCTGATTGTGTGCTTAGGCATGCCTAAGACCATGGGTTTCAAAGGGTTTAGATGCTCCTAACTCTGATCAGGGTGATTGTTACGGATGCTCGAGTCTCACTGAAATTAGTGCAATTTGTGTACTGAATTAAATCTACACTTAAAATCCTGTACAGGCGGGGGGTGGGGTGGGGTGGGATAAAGGAAGCCAAAAAAGAAAAGAAAAAATGGGGTGGTAACCTTTATATTTTTTAAAAAGAAAAGAAATGCCCACACCACACCATAAATGACCAGTCCAAAATGCCACCCAAAGGATAGTGATTTTTGTGGACACCATCTGCTAAATGCCTACTTATAGAGATGCTGTAAAGTTAAGTGGGATGGATTATTGTTTCTCTGGAGCTCTATCCAGAAGGCAGATGAATCTTCACTCCTAGGCCTTCCCTGGAAAAGGTGCTGTAGCAAGCGATGTTCTGAAAATTAAAGCTTGTTCCCAGCTGTAATTGTGTTGATGTCTAGCAGGCAGGTAAAATAACTTCCAGATCTCCAAATGTTTTTTTCCAGCTCCACCAGAACGACAAAGGCAATGTTGATTGATAATGTAATTGAAAACCTCCTTTCTGGACTAAGAATTCTTTTTCCGAATAGCCCAACCAGAACTCATCAAACTGGAATATTTAGATTCAAATAATGTTCATCTCATAGAAAAAAGAGAGTTAAAATTTCTTAAATGTGCACATTTCAGCATTAGACATTGCCTTCTTGGTGGTGGCACTGAAGTAGGTTGTTGTTACTTGAATGAGCTGGCACAAGCCTTGGATCAGACCTAGGTTTTGAGCCTAACTTATTAACAAACCACCATTTGCCGAGTTTGTAAACCAACAAACCACAATTTCTTTCTTTTTTTGTATGAAGGGGAAAGAAGTGCACATACCTAAGATTTGTTTGAGCTTGTTCATGTAACAACACACTATGGTTTTTTATTACCCCTGATCAAGCCTTTACTCTGAACATTTGTGGACAAGAATATGCATCTTGCTTCCAATTTTATTTACTATCAAGTGATCCTTTGATCTGAACAACTTTTATTTAACTGGGATAGCAGAATCACTCTTAACATCACATGCCTTATTCCTTCCAGTTGCAGAAGACTTAATATACATACCTTCATGAAAAGGTGAAACTTAGTCTGTTTCTTAGGCATTTTGCTTCCTGAAATGAGGTTATGATAGTATTGTTTACTATTCTATATGAAGTGTCACATCTATAGCAACATGGAGTACAGTCTTCTAGCATTACCATAAGACGATAGCTTTCAATCGAGCTTGTGACCTCTTGACTGTATTTGCCTGGCATAGACATTGTTCCTTTGACAGCAAAAAGGAATTCAACAGGTACTTTTCCTGGAATGGAGTGAGGAGGTCATGCATATTAGATTTTTGCTGTCAAAAGGACATGATCTTTGCCAAGAAAAACACCTTCACCAGACCTAAACTTGCCAAAGCTGGGCACACTGGTACTTTGATTAAATTCTAGCAGTTCCCTGAGTCTATCCATTCAGGTGGTATAAATGTTAATTTCAAAATATATGCCTTTCAAAATAGGAACTTTTGGAAAATCTGAAGCGGGGGACCTACCTGCTGATGATGGACATTACCTTAAATCTACCGTAATCTGTATCTTAGTTTTCATATTCTACTGTTGGCATGGCACAATCAGA
Organism: Darevskia mixta; assembly: GCA_034641385.1. NCBI lineage: Eukaryota > Metazoa > Chordata > Lepidosauria > Squamata > Lacertidae > Darevskia > Darevskia mixta. The sequence goes on from JAWWNH010000029.1 coordinate 44,727,142, forward strand.
TGAAAAACTTTTAATTCTGGAATAGTTTCCAACACTTTCCTTGTGCATGCTATTGGTCTCAAGAGTACACTCTTATTTTTTGAGGTCTAGCAAAGGGATGTGGGAACCAACTCTACATTGCATGGCTTAAAATTGGGGCCATGCAATTTTTCAAATGATAGCTTCTGTATCTCTAAGAAAATTTGTAATGTGGTTCTTTTAATTTTTCTTTTCAAGCCATTGTTAGTAAAGGATCACCAGTTGCATTACAGTTCATTTGCTAACTGCCACTTCTCTGAACTTGCTTCTTAGTAGTCTCAATTTGGTTGACTGGTTGTGAAAATCTGCAGTTCTTGGTGAAGGAGGTTTTTCCCAATTGCTCTCTTGCCCTTGGAAAGTCCTCATAAACCCAACATCCTACCTGAAGAAATCCCAACCAACTGCTACCTTCAGGTTATATCCCCAATCTTGGTCTAACTATAAAAAACTTTTAGGAGTTTGGTCTCGGGCTTGATCAGTGATGCCTTATTGAACATCAGTCCTCCCCCCCTTTCTCAGAGACCTAGAAGTGAATTTTACAGAGACTATACCAGGGGTCAGCAACCTTTTTCAGCTGTGGGCCAGTCCACCGTCCCTCAGACCATGTGGTGGGCCGGACTATATTTTGGAAAAAAAAATGAACGAATTTCTATGCCCCACAAATAACCCAGAGATGCATTTTAAATAAAAGCACACATTCTACTCATGTAAAAACACCAGGCAGGCCCCACCAATAACCCAGAGATGCATTTTAAATAAAAGGACACATTCTAGTCATGTAAAAACATGCTGATTCCCGGACTGTCTGTGGGCCGGATTGAGAAGGCGATTGGGCCGCATCCGGCCCATGGGCCTTAGGTTGCCTACCCCTGGACTATACCTTACATGTCTGATTTATATTAATGTAATTTAATATTGCAATTTCATTCCCAAGAGAAACTTCAATTGGTAATACACAAGTCTTGCTAAAAGGGCATACATAGATCAAAGTGATTTCTTGTGCAAAACCTGTGCATTATTATCACATCCCTGTAGAAACATGTAGAAACCAATCTGGTTATTTGTATGAACTGTGGCATGCTGAGGCATGCCTAATATGTTATGAACCAGACAGAGACAAGTGAATGTTCCTAAGGCAGTGAACGCAGCCTGGAGTTGATGTACTGCACAAGCTAAGAAGCTTGGTATACATACACACCTTAAAACAAACCGGAATGGAGAGTTCAGTATAAAGCACTAATTGGGTAGTACTAGTTAGATGGCACTTGAATACGAAGTACTTTTTGTAGGATCAAGCTTTTTGGGGTTATCTGTGTGGGGCAATTAAAAAAAATGGCAAATTTAGTGTTTGAAATGCTGGATTTATGCAGGTAATGAAGTCTTCAAGACTTCATTGACCCTTTTCAATGCTACTAAAACAATTCCAGAGCATGCCATCGAATGTATCTTTTAGATATTCCTACCAGTAATTACCCTTATTATTATTATCTTTAAGTTGGCACATCACTGTTTTATACCGTGGACCATGTCTTTTCATGTTTTCTTATCTTGAGGGAACATATTAGAAAAATAATTTCATCACTGTACCACAGTCCCTCTCTGTCTGATGTTCATACAGCAAGACTCAGTTCTGTGAAGGAAAACAACAAATAGTTTATCATTAATCCTTCTATATTAAGGAAAAGGACTCAAGCAAATTTTTGATTAATTTCATGGCTTTGTGATGAGCTAGAAATTATACACACAATATTGTTGTAGCTGATTTATAACTCATTCCAAACTAGTTGTGGGGGTGACAGCTACTTTGCATAAGTGAAGAGAAAGGGGAGAACAAATGTGGAGAAATTAACATAAATTAGTATTGGAAAAGTTAGCAATATTTTAAAATCCAAGTCAGGAAAAGGGATGATAGGTTTGCTAAATTGTCAGTGTGGTAACTTGTGTGAAAAGGTTATGTAGCAGAGAAAAATAGCACTTGCAGTCTACGGAATTGGAGAACTTTATGAGGAGATTTCAGAACATAGAGTGACTTAACAGGAAACAAAGAGAGTTACCAGACTGGGCTTGTATCAGGACCACTTTCTATACGTCTGCTTCACAAGTCACATTAAACCACACTTCAAAAAAATGTTTTAAAATGAATACACTGTAGGAAAGAAGCAACGTTGGCTTGTCCTGGTGTCCAAACCTAGGCTTGTGGTTTGTTTTCCCAAAACAAATGTTGGCCACTGCTTGTGCTTTTGAAAGAACTAGGAATCCTTGTTTGGATGTACCATATTTTTCCGTCTATAAGACGTCCCTATGTATAAGATGCCCATAATTTTTGGGGACTCAGATTTAAGAAAATGGGGGGGGGGAGGGGAGAGATGTATCTGTGTATAAGACGCCCCCTAATTTTTGACATTTTTAAGGGGAAAAACCTAGTGGGTTGTTGCGTATGGGGTGGGGTGTTCTTACCCCCTTCCACTTGTCAGTTCTCTCCTGTAGGTACTGTCTGGGCACTTACTTTCCCTCTCTGATTTTTTATTTTAGGACTTGCGGGGGTGGGGGGGAGAGAAAAATTACGTTGTGGGTGGCATTTGTAGGAGAAATTTGCAGGCACTGGAGAGATTACATAGCCCTCCTTTCTGCTTTCTGATCAGCACCTCCTGTGTTCCCCACTCTAGCAAATTTGGGATTGGAACCTTATTGTATACCGGTACTTTAGCCCTTAATTTCAGTATGCTTGCTGTAGCAGAGAAGTGGTAGCTGTTAGATTCACTTTCACCAGTATTGGACTAGATTAATTCTTAAATCTGTAGCTGTTATACAGAGGGCGGGGGAGAAACATAAGTGATGTAGCCATCTTGAGTTTAAATAGATCCACCTCTGATTTCTAGTTTAGGCTGTTGTGTAATTCTCCCTTTAAATTTAAATTTCCGCTGCCTTGTCTTTCTGGATGTCAACAGAGGCTAACTGTACTTCCCCACTCCCACCCCAAAGATAAAAAATAGGAATTTGAAAATAATTGATTTCATACATTAACAAAGTTAGCCATCTTTATATAGTCTTGTAAATTTGATATATAGGTATTGAGTAGTCATAACTTCCTCGCCTTCCATATTTATGGCTGCTTTAAGATGGGATTGTGATGCTTCTCTGCTGGCCTCTGACATTAGAGTGAAGCACAGTTAGTGGGAAAGGTAGCTGTGTTCAGCCTGGTGGAAGGCTCCCACTGATGGTTCTCCCATTGGCAGAAGCAGGCAGTACATTCTGAAATGAGGTAGGGTCCAAGTGGCTTTAGATCTCCTGGATCCAAAGTCCCACGAATTCCTAAGGCTCTCTCAGCTGCTTGAGCAGTGGATCCACCACTCCATCACTCATTGAAAAGATCATAAAGCAGTATGCAAAGAAAAAGCAAAAAATACAATAAAAATAGATAAATTATGGAAAATATCAAAATCTATAACTAATACAATATAAGAGAATATAAAAGATCAACCTCCAAAATGTAGAATTCCACTCACTCAGTACACTTATCCTCTCTCAGTATCCACATCTGCTAACTCCTCTGTACATCAGTCAGCCTACAGTTGCACACATTCACCCACACTCATAGAATCTATGTTCTATATAGATTTCCATACTTCAAAATATTTCCATATAAATGCATATTTACTTTGACTTGGTACAGATTGTTTTCCTTTTAAATTTGATTATTAAATTTTAGAGTGTATTATAAAAAAAAATTTAAAACAAGAAAATAGTGAGTTGTATCCAACTTAATCACTGTGCAAGTGAAACAATTTCTACCCACACAGTGCAACTTCCCTTTCCTCTCCTCTCTCCACATGCCCTCCCCACCCGCACCTGATCTGGGCCTTCCCCTGGAACAGATTTGGGGGTGGTGTGTGGTCAGAGAAGGATGAGAGGTTCCATTATGCAAGCTAAAGTTGTTCTGCTCATGCAATGACTTGTTGCATTAATTCCAGTGTTTGAAAAGATTAAAAAGGTAGTAATATTGGTGATGACAGCATTCTACTGTATTTGACTAGATTTCCAGCACTAGTGGTTTTTGGCATGCATTTTCTAATGCCAATGAGATTTCCACTGTATGGTGTGAGGTAGCATTTTACCCCATATAATATTTGTGTTTGTAGTATTGGATGAAGTGTGCTCAGCAGAACCCAAACACCCAGAAACAGAAAACACATTCGTAGGATATTGTATAAACAAGAAACTAATATTTTTATTTTAAATTGCAAACAATTCCAAAGTGCAAAAACTATATTTCAAAAATGCTCTGGAAATACTGTAAAATGTCTAGAAAATACTGTAAAATGTCTAGAAATTACAACTGAGAATTAACATTAATGGTTTTTTGGGGAATGTTTTTCTTACCCCATTCAGAAATTTACAAGAAAACTGTTCCTGGTTAGAGAAAGGTCCCCCAAACGGTGTTAGATAGTTTGTGCCAACCGACTGACATTTGCTTGACCTTTCCATGACCATTTGTCTATGAAAAAACAGTGAAGTGTTTTACTACTCCAATCCACTAAATTGGCTGGAGTAATAAACACACCCCAGTGGCAAAATTCAATGCTTTTTGGGGCCATTTTAGGCTGCAGGTGGTTTTTGTTTACACTACTAAATCAGTAAGTGGTAACTGGCTCAAACTTGGGAACGCTGTACAGCTGACAATTTGTGTGTGGTTATGTGTGTGAGTAAATTGCACAATGAGAAATGTGCCTGCAGTAAGTGTCTTACCCCGCAAAACTGGATGAAGGTTAGTAAGACGTAACTGTGAACTATATTTTTCCGTTAGATTTTTCTACATCTGAAAATAAAGTGAACAAGATCTTTTAAATTGTATATCAGTTTTGGTCTGTCAAACAATTCTCATCTCTGTACTGAATTATTTTTTTCCCTTTCCTAGGATTGGCAGCCTCCATTTGCATGTGATGTTGATAAACTTCACTTTACTCCACGGATCCAAAGGCTGAATGAGTTGGAGGTAATGAATTAACTAATCGTAAATATTTCCCAGTGGCTGCTGATGGGTGCCTAAAACTGTTGAGAAAAATGCTGTATTTTTAATTAAAATAGCAGATCTCTTTTTCAGACAAAAGAGGAAATGGTGGTGATTAGCCACCATTCTGTTGTGATCTGTAAGGCTGCATAGAGAAGTTCTAGAATGCTACCTCTCCCTCAACAGTTTGAGGACCTGACAAAGACATAAATTCTAGTTGGAGAGCCTCAGCTGCTAGCACTCTGGCTGGCTTCTCAAACATTTTGACCTTTTAAAGATGTCTTTTTGGAGCTAGTATACACCATATTTTTCTGCCTAATGTTCAGCTTCCCGGGGATATATTATTTAAGTATTTCTATGCTTTCATTTGGCATCTCATGGTATACAAAGGTATAAACAGATTAAACAGTTAAGAACAGTTAAAATCAGTAAAGATTGATTCACAGTGTGGTGTAGTAGTTAAGAGCGGTAGACTTGTAACCTGGTGAACCGGGTTCGCGTCTCCGCTCCTCCACATGCAGCTGCTGAGTGACCTTGGGCTAGTCACACTTCTTTGAAGTCTCTCAGCGCCACTCACCTCACAGAGTGTTTGTTGTGGGGGAGGAAGGGAAAGGAGAATGTTAGCTGCTTTGAGAATCCTTCGGGTAGTGATAAAGCGGGATATCAAATCCAAACTCCTCCTCTTCTTCTTCTTCTTCTTCTTCTTCTTCTTCTTCTTCTTCTTCTTCACAAAATATTAAAACTCCAAAAGTGATCCAAGGAAAATTAAAGTTTGATACCCTACAGTGGAATAAAACACCAGCAAAAGCCTGGGGGCATTGGTATGTTTTTATGAGTGCTGAAACACACTAGTGTTGGTCTGCCTTAGTGGAAGATGTAAATAGTTCCATAGGGAAGGTGCTGCTACAGAGAAGGCCCTCTTCCTGGTTACTGCCAAATTCACGTCTCTAAAGTGTAGCTCAACCAAGAGGGCCTCCTCATCTAAGTGTAATGAACATGAGGATATCCTAAAATAGTATCCGCCTTGGGGGCGAGATGGAAAATAAGATACAGAAAAGTGGAAAGTTTCAAATGTTCTAGAAATGTGGAGAAGGGGTACTTCATAAGCCCGGAAAAAGCACACTACTGGTTCATCTGGAAAGAAATTCAGGAGAAGTCAATCTTAGATTGTATTTCTACCACTTTTCCTCTGAATATCTTGGCTGTTACATGTTTTATGTGACATTGAGTCCTGCCTACCCCTTTCCAGTAGTTAAGATGTGGAGGTGCTTCAGAAGTGCCGGTTGATGTATTTTCAAAATAACACACCCAAACTTATATTTGGTGGTGTGTTGACAGCTATTTTGTTTTGAACAGTCATTAAGCTTGTTCTGCTCATTCTGCAAGCTCCTTTTGACTACTTTTAACATTCCATTCTACCAAAAATATCAGATGATTATTATTTTTGTCGTTTTAAAGAAGCAGGAGTAATTTAAATAAATATATTTGTGTAGTATGTATTAAAATATATTTATTTAAATTACTCCTGCTTCTTTAAAATGACAAAAATATTGTTGATCAGAAGGTTGGCGGTTCGAATCCCTGCGACGGGGTGAGCTCCCGTTGCTCGGTCCCAGCTCCTGCCCACCTAGCAGTTCGAAAGCATGTCAAAGTGCAAGTAGATAAATAGGAAGGTAAATGGTGGGAAGGTAAATGGTGTTTCCGTGCACTGCTCTGGTTTGCCAGAAGCGGCTTTGTCATGCTGGCCACATGACCCGGAAGCTGTACGCTGGCTCCCTTGGCCAATAAAGCGAGATGAGCGCCGCAACCCCAGAGTCTGACACGACTGTACCTAATGGTCAGGGGTCCCTTTACCTTTACTTTATGTATTAAAATGCTATACACAGTATTTGCATTTGTTCAGAAGTCTTTTCCTGTGCATGCAAGACATCAGGTGGGACTTAAATGCCACCTAGTGGTAGCAGGCAGAATTTGCTGTTTTAAAATTCTGAATGCTCTGGAGTGTTAATTCTCTCATGGACCCAGTCTAAAATTCTGTCTTGCCACTGTGGAAGCAGTTTTTTTTTTTACCTCTTCTGATTGCATGGTTCAAGCCTTCCATCACAGCACATTCTTCATCTGGGAGCCCTGATGGACTCTGTTGTGGGAACAATGTCCTTGTTTCCAGAGAGGATAGGCAAGGTCAAAGTGGCAGTGCACTCAGTTCTGTCAAAATCATGAGTGGACCTCATGGTGCAAATTCTTGGTCTCATGGCAATACTACATTCTTGACCTCTTCAGTGGCTGCTGCTCTCTCATCGAAGTTCCATAGCTGCCAAGTGACATATTCTCATTCCCTGCCAAGAATGGTGTGTCACACTTTTCAGTGGTGGCTTCAGAAATCCTCCCTTCACCAGGGATTCCCTGTCAGACAACCCCCCTGGACAGTCATAATCTTAGATAGACTGAGGGCCTCTCTGCAGCAGTTTGATGCTCCAAGGCACCTGGTCCTCAGAGGACACTCTCCTCATTAACCTGGAATGAAGGGCAGCCCGCTTCATAGTCCAGCACTTTGCAACCAAGGGACATTTGGGGGTGATCCTAATATTAACCAGCAATGTCACAGACAAACAGTCATACAGACAGAGTGGCACTAGATCCATTTCTCCACATTGTACCTCCTATGGGTGGAAGAACATGTAGACTCCATTTCTGTCAAGCACTTCAAAAGGATTGAAAATGCTCAAGCCACCTGGCTGAGCAGGGAGCACCTCCTTTGTGGAGAATGAATGCTTCATCTTGAGGTGTTTACCGGTGGACAGTCCAGGTGGACCTCTTCACCTCCTTAGTCAATCGTTCTGTCCTCACCATGGCCTCCAGGAATGCTTTATGCCTCCCCCCCCAATTCCTACTCCTCTCCCAAGTCTTGAAGAAGGTGAGAAAAGAGAGGGTACAATTCACCTTGCGGTCCCACACTGGCCTTAAAGGCCATGGTTTTCCAAGATGGGGATGGCATTCCCATGGACTCTTCTTTTGCATGGCAACCTCTTGACTTAGGGAGAGCTTCATTATCCAGTTGCAGCGTGGCAGAACCTGCATGTTTGAATACTGAGTGGAAGTATCTCAATCAAGTTGGGCCTTTCTCCCAGCAGTTGATACCATGTTGACCTCCAGCATCCTTCTTCCTTGGATATATCAAAGCACTTGGAAAGTGTTCTCTAAATGGTGTAATAAGAAGGGCTCTTGCACACACACACACACAAGTTGGAATCTCAGAATTGTTATTACTTCAAGCTGGTTTGAGCATGGGCTTCAAACCTAATATCTTAAAGCTCCGGTCATCAGTCCTTTCAGCTGTGCTGTCAGAGAATCTGAGCAAGACTCAAGGCTCTCATCCATATGTCAAACATTTCCTTTGTGGTGCTTTGCTCAAATGTCCTCCCACGCACCATAGATTCCACCCATCTATGGGAATCCACATGGTGTTCCTAGCTCTCCGAAGACCTAGCTTCATGAAAGGACTAGAGCTCTAGAACATTCAGAAGTTTAAAACAGCAAATTCTGCTTGCTACAGGTAGGTAGAGCTCAAGTCCCACCTGATGTAGTTTTTACATGCACCGAGAAGAACTCACATTTGGTTGGTGTACATGGTTGCTTAAAATCATAGCAGATTCTTCCTCCATACTGCTGCTTGCATCACAGGATAATGAGTGTTTCTTAACCTAAACAGACAATAATCACCTTTATTTTCACTTTCTTTGTTCATTATGCATAATAGATTGGAGAATATTAAAATTGGTACTTGAAAATAATAACTAAACTGTATAATAAATCCACACTCTGAACAGGCTCAGACCCGCGTAAAACTGAACTTTCTGGACCAGATTGCAAAGTTTTGGGAACTTCAGGGATGCACACTGAAAATTCCACATGTAGAAAGAAAGATCTTGGATTTATTCCAGCTTAATAGGGTAAGTTTCACATGTCTTTTGGCTGACGTTATGCAACTCAAGTAGACTTGAGTTGATAAATACTTTAGAATGTAGCATCTAGACAAACGGATTAAGTAGTTGTATTAATTACATAAAGCGTTTTTTGTCTGACACACTAAGTAATTGTGTTAAAGTAATAACTTCCTCTGGATCTGACATTTATTTATAAGATAGCACCTGCTTAGTGGAGTTAAGCAGTTTCCTTTTCTGAGTTATATTTGTCGGAAATGACCCTGTAAATTTGTAAATCTTGATGTGCAATCCTTTTCATTTGCAGCTAGTTGCAGAAGAAGGTGGATTTGACTTGGTGTGTAAGGACAGAAAATGGACTAAAATAGCTACTAAGATGGGGTTTGCTCCTGGCAAAGCTGTGGGCTCACATATTCGTGCTCATTATGAGCGCATTCTTTACCCTTACAACTTATTTCAGACTGGAGCTAGTCTGCTGGTGAGTATTGACTACTTTGCCTAGATTGTGAACTTCTTTACAAATTGACTGTTTTTCCATTGTGGGAAAGAGTTCTCCAATGTTTCAACATTGCTTTCAATTTCCTTTTTTGGTGAATGCTTTTAGATTTCTAAAAAAGACTTACTACAGCAGAGTCATGGAAATTTTTTAATATAATTTTTTAAGGTTTCACTGAACACAAAGACATAGTTGTATATTAGCTGCTGTTTTTAGGGTTTTTATCTTCTTGCTTGATCAAGAAGTTGATACTTACAATGGCTATTCTTGCCTAGTAGAAAGGAAGTGGTTTGGATTGCTTTGCTCCTTCCTCACAGTTAGAAACAAGGTAGTTAGTTAGCTTTTGAACCACAGCTGTACTTTGCTTTGAGGGCTCCATGCAGCACTTTTTTACAGTGCACATTTTCAGTGTGCTAATCCTGCTTAGCTTACATTTGTGCAGTTCTAGCCTGCTTAGGTTCCTTCCCTAGCTTCCACTGAATTGGGAGTAAGCTTCGTACTTTATTGGACCCCAAAGTGGTTAAAGTTTATCTGCAGTTTCTGAGGTAGTTGTGCAGTTGGTATATAGAAAGCTAGTATGTCTGAAAAGACATGACACTGCTTTACGGAAAGAGTAGAAATGTATGAAGGAAGGATAGGCTTCATCTGATCAAAGACCATTTTTGACCAGCTATAGCAACATAGGAAGCTGTCCTATACTTAGGTCATTATTAGGCCATTTAACTACAGCAGCTGGCAGCAGCTCTCTAGGGGTTCTGATGGGACAATCCCAGCCCCATGTGGAGATTCTGGGGATTGAACCTGGGACTTTCTGCTTGCAAAGCAGATGCTATATTTCACTGAGCTGCAGTTCTTTTATGGCCAAGAACTCATTACACATGCACTGTGTACATCCAGACTAGACTACTGTAATTTTCTGTATGTAGAGTTGTTTCTGAAGACAGTCTGGAAACAGATGCCAGGATGCTTGTTAGGATTAGGCAGTTTGATTATATAATACTAATTTTGTATTGGTTGTGTTGGTTTACCTTTTTGTTTCTGGACTAAGTGCTGGTACTGATTTCTAAAGTCCTATCTCAGCCCCATTATTCAGGCAGCCAGGTCCCAGGGACATCTCCTATATAGTGATGTCCCTACCCTTATAGAATTCCTTCTCCCTAGAACTCTTTAATTGGGTCCTAAATATTTATTCTGTCCAGATTTTGATTTTTTGTTCCCTTCCCATCAACTTTATCTAATGCTATTTTTGTTATGCTGTATGTCAGTTCTGTTCTAAAATTGTTTATTGCAAGCCCTAAAACGCAGGGTAGAAATTTATCAAATAAATAAGTGAACAGAATGGGAAGAACTTCATGACCCAGGCTGATTGCCCAATCACCTCTCTCTGTCTGTCTCTATTGTCAAATGAAAATCATAAAGGGTTCCCCCCTTACCCACAAATACAGGAGTTTTAAAGATTTATGCATCACTTTTGGCAATTTCTAAATAATTGAACAAAGTATTTTGAGCAAAAGGAGAGATCCAAATTATATATGTAACTTTAACTTTAAAACTAGTTTGGTGTGCTAAACGGCATTTTTACTTTGGAATTGGAGATAAGTTGTATCCCTATCTGTACAGACTCCTCTATACCCTTCCTTTCTTTTACACTGATCTTGTTTTCTTTCTCATTTAAAAAAAGAAAAATAAGTTGAAATTATTTGGTTTGATATAAATTCAGAAGGGTGTATAGGCTTTTAAATTGAAGTCTGAAGTTGCAAAGAAAGCTGCACATTTTAATGCAAGGTTTCTTTATCACAATTAAAAGGCTGTGTTTGCATTACCTCCCATCTTGAGCATAGCATACTTTGAATTAGCCTTTGTTCATTCTTCATAGTAGTTGTGCTATTTGATAGCACATTAGAGGTCATTCTAAATATCCATAGTATTGTTTTTTAGAATTCGTCTTTTAAGACATTTACTAACCTCTCTGTAGGTTTATGTGGCACTGTGGTACTTATTCACTAAGTTATTCTACACAGTAAAGGCTATGGATGTATGGTAGTAATCAAAATAGCTGTCAAACTCTAGCTGTGTCTGTAATAACAGGGATGTCTTCATATTCAAGGATCATGCAGAAAGCTGTTGCTACTAATTTTATCCCATTCTCCAATATGACAGACCCTTTAAACTTGATGGTCTTTGTGTCATAAGCTTACTTAAAGTGGTTGTGTTTCCACATCATGCATAGAACCACATCATTCTGGGGTGACTATAATAGGGCAACTGAAACATAGCTGCTGATGAGCTAAAAGGGTTTAATTAACCCATAGAAAGTAGATTCCTTTGTTTCCACTAAATAACCATAATGGTATATTGTAGGTTGTAAAAACAAAACTCATATTTTCTCAATTAAGTATATCTATATGTGTGTGTTTTTTCAAGGTTCTGAATGTTTTGGTTATTTATAAAAATGCTAATGATGCAAGGACAAAACCTTTGAACTAAAAATACTACATTTTTGTATCAGAAAAGTGTTTTTAGTGTTTCTGTCATTATCTTTGTTAGTACATTCCTATTGTCTGTCCAGTAGAAGCCAGTAAATCATTGCAGTCTGTGTTTTGCTCCAAAGGCTATAGTCATGGTAGCATCTTATGAAGATCTGCTGCTTTGGCCTTGTGTAATCAGGTTTTTATAGTTATTGTAATAGGAACTTATAGAAGAAGATCTTTTAGTTCCATCTTAAAACAGGGCTATCTTAATGCCCATGTACTTACTGAAAATCTAGTGCTGGTATAGGTACCAGTATCTTTATATTTCTGAAATGAAAACTTGCACCTTTTCAGAAAAGGACCACTTAGAAGGAAATGACTTTCAAATACGGTAGCTACTTGTGACCCCACTTCACAGGGTCACAGTTCTTTAAATTGTAACTTTCCAAGCTCTCTCTTGCAATAGGCGCCAGACATTTGTTCCAAACTGATGTGTTTAGTGGATGATGCAGTTCTGGAAAAGGTATGTTCAACATTTTTTAAAATGATGATCCTTTCCTGTTTCTCTTCTAAGCTGTTTTAGGTGCTTCCTCTATATCCACCTGTGCAAAATAGTTCTGTATTCTGTGAAGTGCATCAAGGAATTGTGTGAATCTGTGTTCTGGGCACAGGATTTCAATTATATGCTTTTCAATAATGTTTCTATAAAAGCATGTTACATTAACTTGGTTTATCCTTGATCCAATGACTCAGGCCTATTCACTGTATTTTAATTTAGTGTGGAGTGTTCATTGCCTAACTCAGACAGTATTTTCTGTATTCAGTGATTGTGTGTTAGTGTGTAATACAGAGAGGGAGAACTGGAGGCAAATGCTGTATAAAAAAATTAGTTGCCTATTTTAATATCCTGCATTCATTTTTAAGCAGCTATATATTTGTGATATTATGGAGTATTGTGGTATTTGTTGTTGTATACACCTTTGCAATTATTTACTTAAGATTTTATATTTTCATATGTAAAGCTTCTACCCTTCAAGCAAGTGCTGTCGTTGGATGCAAAATGATTCTTTAGCAGCTATGATTATTCTGCTGCCCTGTCTATTACTTATATCTTCATAGCTTTTTGCTTGAAGTCTAAATCTTGCTCAGGAGAACAATTAGCATTGTGATGAGAATTGACAACCTGCTATGGAATGTTGTTTTATTGGTGCTTCTGTAACTTTTGGATTATTGAAAGCTGTATGGAAAAAAAGTTAAAAGCCATTTTGTGCATGTAGAGGTTTATATAAGTAGTTTGGTGAATGATTAAAATTTTGGTTATTTAAAAGGCATGGTGTACATGGTCAGGCAGAGCGAGAACTTTCGGGTGCATCCAGGCCATTTTGGCTTTTCCCTTGTTTGGGCATCCCTGTGCTACCACCATTTGGTGTTTACCTATGTACCACATTTTGATCAGGCAACACTTCAGTTCAATTGTAGATTTGTAAGTTCAGTTGTAGATTTGCTAGGAAACATATTTCAATGCACAGCTGGCAGAAGAGGAATGTTCAAAAGGTTGAGAACTGTTTCTCACTGTGTCTCTGTAAAATCTACAAAGAATTCAGGTTTAGCTTTTTATGACAATGGCACCTTGGTGTCAAAACAGATGTGCAATTATTATTTTAATACTGGAAAAGCAACACTCTCTGTTTAATCTCCCCCTGCTGCAAATCTGCTGTTAATCCTGCTGGGGGAAGGTACAGGTACATGCACATTGACTTAATTTTTCCTTCCATTAGAAAAGCAGTCAAGATTTTTTTTTAAAGTGGGCATGGAGAAAAAGTTTATTTTCTACATCAAGCAGTATATAAATTTAATGAAATAAATACATAAATAAATATGAATATTGTTCTCTTTTTTTCCTAGCAGTAAAACATTTATGCTTGATAACTACTTGTGTTCATTGCTTCTTCAGCAAAACATTTAATGATTTGTGCCTTCCTGAGAGCAAATGGTTGGAGGGCTGCAGTTAGTATGTTATACCAGGACTGACCAAATTTCAGATTCTTTGCTCTTTCATGACACTCCTTGGGAGACCTTGGGCCAGTCACCACTCTATTCCTAACCTTATCTCACAGCATTGTTGTGACAATAAAATGTGCATGGTAGGGAATAAATGTACACTATCCTTCTCTCTAGGAATGAAGGGTGACAAAAACATGTACCGTATATTCCGGCGTATAAGACGACTGGGCGTATAAGATGACCCCAAACTTTTCCAGTTAAAATATAGAGTTTGGGATATACTCGCTGTATAAGAAATATACAAGCTGTCCAGTATAAGACGACCCCCGACTTTTGAGAAGATTTTCCTGGGTTAAAAAGTAGTCTTATACGCAGGAATATACAGTAATACTTCAGTATATTCATAGCAGATTTGGTATTTTCTTCCCACTGCCCAGAGAAAACACGTTATTATCAATAGCAACCCACAGAAATGGTGAAATATTGCAGGTCCCTTGCAGAGTACCTTGGATGTAAATGATCGCAATCTACTTTTCTTCTATCCACTGTCATTTGTTGCCACCACTGCAAAACTGCCAGATTGTTAGATCCAGATTTACTTCTGCAGTTACTGTTGGAATGCCATATAGAACACAAAACTTGTAACAGATTTATTTTCAGATAAATTTGCCATTATTAAATCATTTTAGAAAGTACAGATTGGTCATTCCAGTCCACCTGTAGTGAATATAATCATGTATGGTTTTTTATTTTAGCTACTAAAAATACTTTACATTGGGGTTTTTTTTAAAAAAAAAGTGTGAAATATTTGTTAGGAAATAGAGAGAGGAAAAGATCACTTTTGCTTGTTTTTTTAGTGTCTTCAGAAGCCAGATATTACCAGTGGCGCAAAGGACAAGGAATATAAACCACATGATATTCCTCAAAGACAGTCTGTTCAGCTGTCTGAAACTTGTCCACCTGCTCGTCGAGCAAAACGCATGAGAGCAGAGGTAGGATTGACTTTTCATGTATTGATTTCTAAAATGACCATAATTCAAAGCCACAGAAGTACTTTATAAGTAGTTATTTTTCTTGCCAGAAATTAAAAAGCAGTTCCAATATTTCTACTTCATCTCTGCCTGTGATACAGTTTTATTTATGGACTGATGCAGGCATACTCTTTAATGTGGTTAAGAGATTATGAGTGGGCTGTAGGATCACACTGCCTTTCCTTGTAGGAACAAATCTTTCAGCCTTAACCACAGTGAAGTCTTGTGTTGGCAGTAACAGTAACTGGATAATCAGGGTTCCCATTTAACAAGGATTTGAAACTAGGGTCTAGATTTCACTAGCATTTCCTCATATTGTCTGAAGCTGTTGACATCTTAAATAATACAGTTTATATTTATATAACATTTCTGATACACATTGGGGTTTAGAATCTCTTGTAGTCATCTATACAACAGCTCTGAAAAATATATGTCATAATTTCCACTTTAGAGTAAACTGAGGCTGAGAAATACTGACTATCCAGAAATCATGAGTCACCCACAATTTTAGTTGCCCTTGAAAACCGGAGGCCTTAAGCAACATAACTTTCTTTTGAGTTCCTACTAGAATCTAGTTTAGGAAAAACTTCCATTTGGGTGTCTTAGACTAAGTATAGCATCCCTGAAACTTTACAGTTCTCTGGAGAACCACCAAAGGTGACTTAACAATTGTCTGAATTGTTTTTTTGTAATTTTAATAATATACTACGGTAGCACATCTGTTTTAAAGCAGCTGAATCTAAACTTTCTGAATAGTGGATGCAGCTTTGGCCTGGATTGTGTGAATTGCCTTGACTTTGACTTAGGCATCCACCCACAGCTGTGCAGGAGCAATATCCGCACATGAAACTCCTACCTACTTTTAGTAGGGAACAAAATGTCTATGAATGGGACTTCTTCTTTCTTCTAGTTTATCAGTAAAATACTAAATCGTAGGTGTTGGATACTTCAGGCAAACATTCCTCAGCATTGTCGTTACTGTGCTTCCATAAGAGAAAATCAAATGCCAGCAGTTGAGGAAGGAGTCAGAAGCACCCCTTCCTTTTCACCTTTGCATAATCTTACTGTTGTGATAAATAAGTTATGGGGCAGACTGTACATTTGAACACACCCAAATAACTATTCCAGGAGCGGTCTACTGTTGCATATTATAATCTCATGACAGGTAATTCTGTACTGAACAAAAAGGAAGAATAAATAAAGATTAAGTTTAATTCCCCTCCCCTCTAGGCTACTAATATTAAAACTGATTTGGAGGAAGCTACAGAAACCAAAACTCACAATTTGAGACGTAGAATGGGAACCACCCCTCCAAAGCTTGAGCCTGACAGTGGTAAGTGTATCGGGGGGAGGGGGGAATAAAATAGTAGGCATTTCCTTTTTAACATCCAAGTTATAGCTTGACCAGTATTCATTTGGATGTAGTATTTGCCAAAATTGTGGTGGCTTTGAAGGAAAATATTTATTTTAAAATAAAGCATTGAAATTTATGAACTTGATGACCTTTAACATGAGAAAATATATTATTGAGACTGTTGGTTTTTAAAATGTAACTTCTGTAAAAAACAAAAAAACAAATTGTAAGTAGGTGGTAGGCACCATCTTAGAAGAACCTAGTCCCTTTCTCTTTGTTTTTACCTAACTTGCAGATTTAATAAATTAATAAATATTCACACAATTTAATCACTTAAGGATTCTTTAAGTGGGTGACAGCCCCATTTAAACTCCTTTAAAAGCATTTCTATTTTGTCTCAAACACTTTTGAGTAATATTTTCTAAATGTATTTTGCTGAATCAGATAAAGAGTCTCAAGGCCTTGTGAAACGGGAAACGGTTGAAAAAAAGCAACCCATCTGGGAAACAGAAAGAGAAAAACCAAAGGGACGTTCTAAGAAAAGCTTTAATGCAGTGAGTACTCTTCTCCCCCACCACCTTTAATGCTGATGGTAGAAAATTATTGGCTTGTAGTTTGAACTTAGTAGTCAGTAGAAAAATAATTTCTTGGTATTTTTTATTGTGAAATACAGTGATGCAATACCTTTGATTCTTGGTTAATATAGAAAATATATTATGTGTTAACTGTAACAGGTTTTTGCAAAAAGTTGATCCAAATGAGGTTCTACAATTACCTCATTCATTTAGAATGAGATTTCAATTTTGGCATTCAGCTGTCCAGTAGACATATGGCAAATTCCATCCGATATCTGTGTCACGTGTTCCATCCTGCTATGTAATGGGAAAGCTGCTTTTTCTGAAAAGCTGAGATGCTTTGTAACTGTTACTGGATCCTTTTTCTCTTCTAGGAGACGGACTGACTGCATATTTCTTTATAGCAGCCACAGCTGAGATTATAAAATGAGGTGGCCCATGCATCCCATAGATAACTCACTCCAAACAACTGGGCCATTAATGGTGCAATCCAAACCTGGCCTGGCAGCAGTAGGGTTTAATGAAGTGGCAGGATGCTCCTGCATCCTTGCCACTCAAGCTGCCCAGGACAGAAGGTTGCACCAGTCTGGAGTTGGCATAGCTATCAGGCTTGGATTGGGCCCAGTACCATCATGTCACAGCAGCGAAGTCTTGGGGCAACACAACTGCTCCCCCAGAAGGCTCTGTTTTGGAGCTTTCTGTGGAGTGCTGCTAGTAGGTTATACTTCTCAAACATTCAGTTCATGAATCTTCTCACCAGTTCCAAAGGGTGTTTGGATTGCAGTGACTAGCTTGAGATGTTTGCAAGAATAAAGCAATGAAATGTGTTTCTGCATACACATGACATGCTTTCATCATATCTATTTGTCAAGGTCTTACCAAGAACCATGCATAAAAGTAAGCAAGGTAATAATGGGACCAATCCCCCATCCCTCACTTTGGCAATTTTTTTTTACAGGTGGATTTGTATGTTTGTCTCTTGTGCGGCAGTGGTAATGATGAGGATCGTCTGCTCCTATGTGATGGCTGTGATGACAGTTACCATACCTTTTGCTTAATACCACCTCTTCATGATGTTCCCAAGGGGGACTGGAGATGCCCCCAATGCCTAGCTCAGGTAATAAGAAAATGTGGGTGAAATATTCCCCCCCCCCCTAGGTCTCACAAATATAAAAGGTCAGCACCCAAGTAGACTAATATACATTAAGCAAAAGTCTGTTTTTCTTTGACTTCTACTCTACCTTGGAGGTCACTGGGTGGTATCCAAGTAGTATGTCCCATCAACACGAGGGTTTCCAGAGGGACTTTATCTGCACAAGTGCCCTGCGCCTGCCCCAGATCTGCTGTACAGGGTATATTTTTGGGGGGGGGGGAGTTCTGTTGCACAAGTAGAAATCCTTGTTCTGATGGGACTGTGACTTAAGGCTACTCTGGATGCAACCACTGGCGGAGAAAGAGGAGTGGGGGGGAAGCACACCCCTCCCGGCAGCACGATCCTGGTGGGGTGCTGTCGCGGCTGTCCCCGCCTGCGCTGGGGGCCATGCCCCCTCAGGTGGTGCGCCACGCCCCCAGGACGTGCGCCACACCCCCACCTGCTCTCCGCTCTTCCCCCCTCCCTGGTGCCAGAGCATGAAGCTCCGCCACTGGATACAACCCACTGTTTGCATCTCCACACCTTCATCCTACCCCAACCCCAGGGTGCAATTATTCATTCAGTATAAGAGTTTTGTTTAGATTCAGCATACTCTTAGAGCCCCAGACCATTCTTATCATTCAGCGAAGGGTTCTGGTGACTCCTTTGTCCCTCCTGCAGAAAATTCAATATTCTTCTCATCATAGGGCACCCACCACATATCAAGTATAGTGTGTGTCTGCCTGCGTCTTGTTACAAAACCCCTTCCAATACTGTCCTGTATTTATGGAGTTAACTTCACTCCTCTTATCAGTAGCTTTCCCACTTACCTTTTAGGCAGTTCCCTCTTCAAGGTTAATTTATGGGTCTGGGATGTTAGAGTGGCCTTCTACCATTAACTTTCAAAGTCAGTTGCTCTGTGTCCTGGTCCAGCCTCATTCTCTCCACACACACCCAGGCCACACTCTTTTATATTGTCAGGAGGATACAGAACATGTACATGCTTGACATCTTCCCTTACTCAGGTGATCTGTTTTACCACTATGGTAAATGTTCACTGCCGCCATTCTGTACTCCATCCAGTTATGGTCAGTTTTTAATACATGCCTCACAGATACCTTTTGTTCAGGTACCGTATTTTTCGCTCCATAATGCGCACCGGACCATAATGCGCACCTCGTTTTTAGAGGAGGAAAACCAGAAAAATATTTTTTTTCTGGTTTTCCTCCTCT
The DNA here is from genome assembly GCA_034641385.1 of Darevskia mixta. Lineage (NCBI taxonomy): Eukaryota > Metazoa > Chordata > Lepidosauria > Squamata > Lacertidae > Darevskia > Darevskia mixta. The sequence goes on from JAWWNH010000029.1 coordinate 44,746,404, forward strand.
AAAAGGCTGGGAGGGAGGGAAGAGAGAAGGAAGGAAGGAAGGAAGGAAGGAAGGAAGGAAGGAAGGAGAGAGAGTGGAAGAAAGAGGGAGAAGGAAGGAAGGATGGATGGATGGAAGGAAGGAGAGAGAGGGGGGAAGCATTTCCCTCCCTCCCTCCCTCCTTGTGCTGGGATCGGAGCCGGGGCTGAGAGAGGCACAGCGCAGACATGGTGATTGAACCCTCCCTCCCTCCCAGTGCTACCTGTGAAAGTAAAACAATGGAATTTAATGATAACTGTGCATTCAGTTACTTCAGCCATTTCTGGATGGCTGAATTATTGCAACATCAAAGAAAGAGAGCAATCTGTTGCAAAATCAATCTCTTTTTAGCTAGATAATACTGTATTCATTATTTTCTTTTACTGAGGGAAGAATTGGGGTGTGGGATCAGGGATGCTGCCTTCACTGGGGGAAGAATTGGGGTGTGGGGTCAGGGAAGGAGATGCTGCCTTCACAGCTCTCCCTACGATCGCTGCACAGGGGCTCCCTGATGCTGTGCTCAAGTAAAGCAGCGTTTTGCCGGCTCTCTCTCTGATCGCTGTGCAGGAAGCAGGGAAGGAGAAGCTGACTCCTCCTTCGCAGCTCAAGCTCCAGCGATCAGAGGGATAGCCCTGCTGTCTCTATGATCGCTGTGCAGAAAGCAGGGAAGGAGAAGCTGACTGCTCCTTCGCAGCTCAAGCTCCAGCGATCAGAGGGATAGCCCTGCTCTCTCTATGATCGCTGTGCAGAAAGCAGGGAAGGAGAAGCTGACTCCTCCTTCGCAGCTCAAGCTCCAGCGATCAGAGGGATAGCCCTGCTCTCTCTCTGATCGCTGTGCAGGAAGCAGGGAAGGAGAAGCTGACTCCTCCTTCGCAGCTCAAGCTCCAGCGATCAGAGGGATAGCCCTGCTCTCTCTCTGATCGCTGTGCAGAAAGCAGGGAAGGAGAAGCTGACTCCTCCTTCGCAGCTCAAGCTCCAGCGATCAGAGGGATAGCCCTGCTCTCTCTATGATCGCTGTGCAGAAAGCAGGGAAGGAGAAGCTGACTCCTCCTTCGCAGCTCAAGCTCCAGCGATCAGAGGGATAGCCCTGCTCTCTCTATGATCGCTGTGCAGAAAGCAGGGAAGGAGAAGCTGACTCCTCCTTCGCAGCTCAAGCTCCAGCGATCAGAGGGATAGCCCTGCTCTCTCTATGATCGCTGTGCAGAAAGCAGGGAAGGAGAAGCTGACTCCTCCTTCGCAGCTCAAGCTCCAGCGATCAGAGGGATAGCCCTGCTCTCTCTCTGATCGCTGTGCAGGAAGCAGGGAAGGAGAAGCTGACTGCTCCTTCGCAGCTCAAGCTCCAGCGATCAGAGGGATAGCCCTGCTGTCTCTATGATCGCTGTGCAGAAAGCAGGGAAGGAGAAGCTGACTCCTCCTTCGCAGCTCAAGCTCCAGCGATCGGAGGGATAGCCCTGCTCTCTCTATGATCGCTGTGGAGAAAGCAGGGAAGGAGAAGCTGACTCCTCCTTCGCAGCTCAAGCTCCAGCGATCGGAGGGATAGCCCTGCTGTCTCTATGATCGCTGTGCAGGAAGCAGGGAAGGAGAAGCTGACTCCTCCTTCACAGCTCAAGCTCCAGCGATCGGAGGGATAGCCCCGCTCTCTCTATGATTGCTGTGCAGGAAGCAGGGAAGGAGAAGTGGAGCCTGACGCTGTGCTCAACTCTGGCTGAAGCAAAGCAAGAGCCGTGCGCAGCGTTTTACCTGCTCTCCCTGCACAGCGATCGCAATGCCTGTACAGCGATCGGAGGGAGTGCCTTCGCTCCATAACGCGCACAGACTTTCCCCCTTCCTTTTTAGAAGGAAAAAAGTGCGCGTTATGGAGCAAAAAATACGGTAATTAGATGTGAGTGATTGAACCCTGTGACTCAGGATTGATGGGAAGCTCCCACTGTCAGCCCTGTCCCCCAAACTGCCAATGAGCATTCTCCCCAATGGTTTGTACAGTACTAATTTTGAGAAAAAGATGGTGGGGCTTTTGAGGAGCACCATCTACATTTCTCTACTCCTTGTTTATCCTTGTAACCTGCAATTTCTTTTGTCAACCTGTAAAAATGGATCCATGTTAGTCCATCTTGATGAAGCCCATTTTATTGATTGTTTAAAAAAATACTTGCTTTATGTATGGCATGTTTTCTCTTTGTTAATTCAGTGCTGTATTTTAATTACACAGGAGTGTAATAAACCACAAGAAGCATTTGGTTTTGAACAGGCAGCACGAGACTACACACTTCGCACATTTGGAGAAATGGCAGATGCCTTCAAGTCAGATTATTTCAATATGCCAGTGCATGTATGTTCACACTTCTAATGAGTCTGTTAACTTGGGTTTCATTATTGCATTTATTAAAATTTGCATTCGGGGGAAACTCTTGTGTTGGTATCTAGAAAACAAAAATGGAGAATTTAGTTCTGAATTTGGAGTGGGAAACTAAACGCTAGCAGTGGGGTTTCTATCTCATCCCTATAAAGTGGGTGGCGATGTGATTATTTATAAGGCAGAATGACAGCTGTTTCCCTTTTGGTTTTTTACGTGATAAAGTTGAAGATTCAGAATTGACACTCTGGGCAGAACCAGTGTGGGGAAGGAGTTAAGGTGTTGAAAGATTCTTGCCTGCCTCTCCCACTGCTATCTTGGCATTTTAAAGGAATTCAGTGTAACTTGCATTTTAATGAACAGGTGGCTACTGTAACAACTTGACGGCCCCAGGAAGGATTTATATCCTGCTTGGTACTTATTTATTTGCCATGACAGTTCCATACCGTCCATCAGCTAAGTCCTTTGGTATTAGTTACCACCTGACAAACTTACCTTGTCACCTTTTCTAATGTTTCCTCTAGCATTTATTCTGATTTAATGCATTTGTTAAAAGGGTTTAGCACTGAGTTGTGGAGTACAATATATTCTAACAGTACCAATGTAAATAATTATATTTTTTTACTTTTCTGACTCCCTAAAACTGCATGTTTTTGTAGTAACAGAAAGCAAGTACTGACCCCTGCAAAATGTTGAAATGACCAGTGATACTTGCATGCATATATAATTCTTATTGATGCCCATTAGAGACTATTAAATCTATGACCCTAGGAATAGGATTTCCCCAACCTAAAATATTTTAACTATTAACCTGAGATACCTGAATCATTCACTGGCCCATCTCATCTTTCTCATTGGCATGTCTATTCATGCAAGGACCCCCAGGTTTCTATGTGACACTTCAACTGGTCCAGGGAAAGTATGAAAGTGGTATTTTCCTTTGTGTTCATGGTTTTCACCACTAAGGTGCACTACTACTGTAGTTCCTTTCCAGCTCTCTTTGTTTGTCTTGTTTCATTGTGGCCTCTCCTACTTATATTTGCACCATACCTGCTACATTCCCCCTGGTTTTTGATAGGGGATGGCATTCTGTGTTAGGGATAGTAACACTTAACCCTCACCACCTCACAATTCCGTTTCGGTCCTTTATATTTATTATATGCTGCTGTTCTATTTTTTGTTAGTGAGTAACTTTTACCTGCCTCTTGTTCAGATGGTTCCTACAGAATTGGTTGAGAAAGAGTTTTGGCGTCTTGTTAGCACAATTGAAGAGGATGTTACAGTGGAATATGGTGCTGATATTGCTTCAAAGGAGTTTGGCAGTGGGTTTCCTGTGAGAGGTGGGAAAATCAAATTAAAACCAGAGGAAGAGGTAAGATTTGATTATTAACTAATATTTGGCATGTAGGCTATTTAGAAACATATATAAAATTTCATGGATTCAAAGTAAGAAATAAGCAACTCGGACTGGCCCCAGCCTTTTGGCAGTTTCTCTGCTTGTGAATTAGGAGATTGTTATGGTATTTTTCAGTTCCAAAATGACCATCTTGCTGATTCTCCAAGAGGAGTGAGGCAAGCAGTTTGCTATCACTTTAGACGTGAATGAGATGCTGGAACCACAATATACTCCCCCAGATCAAGCACTTCCTTTCCAATGTGGTAAAATAGGCCAAAAATATCATCCAGATGGGAATAATTTGAAGCCAGTTACTTAGCTGCTCAGAATTTCTATGCTTATTTCAATCATGGAAGCTTTTAAACTATGTTTTTAGTCTAGAATCACAATCTTTTGTTCACATACTATTTTTTAAACAAATCATCCAGATGACTCAGCCATCAAATTATTGTTCTTTTGGCTTTGTCTTGTTCGTCTCTCATTCCTTTTTGGAACACATAAATTCCAACTGTTGCAAGGGGAGGGAATCAGAAGACCATTGTAGTCTTGGTTGGTGTACATCACCTTTGTGCTACAGTCCCATACCTCCCTTCATTACATTTCTAGCCCAGGTTTCCCATCCACCCTTCCTTGTTGCACTGAAATAGAACTACTGTCATAATTCCACCCGACCCCCTGCCCTTAGGCTCCAATTTGAAGGAAGAGGACTTTGTGTGGCACAAAGCTGGGGAGGTTTGCAAAACAGTGAAATACCTTTTGCAAATGATTCAAAGAATCGCCCTCCTTTCTCTGATTCACATGACACTGGAGTTAGTGGTGCCTGCCCTGTGGAACGCCCTCCCATCAGATGACTTTTAGAAGACATCTGAAGGCAGCCCTGTTTATAGAAGTTTTTAATGTTTAATGTTTTATCATGTTTTTAATATTCTGTTGGGAGCCACTCAGAGTGGCTGGGAAACCCCCACCAGATGGGCGGGGTATAAATAATAATAATATTTGTTTGTTTGTTGAAATCAGTGAGAGGTCCTGCTGCTTTTCAAGGCTGAGAAGGGAAGATCTCGCTCTCTCTTGCACTGGGTTGTGATGGAAAGCAGCAGGATCTCTTGTTGCTTTCTGGTTTCTGCAGCTTCATGTGAGTTAGAAAAGGCAGGGGGAAATCCATGCCATCTGCATTGAGAGATATTTTACTGTTCTGACGTTCAGCACATCAAGGAGATGTGGGAGGAAAGAGTAATCCAGGGTAGGAAAACCTGTGGCTCTACTGACGTTATTGGATTCCCATCAGCCTCAGCCAGTATGGCTAGTGGCCTGGGATTATGGAAGTTGGAGTCCAGAGGACTACAAATTCCCTGCCCCTGGATGAACCCTTCTTGCATTCCCTTCTCTTCATAAGTTCTGTAAAATTACAGTTGTATGTGGATATCCACATACTGTATACCCATCTTCATTTGGCCCTTCACCATACGGATGGGCATTCCTGGATGCTAATGGAAATGAAACACAGTATTAACTGCAGTATGGAACCATTATTTTTATTTTATTTTACAGCTGAGAATTATGCCTCAGCAACGCTAAGACATCCTACTTCCAAGCAGCCCAGGTGATCTGTAATACATGTATTAGGACACAAGTGCAATAAGAACTTAATAGGAATATAAATTTATTTTACCAGAAAAGCTAATGTTAAAGCAATAGCTAGACTTGAGGTGGTAAACTACCCATGCAATATTCTATGGCATTTTTAGAGTTATCAAATTAGAAAAATGTCCTCCTCAAATAGAAAACTGCTTTTTAAACGTGGTTTATGTTAAACCTGTGGACTCTCCCATTTGCTTTGCTTTCAGGAGTATCTTGATAGTGGATGGAATTTGAACAATATGCCTGTGATGGAACAATCTGTACTTGCTCACATCACTGCAGATATATGTGGAATGAAGTTGCCTTGGCTATATGTAGGGATGTGCTTTTCCTCATTTTGCTGGCATATTGAGGATCACTGGAGCTATTCCATCAACTATCTGCACTGGTGAGTTTATAGGGAACATAGGTCACCAGACTAAATTACAATGTTTCTTTTCAAAATTAATATCTAGGTATTTGTATTTCTGCATACCTAACCTGTCTTCCCACTTATAGGACATAATTATGATCCTAAAACCTGCAAATGGTTGATTATTGTAGTTTATCTGCTTTTTTATGTTTGCAGGGGGGAGCCTAAAACATGGTATGGAGCCCCAGGATATGCAGCTGAGCAACTGGAAGATGTAATGAAGAAGTTGGCTCCTGAGCTATTTGAATCTCAGCCAGACCTTTTACATCAGCTGGTTACAATTATGAATCCCAATACATTAATGTCTCATGGTGTGCCTGTATGTCATTGAGCTTTTGTTTTCACCCCTACCCCTTCTAGTGCAAGGCAGTTGTTAAGCAGTTAAGCAGTTGTTTTGTAGTACCTGACAAACTTCAAGTTTTTTTGCAAACACTAATAGCTGTGGTGTTTCATGAGCTATAGCTATAGAAAGAGCAATACTGTCATTGCTTCTCAGTAATTAATTTGAAACTAGCAAAACCAATTTTGGGTTGCTGTTCCAAGCTCCTATTGTGCACAATAAATGAGCACAATTCCATAGTGGAAGATTTATTAATTCCTTTGTTACACATTGCTTGCTTTTTGTGCAAATTATAGTCTCCAGGTAGGAATTCTGTGGCTGTAAAATGATGTAATGATTTTTCTTCAAGGACACTACTTTGGAGTAATTCCTATAAAGGAATAAAGGTGGAAAGTTACATCAGAATGGAAAATCTAAATGGAAAGAGTTATCATTAGTCTTTCCTCTCCTCTCCCTCTCCCTCTCCCTCTCCTGATACTACAAAGCTTTAAAGGTGACTTGCAGCAAAGAAGTAAGATATAAACATTCTATGCAACAAAACATCTGTGTGGATAATCCTGAGCTAGATGGACCAGTGGTCTGACTTTATGTGAAGACAGAAGCATCCTTATAACAGTGATTATATACCAATTATGAGCTATTGAAATCCCCCTTCCCCAGCTGCAACAGTAAGATAACCATTACAACAGGGAGCTAACAAAACTCTTCAAGCAGCAGGAGAAAACTTTTTACAATAAAATGCCTAGGAGTCTTGGCCTGGTGCCAAAAGATGTGGCGTTATGGATTGTTTACATACCACTTTTTGGATCAAAAGCCCCCAAAGCAGTGAATGATGTAGTAGTACAAAAGAAATATACAATAGATAAATCAAAACAATATAAAATAGCTAAAGCGCCAAGCACTTCTGATCACATCTGAGAGCTGCATTCATGTTCTCGCCACAAAAGCAGCTCCACAGTATTACACATCCCATTTAATTTGCATCATCTTATGCAGCACCAGTAGCATGCTGTCACTGGAAAACAGGTTGTAGGCTGGGTAAAAAATGGTTGTGTCCAACTTAGTTTTACTCATAGTAGAGACATTGATTAGTTACTTTATTTGAATGTTCTCTTTGTACTATTAACAAAACTTTAATAAACATGTTTAAATAAAAAAGAGCAAACCTATTGGAATTAATGGCTCTGAGCTAGTCATGTTCATTAATTTCAGTGGCTCTACACTGAGTAGTTGAATAGCTTCCTTAATATTCAGCCCCTTTATGTTTGCCAACATAACGTGACAGAGTGTATTAGAGCTAGAGGCTGAGTAACCTGGATAATTGAACCCCTCAGTATCCGTGGGTTCCAACAGCTGTCCCACTTCATGGACAGCAATGACTTCTTTCTGATGATGATGGCTGTCATAGATAGCTATCATAGATAGCTTGAAAAAAAAGGCTTGTACAAACTCACAGGATATTCTGTTAGCACCAAATAGATTTGATAGGTAAATGTACAGAAGCAATCCATACTTCTGGATACCAGATGGTGGGGACAAAGAACATGGAGGGTGATTTCTCCCTTTACACCACATTTATGGGTTTCCTGGATGCAACTGATTAACTATGGTTAGAATCCAAATGGATGCTTGGTCTGATCTAGATGGCTTTTTTAAAGATTCCTAAAAATTCTAAATTTTCAACATCATTTTCTGGTTTGCTTTGCTTTGCCATAGATTTACCGTACCAACCAGTGTGCTGGTGAATTTGTGATTACGTTTCCAAGAGCCTATCATAGTGGCTTTAATCAAGGTTTCAACTTTGCTGAAGCTGTTAATTTTTGCACTGTTGACTGGGTAAGTTTTACATTTTATTGCCATCTTGTTGGAAAGCATATTCTGAAATTTGAAGGTGTGGCCATTGTTTCCTTTAATCTTCAAAACACTTCTGTGAGTTGGATCACAGTGTGGATAGTATGAGTTTTATTCTTTTTTTAGAATATGAAATCAGGTTTTAAAAGATCTTGCTGTATTCTTTGAACACCTTGTCATCATCTCACCTTAAGAGCAAACTACGTTATACAATTTGTTTCTGATTCAAAATTTTGTAGAAGGGCTTCATTGTGCATATAGCATTCTTGACTGCTGAGTTCTTCCAATCCACTGAAGTAAAATGGATATATCCCTGCTGATGTATTCCAAATGCTGTGAATGGTTGAAACATTTCAGCTGGAAGTGTGCTGCCAAGATTCTGGTTATGCTTCAGTTTTGCACATTGTTTTGTTTAGTCATTTAGTCGTGTCCGACATAGCACTGTACAATCTTAATTAACATTGAATTCCTTTCTGCAGAGAATGGTTTTAAATATTTAATTGTACAGGGTCCTAGAATGGGCTGTGCTTGTTTCTTCTGAATCAAGTGGACTGCATTAACTTAATATTTTGGCCAGTTATGTATTGGCAAGAATCTGTTGCTTTATACAGCTTCATCTCTCCTGAGAACATTAAGAAAATCTGTTTATTGTATTTTTTCTTCTAGTTGCCATTGGGACGTCAATGTGTGGAGCACTATCGCTTATTAAACCGCTACTGTGTGTTTTCTCATGATGAGATGATATGCAGAATGGCTGCCAAAGCAGAGACTCTTGATGTAGTGGTAGCATCTACTGTTGAGAAAGACATGGCTATTATGATTGAAGATGAAAAGGCTTTACGGGAGGCTGTGTGTAAACTGGTATGTTTTATGAAGTTACGCGATTAGCAGTGAAATTGTTTCAAAGCAAGCAGCTCAGTGGTAGCCACCTACTTTGCTTGCAGGTCTCTCTAAGCAGGCCATCTCAGAGCCCTGGGCCACTTACAACTTTTGAAGCCCCCTAGCCAGTGGTGGCTTACTTCTGAGATCCACTGAGTTCCATGGGGATTGCTCTCTGATAAGTATGTACAAGATTGCAGCCTGAAACTACTAGTGTTAAAGGTGCCACACAAGGGCCCCCATGAACTTCCAAGCTATGGGAAAATATTATTTTTCCTCCCAAGTTATTCACTTCAATACTTAAAGTGATGTTGAATATTGAGTGGAATGGGACCTGGGAGATAAAGGGTTAAAAACACTGCTCAGATGGGTGAGACCTCCTGGCCATACTGGAGCAGTACTTTTGGACTGAGTGACTGAGTTGTGCAGAGAGTTGATAGGCCAATGAACAGGAGCTAGAGAAGGTCCTCCTGGAGAATACATAATTTGCTCAGAGTTTAAATTGGTTATGGAAGGATATATGGAACAGGAAAAATTTGCCTTTGAGATTTTTTGGGGGGAGGGGTGTTTTAAGCCCTGGTTGCCTTAATGGCTCCAATGGCCCAGCCATAATAACTATGAAACATGACAACAAACAAAAACAAAATAAGGAACCACAACAGAAAAATAGACATATTTTGATTTTTTTTTAATTTAGACTTTTCTACCCTTTTCCTGTGGAAATGCATAAATTTTTGAGGTAAAATGGTACTTTCATGTAATACGGCAGTTGATATTAAGCATATGGCAAAAATCCATATCTGTTAACCAAAAATGGTGTCTTTTAGCAAATCGGGTGTGTCGCAATCTGGTCCAATGTACATAAAAACAAGTTGTGAAACTTATCAAATTCCCAAAAAATAGCAAGTGTTGAATTAAATTTGAGGCTTCCTTTGAACTTGAGGCCTCGGGGCAAATGACCCTCCTAGGTCCCTCTCTGTTTGGCCCTGCTTCCAGGTTCAATTTCAGCATCTCTAGGTATGGCAGGGAATGTCCCTTCTCTCAAACATGCCAACAGTAATGAGGTAGATGGATCAATGTTCTGACTCTGCATAAGGCAGCTTCCTACATTCCTATGTCCTGTACTCTCAACTAGCAAGGAGAGATATTCCTCCTTCTATTCCTTGCATAGTGGCTGCCTCATGGTAGTCCATATTAGAAAAAGCAATCAGAATGTTTGGCCATTAATGCAGGTAACATTTATTTTTTTTGAAAAGTTTTAATGTTTGTTTACTAACTTTGGTAAGATAATTAATGTCTTAGCTGTTTAACTTCACTATTTAAAATCCTTAATTCCAAAAAATGATAATCGTTGATAATTTTAATCTACATAATGGCAGGGTGGATTTGATTTAAATCAAATTGATTTAAATCACGATTTAAATCACGATTTAAATCACTAGTCAGTAAGGCTTGATTTAAATCACTAGTCAGTAAGACTTGATTTAAATATTTTTTTTTAGCAGAAAGACTCATTCTTGCTGGTATAATCTTAATATTTACAACCATATGAAGGTTTCATTTTTGGAATAATAACTTTTCAGAGTAGTTTTTACAGTTATATCAAAAATTACTGATTTGGTTATACTACTAGAAATACATAGACAGATAATTATGAAATTATGGTGAGGTTTAAGAAGTTAACTGTTTATATTTGGACAACTTTTCTGCTGTACTTTATTGGAAGGAGAAAAATAATCATTTCCTTAATAACCATTTAAACAATTTATTTAACTAAGACAATAACATGATAGCATATGTATCCATGTTTGTTAACTGATGTAGTTAAACATTTAAAAAAAAAAAAAAACTTTGAGTTTTACCACACTTGATAAACTTAAAACAAATCCTTATTTCCTGATGAATAGCCTTTGGACTACAATGTAACTTAAACAGAAGACTATATTTAGAAAGATTTTTCCTCCAAAAGCATTTTATTTTAAAAATCCAATTTAAATCAAAAAAATCCAATTTTTTTGATTTTTTTAAAAAAATCATTGATTTTTATCCACCCTGCATGATGGGGTAAATTACTCATAAATGTACAGTTTACATGCAGTGAATCAGTTTATTTTTATGGAAAGTAGCTATGCCTGAATCTCTCAGGATGGTACCTTGCCATTCTTGAAATTTACTTACATCCATGAACTGTTTTGTTTTTACTGTCCTATGAAATGAATGACTGTTGTTTATTACAGGGGGTTACTGATTTAGAGAGAGTGAATTTGGAAATACTGCCTGATGATGAACGACAGTGCATAAAGTGTAAAACCACTTGTTACATGTCTGCAGTCTACTGTTCTTGTAATCCTGACTTATTGGCATGCCTGTATCATGTAGAGGACCTCTGCACATGTCCCGCTTATAAGTACAAAATGGGGTAAGATTTTGTTTGCAACTGTTCAATTCTGAGGAATAGAAATGTTTCTCTTAAAGTATAATTGCATTTCTTTTTTCCTGCTTTTGCTGAATATTGTGTGTAATAAAAGATTGCACCTTAGAAGTTTAAACAACAGATTTTGTTTGGTTTCTTATCACAGCCTATAATAGGTTAGATTTTTAAATAAACAGCAACAGATCATAGTTGTATATAGGAGGGGGAGGGAAGTTACAGAAGCATAGCCTTTTCTGGGGTAGTTCTAGGTGAATTCTTTGCATTTTCAGTTTCATTTGGGGACAGGCAGTGTATCTTTTGGATTTGGCCCCTCCTCAATCTTTAGCTAATAGATACCTTAATATTGTAATACATTATTTTGGAAGTACCGGTAGCTGTTGGATTGAAAAACTGATATGCTTGGTCCTTTCTACTTTATGTGACTTAAGTTATGTATACCTTTTCTCTGTAGTTGATTTTATGACTTCCTTCCCAAGTTTTCCCCATCCTTATTGCTCTAAAATACCGTATCTCTGAAAAGCAGGTACAAAAACTACCAGGAAGTGTTTCCATGCTGCTGTTTGCCACTGTGTAGGTTATTTTTTTTGGGGGGGGTGTTATATAGACATGGTTGTGTTGCAGACCTGTTGCTGTGGCTATCACACTTCAGGTTTGTTTACATACATACATACATACATACATACATATATATATATATATATATATATATATATATATATATATATATATAAGCAGCCCTGCCATTTGATTTACCTGTTACCCCTTCCTTCTAAAGCAGGGGTTGAGGAGAAATTTAAAGAGAGTGACGCGTCATCTCCGGAGGAGGAAAAAACTTAAAACACGTAGTAGAGTTCCCCAAAAATAGACCAGAGGCAATTGTACTTCATCCAGCAGAGCTTTACTTGCTGCATGGAATAATAATAATTATTATTTTATTATTTATACCCCGCCCATCTGGCTGGGTTTCCCCAGCCACTCTGGGTGGCTTACAGCACATATAAAAACATAGTAGAATGTCAGACATTTCAAAAATCCTGATACAGGGCTGCCTTCAGATGTCTTCTAAAAGTTGTATGGTTCTTTATCTCCTTGACATCTGATGGGAGGGTGTTCCACAGGGAGGGCAAAGTTGAAAGCAAATCCCTCCCCATCCCATTGTTTTAGGAATCACTTCTCCACAGCTGTCTGGACCTTTGGACCACTTCTGTGGTCAGAAGTAACTCTTGATGAGAGAAGAATAGATGGGGGAAACTGTACAGGCAAGTTCAGTTCCCTGTCTTCCTGCACTTTAAAACTTGTCCTACCCCATAGGGAATTGACAGAATGTGCCAACCCCACATCTTTTCTCCTTTCCTTTTCCTCCCCCAACAATTAGTAAATAAAAATGTGTCAATATGACGTAACTGCATCACAAGCTCAGTGAACACCAGTTCACATTGAATTCTGGCTGTGGAGGTGGGGAAGCTTTAGAACACAGTGACATTGCATCATTCATTTTTGTTTCTTAGCCGTTAGAAAGGGGAGAAGTGGGGCTGCCACCTTTGGCAGTGACTACAGTTTCCCTAACATTTCAGCATACTGTGCATATTGTAGTAGAATAGTACATGCCAAAATGCTTCACTTAGAATTTCAAATTTTTAAGTATTTATTGAAATTCTGTACTATTTCCAGATATCGATACACATTAGATGAACTCTATCCAATGATGAATGCACTTAAGCTGCGGGCAGAATCCTACAATGAATGGGCTTCTAATGTAAATGAAGCTTTGGAGGCAAAAGTTAATAATAAAAAAAGTATGTATCTTTACCTTTTTGTTTTGTACTATGACTACATATTGTCAAAAGTTATTATTAGTTTGATATTATCAGGCTGTTATTCATCACATGTACCCAGAAATCCCACCAAGTTCAGTGATACTTACTACTTACTCACCACTAAATGTACATATGACTGCAACCTAGTTCTGTATAGGTTGAAGATGAGCAACCTGATCTGTTACCAAGCCAGGTTCATGGTTTTTGTTTTAATTTACAAAGCCCGGAACAACTTAGGTCCAGGCTACCTCAGAGCTTTCCTGAATCCTTTTCTCCCAGCTCAGTCACTGAAATCAACTGCAGGAGTGCCATTGGTCGTTCCCCAAGTTAATGAAGGCTCATTTTACAACAATCAAAGGCCCAATCCTGTAGAATATTCTGCTAATAGAGATTCAGTGGGCCATGTAGGCAACTTAAGAATACATTCTTCCACAGTGGTTGATGTCTGTTTTATACTTTTTATATGGTTTTTATTGTACAATTTTATATTTTATTGCTGTAAACTGCTTTGATAAGACAGCAGTATTTCAAATAAGTAAGTAAGTAGGTAAAATAGTTTACTATAAAAATGCAGACCCAAAATACTGCACTTTACTATTCTAATTACCAAAAAATTTGGTTCTCCCAAAGGTCTCATGAATTTCAAAGCTTTAATTGAAGAATCTGAAATGAGAAAGTTTCCAGACAATGATTTGCTGCGACACCTTCGTTTAGTTACTCAGGATGCAGAGAAATGTGCCTCAGTTGCACAACAGCTTCTTAATGGCAAACGGCAAACTAGGTATGTTTAATATGTGTTTTGTAGCTTGATTTCAAATTCCCAGGGGGTTTATTAGGAAAACTTGCTTCATGTCTTTAAATTATTGTGAGTGTTTAAACATTTTTTGCTTCTAAAAATGCTGAATACAACCCTACAGCATAAAGTGCTGAAAATACACTAAATTACCTACATTTTTATTGAGGTTAAATGTGAATAGAAACATCCATATCTATGCTTGGCATCATCAGTTACTATGATGATGGGCATTACCTGGAACAATAAGAGAGCTGAGCAATTTTCAGTTTCCCTTTGGGAGGAGTGCATGTTCGCAGCAAATGACACAATGATGTAATTGTTTGTTCATTCTGCTGTTCTCAGATAGCCACATTGACCTAATTAATAGGAAATGGTTGCAGACGCTCCTGCATCATCAAAGGAACCTTGGTGGCAACCTCCCATATCCTGACGGGAGGGGTGTTGGCAGGAACAGAGTGTAACTTTCTTAGGCTTCTTTTAGCAATGGTAAACACCAGAGGTGATTAGAAGGAGCAAAACAGGAGTGGGAAAAGACACAGAGGCAAGCACCACATGGTGCTGAAGAAAATACTTTCTTTCAAAAGCACTCAAGTTTTCTATTTTTACACTTAATGTATTTTGAGTGCACCAGTTCTTTCAGTGGCAGTAGCAGCTTCTCAGTTTTTGAATGAGGAATTTATGTTTGGTGTAGCAGTAGACAATTGGAATGAGCATGGTAAGCAGTAAGATGGCCAACAGTGACACCAAATTATTCAAGGTAGTAGAAATGAAATATATGTCTCCTAACTGGGCATTAAAATGGGAAATACAGCTTAGTGCATGTAAGTGTAAAGTAACGCACATTGGCACTAAATAAAACATCACCAGTGATGTCAGCTGATGGGCAGTTGAACATGGTTTAGAGAAAATGGCCTTGCAGATCAGTTTTGACTCAGTAATGGGTCAGGTTTGGCCTGCAAACTGGATGTTCTTCACCCCTGGTGTACAGAAAGTGGAGAGATGTCATCCAGTGAAGTTAGAAGATGGGAGGTTCAAGACAGATAAAAGGGAGTACTTCATATAGCTAAACTTTGGAATTCACTATTGCAGGATCTGATGGTGGCCATCAGTTTAGCTTTTAAAGGAGATTAGGCAGATTCATGGACAATAAGACAAGCAATGGCTACTACTCATGGCTACATGCTGTCTGCAGGTTCCAAGGGTGGCATGCCTCTGAATATTAATAATTGTGAGGTAATAGTGGCAGAGAACTTTCCCCATGTTGTCCTCCTTGTGGGCTACCCATAGACATTGGGTTAGCCACAGTGGGAAACAGGATTCTGGACTAATAGACTTTTGGTCTGATCCAGCAGGGATCTTCTAATGTTCATGTGTTGCAGTGTGTTTGTAAACAAAATTAGACCATTTTCTTCTGCACCTCTAAGATTTGTCTTTCTTGTATGAAACTTGTGTTGGCCTCATTATTCTCTCAGAAGAGTCAAATTAGCACATTCACACTTCACTTGGCATTGACCACATGCTGTTCCCCACCCCTAGCCTATATGAAGTTTAAATAGCAGGTGAAAAAGTATCAATTGCAACAAAATTCCAGCTGCTGTAGGAATTTTATTGAACAGCGGGGCAGAAATCCCTTTTTAAAAAATCATTTCTGATTATGCAAATAATTGGAAGCATGTTGTAATTATGTCTGTGTGATTGCAGGTATCGGTCTGGAGGAGGAAAATCTCAAAATCAGCTGACTGTGAATGAACTCCGTTTATTTGTTAGGCAGCTCTATGCTTTACCATGTGTCATCAGCCAAACAACATTGCTGAAGGTAAATTAGAGCGCTCCAGATAATAAATACTAAGAAAACAGACTCAGATTTCTTAATGTTCCAAGAATTTGGATAGGGAAACATGCCACTAGAGCCAACAACTTATTGGGAATAAACAAACCGTAGTTAAGCTGTTGGGCAGGGTTTGGGCAATCAAACAAACAGTGGTTTTAATAAACCATGGGTTAGTGTTTTGTGCAAACCAGACATACATGTATCATATTTTGGTGTATGTATTTGAACATAGTTTTAAATGAATGTAAATTAGCAGGTCTACATTACTAATTTTCTATGCTTTCTTGGTGTAGAAACCTTGCCCCAGGGAGTTATCACCAAGAACAGGAAGAATATGAATTCAGATTGGAGCTTTCCCTGACCAAAATCCAAATCTAATAAAGTTGACCTGGTTAACTCATACAAAATTCTGAAACACATCAGAATTTTTGGTCATTATTTATTTAAGAAGATCTTGGCAAAGTTGATAAGCTCTTAAAATGAGATTTGTTCAGAAATCCTAAAATCTGAGGAATTGTTTTTTTTTTTACTTAGAAACAAATATGCCAAGCATTCTGAAAAACCTGCTACCGTAGGTTGCTTGCTGTTTAGGTGAAAGTGACAGAATAGATTTCATGATACTTTGGTGGGAGAGTTTTAAACCCTTGACATATTTAGCTGCTTTATATTTCAGGATCTTCTTAATCGTGTGGAAGACTTTCAGAAGTATAGCCAAAAACTCCTCTCTGAAGAAATTCCCAGTGCTTCAGAAATACAGGAACTGTTGGATGTCAGTTTTGACTTCGATGTTGATCTTCCCCAGCTGAGTGAATTACGGATACGCCTAGAGCAAGCCCACTGGCTGGAAGATGTGCAGCATGTTTGCTTGGACCAAAATTCTCTTACTCTGGATGATATGAGAAGACTTATAGACTCTGGTGTTGGGCTCGCTCCTCATCCTGCTGTTGAGAAGGCAATGGCTAAGCTGCAAGAGCTCTTGACAGTATCTGAACACTGGGATGACAAGGCTAGAACCCTGATAAAAGCCAGGTAGAAACTGAATCTTCCTCTTTCAGAACTATTGCAGTTACCACTCACTGCTTTCAAGTAATTATTTCCCCAAACTTTCACAAAAATGAGGAAAGGTGAGCCTGTAGCACTCTGTGTACAGGAAAGAAAGTGAGATGGTATATTCTCAGTCCCAGCATGCAGGAAATGGTTAACCCATCTTCCACTTGAAGGCATTTGGGTGACAAGAGTTCTACAATAATGTATTGTGCCTAGTTTTAACTACAGGGATTAACTTGTTTCTGACCTGTACCACTTTAGACTTCAAGATGGAACCGTATGTGTCTCAATGCTTCTGTGTGTGTGTGTGTTTGTTTGTTTGTTTGTTTGTGTGTGTGTGTGTGTGTGTGTGTATGCGTGTGTACACACACACACACACACACACACACACACACACACACACAGAGTCACTGAACATAAAAAACTGTTGTCAGGAAAGTGGCCAGGCTAGAACTGTGCCCCGGATTCAGGTAACCATGCGCACTAGTGAAGACCAGCACAAGGGCTCTCACTAGTGTGTATGGACTTTGCTCCTCCCCCACTTCCCCAAATCCACTCTGAAGGGTCAGGAATACTCCCCAGAGCAGCACATGGGAGTAGGAAAGATCAGAAGAGTGCAATGTTTAATTCCTCCCTCTTATTTTTATTTTATCACCATTGGGCCGAGAGGATCCTCCAACTCTTGGTTCCCATTCCCCTGATTAAAATGTAAAAATTGCATCTGTGGAGGATATTTTCCTTAGCAAAAAAGTGTGTTGGGGGTCATGTGGGGAAGGAGTCTGTGTGTGTATGCATGTGTTTGCTGAACTGCTTTGCAAGCAGCATATGCAGGCAGAGAGAGCATGGAAGGAGCTGGCTGCTTTGGCTTGCTCCCACTCCCCAGCTAGGCAAGGCAGTGGCAGCCCAGCAGCAGAACCCTTGCACTGCCTTCAGGGCTCTCTGATGCAGATGCTGGGCTTGCCTCTGCCTTGCCCAACCCCTGCGCCAAGGTGGCCTTGGATGAGGCAAGCGCACTGACCTGTCTCAGCTGCTGTTGTCTGGGGGGGGGTCTAATGGATCCCCCACCTGGTCTGCCGGAGGCCTGGTGGGGGGCTCCTTTAAACTTCTCCGCTGAGAGGTGGACAGCTGCGCACCCCTCAATGGAGAAGTTTAAAGGAGCCCCCACATCCCCAGAATATCCCCCCCCCCCCGGCGTCCTCCTTATTGGTCTTCAAGATATGGGAACCTTATGCAGGCAATTCTCAATTGGTGCATGTTCAGCATTGGAAGAGAAGCATGGTGGACTTACACGTGTGATGACCTGGAATGCAACCCCGTATATATGCATCTAATTTATCTGTTGACATCCCATACTGACAATAAGTGCCTTATGATACTATAATTGTTTGGCCAATAGTAATTTTGCACTAGTGTTTGAGTAATAATACAACATTTTGATCATATATGTTTGTTTATTTTAAGACCACGACAGTCATTAAGTAGTCTTGAAGCAGCAGTGAAGGAGATTGAGGAAATTCCTGCTTACCTTCCAAATGGCATAGCTCTGAAAGAGGCTGTAAAAAAGGCCAGAGACTGGCTGCAGGAAGTGGAGGGCTTGCAGGTAGGAAAGATATATCTACCGATCATCAGTGATGTTCATCAGTGATTTTACTCTAACTTCATTTGTTTCTGTAGACTGTGTGGTGTTCAACTGCTGGCAGAAATTTAAGTTGTACAACTGATGTTTCCTTAGGGTAGGAATGGGGAACCTGTGATCCTTCAGATCTTGTTGGGACTCCCATCAACCCCAGCCAGCATGTAGTCCAGCAATATCAGGAGTCCCACAAGTTCTCCATATCTGCCTTTGATTGGCATGCTGCAGAATAATACAGTTACTTTAATGTTTTTTAAAACAATGTTTCTACACTGTTAGGTTGGTGGACGTGTGCCTGTGTTAGATACACTTATGGAACTTGTGTCTAGAAGTCGCTCTATTCCAGTACATCTTGAATATCTGCCAAGATTAGAATTACTAGTTGCTGAGGTTCAAACTTGGAAAGAGTGTGCAAGCAATACTTTTTTGACTGAGAATTCACCTTATTCTCTTCTTGAGGTAAGCAGTTTAAGGTGTATACATGTTTGCTTTTAATTCAGTATTTGTGATATATACACACTACATAGAAATTAAGAGTCAAGGGTTGACTGAAATACCACAAGTATCCTGTTCACATCCACAGGTACATCAACTGAAAGTATCCCCCAAACTGGACAAGGCACCTGACATAGATTTGTCCCAACTATGGTATTTGGATCACTATGAAATCAAGAATTTTGGCCTAAAATTGCCTAGCAAAACTCCCATAGCAGGCTTCTGAGGGTTCCAGCATACTGTTTCCTGTGGCAGATATCAGCAAAACTTGCAACTCTTTGAAAAGCTCTGCTGGACAACTACTCGATGTGATGGAGGCTGCAAAATAAGCCTTCATTGCTGCCTTCACCACTACGCAGTAGGCACAATTATGTGTTCTAGTAGTAAATGTTCAGTTACCCTCACAGCAGGCCTTATGCCTATTGTGCTTAAGCCATTGTCTGGCCTGAAGCTCCACAGAAAACCACAGGGGCATTCAGGCTGCAGTGCATCGTGCCAAGAGGGTGCTCAGAAGCTGTTGTGCCAATGGCCTATCACATCTCACCATTCCACAGTGAAACTAAGGCCTCCACATCTTTAGCTGCCAGAATGCAAGAATCCATCTTGACAAGTTCCTCACCTAGGCAAAGACAAAAGTATATGCTTTCTGTGTCAGGCCAGTGACAAACTATGATTGATCCATGGTTGTCATGGAAGCCATGAAGTCCTGAGCAGGACCACATTAATCCTGATTGTCCCTCCAAAAGGTGGCTTTCCTGGTTCAGAGAGGTCTATCAGGATGATGTTATACATGACTGTGTGCAGTAACTAGTTTGGCCCTTGAGATTCCCAGATAACTATGATATGGGAAGTGGGATTATACAAGAAGGAAGTGCTGGAACTGACAGCCCTCAAGGTTCAGGTGACTGATGACTATCAGATTTTAAAAATATGTATGTGCAGTCTTCTGTTTCCAGGCTGTTTCTCACAGATGGCCACTGCTGAGTAGTGTATGCCCCCTCCCATGTTTGTTCTTGACTACAGCTCATGTTTAGTGAGCAGTTAGTTTAACCATGAGTAAAAAGTACGGTAAAGGTAAAGGACCCCTGGACCATGAGTAGCACTTCCGGTAAAGCATTAAGCCAAACCTTGGTTTAACTAGGTGTGGCACAATAGTAAAAAGGACTTGGGAGGAGTAAAATTATTGTGAGCTCCTCTCCAGGAGCCTACAAGTTTGTCTTAGTGTTTTGTGAAACAGGTCAGTGTCTTGTTGCATCTCTCTTTTTTGACAGCATGACCTTACATGGCTGAGAACCTCTTGATTCAGATGCATCTTTATTGCTTTTGCCACAACAGACTAACACAGCTACTGTGGATGGCCATTTACAAGGAGGATATGATTATGCTGTTTTACACCAGGATGAATAATAGTTGTTCTGACTCTTCACCAGGTGTTGTGTCCAAGATGTGATATTGGAACATTGGGATTTAAAAGAAAAATGAAGAAATTAAAAGAGCCTGTCCCAAATGGAAAAAAGAAGAGCACCAAATTAGAGAGTTTAAGCGATTTAGAAAGAGCTTTATCTGAGAGTAAGGAAACTGCTGCTGCGGTATGTATACTGTTAGAAATGGGTTTGGAAATAGGTGTTCAGTAGATTAAGCTTTTCTCTTGCTTGGTTCTTTTATGATGCTTCATTTCTTCCATTTCCTTTGGTGTGGAGATGCACACTAATCCTTTTTTGTCTAGTATAGCTTTTTGTGTTCTCTCCCAAATAAAGAGGGCATGTTTTAATACATTTTAAAAATTGGACTTTCTGAGGATTGAGATAAGATGTGTTTGGGATGGATCTTCTGTTAATGAAAGTCAAGCCTCTTACTCTACATGTAAGTGTATCCCTTAACATTTGAGGAAGTGTCAGACAATGTGCCATTAAAAAAAAAAAAGGTTCAAAAAGAACACATCTGGTTTGACTCCCTAGTTGGAATCAGAGAATTGTAGAGTTGGCAGGGACCCTGAGGATCATCTAAAGCTTTTCTTGCAAGATTTGGAGAAAATTATAGTTGAGCCCTTCAGTTTAAAAACCTTGCTCTGAGGAATTTGACTGTTTTCATGTCATTTTCTTCCAGATGGCCACACTTGGTGAAGCTCGTTTAAAGGAGATGGAAGCACTGCATTCACTTAGAGCAGCAAATGAAAAAAAAATATTCTCCACTGAACAGGATGTAGAGATCAAAGTTTGTCTTTGCCAGAGTGAGCCCGCAGCGCCAATGATACAGTGTGAACTATGCAGAGCAGTCTTCCATACCAGCTGTGTTTCAGTGCCTAGAACTTTGCAGGAACCTCGGGTGTGGCTCTGCCCTCACTGTCATAGATCTGAAAAGCCACCTTTAGAAAAGATTCTACCTTTACTGGCTTCCTTGCAGCGTATTCGAGTGAGACTGCCTGAGGGAGATGCTTTACGGTATATGATAGAGAGAACCGTGAACTGGCAACATAGAGCACAGCAGATGTTGTCCTCAGGGAATATAAAACTTGTACAAGACAAAGTGGGCTCAGGTATACTGTACAGCAGATGGCAAACCATGGCAGGCCAGTTGCAAGAGACAAGTAAGGTAAGGGTCTCCTTGATAAGGGGAGCTCACCAGGATGTGTTGCGCAACATCCAGTTGACACATTTATCTAAACTCTGAGCCAACAATACTGTGGTCAATTATTAAGGAATTGCATGCTATTTCCCAGGCCTTGGTTCACACACATTTACAGTATTAGTTAATGGATTGTCCTATTAGGCCATGAATTCTACTCTCCCTCCTTGATATGTAGCCTTGTCATGGATTTAAGCTACCTTATGTTCCTGTCCTAAACTGTATCATTTAGAATAAAGTAAATTCTCCTGCATCCCTGCTTTCCTGCTCAGTTGTTAACAGTAGGGCTCTCTTATCAGTCTTGCATCTCTGGCCCTTCATCAGCTCCTCTGCCATGGGCCCCCAGTCTGCTTGTGGATCAGCTGATCTGATGTCACAGTCTGTTTAGCTGGGTTGGGATGAAATTTGTTGGACTATTTGTCTTGGGGGGTAACACCCCCCTCCCCCAAGGTCTAATTAGATTTGATTGTGTGGTATCACAAAGCCGAACTGGAGAGAAGGCAATAATTTGCCATCATTTTAAAGTGTAAATGTTGACCCCTCCAGTGACTTCCCCAAATGAAATGGTTATGTGTTTTTTTGTGGGAAATGAAGCTACTTTCTCCCCTACCTTAATGTGACAGTCTTTTGTCTGCAAAGGACAGGCACATCTTGCATAGCAATGTGAGATGAGCTTTGCTTAATCAGACCAAAGATCTAGTGTGGTATCCTGTGTCTCACAGTGGCCAACCAGATGCATTCGGGAGAACAGCCCCACTGTTGTCCCACTACCCTGCCCCCCCAAACTGTTCCTTTTAGCTATAATGGCTTATAGCCATTGATAGACCACCTCCATAAGGTGTCTTTTTAAAGCCCTCTAAATTACTGTTAATCCTGTAGTGTGTTGAGGTAGTACTTAATTTTGTATGTCATGAATCTACCGCCAAGGAATTTCATTGAGTTACCCCAAGTTCTGATGTTATAAGAGAGAGAGAAAAATAAAATACTTTCACTTTCTCCATAACGTATAGCATTGTTAACTTCTGTCACATTCCCATTTAATCATTTATTCTTATCTAAAAAGCCCCAAATCCATTCAGGAAAGTGATCAGCTCCTAACAATGTTGGTTGCCCTTTTCTTTCCTGTTTTCTGTGCGCCTTTTTTGAGACGAGGGAATCATAACATGGAATGTGCTTTTTTACTTCTACACACAAGAGTTGACATTTTCTGTTAGTTGTCTCTTTAACCCCCTAAGATTATTTTCCCCAAGTCACAGACAGATTACACCCTATTAGTGAATGTGTGGTTAGAATGTTTTGCCCCTTCACATTTCAATGGCTTTTCATTTGCTACTTTTTGCTGGCCGTCCACCCAGTTTGGTGAGATGCTTTTGTAGCTCCTCACATGTTTGTTGAGTTTTCACAATCCTGGATAAGTTGGTACTGTATTAACTGCAAACTTTGCTACGTCACCCCTAATTCCAGATCACTTATGACTAAATTAAATAGCACCTGCTCCAATACTGATCTTGCCTACATACATTACTCTGTTGTGGAAAACTGTTTATTCCTCACTTCTGCTTCCTGTTCCTTAATCAGTTTCCAGTCCAAAAGAGGACCTAATCCAGTGACTTCAGTTTGTTTTAGACTGTTATAATATTGTGTTTTAAATTGTTGTAGCCAGCCATAGCACCTTATGGTGAAGAGTGGGTAATAAATTGAAATAATAATAATAGAACTTTCTAAAACTAAGATACTGGGCAGGTCATTTTAATCAATTGTTAATTTAAAGTTACATTTTAACTCCATTATCGTTCAAGTTCACAGCATGTTAAAGAAATAAGGTGGTGTTTAATTGCTTCTCTTTAATTAGGTTTCACAGACAATTGGTGCTACATCTTTCTCTTTGCCACATGACTGGAATAACAGACCCATGCATTTACACTCTCCTTTCTCTACAGGACAAAACTGCATCCCCCTTCATGGTAAGTATGCTGTACTTAGCATTCATCAGTGTGAAATCCTAAACATAACATTATGAGCTCCTTTGTGTAGGGTCTTGTAGGCAGAGAGTTTGTAAAAATAATTTCAGTTTGCTTGATGTGCTTTGGAAAGAAAAGTTTTAAAACTATGTAACTTCACCACTGATAATTAAAATTTTTTGTGTTTGTCACTCTAGCCATAAGTGCAGAGCTGAATGAACTGATGATGGAAGCCCAACTACTACAGGTTTCACTACCTGAAATACAAGAGTTGTATGAGATCTTATTCACAAAGCAAAGCCCAGTTGCAAAGACAGAACAGAGGTCACCAGTAGGAACAACAAGTGAAAAGGTAAGTATTTGGGTAAAGGACCCCTGACCATTAGGTCCAGTCGTGTCCAACTCTAGGGTTGCGGCGCTCATCTCGCTTTATTGGCCGAGAGCCAGCGTACAGCTTCCAGGTCATGTGGCCAGCATGACAAAGTGATGTCTGGTGAACCAGAGCAGCACATGGAAATGCCGTTTACCTTCCCGCCAGAGCGGTTCCTATTTATCTACTTGCACTTTGACGTGCTTTCGAACTGCTAGGTGGGCAGGAGCTGGGACCGAGCAACGGGAGCTCACCCCATCGCAGGGATTCGAACCGCCGACCTTCTGATCAGCAAGCCGTAGGCTCTGTGGTTTAACCCACAGCGCCACCTGGGTCCCCAAGTATTTGGGACTAGGGTCCATCTCAGAAAGGGAGTGATTGCTTGAATCTGCTTGTTTTGAAAACCTTGTTTTAATTGCTGTAGTGTAAATACAGGCTTCCCCCCTCTCATCAACAGTGCACATGCACACACAGAAGCATTTTCCTGTGTATCACTTTTATTTCTCCCCTCCCTCAACATCAACCACCAGATGATGGAGAGGGCACACTAGAAATCCAGCTCAGTTGTTTCTCTGTACCCCTTCCCCCCCAAAAGCACACCAGATGTGCAGTTGCAATTGAATTTTTACAGATGTTGTGTTGCATAAGCTTTGCCAAACCAAAGCTCTAGTGTCCAGGTGTTTGTGACATTGCTTATGAGCTCCAAAAGTGGTTAGGGATAATTTGCATGCTGTGGCAGTTCACAGCCAATATGTGTGCTCTCAATATTAATTCCCTTGCACTTAAAAGGTGAAAGGAGGTTTTTTGTATCTGTGTTGAAAAAATGGTAAAACTTTTTTAAAAAAAATTCATAAGTGCTATAAGAAAGAGATGCTGAAGTATTATGTTTAATATGTGCTTCACATTAAATGTGTGGATGGTTACTGCATAGCATGCAGAAGTATAAGGAACTGGCTACATGGTACTTTTCAGTTATGATCTCATAATGCATGTTTTTTGTAGACTGATTTTTGTCGAGGGAAGAGAGATGGAATTTGCTCTGTGGAAAGGAAGCTGAAGAGACATTTTGAGAGAGGAGATTTCTGCAGTGAGATGAGAACACGAGTCAGAAAAATAGCTCCCAACAAGAAAAAACTGAAATTATCTCATTTGAGGGAACTAGGTACTAGCAAGCTGGAAAGAAACAGGTTGTTTGACATACAGCGGTCTGGTGAAAGCCAGTTGCTTCTTTCGGATATGTCCTTCTCTGAACAAGAAGAATCTGAAGATGAGGATGCCATCTGTCCAGCTGTCAACTGCCTGCAGCCTGAAGGTGATGAGGTAAGTTGAAGGAAATATATGTAAAGGATGCAAAAATGCATGGTTTGGTAGAATCATAGAGATGGAGAGGGCATTATAGGCCACCCAGGACAAACAAACCCAGTTCTTTCAGCCTTTCACCCTAAGACTGTTTTCTGAACACCAGTTTTTGTATCTCCTCAAAGTATTGTGCCCAGTACGGGATATGGTACTAGTAGACTGCTAGACGTGTAGCTACAGAAAACTTGCTAGCAAACAGATATAAAAGCGATGTTGTGTGAAGACTTTAAAATCTCTCTTTGTGTCTAGGTGGACTGGGTCCAGTGTGATGGCTGCTGCAATCAGTGGTTCCATCAAGTATGTGTGGGTGTCTCTCCAGAAATGGCAGAAAAAGAAGACTACATATGTGTGAGCTGTACGGGAAAGGACTCTCCATATCAAAAGTAACATGCCTGATGAACATAAGGACTCTACAACAGAAGATTAGCTTTTTTTTCCTCCATAAAGCCACTGGGCTGGTTTTAGAGCCAAGTTGCAAATGGTGCTACTTCTATCCTAATGGGATCATTTTTCAGACCTTAAAACAATTTGACACTTTTGTATTTTTATCCTTTAAGCTGTTTGTGGTTATTGAGGTTTGAAATGCTGACTGTTCAGACATGGGTTTTTCGCCAGTTTGAAGGCATCAAAACATGCACCTTTTCATGTATAGCATTAAATTACCTCTTTGAAATTTACCAGCACATTTAATCAACTCTGTTTAGGTGCAAAACACTGCACTAAGAACTCCCATAATTCCTCTTTTTGAAGAAATCCCTGTTTACTCTTTTGAACATTTTTGAAAACTTTAGATTTCCCCCCCCCTCCTTTGATTTTGTAGACTAGGTTTATTTATCTGAGCAATAACTTCTGTGTCTGGTTTCAGTGACTGGAATTCTATTTCTGAACAGCGTGTGGTGCTTTTAGCATTGGTTAATGTACAGAAAGCAAATGTTTAGGTTCTAGTGTCACTGATGGACTAGTGATGTAGGAGACAAGAAAGCTCTGTAAAGTAATGGCCACAGCTGTATTTTGGCTTTTTCTTCTTTTTTGGTAGCTTGTATCAAATGTTGCAGTTTATATTGTGGAATAAACCCTTGGTTATGTTACAAAATTCAATGCTGGTGTCTTCAAAGATGTTGCATTGCAGCCGTTTCCCACTTCAATCACTTTTATGATGCATGTTTTCACATACTATGTTTTTAAAAGCATCCATGCCATTGCATTTTCAGACTTCTTTCTCTCCTTAATCCCACAGAGCCTAGATCTGCCTTATAAAAACCTACTTCCTCATTACCTGTGGCAAATATGCGTAGAAACTTAACAAATCTGTTTCTTTTCTAAGAATGTGTAGGCAAGTGGGTTTTATGAGGTAGATATGTTTTACAAAGGTCTCTCAGATGACATAAATGATGGAAGGGCCTTGACTCAGTGTAGAGTCCATGCTTTGCAGGCAAAACATCCCAGGTTCATTCCTCAGCATCTCTAGACTTGTCACAGAATTATGATGGAAATCTGTGTGGAAAATGCCAATGTTCACTTATTTGTCCCATGTCTGCAACAGAAATCAATTCAGTGAATATGATCGGTATTTGCTCTTGTTTTGAGTCCGCCAGTGGTGCATGATTGATTGCTTCTTTCCCCATTTGTATTGAGTTCCCTGTGTATTGAAATGAATGACCATTGCATTGAAATGGTGTGTAATAACATAATAATAGCAGTTAATGTAAAACTCTGCCAAATTGGAAAGTGAGGCTAATGTAGTTTGTGTCAGAAGACAAACTGCAGCAGAGTGGACATAAATGTCTTCTTCCATCCCTAGCATCTCCAGCTCTGGGTGGGAGAAACCACTCCTTTAAACCCTGAGTGCCACTGCCAGTCAGTACCTGAGCTAGATGGACTAATGGTCTGATTCAGTAGGAGGGTCACGATTCATCTATGAGCTTTGTCAGCACATGCCCTGCCCACGGCTATCTGTGTATTGGACTGGTGTTCCTTTTTGTGTTAATTCCTCATGGAATTAACACATGCCCTGCCCACGGCTATCTGTGTATTGGACTGGTGTTCCTTTTTGTGTTAATTCCTCATGGTATATATTTGCTCACTTCTGACTTTGGTAAGTTTTTGGACAGCAGTCTTCACAACCAGATGCCATTCTTTCCCAATTCATGGGTGACGAGAATACAGTTTGGAACTCTTGACCAGTGAGAAAAAGGACAGAAATATTCCTAGCAGCTTTGATCTTCTTGCTTCTATCTCTATATAACTGCCACTTCTATCAAGTCCGACTAAGTTCAGAATCAATGTTATGTTAGATGATAGCTCAGTCAGCAGAGAATGAGACTCTTGACATACATTTGGCCTAAAATGTAACTTGCTAGCAGAACGAAAAAATATTGGCTGGCTGTTTTTATCTTTTTCTAAAAAATGCCAATACATTTAAAGCATAAAACATATTTGTAACACAAAAAACAAAAATTGAGTGGCGATGGAATTCTTATTTACAGGCTTATTATTTCATTTTAACTTCTGGAATTAGTGGTGGGAATATGCTATGGGATTAGTTCTTAAGACTTGCATTAAATCTGACAGCTAGTGAGTACAAGCAGTACAAATTATGGATGCTATAGTCCAGGAGTTTCTTCTGTCTACCTGCAGCCCTTGTAGTGGTTCCAGAATAGCAATGGAAACTGTGTTTTATAATAAAGTATTGTCCCAACTGCAATGGGTTGGCTGCACTGACCAGCAGCACTTTCAAAACTTCCATTATTTGAGAACAAAGCACACTAAGGCAGCCTTCCCCTGCCTGGCACTTGCCAGATGTTGGGACTGCAGTTCTCATAATCCTTTACCCATTGTCATGATGGCTGGGGTTGAGGGTAGTTGGGAGTCTCGACATTTGGAGCACCAGCCTGAGGAAGGCTACCTGAGGGAAAGCCTTTCCTTGAAAGCCATGCCCAAAACAATCCTAGTGCCACTTTATTTATTTATTTATTTATTTATTTAAATAAAGAGCATCTTGATCAATACTTGGGGGGAGGGGCAGAATGAAAAATACTTTGCTCCTTTATGAAAAAACCTGTTCCAGAGCTGTGTAGAAAAATATTGTGTGAGAGAGAAATACTGTCCTAGATGTGTTCCTTTCCAAAATGCTGTGTTGCTTGGGTGGAAAATCAGTGGACACCTCTGCTAACAGATTCTGAGGGAACGTGATTTTTGCAGACTAGCTCTTCCTGCTGTAGTCATTCCATCCCACCTCCCATATTTTCAGAAGTGTCCCTCAACATTCGCTCTGATTTTGGGGAAATGCTTGTACCTGTGGGGGCAAGGAAGAAATGGTGAACAACCCCCTCTGTGATCATTCATTGGCTTGGCAGAAGCACCTGCTGAATCAAAAGTCCTGTGAGCTTAAGAACACCAACACGCATCTTTGAGTTGGCACAACTCATCCAAGTTATACCTTGAAAACACAAAGTAGCAGCATCAATAGAGTAGTAACAAAAGTTTTTTAGACTGTTCAGCCCTTAGATTTTCAGGAATGTACCCTCTTCAAACCAATAAACATCTCATTTCAATCTACAATGTTACCAATGCTGCCAGCCTTTCCCCTTATGAGAGATGCATGTTTAAAGGTAAGAACATTATTGGCCTGTGACAGTGTTTTTATTTTGGGGGGATTGGGAGAGGGGAGCACCTATTGTGTCAAGAAGGAGTGGGAGAAAGAGTGGCCAATATTACATTGTTTTGTCAGGTTCCTGCAAAGGCCTTCAGCTTCGAAAGCACTGCATTGTGGGAAGGAAACAAAAAACCAGACTTTATCATATCACCACTGCACAGCCAGCATGAGATTAGGTTACATACAGTGGTCTGGTTGGTTCCCTGTACAATAGTGAGGTTATTACAGAGAGATTGCCATCGTTTTGACAGAATCAGATCTAGAACACAAGGGTAATGGTATAAGAAAACTGTGATCTTTCATATGGAAGCACTTAAATAGGATTGTTTTGTCATCATGGTGGTCTATGTAAAGCAGTGTTCTCAAGCATTTACTCTAGAACACATGGGTGCTGATGTAACAAGCCAGTGCTGGAAACATTTAAATTGTCACCCTGATCTGTGCAAAGCTTTGTTCTCTCAGGCATTCTCTTTAGTGAAAGCCGTTGCACAACAAAGCCAGTTAGGGAGCTTTGTCTTAAAACAACAACAATGAAATTGGGTTAGTACAAATACTGTCTTGGTAATAGGCCAGAAATAATATGTCTCTGTTCATCTGGATGTTTATAGGCTCTGTCATGCACTTCACTGGCATGACACATGTCTCACTACTGCCTGCTCATGAGATCTGAACTGGCGTATTTAATTCTGGCTACAACCCAACTTTACCTGTGCTAGTTCAAAAGGAAGATTCCTATAGTCAGACCATGTGTGGTTTCATGCATCCATCTGCAGGACAAACAATGGGGTATTTATAGTACATGTTGGATTTGTGAAAAATCCACACGTTTTTGTCTGTGGTTTTTGCATGATTAATTAAATAAATGCATTTCAGCCATTCTAAGAAAAGCATTGCAAGCCCGTCAGCAGTTGGCTTCAGCATGCAATGGGGTGGTGGAGGAGGAAAAAGAACTTGGCTACGTATTGATGCTGCAGGACATTCATTACAGGTGCCACATAATACTTGTTCTGCACTTGTAATAAATCTGTCTTTTAATGTGGCAGCATGTACACTTTGGAACTTCCTGTGAATGAGGTCAGGTAGTAGGCACTTTCACTGTAATCTCAATGGTGCCTGTTTCAAACAGCTTTTGTTTAGGCAAGCCCTTCAGGCATGTAGAAGTATTTTCCCCCCAGCTCTGATTAATAAAAGTTCCCTCTCGTCTTCATTATTACATTTATATATCAAGTTCTATTTGAAATTACAAGGCAATGTACAATAAAAAGCACACAGTACAAAATAAATCGGCAGACAATAGATCAGGACAGACAAAAAAATTATAAATTCAACCAAATTCTGGTCAATTCTTAGGGCCTTTTGGTGCAGCCTTTGTATTTTGTATCCTCCATAGCACCCGTCCATATAAGGGAAGTCGGCTGTGGCAACACAGTGTAGCCCTTCAGTTCTGTTCTTCCAGGGCTGTATAAGCAGTTGGCTTAAGAAAGCAGCCCTTACTGGGCTTTCAGCAATCTTCTCTCTCTTTACTGCCTCACCACTATTTGAAGTACAGCCAGGAGAATGATGCCAAGCTACAACTCTGCTTGCTTTTAGCTCATAGCTCACTACTGAGAAGGATGGGTGAGTGGGAGGGCATTTTAATTCTGATGGTGGCAGAAATGCTTGGGTTTTTTTTAAGAGACACAAGACTCTGTATGCAGTGATGACTGTTCATTAATAGCAATCATGCATGCTATCCAGCAGGGGCCCATGACATGTATATACAACCATGTGCCATCTCAGAATTATTTTTTTCTGGTCACCACCCACCTAACTTTTGATATCAGGGTTCAGGGATAACCAGAGAAGGAGCTCTGATTACCTTAATATCCAGACAGTGGGAGCTTGCAGTCCTTTTAGATGCCCCTTCAGTACATCGTTACATTTTACCACTGCTCAGCTGACTGTCCAGAGCTTTACAATGGCCAGACCAAATCAGAATGACTGTAAAGACTAATTCTAAGCACACATGAGAGTAAGCCCATTTCAATCAGGGTTCCCTAATTGGTCAAAAATAAGTTCATATAGTTCCCCCCCCCCCCAGTCAAGAAGCAAGGTCATTTCTCCTCCCTGTCTTTTGTCTTATTTTCAATTTTATTAAATTTGTATACCACCCTTCATCTGACGATCACAGGGCTGTTTGCAACATACAAAATGAAAACAAAAAAACACATCATAATCATCCTCATCAACAAACAAACCAATAACCAGTAGGGAGGAACATGTGATCTTCGTTGGACTCCAACTCCCACCATTCCCAGCCAGCATAACCAATGGCCAGGGGGTGAAGGAAGTTGTAGTCCAGTGAGGGCCAAACATTCCCCACCCCCTGCTTTAAGATGTAGGTGAACAGTCAGTTTTTGTATTGTATCTGCCCATCCCTGTTTCCAGCAAAAGCTATTGAGCTGGACCCCCTAAGCCAGCCAAAAATGGCTGGATCCCACCATCTGTCCATTTTTTTATTTCAAAAGTTGTCAGCCTGTTCGGTCGAGGCGGGCGAGTCTGAATGGGGTCAATGAAGGAGCATGGTAGCGGCGGGGACACACTGGAGACCTGGAAAAGGGGGTCTGTCTTCACCCTGGACAAAGTGGCGAAGCGAAACACCAACAAGGAGACCTGTCTGGTCATCAGTGGGCGTGTCTACGACGTCACCCGCTTACTCAGCGAGCATCCAGGTGGAGAGGAGATTCTGCTCGAACAAGCTGGTAGAGATGCCACTGAGAACTTTGAAGATGTTGGCCACTTTGGATGCCCGAGAGATGCTTGACCAATACCTTATAGGAGAGGATAATCCGTGTGACAGTAATCCTAATGCCTCCAAGGTTCCAAACAAGTCTCCCTCGAAAGAATGAAGTTTCTGGACAGTCCGGCTGATCCCTGTTTTGGGAGCCATAGTTTTGGGGATGATGCATCGCTACTACATGATGGATGGGAAATTCTTCTGATTTGACCTTGCTGAATCTTTAGGACTGGAAACCATGCCTTGCCACTGAAAATGGGGTTTTACTAAATTCTGATGAACCCCTAGATTTTGCCCTTCACTTGCATCAGCCAGTCCAGCAGCCCTGCTGTCTGCAAAGCCAAGCAGGAATTTGGTGGGGCCCACTGTTACCTTTCTTGTACTGTAACTGCAACTGCCCTAACTCCTAACTGTCTGCCTTTTTAATCTGCCTCTGATCTGTAATAAAGGGCTCTCCAATTAAAAAAAAAAAAGTTGTCAGCCTAAGGATGCGATGCTTCAATCCGTGCTGCAGGGGGCGCTCTCCGAGAACCGGTTCCGGCGGGACCGTCGCAGGCGCCGCTCTCGGCGCGAGAGCACGTCGTTGCGTGCGCGTTTGGCGCGCGGTGGCGGCAGGAGCCGCGGCCCTCAAGCCCGCCTAGTGCCGCCTCTCCCGCACTCGCTGCCTTTCCTCGCGCCTCGCGCTTCCTCCCCGCCACCCCTCCCCACCGCCGCGGAGGTTCTCCCTCGCATTTGCTGCTGCTCTCAGGGGCGCGGCGGGATGGCGGGCGTCGTGGCGGGCGTCGGGCCGGGCCCTGTGGCTCAGGGGCTGAAGGAGGCGCTGGTGGAGACCCTGAACGGGATCCTGTGCCCTGTGCAAGGGGTGCGCGCAGCCGCCGAGGAGCAGGTGAAGGTGCTGGAGGTCACCGAGGGTGAGTGTGGGGTCAGCAACTGCCCGACGGGGTGGGGGAAGGCTCTGAGGGGAGCGGAGCCTCCCGCTTCTTCCCTTTTGTGGGCTTCGGCCTGGGATCAGCCTCGGGTCTCCCCGGCCAGGGCGATGGGCAGAGAAGGAGATGAGGATGGAGATGCTCCTCGGTTTTCCAGTTCTGGATGAACCCCTTTTGGGGGGTCTTTGAGGGGGAGGGGCTGGGAGGGACTTTTCGCAGAGCTCGAGGTGGGCGGGGAAACTCGTGTCCTGCCTCTGCTGCCACCGGTTCCGCGCTCCCTTCAGGATCCTGCCCCAGTCTCGCCTCTTCTTCGGCACCGGAGATGCCAAGGCTTCCTTTCCAGGTCGTCCGCAGTTTATATATCTCGGGAGTGGGCTGCCTCCGGTGGCCCCGCTTCTCCTTTTGCGCCCG
This sequence comes from Darevskia mixta, assembly GCA_034641385.1. Taxonomy (NCBI): domain Eukaryota; kingdom Metazoa; phylum Chordata; class Lepidosauria; order Squamata; family Lacertidae; genus Darevskia; species Darevskia mixta. The sequence goes on from JAWWNH010000029.1 coordinate 44,779,427, forward strand.
TGTATGTAAAGCATAAATCGGCCTTCGTCTGGTGAGTGTCGTCGGCCTGACCCTGAGGGTCGCCGCAGCGGTGCTACCACACACAACTACTACAGGATGCAGTTTAAAAGTGGCTCGCTCCCTTTGGGCTAACGGCGGGTCCTTGGTCAGAAAAGGTTGAAGGCTATCGGGAAAGAGGGTTCCTCATGGGATAGGTTGGGTGATGGGGATGGAGGGGGCTTTGTCTCGGCGCCTTGATGAAGTTTGCCTAAATTATTCAGACTTTAAAGAGCAGCACTGAACTGAGTGAGATAGTAATATCTCTGTAGTAAAATTGATTGGCCTAAAGGGTTGCATACAGCTGGGTTTTAATGAGAAAAATCTGTGCTCATTAACATTAAGTGTAGTAGACTTAAATAGAGATGTAGATCTTAAGCCAAGGGTAGGCAACCTAAGGCCCATGGGCTGGATGCGGCCCAATCGCCTTCTCAATCCGGCCCACGGACGGTCTGGGAATTAGTATGTTTTTACATGAGTAGAATGTGTCCTTTTATTTAAAATGCATCTCTCGGTTATTTGTGGGGCCTGCCTGGTGTTTTTACATGAGTAGAATGTGTGCTTTTATTTAAAATGCATCTCTGGGTTATTTGTGGGGAACAGGAATTTATTCATCCCCCCCCCCCAAATATAGTCCGGCCCACCACATGGTCTGAGGGACGGTGGACCCCCACGGCTGAAAAAGGTTGCTGACCCCTGTCTTAAGCCTTATGCAGAAATGTGAAGCCTTATGCAGACTAGCTTAGGTGTATACAGTACTGTCATAGGGTATACTGTCTTTCTCTCACTTCTCCTCTGGAGCATTGTTATGCTCACTATGATAAGCTAGCTGTGGGAGTGCCTGGTACATAAATATTCCCACACAGATCGTGATCTACCATGTGAACTGGTGCAGATCAACAAGGGCTGAAGCATTGCGTGTCTGAATTGCAGAGTCTGAACGTGCTGATACTTCACTTCATAATTTCCAAATTAGGCTTTTAAAATGTGCTCTAAAACCCATTTAAACTTCATATATTTAGGAGTGACATAGCAGTTCCATAAACATAATAAATTACTTTGGTTTAATGTAGAGAGTTATTATAAGATCTGAAATCTGTGTGGTTATTAGTTGTGTGTGTGTGTGTGTTATATGTGTTGATACATACATACATACATACATACATACATGCGTGCTTATATGTGGTTAGATCCAACTCCCACCAGTCTCAGCCAGGACAGTCAGTCATCAGGGGTGATAAGACATGTATTCCAATCATTAGCTGATGGACACCATGTGCCCCAACCCTGTGCTAAGGAAATTAATTTCTCCTGCCAAAATACCACAATAGAAAAAATTCTGCTTTAGCTTTATTTATCGATTTATGAATTATTTATGTGCTTATGTGTTAGGAATATTCTGTTAAAATATTTAAAAACAATGTTTTCCATAGCAAATTCAAATGCTAAATCAGCCTTTAAGAAATTTATCTCCTTTCCCTCTCTTGCCACCCCCACTCTGGTAACTTAAGTGACTAATGAGAAGAAAATTCCTGAGATTGTAGTATGTAATGTGTTGTGGGCAGATAGGATTGCTACTTGGTCATTGTTGTGCAATCATGTTGTGCAGGCAAGTGGAGCTATAGGGGGGAAAGGCATAACTACCTACTTTCAGAAGCAAGTCATGAACAATATAGCACTTTTGTGATGCTGTTCTTGTTTGAAAGCTGTCATTGCTTGAAGGTGAAGTACCAATATTTATGTGTATTTGTACTATATTTTCTGTTTTTGTCTGTTTTAAGCAGTTTGATTATGTCACTTCAAAGGGAGCTTCCTTCAGACACCCAACCCAGCTAAATCCTTTGAGGCTTCTCTCAATGTGGTTTCTTTCAGTTGATGAACTTATATCTCTGGCATAACTTAATTGGAGATGTCTGCTGAGTAAAGTACAAATATGTGTTGAGGTATTGGTGGAGAGGGCAGAAAGATTAATCGTACAAAGAGGACAGAGATGGCACTATTAAAGTGTGACTAATTATTGCAATAAAAGAAATCAGTTGTATAGCCTTCAGAGAAGGCTTATCCATGAGGCTTCTTCACATAGGATTAAGTATTAATGATGTAAATTTTAAGATCAGAAGTAAGTTGTGCATGTTTTCTTTGTAACTTAGTTAGCTTTATCTGTAACTGTCCTGCAAGCCAGCCCACTTTTTTGCTTAATTCTTATATTTTAAGAGCTGATAGCACTAAGGAATGCTGGATTGAAAAGAATTTACAGCACACTATTGTGTATTAAAGTATAAGAGTGCCATAGGTCATCGCAGCAGGATAATACTAGCCTGCAGAAAACTCTAGGCTGCCTCATTTTTTTGAGAGCTCGTAAAAATATTAAACAGGAAGCAGCTTTGGACTCACTTTTCCAAAGCTGAGAGTACACCAAGTCATTTTGTTGTTCAGTCGTTCAGTCGTGTCCGACTCTTCGTGACCCCATGGACCAGAGCACGCCAGGCACGCCTATCCTTCACTGCCTCTCGCAGTTTGGCCAAACTCATGTTAGTACCCTGTTTCCCCTTTTTTAATACGTAGTCATAACGTAAGCCATGGCAGGGTTTTTTTACCTTTGTGAGAAGTAAGACATACCCCAAAAGTAAGCCATGGTGCCGCCATTGTTCCCGTCGCCTCCTCAGCCCCTCCTGCGTGCGCAGGGAGCCAGTGAACCAGCGAGAGGCGCGGGGGGAAACGCACCTCTTGTGGAGTTCTGCCCTGCCTGCTCAGCGCGCAGGGGGAGACTGTACTGTACCATACTGACGTAATAAAAATAAGACATCCCCCCAAAATAAGCCACCCTGTGTTTTTTTGAGGGGGGAAAATTATAAGACGGTGTCTTAAAAAGGGGGAAAGACGGTAGCTTCGAGAACACTGTCCAACCATCTCATCCTCTGTCGTCCCCTTCTCCTTGTGCCCTCAATCTTTCCCAACATCAGGGTCTTTTCTAGGGAGTCTTCTCTTCTCATGAGGTGGCCAAAGTACTGGAGCCTCAACTTCAGGATCTGTCCTTCTAATGAGCACTCAGGGCTGATTTCTTTAAGAATGGATAGGTTTGATCTTCTTGCAGTCCATGGGACTCTCAAGAGTCTCTTCCAGCACCATAATTCAAAAGCATCAATTCTTTGGCGAACAGCCTTCTTTATGGTCCAGCTCTCACTTCCATACATTACTACTGGGAAAACCATAGCTTTAACTATACGGACCTTTGTTGGCAAGGTGATGTCTTTGCTTTTTAAGATGCTGTCTAGGTTTGTCATTGCTTTTCTCCCAAGAAGCAGGCGTCTTCTAATTTCGTGACTGCTGTCACCGTCTGCAGTGATCATGGAACCCAAGAAAGTGGAATCTCTCACTGCCTCCATTTCTTCCCCTTCTATTTGCCAGGAGGTGATGGGACCAGTGGCCATGATCTTAGTTTTTTTGATGTTGAGCTTCAGACCATATTTTGCGCTCTCCTCTTTCACCCTCATTAAAAGGTTCTTTAATTCCTCCTCACTTTCTGCCATCAAGGTTGTATCATCAGCATATCTGAGGTTGTTGATATTTCTTCCGGCAATCTTAATTCCGGTTTGGGATTCATCCAGTCCAGCCTTTCGCATGATGAATTCTGCATATAAGTTAAATAAGCAGGGAGACAACAAACCAAGTCATAAACTACGGGCATTTTTGACCTAGATCACAGCCAAAAATACCTCTTCACAGAGCCCATTTGATGGGGAAGCAATGGCTGTGAGATTGCGATTTAGTGAAAATAGTTAATGGTTTTAAGTAAATAACCTTGAGAGTAGGCTAGTGTGAAGCATTCTACATAGCGTTGCTCAGGAAGAGTTTTGCAAGCTCCAGTTGAGATAATATATGACAGCATCACTGTCAGAGCACTTAAATTATGTGAAAGAGCATGTCACATGAGATGTATCTCAGTGGCCATCCCTATTTCCCTGGAGACTTTCTAGGACTGCCCTCAGTCTTGCCTCACCTCAAATCACCAATGTGTTTTAAATGTATAAAACAAGGGTGACTAACCCAAGATCCTCCAGATGTTGTTGGACTACAGCTTCCATCATCCCTGACCATTGACCATACTGATTGAGGCTAATGGAAATGAGAGTCCAAAACCATGTGGAGGGTCACTGGTTAGTCACCTCTGGTCTAAATCAAGAGTGCATAATTAATCTGTGCTAGATTATCCTGAGTATGCACTTTTTATGACAGCATAGGAAGCTGCCTTATACAATGGTTGGGCCATTATTTCATCTAGCTCAGTATTGTCTACACTGACTGGCAGTGGCTCTCCAGGATTTCAGGCAGGAGTCTCTCCCAACCCTAACTGGAAGTGCGAGGGATTGAACCTGGGACTTTCTGCTTGCAAGGCAAACTGTGTACCACTGAGCTAGGTTTTGCTGGATTAGATCAAGGTCCATGCAAGAATGTCAGCAATCAGCATTAAGGATGTCATCTTCTGCTGTTATGTGAATAAGTACTTGGTTTCATTTAAAAACAGTCTGAATGCAGTATTGCTTCTCAGTAGTTATATCTTTGCTTCATTATAGAGGTTTGTCTTTGCAGTGACAGCATAGTTTGAACTTTACTGTAAACAAATATGGTATCTTTTTCAAAATATTTTTGTCTTGTTTCTGTCTTAGGAAATATTCAGTTGCTAACAAAATATAATCAAAATTGAAGTATACATTTAAATTAAGAAACAAATGTAACCACAATTTTAAAATATAAGGAATCAGTATTTTTTTAAATGGCAGTATCAGCACCCTATGATTAAAGTGTAGCACACAAAAAGTCTTTTGTAAGGATGTATGTTTACATATTTTGTTCATACCTTTTTGGGGAGGGTGTTCAGTAATCTTCGCGGCACAACAGAAGATCCTGTCCCTAATGCCCACCAGCTTCACTTATGGTAAAAATGTAAAGGTAAAGGTACCCCTGACCGTTAGGCCCAGTCGCGGACGACTCTGGGGTTGCGGTGCTCATCTCGCTCTATAGGCCGAGGGAGCCGGCGTTTGTCCGCAGACAGCTTCTGGGTCATGTGGCCAGCATGAGTAAGCCGCTTCTGGTGAACCAGAGCAGTGCACGGAAATGCCGTTTACCTTCCCGCCGGAGCGGTACCTATTTATCTACTTGCACTTTGATGTGCTTTCAAACTGCTAGGTTGGCAGGAGCTGGGACCGAACAACGGGAGCTCACCCCATCGTGGTGATTCGAACCGCCGACCTTCTGATTGGCAAGCCCTAGGCTCTGTGGTTTAAACCACAGCGCCACCCGTGTCCCTCACTTATGGTAGAGGGGCATAGAATTGGGATTCTGAGGTTGACTTCTGTGTTTGGCTGGATTCTTAAGACTATTATTAGTATCCGGTCCTACGCTGTTTAATGTCAAAAGCAGCACTTTGAATTTTGCCCAGGGACAAATTGGTAACCAATGGAGATCAGATGATAATAGAGAGATGATCCAAACTGTTAGTCCTACATAATGTCTTGGTTCAAAATGTAGCTGCCCATTTACTACAGCATATGAATGAAAGAGGCCATGTGCTAGCTGAAACCGTAAAATGCATTCTACCCACCCTCACTATCTGGCCTCTAGGCACAGAGCTGAATCCAGGAGCATTCCAGTATTGAGTCTGATGTTCAGGGTGGTGCAGTCCTATCCAAAACAGGTTTTACCAAAACCTCCCCGTTTCCAACCTCCTCACCCAACAATATTTCCACTTTGTCTGGATTAAGTTGCAGCTTGTTTGCTCACCACCAATCCAAAACTGACACCAAGCAGTGCTTTAAATCCTCCTCAGTCTTCCTGAGTTCAGATTACTCCTATGGTTACAAGACTAGGTAACCATAGTGGTCATATAATGATTCCTCTAACTTGGAACTGGAGGGGGAAATTGCTTTCCTATTCTCACTTGAGGTTTTCTGGATCTCTTCCAGTATAGCCTAAACAATGTTCTTCTGCGAAGGGAGAACCCTCGGGGATCAAGACTCAGTCCTGAGCATGTGGTGTTCACTGGGCCTAGCTGATGGAGCCTGTACTTGGATAAAGGCCAGTTTTGCAGTTTTTTACTACTAGTATTGGCTTTGGTTCCATAAGTAGTTTGAGAAAATATTTCTGAACAAAAGAAACTTTTAACATTACTTCTTCTTTTAATTAGGATGCTCCTGCTCTTATAGGAACTGTGCCCCATAAAAATTCAGGAGCAAGAAAGAAATATGGACTCCTTTTGAAATTTTCATTGCATTCTCTATATCAGCGTGGGGAACCTACAGCCCATGGGCCTCCCCATTTGTCCTGCCAGGCAATTTTGATCGATGCATGCTTATCTGCCCTTCTGGTGTCAAATGTGGGACACGTAAAGTCACCGCTGGGTGAGAAAGGTGCCTGCAAAACCCTCTTCATGGTGCTTTGAAGTCCCAATTATCAGCTGATTGTTGGGGTTTCGAAGCACAGCTTAGGGCTCTCTGCAAGCACAGATGTTCAGTTGATATTTGGGTGTTTGAGAGAGCCCTGCACAGCTGCAGCCCATACAATCAGCGGGAAACAGCTGCACAGAAAGCCTTTTATTCAGAGTGCTGGAAGAAGTGCTTTGAATACAAAGGTGTTCTTTGCAGAGGAGAAGATACTCGGTTTTTAGGACCATTTACCCCTCCTCTCTGCATAATGGTCAGCATATTTTGAATGTTAATGGCTGTCAGTCACCTGACATAATGATGTGAGGCAGGGCAGTCCAACTTTTCATACCAAATGGGCTACAAAAGTACTTTGACACAGAACCCACGGACTGCACACTGCCTTGTCATGCAGGGTTGTGGGAACGAGGCCAATCTTGATGTTGGGAAATCTTTTTTGCCCCCCAAGGGCCACATTCCTTTGGGGAAAACCTGTCTAATGCTGGAGCCAAAGCAAGAAGCGGATAGGTAAACAGTGAACCGTGACTTGACTGAATGACTCTTTCAGTTACCCTATCCTCTCTCTCTCTCTCTCTCTCTCCTACCTCATCTTTCTCTGCTTAGAAGAGTGGACTGGAGGAAAATTTTATGGTTAAGGTTTGCATCAGCAAAAGGGAAACCATTTCTCCGATTTGTGGGGAAGTGATTAAAGTCCATTTACAAACAAAAGGGTTGTCCTGTTGGAAAGCTCAGCATACAAATTATGTTTCCTGCAAAGATATCACATATCTTGGCAAAAGAAAGAATTAGTACACAGGTTGGGGAGCAGAAATACTTAACAGCTCTGCTGCAAAGCAGCATCTTCCCATTTTTCTTTGTGAAATTGTGGGAATTGCGAAGGGGGTGACTGGATGGGAACACCCTGTGAGCCAAAGTCCCACCCCTGAGTTAAAAAAAACTACATATATAAAATTGAATAATATGTCTTATTGGAGAGGGAGATAAGAAACTGCAGAGATGATGTTGTGGACTGTACTAGCACTGCATCAATCATCAGCAAATTTTGCATAGGATAATTACAGGATGTGAATGTGATCAGTATGTACCTGCTGCAATTGTGTCTATTATAAGTCCAAGTGCAGAAGCTTCTCTTGTGCCATAGAACTGGCAGAACTGGAATCTAGCCATAGAACTGGGAGACATTAGGAATTATTTGTTTTAATTGAATGTTTATCGTTTTCAACTCATATTTATGTTAGTTTAGTTATAAGTTCCTTTGTGAAAGCTTTTTACCTAATAAAGGAGGTAGAAATACAAAATTGGGGTGGGGAATCTCACACCTCAAGGCCACATGTGACCCTCCAGGCCCTTTGATTTCTTCCTGGGCCACATAGCTTAACAACCATGCTCCATTTCCTCCTTGAGAGCTGATGCTTGGCTGGAATGCTTGTTTATCTGGATGGATGACTGAGAAAGGTGATATATATGCATGTGCTTGTGGAAACCTATGCATTTTGTGTGGGTTATGTCACATTTGTTGCTCAACGTACCGGTACTTCTGCTTTTAGCCCCACTCACTACTGGCATGTGGCCCTCCAGCTGAAAACAGTTTGCTGTCCCTGATCTAAATAAATGAAATATTTACTGCTTAATAGATACACACAGGATTGTAATTTCAAATTGTATGAGCTTCTTGCTTTGTAATGACCTTTTGCTTGGTAAATTATTTGGTTGGAATGTCTGGTCCAACCAGACATTATTTTGTATCATCTGTATTTGTGTATTAGTGGCAAAGTAATGACAAAGTGTTATTTTCTTCAAATGGTTCAGGTTTCTAGATGTCCCCTCTTTTCTCTGACTTTCTGCTATAACCCATTCATTGAAAATATCTTTAGTTCACAGGATTTTTGAATTAAAAGGTTGGTGGAGGGAAGCTGAGAATAGGGCAGGAACTATAGGGAATGGACTGTGCAAGGAATAAAGGGTCACACATGGAAAATGACAATGTCGTTTCCCCAGCATTATATCCTCTGAAACATGATACTGTGTTGCCAGTAGCTTACTTTTTTTCTTTTAATTTCAGAATTTGGTGTTCACTTGGCAGAATTGACTGTAGATCCCCAAGGAGCACTGGCCATTCGTCAGGTCAGTCTTTCTCAAATAATTTAATGAAAGGAGTTAAAGTATTTGTTCGCTGAGTAGCTTCCTGTTATCCCTATAACCAGGTGAGCAATTATTTTGGTACAGAGGATGTTCACTTTCATGCATTACGACTCACTTCTCCCTGCCCCTTCCACAGATGTTAATACCACAGAGCTGAGTAGGAGTCCCTTAGCACCACTTTCTAGAAACAGCTGCCCAAATAGGAGTGGAACCACTGTAAAACAGTGCCCCAGTCTTCAACTTAGAGAACCAGTGCAGAAGAATGCAGTCATCAGAACCTTGCCCAAGAAGGGAGTATTAGCTATGTTGAGATAGAAGCAGAACATACCGGTACATATTACAAAATAGTAAGCTACTGCTGAAGTATGTCACATTTTCTGGTATAATCATGATACCTTTCTTAAAATAGACAAACTGACATGAATAAGTCAAAACAAAATAAAATAAAAAAAATTCCTTCCAGTAGCACCTTAGAGACCAACTAAGTTTGTTCTTGGTATGAGCTTTCGTGTGCATGCACACTTCTTCAGATACACCTGACATGAATAAGGACATTCAATTTTTAACATTTTAAAGTTAAGCACATTTAAGTCCCATTAAATCAAATGAGAGAGAGAGCACATGCTTAAATTTCTCTCATTGAGAACAAAAGTGCTTAACTTAGGAAGGATCATGCCAATCCAAAGGCGTGTGACTTCACTGGAATGTTGATACTGGCATTCTGGCATTATCTCCCTTGTCAGAGTGAAGAATGTAAGAACATGGTAGACAGGATGATGTACTTGCAAGAAGTGTTCTTTTTGTCTATTGAAAAGTGCCTTTATTGCCTTGCCGCTGAATGTTTACATTGTTTTATTCCTGAAGCACAGACCACAACAAAATCCTCACTCGTTGCACATATATACGATGGCTGACATTCCTTTTCTCGTACTTTGACACCAAAGAAGCAGGCATCTTCTGAATTAGCATGTTTATCTAATGTTGAGAGCTTTGCCCTTTCTGTGGGCAATCTAAGAGATAAAAAGGACCTTTGAAGACCTAAATTTCAACAGCTCAGTTTTGTTTTATCTTCCTTGCTTTCCTTCGCAGCTGGCTTCTGTGATCTTGAAACAATATGTGGAAACTCATTGGTGTTCCCAGTCAGACAAGTTTAGACCTCCTGAGACTACAGAAAGGGTAATACTTTCATTAATTGCTCAGTTTCATAATGCTCAAGTTTGGAAGAGAGATGTGATTCCTTGATTTCCAAGTTAAAGCTATTTATAAATGTAAAGAGAACTTTTTGTATAGGATACATCTCAGCTGGATATTTACTGATATGTGACTTGGAATAGTACATCATCTGTACATCCTACTGTGTTGTGCAAATGATTGGTATCTCTTGCTAAGTTCCTCCACCATTTATTTTCCACAGGCAAAAGCTGCCATTAGGGAACTGCTTCCCAATGGGTTGCGAGAATCTATTAGCAAAGTACGTTCAAGTGTTGCGTATGCCGTTTCAGCAATAGCTCATTGGGATTGGCCTGAAGCTTGGCCTGAGCTTTTCAATCTGTTGATGGAAATGCTTGTCAGTGGGGATCTGAATGCAGTGCATGGAGCTATGCGAGTGCTTACAGGTATGTGAGGATTGTGTCGTCTTAACTGAGTAGATCTTGCAACTTGTTTTGGGGCTTCCAAACCATTTTAATATGTTGATTTTTTTTAGATAGGAAACTTGGTGTTGCCTTCTTTCTTTGCCTTATAAATTACATTGTTCATACTGCAGCTTGTAATATTGGAAATACTTTTAGTTCCAAGAATTTAGGTGTATTAGTAGATGAGGCTGTTGATACCAGTAAATCTTCAGCAAATAATCCACTTTAGCCATCTCCCTTGCATGTAGTCTCTAGTTCATCTGTCTAGCAGGGTATATATAACTATGGTGTTCATAAATGTTAAATTAAAACAGAAAAAAATCCAGTAGAACTGGGTTTTATTTATTTATTTGTTTACCTCTGCAGGGTTGGGTTTTTACAGAAGATTGTAATATAGCATCAGGCTAACAGCATTTTTGTCAAATTTGTTCCCAATTGAATCTTGTAGTCCCCTGTGCCACTTCAACTACACTGAATTATTGAAACTCTGTTGAGTGAAATAAGGATGTTAGATACTTTGGGTTTAGTCAAAAGGCAATCAGTGATTGCTCTGTTCATGGATGCCACCATCCTCTTTTTGCGGATTTTCATAATGAACCTCTGTAGTGCTACCAAGCCTGAGCCTTGGCTATACAATGTGAGAATTAGGGTGCATGTTAAGTGGATAATTTCAAAGCAGTTGCATGTAACTCCTGAGATAGAATTAATGCTGAATTCTGAATGACTCCTGTACTGGATATAAGCCTAGTTCTCACTGAGGTTGTAAAGCTATGGCTGGTTTAGTTGTTGGGGAGAAGGCTAGGCTAGAACTCTTCAGCCTCATAGTTTAGTCCTCTGTGTACAAATATTTGTTATGTGTGGTGGACTCTTCAGTTATGTGAGCAACCACCTGTAGTCTGAAACAGTACAACCCAGATGCAGTTTAACACCTCAGAAGGAAGTTGACTTCTGCTTTATGTAATCCTAAAAAGAAACTTAACCCTTGCCCAGTTGTGAATGTGTGTGTCATTAGACTCATATAGAAGTGAGATGTTACTCTGAATAAGTACTTTGCTACTTTTCTTTTTTCTAGAGTTTACTCGGGAGGTAACAGATACACAGATGCCCCTTGTAGCTCCTGTTATTCTTCCAGAGATGTACAAGATTTTTACAATGGCAGAGGTATGGGTGAAAATGGATGACTTCCATCTAGTAGGAATAACAATTTTCATTAGAGGAACCATCCTACTAACACATACTTCCTCTAGCTTCTATTCTAAATATGTACTTAGATGATCTCTAGACAAGTTGAAATATGGATGTATGGCATGGGCGTAGCCAGGATTTTTGTTAGAGGGGGCAGGCCTTTTGTTTGGGGGGGCAGAACCTCAGTTAGCTATGTATTTTTATTGATGGGGGCAGCTGCCCCTCCCTGTCCATCCTTGACTACGCTTATGGTGTATGGCAAGAACTATCCTCTAGTTGTGTTTTTGGCTCTGCTACAAGAAGCTGGTGGCCCCTATGTGGTAGCGTCTGCATAATATAGACAGAAAAGATGCCTTTGGGCTTCAATCTAGCCTGATCCCCTATTCCTTTTCCCCTTCCCTTTTTTCTGAAGATACCCTTCTGGGTCCCCAAATTAAAATTCTTTCCTGGTCTCCCTACTGGCCTAGCAAAACTAACTTGGCCAGTTAGCCCTGGTGATCCCATTGATGTTTGTTTTTATGCTGTTTTTAGCTGTTTTTTACGTTGTTTTTAATCATTGTTTTGTATTTGTTGTTAGCCGCCCTGAGCCCGGTTTTTGGACCGGGAAGGGTGGGGTATAAATTAAAAAAATATTACTATTATTATTATTATTATTATTATTATTATTATTATTTTATTTGTTTTCATATTTCCAGGTCTAGAGTGATATTTATAAATATACTATTAGCTACATGCTTTATCAAGGATTACACCAACACAAGTTGTATATAATGGTTTCTTCAATGCTTATCTGCCTCCTAAGCCAATTCTGTTAGTGCCCCAGTGATCCTAGTACCGGTATTTTTCTCACAGAATCCTCTAAACATCCCAGTCTTCAATTATGTGATGATTTTAGATGAATATCTTACAAATGGAAAATTTCTTACAAAAATAGTGTTTTGCTTATTTTGGTTGTACAGTATTGGTTCTATTGGTTCTCTCTCAATAGAAACAGATTAACAAAGTATGCTTGACAGAAAATTAAATGTCAGAACATTTCAGCTAGGAGTGCTTTGAAAGGCTAGTTTGAAAGTATATATTCTATCTTAAAATATCTATTGGGGGAAATCTGGTGCTTATTTTAGGTTGTCTGCACAGCGAAAAATTAGAAAGCTAACTACTTTTTACTAGATACAATCCTGCAGAATTGTGAAGCAGGGAGAACTGGTATTGTGGGTGGCAACTGCTGATAACACATTAACAAACGCTAGTCGTTTTCATATTTTGACAAGTTGCTTCTCCTGTTAGGTTTACGGTATTCGTACAAGATCACGCGCTGTGGAAATCTTCACTACTTGTGCCCATATGATCTGTAACATGGAGGAGTTAGAAAAGGTAAATTGTTGATTCCTTATCTATGAGTTGTGTTGATTGTAGTAGTATAATATTCTTTCCATTATACTTGACACAGGGATGTACTGTCTCTGTGATAGGTTAAAAAAGAGGTGACAAGATCAAAAATTCCTTCTAGCATCATGACTGAAAGGAGATTTGAATGTGATTTTTTATGTCCAAACCCTCTGATCTATACCCTGCATTATATAGGACTAGACTGTATGGAAGGTGGCCTGTTGGTGGAAAATGTGTTGCCAAACTGAGAGATTGGTAATTTCTATAATTTTTAGCATGACAGTCAAGGAACCTTTAACTTGGTTATAATGTGTGGCAAGGGGAGACCTCCAGCAGTCTCCCAAGAATGGCAGCTGGTATGCTTAGTCCATTTTTAGAGCCCATCTTGAGAGTAGTTGGATTCAAATGAGGCTTGCTGAATATGCAATCCAATTGGTTGATGGTATTTGAGTGTATTGTGTTTGGGGGTATAGGGAGAAGCCAAGTAATTGAGGGTTTATAAAGGCAGCTGCTGGAACACTAAGAGAGTGGGGGAAGAAGCCAAGGGCAAGCTGGGCCATTCAACCAACATAGGTTCATTAATTTCAGTGGGTCTACTGTAAGTCTTAGCTGAATACAAAGCTTGGAAACTAAGTGACAAACAAATGAGATGTAGAGATTATGTGTAGCTTTGAAATCTGCAGCAATTAGAACCAGTTAGTTGTTTTTAAGTAGGAGGGAGACCATGAAGAGCTTTGGGGCATGCGAGTCACAAGTTTCCTTCACTGTTTTTTCCAGGGATAAGCAGTTTACACATTGCTATAACTGAAAACCGAATGATACTTTTTATTCTGGTAGGGAGCAGCCAAAGTCCTTATTTTCCCTGTGGTGCAGCAATTCACTGAAGCCTTTGTTCAGGCCCTACAACTGCCTGATGGCCCTACATCAGATAGTGGACTTAAAATGGAGGTTTTAAAGGTGAGTATATAAAGTACACCTTTTGTTGCTGTAGTGGGCAACAAAAATTGTGTTCTTAAGCTTTGTTTTTATTTACATGGTATGTGACATTATAACAATACTAATATAGCAGTTAATAACAGGTGCCATTAAATTTAGGTAAACAAAATACAACACAAGAGACTTTCAGGAAATATCTTTCTTTAGAAACCCTTACATAGGAGTAAAATAGCTCTGTTAGGGATCAAAAATAAGTATTCCTTTTACAAATGCTACTACTGGTGAAGTGGTATGAATGCTTTGTTAGAAATAACTCCAGGATATTTTATTATTTATCTAGAATAAGATTGGAGCATATAAGGCATGGGGTTTGTGTGCAACCCTTTGCTTGTCCTTTTTCAGAACCCATGAATTAGCTTTTCATAAGCCTGTAATATGTTTCCGATAGGGTTCTTAAAGATGGACATGGCTTTCTAGGTCTCCCATCAATTGTCAGCTGCTATCTCCTAATGACATAAATGAATCTATGGGTCATACTGTGTCTATGGATCATAGAATCAGAGAATAATAGATTCACGTTTGTGTTCATTTAATTACCCATTTCAGTATTAATACTCACTTGCATATATATCAGACAGGTCTCTTCTATTCTTCAGATGGAGAAATGTGGATATAATGGTTTTTAGAGGGATAATTACTGATTTTGTAAAAAAATGATTCTAAGGATCCTTTCCTTCTGCAGGCAGTGACAGCCTTAGTGAAAAACTACCCAAGGCATATGATTTCCTCCATGCAACAGATCCTTCCGATTGTGTGGAATACACTTACAGAAAGTGCAGCCTTATATCCTTTTTTCTGCATTTTGAAGTAAGAGCAGATTTTCTAGAAAGAAGTACTAAGGCAGGAAAAAGTAAACGGCAGTGGTGGTGTAAATTTGAACATGCAACAAGCATTTCACTCACAAGCAAATGACTTGAGGCTGAAAGAATTAGTTCTGTGGCATTTCTGAATAAGACTGAGACGATTGACATGAGAAGGTGAAGGCATGCTTGAATATTTTGGCTACTGGAACAAATAGCAGCTTTGAGGGGACACCCTCAACCTAGGTCTGATACAGAATGGGCATCTTCAAAGAACATGGATGCATCTGGGTCATAACTTTTTAGACCTTAGATTATCTCATCACTTTATTTGTATACCACCTCTTCACAAAAAAGATTATGCTCTAAGTGGCTTACAACCCTGAGAAAAAAGAATCAACAGTTGAAAGAAAAAAATCATTTTAACGTCTGTAATAAAGATGGCTGTGATATGCTGCCAGTTTGTCTATTTAAAAAAAAAGAATTAACCACAATATGGTATTGATTTCCTGTCCAAGGGGTATTGTTGCTCACTTACTCTGAATGAAATATAGTAATTTCATTGCAAAGGATTTGGTCCTTAAAAAAAAAGGTGCCATGATCTGATAGTATGCCAACTGAATCTATTTCTCCTTAACTAACTTACCTATGTGAGAACAGAAGTAAATTACACAGAAGAAGTAGAAGACCCAGTGGATTCTGATGGTAAGAAACTCACAGTTACAGGTGTGATTGAAACATCTGTAAGAAACATCTGTAAGAAACTCACAGCACATGGATCTCTAGAAGAAATAAGTCATCCTTGAAAAGCATGCTGTGCGAATATTATAAGATTAAGTACTATTTGCTGGAAACCTCTTGGAAAAAAATTAAAAACTGACTAACTTAGGTGAAGCCGATAATTTTTAATATATTTCTATATAACTATAGTTGAGATTTTAAATGTTAAAACAGCAACATAAACAAGAAGATACTTGCTGTTGGCAAAGATTTGAAACTGTGTAAAAAAAAAGAAAGAAATAGTTCGACTGTCGTGCAATAAGTTGAATTAATTTTGGAAACTATTCATAATTTTTTTCCTATCACAGAAAAAGTTTGACTTCAACAATCTACTTTTTTCAAATTTAGGTGAAGTTTTGGGCTTTGAAAACCTAGTATTCAGCATATTTGAGTTTGTTCATGCTCTGTTGGAAAACCACAAATTTAAAAGCACAGTGAAGAAAGCGTTGCCAGAGCTAATATATTACATCATTCTCTATATGCAGATTACAGAAGAGCAGGTAAGTATATTTACTGTACATTATTATTTAGAAAATGATTTTTTAATGCTTCATATACGGCCTTTAAAGCTGGTTAGAACTTAGTGGTAGAAGATACAATATTTATGATTATTGAATCAGTTCCTTTGTAATAGTCTCCAGTGATCTGAAAAATAACATTGGAACCTTTCTGCATGTGTTGGTTCATTTAGTTGCATGTATTCCTGAATAGGCTAAGGGTCTCCTATAAGTTACTGATGTATTGTGCTTCCCTTCTCAGATAAAAGTCTGGACTGCAAACCCACAACAGTTTGTTGAGGATGAAGATGATGATACATTTTCCTACACAGTTAGGATTGCTGCACAGGACTTACTGCTGGTAATAAATAATATGCAGTGTTTTTGCAGTAATGGTAAATAGGAGTGATTTTTCACATGCAGCTTATACACAAATACAAACCCATATACGTGGAACTTGAGTATTTTCTTTAGAGCCACTTCATGTATGATTTTATTGAGATTCCTACATTGTAGGGGGTTGAACTAGATGGCCCTCAAGAGCCCTTTCAACTCTACAACTCTATGATTCTGTGATTTCATTCCCTTTGGATATTCCACTAAGCATCTTGGAAAAAGTCAGTCTGAAACAGAGAATGAAGAGTTGAGGGCATTTCTATCATGCCCAGATTCTCTGTGTTCTGGGACTATGTACTTAAACATCTAGCTTGATTTTCAACAAGGTGTAGTGTGATATGAGTTCCCTTTTTTCTTGTCTGCAAAATGTATCCTATTGTCATATTTCTGTGTAGGCTGTTGCGACTGATTTCCAGAATGAGAGTGCAACAGCATTGGCTGCAGCAGCTACAAGACACTTGCAGGAAGCTGAGCAAGCTAAAAACAGTGGTGCTGAACATTGGTAAGACTATGGGTGGCAGCTATTCATTTGATGGTACTATCTCAGATTATTTAGCAGGCAACGAAAACAAATCAGTTTCATTGATTGATGTAGTCAGAAATGATATTAACTGATAGTCTTAACTATTCCAGTTTCCAGCTGTTAAATTTGTATTTATAGTGCATATGCACTATATTGATACTATTCAAATGCCAGAATATCCAAATTATTGTTGGATTTTTTTGGGGGGGGGAACTATGCATATTATATAAGTTGTTCCTAGTTGGGTGTCCGTGTAATACAGCTAGTGGGTCTGTGACACCATTCACATAACAAAAGCTACCATAGAGATATCAAAATTTTCAAAAGTAGGGGGTCAGTGGCTTGACTCTTGAAAATGGGGCCCTCAGTAACTTAGCTAATTGGGAACCACTGATCTGATTAAATCTGTTAAT
The DNA here is from genome assembly GCA_034641385.1 of Darevskia mixta. NCBI lineage: Eukaryota > Metazoa > Chordata > Lepidosauria > Squamata > Lacertidae > Darevskia > Darevskia mixta. Next base: position 44,796,658 of record JAWWNH010000029.1, read on the forward strand.
GGAGTCAGATTAATAGAAAAGCATAAATTCATTCATAATACAATTTACAGCAGTTCTGAATGGCTTAACTTTCCCCCAGTTCCCCCAGTACAGCATTTTATAGAAATTATTTTCCACTTTCTTTTTAATTATACAGTACTCTATGTTTACAGTTAATATATACAAATATTTACCTTTTGTGTTATTAAGGGTAACAAAACTTATTTGTATAATTTCTCCAGAAGTAAAGTAGAAAAATGAATATTGGAAGACCTAAGTAACTTATTTATTTATTGCAGGTGGAAGATACATGAAGCTTGCATGCTGGCTTTAGGTTCTGTCAAATCTCTTATCACAGACAGTGTGAAGAATGGTAGAATACACTTTGATATGCATGGATTTCTAACAAATGTAGTTCTTGCAGACCTCAACCTGTCAGGTACTTCATCATTTGGTTTACTGATTGGTTCCTAGAAAATAACCTGAAATTAAAGCTGTTTTGGAGAAATTGTTATCCCATACATTTCTAAACTTAAAAAAGATAAACTAGCCTAAAACATTAACATCAAAATATTAATGCAGGAGGAAAACATTTGCTAAAATGAAGTCCATAAAATGTAAATAGCGGGAGCTTCAGTGTGGGAGAGGCGTTTTACTCTGAGTAGACCCATTGCAATTAATGAAGATAGGACTAAGTTAAGTCCATTAATTTCAGTAAAGTTACAATGAGTAAACAGTTGAAGACGATTCTGTAACTGTATACAGCTCTTCTCAATAATATATTGGATCCTTCTGTTTAATGGTACTTATGAGGGAGAAATGCACGAATGCTTTTTTCCTTCTTACAGTGTCTCCTTTCCTCCTTGGTCGTGCTCTTTGGGCTGCCAGTCGTTTCACAGTCGCAATGTCTCCAGAGCTCATCCAGCAGTTCCTACAAGCCACAGTCAGTGGTCTTCATGAAACTCAACCCCCTTCTGTTCGAATTTCTGCAGTAAGGGCTATTTGGGGGTAAGTAGGTCAAGAAATAGAACCTATATTAGTTGATTGTAGGCTGATACGAGGAAATGTTCACAATTGCTTGCTGTGACAGGTGAAATGTTGAAGCTGTAATCTTGACTCTGTGATTATGACAGTGCATATCTACTCAGAAATAAGCCCTATCCAGACTTACGTCTGGATAAGTATGGATAGGATTGCAGCCTGAAAGAAATATTGGACACCATTACTATATTATTGACTGTTGACGTTTTTTGGGTTTTCCCTCCTAGGTACTGTGACCAGTTGAAGATATCTGAAAGCACCCACGTCTTGCAGCCTTTCCTTCCCAGTATCCTTGATGGACTAATTCACTTAGCAGCTCAATTTAGTTCTGAGGTCCTCAATCTTGTGATGGAAACACTTTGCATTGTCTGCACAGTAGATCCAGCCTTTACAGCAAGTGTAGAGAACAAGATCTGCCCCTTCACCATTGCCATCTTTCTCAAATATAGTAATGGTATGTGCTCAGGCAAAACTATCAATGATCATATTATGGATACAGATAATCTTCATGAAACTATCTTCAGTTAACCGGGTTATGTATGTGTTGGCTTTCCCAATGCCTTGTTGTGAAAGACAGCAGTGAAATATACATTGGATAGGAAAATCCATCAAGAAATTGTATTTGACATGCTCATTTCTTAATCCGTGAAAATTTCCCAGCTAGAGCTTGGTGAACTTGTAGTTATAATAATTAGAGCTATAAATTATTTTAATCCTGTTTTCTCGTAAATAATGCCAGAAATTTTGAGGTGTGGTTGATCAGAATCTCTGCGTCTTTCTTCACCCAGTTCTGGTAGCACCTCTTCCACCCTTTGCATTTAATAATTACTGTTACGGTAGTAGTTAGGAGCAAGGGACATATTTTAAGTATGTGGAAGTCAAGCATTCTTTCCCACTGTTTAGTCCTTTACTCTTGATTGTTGATACTTCTAACCAGATATCATTACATTGGGACTGCAGATGAGTCAAGCTAAGGCATCCCCACATATAATGTATGAATCACCAAAGGCAAACATCACAGCTGTGACTTTTTCTTTCTGACCTTTATAATTTAAAACATCGTGCTTTGTTTAGGCCGAAAGGAGGAACCCTGCCACATATAATGGAAGAGCATCATACTCGATTGAGGATTTAAAATTAGCACACCTCATTTCCTTACTTCAGTAATATAATTTGATGTAATTTTATACTCTTGGTAATTGGGTGTTTTTCTTGCTTTAGATCCTGTTGTGGCCTCACTTGCCCAAGATATCTTTAAGGAATTAGCGCAAATAGAAGCCTGCCAAGATGCAATGCAGATGCGATTGATCCCAACCCTTGTCAGCATCATGCAGGCTCCTGCTGATAAGATTCCAGCAGGGCTTTGTGCAGTAAGTATGAGGGTATCTTCTCAGAACACGAAATGCTTTATATAGCCTAATGCAGTTTATAAAAACAGAAATATTTTTTATTACTGAAAAATACATACTCATGGAAGAGAAGGGCATGCAGTTGGATCGTATCTTTCGTGTGGGTTTGGTTTCTGACAAAGCACAGATACACAAAATTGTGTACAGGCAACTCCCAACTTGCACGCAATCTACTTGCGTACAACCGCACATATGCACAGTGCCAGGAACCTGAAAGTAGTGGGAGAGACCTGGAAAGTCTGGCTTACAGGGAGACTCCAGAGCCCAAAAAGGACAGCCTCTTTGGGCTCTGGGGAGGGTCTCTTTGCAAGCCACAAGGACTCTCCAGGGTGCTCCCCACTTACGCGCATTTCACTTATGCATGCAGGGGCTCGGAACATAACCCCCGTGTAAGTGGAGAGTTGCCTGTAGGAAGAAGAACCTCCATCACCAGCAGCAACAGGTTGTTCCTCCTCTCACTGGCAGCAACAAGCACTTGAGCAACCCACCAACTGCTGCTACAACCCAGCGGCCTTTCACAGCTTCTTTGGCACTTGCAGATCTGCCCTGCCTCTTCATCCCTTCTCCCTGTCCCCTGCCACTATGAACCCTAGCACCTCCAGCTACCTAATGGCCTCAAGAAGTGCAGCACTGCTGGGTTCACCCTCTCTTTTATTAACAGCCAGTGGGGTGGCAGAGGCTGGGCACCGCTGCTCTCCCACCTTCCAAACACAGCATGTTGCTGGCACATACTGGAGGAAGTGAGGCAGGGATAAGGTGCTGTGAGTTCAGTATTGTATTGTACAGTGCAGTGGAACCAGTCCTCTACTCTTGCACAGCTACACAGTGCCGAGCTCCCTATGCCTCTCCCTCCCATACAAGCAACATGCTATGCTTGGAAGCCAGGAGAGCAGTGGTACCTCACCTCTGTTGCCCAGGCACATGCGGAGAGGGATAGGAGTGATGGGGCCAAATGGGGTGGGCCATTGCTAACTGGGAAGCCCCCTGAGGTGCCCTTCTTTACTCCACTGGAGATATTCCTTGTGGAGAAGTGATGGGAACACCATTTTGAAACGGGATCCCCCCCCCCTTCGCTCTCCACTTGAGGAAGACCCACTGCAGCTGGATCTGCATAAATAGAATGCAAGTAAGATGTACTTCCACTGTATATATTTTGAGAACAGTGGACATACCTTGTCTTTGGTCCTTTAGGTAGCACAGTTAGTTATTTCAGTAACTGTTTCTTGGTGAAAACTGAACCATTAACCAAATTGAGAGGATTTTTCACAGTGTTTGGACCAGGACACGTTAGTTGAATTTAAATATAATTTATTTCCATGAGAGCTAGTCATGACTAATGTAACTCTTTGAGTTCAACAGGACCTAAGTTCAGCATCTTAATTTGGTTCCAGCCGGCACACTAAAACTACCACTCTTCTGACTACTCTTGATGTGACCATCTGGAAGAATCTCTGCAAGAATATTTTGCAGATGACAAAAATGTTTTCTGCAAACTGATCTGCTCCTTTCCTGACTTTGTGTGTGTCTCCACAACTACTCACTATCTATCTGAATCTTTCTTTTTCAGACTTCAATAGACATATTAACAACTGTTGTGAGGAATACTAAACCTCCCCTTTCACAGCTCTTAATCTGCCAAGCTTTTCCTGCTGTGGCTCAGTGTAGTCTGCACACAGATGACCATGCTACCATGCAGGTAATCATTTTTTGGAAGAGGGAAGTTTTTGTTAGATCTTGCATTGTCTGTAAGCTTCTGAGTTGAAGCCAGCCACTTCATACTGCATATCATGTTTAGGTTTATGGGCTGGAAATTGCAACTGGATCTGTTATTGAAAGCACAAGTATCTTATTTTTATTATAATTCTTGGTCATAGTAACTTGAAATTTACCTTGCTTAAGCCCCCAAAATACTAGAGCGAGTGAGTACCTCATGCTCCTCTCTTTTTCTTTTGGTAATTTATAATAGAATGAATTAAGAGAAATAAATGGGTTTGATAGTACCTTGAGAATATTTTTTAATAACTTTTTTACTGTAGAATGATACAACTTTTCATAGGAGACTGTCTATTCTTAGACTATTAACACAACTCAAATTATATGAATGAATTGGAGAGAAGCAAGAAACCTAAAGATGAAATATATTCACGGAAGAATATTTGAAAGGAAGTTGTGAGTTAAGTCCAAGCTCCTCACATAAACCAACCTGGACATTGTGATCATCACCTGAGGCCCTTCTCCATGTACCCCTTCCACAGAAGGGTGGAAACATGAGAATAGGCCTTTTCAGTGGTTGCTCCTGTTTGTGGAATGCTCCCCAGAGGCTTTCCTGGCATCATCTTTATCTATTTTTAGGTGGCAGGCAAAAACCTTCCTTTTTACATGGGCTTTTGACCATTAATTTGAATGATATTAAGTACTTACGATTTCTTGTAGTGGGGTAGGATCTATAAGGCCTGTCTTCTGTTTGTGTAGATTTTAAAAATAGTTTTTGGTTGTGCTCTTGTAATTGGTTTAAGTGGGTCACTTTTGTGAGCAAAGTGATGAATAAATAAAATAAATAATACATAATAGAGTTTGCATGTACTTGGGGCAAGCTTCACTGACCTTGATTTCCTAGGAAAGGTAGTTCCCATTCAAATCCAAAACAATAACTCGTAAAGCATAAACTAATGAATTATGGGATCCCTTCCATCATGTCTTTGTTGGCACTGGTACTACTGTGCCTGCAATACAGCTAAGTTGTCATTGCTTAATAAGTAACATTTCCCCAGTTGAGTCTTTCACAGCTGACTGTAGATCATGTTTGTACCCTTTGGAGCCATTCAGATATAGCTCTAGGTTTTGTCTCCCATCTATGCAGCAGCTAACAGGTCCAGAAATGCATCCTGTGTTTTCTTAGCATTCTCTCAACGTTAAGTGTATGAGCTCAGAATATTGTCATCATAACAGATAGTTCCCAAGTATAAGTTTTGCCAGATAAAAATGTTTTGGTGGCACTCAAAAGGAAAGGAGCAAGTTTGCATGAAAAAGATATTCCACATACCGTTTTTGACTCATACAATCTCTTGCCAGTTGATTTGTTTCCTTTGGGCTATAATGTTGTTTGTTAAATGTCTGAAGCACTTGGTAGGTTGAAAGTGTGTATTCTCACGTGCTTTGTTCTTTCAGAATGGTGGTGAGTGTCTACGTGCATATATTTCAGTCGCTCTGGAGCAAATTGCACAGTGGCATGATGAGCAAGGCCACAATGGACTGTGGTATGTGATGCAGGTGGTGAGCCAGCTTCTTGATCCACGCACTTCAGAATTCACAGCTGCCTTTGTAGGCAGATTAGTTTCCACATTGATTTCTAAAGCAGGGAGTGAATTAGGAGAGAATCTCGACCAGATTCTGAGAGCAATTCTTAGTAAAATGCAGCAAGCAGAAACACTCACTGTAATGCAGGTAAGAGACTCAAAACTAAGTTGATAAAATGAGTATCGGTAGCCTTGCCCCAACCCCTTCATGTATTTAGCTGTAGTTTTATACATGAAGATTACCTGGTTTAGAGCAAAGCCAATTTGGTGAGGGATATGTTCACTAATGCCTGGCGGGATGGTATTCCAATTGTAAGTGGGTGTTCTGAATTGAACTCACAAGTTTGTTTATCCATTGCTTATGAAACCGTATATTCCCTATGATTACCACAAATATTGTATTAGCGTACAAAACAACTTGTCCTGTAATATTAGAAATGACCTTAGAACAATTGTGTTCATTACTGTTGCTTAAGCAGAGGACTTCTAAAATTATATTTGAGATGCATCATGAAAGATGACGAAGCTTCTTAGCAGGGTGCATGGGGACTAGGTGCTTTGTAACTTTTCCAGTCAAGTTCAGTGACTGATCCTGCAGTCCTTTTTTGGTTTTGGTTTTGCAGGATGTTATTGTTGAGTTCAGTTTCAAGCATTGGTAAAACCACTGAAATTCCCAAAATACAAAAGTCAAAATGTCTATCTTACTTTGTGTCTCTTGCAGTCTTTGATCATGGTATTTGCTCACCTGGTTCATTCTCAACTTGAACCACTACTAGAGTTTCTTTGTAGTCTGCCTGGGCCAACAGGCAAGCCTGCCCTGGAATTTGTTATGTCAGAGTGGATGAGTCGACAACATTTGTTCTATGGACAATATGAAGGCAAGGTCAGGTAAGGTGTCCCTTGATCACATGTATGCCTTGAAATACTTAAGCATGCTCATACCTTTCATTTTAAAAGAATCCTGTGTCATTGTAGATAGTTGTTTGTTCCTGGTTTTGCTTTAATAACCTGCTCTTTGAACAAACCACTCTGCTCCAGATTTGTAGATAAGGGGAAACTATAGTTTGTTCTAAAGTCTTGTAAATAGGATGACAGTAAGAATGGAGCTGATCTTCAAGTATGTGACTTTTACAATTTTCAGCTCTGTAGCCCTGTGTAAACTCCTCCAGCATGGTATCAATACAGATGACAAGCGACTGCAGGATATCAGGGTAAAGGGAGAAGAAATATTTAATATGGAAGAAGGAATACGCACACGATCAAAAGCAGCTAAAAGTAAGTGTTAAAATATTCTCTCAAGATTGATTCAATGCCAGAAGTAAGAGGCATAGAAAGTCCATTAAAATATGCTACAACTCCCATCAAAACCAGTGGGACTTAAGTGCCACTGACAGAGAATTAAAAGCTTTGAAAGTTATGACATGTACATCTTTTCCTGGTCTTTTTCAGACTAATGTACAATGCAAGACTTACACAGACATAAGAGATTTGATAGTAGTTGAATGTATTAAATGCATGTTGGTCAGAAACAGTGAACAATTGCTGACTTATAAATAGCAATCGTATATAGGAGAAGAGTGCCATCTTTTAAATAATAAGCTAAAGTGATGATGACTGTGCAAAGGATTGGCATTTAGTCATCCAGTTCTCCCTGATGCTGCAAATGTAACTGTTCAACAGGATGTATGCTCAGTCATTAGTTTAGAAAACAGTGTTAAAGGGATCATAGTGAATGTATAGTGTTGAAAAGAGTTGACTACTGCTGCTTTTTGTGACAACTTTAAAAACTAAAGAGTAGCAGATTTGGAATGCCTCTTCAGACAGTTGTGAACGTTTACGTAATTGCATCGAGTTTTCTAAATTCTTAGCTGTATGTATATATATTTATTTTCTCTGTTTCTCTCAGATCCTGAACGCTGGACAAACATTCCTTTGTTAGTTAAAATCTTAAAATTGATAATAAATGAACTTTCTAATGCAATGGAAGCAAGCGCTTCTCGACAAACTGCTGCAGAATGGAGTCAAGGTACAACACTGATGTGACTTTCAATCTTTATGGTGGTTATCATTTGGTACCATCCAATATGTTGCAGTGGTAAAGAGTTTCAGACTAAATCAGGGAAGACCAGGTTCACGTTTCCATTCTGACATGAATCTCACACTAGGGCCCGTCACTCTCTCTCAACCTAGCCTACCTCACAAGGTAGTTGTGATGATAAAATGGAGGTATAGGGACCCAAGTATGCTGCAATGAGGTCCTTGGTTAGATATAAATGTAATATGCTAAAATATATGACTGCTGCCTCTGTAGCACAAAATGTCAGCTATGCCCGCATGAAGTGTGTGTGTGTGTGTGTGTGTGTGTGGTTTTATTTTTTTAACCCATAAAGCATAGAGAATGCTTACATGTTGTGGACAATCTTAGATTTGCACTAAGCTGCATGAGAGTTCAGGTGTTTAGAGAATAGGAGTTCTGGGAATAGGTCTTCCTACTTAGCAGTGAGAGCTCTGCCCCCTTTATATGCCCCAATTCTATGTAATTTTCCTCAGTGACTAGAAATACTAAGTATTCCATGAAACAAATATTTTCAATTAGAAGTACAGTATGCAAATTACTAACCAAAATAATATAACAAATTTACTTGGCAATAAATACAATTTAAAAATAGTACTTAATTGTAGGTATATGTGCTTAGAATTGAGCTTTCTATGTACCTATATAGAGCATTCCACTGTCAACCATGGCACTTTCAGTTTCTTTTTCTTTTTGGTGAGAATTGCAGCTTCCTTGGCTTGCTCAGAAATGTACAGCTCTGTCCAAATTGAAATTTCCAGTATGCCTCCTAGTTAAAAAGTGATGTCCAGGCAAAAAGTGATGTCCACATCAAAGCAAAACAAAAACAAAAAACACACTCCTCATGGCAAAACTATTTCTCTCTTAATTAACAGAGGAATCCAATGATATGTGGGAAGATCAAGAAGAGGAGGAGGAAGAGGAGGAGGAAGGGTTAACAGGGCAGCTATTGTCTGATATTCTTGCTACAAACAAGTATGGTGAGCAAAGCAGTTCTAAACTTATGAAGATTATTTGTACAGGGAGAGGTAGACCCAAACCTTTAATAAAAGTGACTTGTATAAGAACTGAAATAACACCAATTTATTTCTTTTTCCAAATGTATTCAGTGTCTAAATAAAAGTGTTGTAGTTCATTTCAGTGCAAAAAGTGTATGCAAAAAAGACATATTTCTGTAATTGTGCATCTTGGTGTTTTCTTGGCTGACATATCACATTGTTTGTTTACAGATGATGATTATTATGAAGATGATGATGAAGACGATCCAGATGCACTGAAGGATCCTTTGTATCAGATAGACCTACAGGTAGGTTGAATGATTAAGATTTCATTGCTGTTTACTAATCTTTTAAAATACCGGTACTTATTGTAATAAATACTTATTATAATCTTTTAAAATACTTATTCAAATACCTGGAATACAGTTAACACTGTTGAATACTGACTGTTAAATATTTATTCTCATCTGTTTAACATGCCCTCACAACAGCATGAAGCTACTGTAATTAACTTTGAAAGCTTTATCTCACAGTAATGTATAGCACCACACATAAGGCTGAAGAAAAATATCAGTACATCCATCTGGTGGTCAGTACCGGTAAATAAAAGGACTCAGAAAGAAAAATCTAGATGCCAGACAGTGGTCCTGAATATTGGGATGTAATAGTGCTCTTCTGCTGTTCTTTAAAGAGAAAAGCTTTTAAAATCTTGTGACAGGAAGCATCTGGAGTTCTAATTTTGAGTGGGAAAATGACTGAAAACGTTCTGCTTCTTTCCCCCTTCCCAAACTGCTTTGCTGTTATATTATCCCAACACATATTTTGTAACTGGTGGTTAATGCCATAGTTGCTGTAGTCGGTGGAGGGTATGTATTTGGAGAGGAAGGTTAATCTTTCAGGAAAGTTTCTTTTAACAGCAAGAGAGCTATATAATACTGAGTGATGTATAAGAAAATGAAATAAATCAAAATTGAAATTAGAATTAGATAAAACTCCTCTTTGGGGTTAAAATGCAATCATTTATTTTAAAATAACTGGTAAAATCATACCAAAACAAAATAAACTAAAACAACAGAAGCAATAAAAGCAAAGCAGTGACAGATTAGTACAGGTATTAGTCTTAGTCTTAGTATCTGACAGGGAGCAGTTCAGGTGGAAAAATAAAAAGGTCTTTTGCCTGGCATGAAAAGAACATTGGAGTAGGCACAAGGCGTAAGGGTTTAAGACCTTCAAACTAAGGTCTTGAGTATTTTATATTGTTATCACTCCCTTACATTAATATATTGTTCTTCTGTATTATAGAATAATTTCACGTATAAATAATTGTGCAGTATCCTGTGGAACTGAATTGACAACTATTTGTCTTCCTTATAGGCTTACCTTACAAACTTCTTATGTCAGTTTGCACAGCAGCCTTGCTATGCAATGTTCTCAGACCACCTCAATGAGAATGAAAGAAGAGTTCTTCAGACCATTGGCTTATAAATCCTGAGCATTGTGAACATATCTGGAAAATATTTTTCTGGTTTATTTCACGTTTTGTGACTTGAAACATGAAACATCCTCCATTATTCGCCAGATGTGATTATCTTTATTTTGAAGAACTGTTCCTCATCTTATCATGATGTAGGGTTAAGAGAAGGATTGTTGAAGGTAACAAGAGGCAGATGTGCATAGAATTTTGCACACTGGATTTGCACAATGGGAACACTTTTCTTCAGATCAGCTTTTCGGGAGAAAATTAAAGTATCGTGCCCTAAAGCCAACTTTCTCTCCTCCACTGAAAAAGCACTTCACTGACTTTTCACAGCACAGCTTAATGAAATGAGGAAGACATCGCCTTTCCTTCGGATGTGTATTGAAACTGGGAAGTTTTGTCCCACTTTGCACTTCTGTCACACAGGGTAAATTATCTTGATCTTACCATATGACATCTTTTTACAGACACTTGAGTGGAAATGGAATCCACTTACAATACAAGAGCTTGGATTAAAACCTGAAAAATAAAATTGTTTACCGTTCATATATAGAAGTAAATGACTCCTATCTGAGCTCCGTTATTCTCATGATTCTTTACTAAAGCTATCATGCACCCATACTGAGCAGCTTGCTAAAAACTCAGTTCCTGTGGTTACTGATGACTGGTTTTGCAACCAAACATTTTTATACAAAATCTTGATTGTATTTAACTTGTCTATTTACTCCATGAATACAGCTTTCATATACTTTTTGCTTCCTTCACATACACAAATCACAATATGGCTAAGCTGTAGTCCACAAATTAGTATGTGTATTTTTATAGGGCCGTAAAATTAACATTTACTGGCTAATCTGCAAGTACAGTGATGCATCTCACAACACCTCTTTGCCTTTTTCTCCCTTTTTGGGAAAGAAATTAAAAATAAAACTGTTCAAATCTCCATTGTTATCATTCTTTTTAAAATATCCAGGTAACAAAGTCGCATCCTTTGGTAATCTCACGTGTGAAAAGCATACCAGCCTTTAATTGCCACTGCATTGAACGAGGTATAGGCATCTTTAATTTGAGGTATTGCACAGCTTGTTTCACTGGTTTTTATGTTAAAGGTTATATGAGTCTTCCAAAATTAAACCCAAATTTAATGATGTAATTTAATGATGTCATGATCTATCAACTTTATAAAAACACAGTGGAGACAGTGCTTGTGTTTATTACAACTGAAGACAGTTTGGATGAGATACTGTATGATGGAGGAGAGTGATGGCTGCCAAGTCTAAAAACTGGATTTATAATACTTTATTCATGTTCAATGGATAAAATTTAATGAATCATGAGAAGCTGGAAGTTTGGGAAGTGTTTCAGTTTGATAGCTGTCAGAGCTTTCAGCCCCAACTTGAGACTTCAACTGCGTAATTGCAGGACAGTGCCAAGGAGGAAAAAGCAGTAGGGGTTCAGCAAGGGAAACAAAATCACAAACTTGCTGGGGCCAAGCTTAGCTTTGCATGCTGAGTGTAAAAAAGAGACTGTTAATTGAGGGACCAATATTAAGTGTAATTCAATTTGAATGTGTGAGCACCCTCCCCGTAATTCAATTTGAATGTGTGAGCATATTTGGACCAGGTTATTATTTATTCATCAATGAATTGCTATTTGCATATGCCTTAAGGCAATTTACAAATATACCATAAAACCAGCTAAAATAGTTTTAAGAACAGTACAAAAAACAATTGAAGGTAAGTTTATTTTGTATTTTTGTTAAATCTAATTGAGATACAGTATGTAGGATGCATGTCTCTCCAACTCAAGTTGTTTCCTGACAGCATTTTTATACTCAAGCCTAATTTGCCAGTAAGAAGCAGTCTCGTTTAAGTTCTGTTCTGCATTAGAGGCTGTTGCCTGAGTTAGAGTTTTACAAAATAATAAACTTTTTTAAAAATCTGCAGATCAACAATGTCTAATTTTCTTTGTAGTACCGGTATCAGAAGCTATAACTTCGCTTTCTTATTGTCGGTCCATACCAACTTAATCTATTATTGCACAACATGATTTAAAAAAATGCTTACTGCATGAATTTTTTTTTAAAATAACCTGTTTGCCATGGATCCACTTCAAGAAGATTGCAAAATAGCAGTTAACCACATGAGTATCTTCAGGCAAATATTAGGCTAGGGCAAAGAAGCTGAAGTGAAAGCACTAGTCTGAACTATAAGTCATCTCTCTAGGGGGTGGCATAAAACAATGTAATTTCTAGCACTCCACAAATTTAGGACCACTGTGCCAAGACAAAACATAGATAACTGACATTCTTGTGAAGTTAGCCATCTTAAATGTCTTTTCCTAATAAAAACCTATTTATATATGTTAAGTACAGTGAGGGGTATTCCTCCTACTTATTCCTGTAACAACCATCTAGGACTCTAGGTGGCAAGACTGGAGATAGCTGAGAAAAAGATTTTTTTTAATAGTTTATAAACCATTTCTAAATTGAAGCTGAATTTAGACTATTTTATGGAAATAATGTCAAATAGTGACACCAACTTCTTGAAGAGGGCTCTATCGAAAGCTATGACATTTGCAATTCTTAAAAAGTAAGCTTTGTTTTTATTGTCTTGCCAAAAATATTTTGTTGAACTATAAAAAAAAATGCCTTAAGGCTTTTTTGTGCAAGTTAGGAAACTTGAAAAAAGACCAGTTAGCTGAAAACAATCTTGTGACACAACCAACTTTAAAGACCACAGATGGGATTCAACTGCTAGCACAAGGATTTTTGCTTGTGCAACAGGAATCTCCTCCCCAAATATGCTCGAGAGGGTTGAGGGAACCCCCAGAGCACATTTAGGGGAGCACACATTGGGTTGGGAAAGGGAGAAAAGGTTCCATTGTGCAAGATTTAGTGCTATGTTTGGTTCTACCCCAAGTGTGAAACATCTACCTGAATTGTTTCCCTTCTGTTTCCTTTTCTAAGGTATGTCTATAAAATGTTTTACATAGGAGAACTGTAAAAATCACAACATCCTGTGTTTGAAGTACATAAAGCTAAAATGTAATCTCAGGAGTTAATAGCTCAGGATAGCATATTAAACTATTATTTAGGATACTAGAAACAGCTTATGTCTCATACATTCACTGTCCTTTAAAAAGTCTCATCTTGTAATCTTTGCACACTAAAGGATGGACTTGGAGTACCTCATGTTTTTATTGCTCCTTAAAATGAATGCCTGCTATGCATCTATGCCAGACTCCTTGATGAAAGAAAATGCAAGCAACTTCCCCCTTTTTATATGTATTTATCTTGCTGAGGAACTCTCAGAGCTTCATATAAATTGAACAGAGGTTAGAGCTGGTCAAATGCAATTTTAGAAACTGAACTAAAGCTATCCATAAATATTGTTTGTGTCTTGTTTCTGTGTAGATCAAATTTAATAAACACTATATATGTTCAATGTCTGCTTTATTCTACACACAAAAGCCTTTCTGTGCTCATATGCATCTATTTGCTTAAATGATGCAGGAATTGCCTGCCTGCATTCAGACGACTAATCCTGGATATGTTCTGTATTTAGTTTTACAACAAGGCTTACCATTTGGTTAACTTTGCACTGTTGTCTGGCCTGCATCTGTACATGTGCATGTTGCCTTATCAATCTAGCAGGTAAAGAACCATAATGACAAGCAATTTAGAGTGGAATTCTATTCATGTTTACTCAGAAGTCCTCCATTGAATGTGTATTACTCCCAACTAAGTACATAGGACTGTAGCCTTAGTTCCTGATGTGCTTTAGCCCTGGCAGGGATAAGTATAATACAATCCAGGCTACATAAGGGCTCTCGGGAAAAGATAACTGGAAGGATGTACCGGTATTTATCTGATAAGAGAATTTAATTGCCATAAAATTGTTAAATACAAGGATGCGGTATCTTGCCCTCCAGATGTATCTCCCATCAACCTCAACCACCATGGCCAATGATCCACTACTGGAACCATTAGTTCCTCAGCACTGGTTTAATAGCTACTAGCTAGCTGATGTTAGAAGGTGTGGCACTGATGCCTAAAAATTAGATCTATTTGTGTGGCCATACAGCCGCTTCTGGCAAACCAGAGCAGCGCATGGAAACACCGTTTACCTTCCCGCTGGAGTGGTACCTATTTATCTTACTTGCACTTTGACGTGCTTTCGAACTGCTAGGTGGACAGGAGCTGGGACCGAGCAACGAGAGCTCGCCCCAATGCGGGGATTCGAACCACCGACCTTCCGATCAGCAAGCCCTTGGCTCTGTGGTTTAACCCACAGCACCACCCGCTTCCCTTAGAGACCTTAGCACCTTAGAGACCAACTAAGTTTGGTCTGGGACGGTATAAGCTTTCGTGTGTATGAAAAAGTGCATGCACACCAAAGCTTATACCCAGAACAAACTTAGTTGGTCTCTAAGGTGCTACTGGACAATTTTTTAATTTATTTCGACTGCATCAGACCAACATGGCAAACTACCTGAATCTTAATGAGAAAATTCAAGTTAAGACTGGTTTTTCTGGATTTGCTTCTTAAGGGTTTAAAACCAGTGTGGAAAGCAGGCTGTTTTTCTCGGGGCTTATAGAGCAGAGAAGGATTTTCTGTTTGCTAAAGATGGTTAAATCCTGTTTTTTGTTTCTTAAGAACGTTCGAAGAGCCCGGCTGAATTAAAACAAAGGCGCATGCAGTCCAGCATCCTGTGCTCACAATGGCTAGCCAGATGCGCTCTCCTCTCCCCGCTTGCGATTCCTAAACTGCCTCAGATACTAGTAGACATGGAAAGTCCTATTCTCCATGAATTTGGCTAACGCCCTTTTAAATGTTGGTGGCTGAATGCCACAGTTTAACCAAGAGCTACATTTCTTGCATTAACTCTCCGGCACAGTGCTCTTATTTATCTTTATGCCCATTTCTGAGAAGCAAATATCCAGGTCTTGTCTGGCCCGCTGGGAAGAAAGAGCTGCACGTCTGGCCCGGTAGGACCTTCAATGTGGCGGTTCCTAATATTTTTTTTTTTAAAAAAAGCTCGGGGTCTTCTTCGTTGCGTCTGTTCTTTGGGGCATCTCTGAAACCGACAGATGCTAGCAGAGGCAAACAAAGGCCGTTTTTAGGCGACGTTTCTGCGCGGCTGCTTCATTCCGCCTTCTGGTTTACGGCACAGCCCTCCGAATACCGGCCTCAGAACGCGCTTGGCATGCTGGGGATTGTAGTCTCACGTGGCCACGACGACGACTAAAAGAGCTCCTGGGTGGCGTCAGTTCCTCTAGGCGAGACGGGAATGCCGGGAAGTGTAGTTTATGCTCCGTCCTGGCCGCTACCGGCCGTCGTTCGCCCTCCTCTCAAGCCCGGGCCATGGCGGATGCGGCTGGCTCGGGCGGGCGCTCCAAAGTGGCGCCCAGCGTGGATTTCGACCACAGCTGCTCGGACAGCGTCGAATACCTGACTCTGAACTTCGGGCCCTTCGAGGCCGTGCACCGGTGGCGCCGCCTCCCGCCCTGCGACGAGTTCGTCGGGGCTCGGTGAGGAGGCTGGTGGGGTGGGGTGTCGCTGAGGGGGAGCCCCGAGGGGGCGGCGGCTGACGGGTTATCGGAGGGATAAATAAGGCCTTTTCTCTCTTCTTCGTCCTCTCAGCCGCAGCAAACACACCGTGGTCGCCTATCGAGACGCCATCTACGTCTTCGGCGGGGATAATGGGTGAGTCCTCCTCCCGGGAATCGACCCCTTGGATACCCCGTGGCAGGCAGCAGTTTATAATCCCCAGGTCTTGATCCCAGGTCGCCTTCGCGTAGGCGAGGCTGATGCCGCCGTCGCTTTCTCTCTCCCTGCCCCGTGTTGCCTTTTAGCAGTGCGATGGGGGGAAAGTTTCCACAAACTCCCCAGCCCTCCCCACCACTGTCTCCCTACCAGAAAGGCTCCCCTGTGGAACTGTTGCTTGTCACGCGCTTTATATGCGCAGGAGCCCCGCTAGGGGGGGAAAAACAAACGAGTGGCAACCCTAAACCCAACTGGAAAGTGTGCGGTGATTGATGGGGAAGGTTTTTTTGCCGGAGAGATTTGCCGTGCAAATCAAAAGCTACGCTTGCAAATCAAAATCTTTTGGTTTCTGATGTTTGGTATCTAAAACATGAAATAGGAAAAAACAAATAGCAGCCCAGAGGAGCTGAATTTGCTGTTGTGCTTTGGGGGTGAGGGTAGGGGAATACACACACACACACATTATTATTATTATTATTTCATTTTATAATGTATATAAAACAGAGAGAACAGTTATAACAACAGGCAAAAATTAAAAGACGAAAAACAAAGCTATAAAATAGGCATGTAGTAGTTGCATGTGAGTTAAAATAACAAATGAAGACTTGTCCACTTTATCAGATCATCAAGCATCCTTCCAGCTTTGTCAGGCTTGTGACAGGGGTTGCCCTGAAAATGATGGTTCCTCTGTATGTGTCATAAAGGAATGCCAAATCATATTATAAGTGTCTAGAGGTTCGGGGGGGGGGGCGTTACTGGATTGTTGTTTTTATTTTGATTATATATTTTGTGGTTTTATATTTTGATTTTGTTCTGTGAACTGCCCTGAGACCTCCAGGTATAGGGCGGCATATAAATTCAATAAAGAAATAAATAGTCCTTGTCAAAAGCTCAAATTATGTGTGATTTTAGCAACTGTTTTCACAAATTACAGTTAACAGAGATCAACCTCTAGTTTTGGTTTCTGCTGAATATAAAGAAGTTCTGACACTCTCTACTAAGGAAGCAAAAAACCAAAAGCCTATTTATTATCTTTTGTTTTCTTATGTTTGGTATCTAAAATCTCTGTTAGTGATAATAGCAATCCAGGCAATATGGGAATAATAACAATGTTATTATGGGTAGTATTAGTATAATGGGTAGCATTAACTATCAACACAAAGATACTGGCAGCATATAAAACTAACAGTAAAAACTGAGTATTGCCTTGTCTCCAACATCATTCCCCACTCTCATGGGGACAATAATATTGAACCGTATTAGTCATAAGCTGCTTCCTCTTAGCCCATCCCCAGCATTATGCCATCTTTATCCTCAATCTAGAATTTAACTGTCCAATAGTATTCAGCAAGAGCTGTTGGCAAGGCTATTGAGTGGTTTAGCCTACCAGGATTATATTCCACTGATCTTGCGCTGACTGCCAATTTGCTACTGAGCCACATTCAGAGTGGTAGTAATGACTTATCAAGTCCTGTACAACTTGGGATTTAAGTATTTGAAGCATCGCCTTACATATTGACTTGCTGATGTGGTAAGATCATTGGTGGGGGACAATATAAGTCTACTATGCAGGAAGCTGGGAAAGGACCCGCTCTGTGGTGGCACCTTAACTATAAAATGCTCAATGGTTTGGGATGATGCCTGCAAATTACTAAAATCATGAATTTTCCTTCACTGTCTCGTATGATAAACTGTCATTATTGCCACTATAATAAAGAGAAGGCAAAGACTTCAAAGATAGCTAGGAAAAATCATTTGCAAACAAAATAACCCTCTGTCCTGGTGTTGTCATATCTCTCCCGTAACTGCTGAAACTCGGTAAGATATTAGAAGTGGATATGCTGGAAGAAATTTATGTTTAAAAGCATCTTGATTATAAAATTTGGATCTTGATTATGGGATTCAAAGCAAGTGGTAGAATTATTGTGGGAGAAAATTGCAATCTTGACTTAGTCCATGTTGAGGGATGGCAGATCTGTATAATTTCTCAAAGCAATTTACTAATAGAGACAAATGCACATTATATGTGTGTGGCAAATTAGTAAACAGTAATTAAATCCAAATTATGATAGGCATAGCCTGGACGGTTTCAGCAAATAATAAATGTGTAATATTTTAGCAAATCAGTGTAATAGCTGGTAAAGTTACAGTAATTGTAATATAAACAAGTGGTATAAATAGCAACATTTGCATATATTGCTTAGCCATTGTTTGGGTTAACCATGGTTCAGCAAACTTCAAGCCATCTCACAGATGAGAAAACACACTATGGCTTGTTTCAGCAAATCTTGGTTTGTGTTTTGTCTGCTCTTGTCTTATGCCCCTGTAGCTTGGCAAAGTCTGGGGCAGAGTAGCCAAACAAACCAATGTTCATCAAGATGGTTGTATTCAAACATAATGATAGGCCATAGTTTTAAAAAGCCAAAATTTGTAACCCACCAACAAACAATGGTTCAATATTTTGGCTTGTTGCCAGAAAACAAATCCTGGTAAGCCGATAGGCTGGTTCAAATATTCAAACAAACTATACTTTGGTTAAACAAACCAAGGCTTTGTGTTGTGAGTGAACCAGGCCAATGTGAATTACTGTGTTTGCTCTCATTTGTTTTGGGTACAAAGCATCTCTTTTGTACTGTCTGCTGCTTAGAATGGTTGGGGACTAAAAACTAAATAATGTGGAGGCCGGCATTATGCCTGTATATTTCATGTTATATCTGAGGATAACTGTATATATTATTTCCCTTATTCTGAAGGAAAACCATGTTGAATGACCTATTGAGATTTGACGTGAAGGACTGTTCTTGGTGCAGGTACAGCTATATTTCTAGTGAATATTTCATATATTATTTTGGCATCCATTTTAAAGCCTAACCGATTAGACCTTCTAAATGGCTGACAAAATTAGATATTATTGGCATGCTGCATTTTTTTAATGGCTAATGTATACTTGATAACTATCTACTGTGGGTTTGTAATCAAATTACGTTGAAGTGTTATAGATGGGGAAAGAAGGGCAATTTTGAAACTTGTAATAAGGCCTCAACCCTTTGTTTATAAAATTAGGATACAATCCTAAACTTGGAAGTTTGCTAAAAATCTATATTTACAATAATGTTTTCCTATAGTAAAACAAAATATATCTAACGGCTGCTTTTTTCTGCAGTTCGAAGACTCTAAAATATTCTAAGAAAATTCTCAAAATACCACAAATTACATGCATCTGTAACAGTGTGAAATGAACAAATTATTTAATCAGATTAGAGTCAATAGTGCAATAGAAAATGCACTTAAAATGCACACCAAACTATGAATATTTAAATATCCTTACAAATAAAATATTGTCACATTAATGAGTACTCTTGCATTTGTACTGCTTTGTGTTACATTGCGCAGGGCTTTTACTACAGGCACCCCTCCAGCACCCAGATATCACCATTCAGCAGTAGTCTATGGAAGCAGTATGTTTGTATTTGGTAAGTTATTAGTAAGCTACATCATTATCTGTGAGCAAGTCTGAATAAATATACGTTTGAGGTCTTGCTGGATTTGTGAAAGAGCTGTCCAGCAAATAATAATGCAAGAATTGACAAGTGGAATCATAAAAGTGTTTGTGCCATCATATACCTGTAGTAGATAATTGCCAATTTGCTAGTTTTGTAGAGAGGGCACACAACCTAATTCAAACAGGTAGCATGAATACTATCCAAACGAACAGCTTAATTCTTGATAATTTATGTATTCAGGATACTAAAATATATGAATAATGCTGTATTGAGCAATGGAAATTGTAGATGATCATGAAAGCATACAGATGCAGTAGATCAAAACTGTGTGTGTGTGTGTGTGTGTGTGTGTGTGTGTGTGTGTTTTAAAAAAAGCATCAACTTAAAGTTCAGCCAGATAAACATGCCTGATAACTTTTTTTAAAAATTACCCAGAAGTATCAGGTGAGTCTACCCCAGAGCTTGGTTATCAGCTCTTTTATATGCTGCATCTCACAGGGACAAAACAACATAGGGCTCCGCCAGACTAGTATTTTTGGTATATGTATTCTGCAACATGCCATTGGTGGTATACCATTTTTGGTATATGTATTCTGCAACATGCGATTAGTGGTGGACTGGCCACCTGGCATTTTTCTTCATTCATTTTTCTGTGAGACTTCCCCAGTGTTACTGCATTATTGCCATCTGGAGGGACACTCCTATTACACTTGTGGTATACAGCTACAAAATGCTGATGATTCCCCCCCCCCCTGATTTGTGGAATACAATGTTTCAGGGTATCAGTAGGCGTTTACAAGCCACACACAGATTGAAAATCAAACAGTACATTTACCCCAAAACATTTGCAAGCACAAACAGTATAGAAAGCAGGATCACGTAGAAGTGCCTCAGTATAATCATGAGCAGAAATCATTAGGCATGAGTGCACAATAAAAGACATTGGATGAGGCCATAGTCTGTCAGCCTTTCACCTTACCATGTCTGCCTCGCATATTATTACCCAGCAACAGCAGCACCTTAATGGCCACCTTTTACAAGGTGAAGATGACTCCATGGCTTTTTCCTTTAACTTCTCCAACACCCTGTCTGCACATACATGGAAATGCTCTGGTGTCTTTTAGGCTATACGTCATCTGGTAAAAGAAAAAAATGTAACTTCTCCAGGAGTTTTGGGCTGTGATCTCTACTGATAGCTACAGTATATAGCAGTCTGCACCCCAGTTGGTTTGCCTTGTTCAACTCCATAATTTTATTAAATAATATTTTCAATCTGAAATTGTGCCTAATATCCCTTTTACTGCAATCACATTATCATCATCTAGGTGGCTATACTGGAGACATCTATTCCAATTCCAATTTGAAGAATAAAAATGATCTTTTTGAATACAAGCTTGCAACTGGTCAGTGGACTGAGTGGAAGATTGAAGGAAGGTAAAAGCCTGTGCATCAGTGTAAACCTTTTAAAATGAGATTGTTATTATACTATAGTGAATATGATTGTAAAGCCTGCAATGTATTGTCCTTTTTAAAAAAAGCATCAGTGCTAGTCAGCCAATAAACAACAGCAATTTTTGCACTGTTTAAATTCAGTAAACTCCACTCATGGAGTTTTTAGGACCCCACCCCCAGTGCTATGCACCACAGCCTAACCCATTCAGCAGGGTCCCTGACCCTCAAGCAGTAGCGTAGTGTGGGGGCCCCAGGGGGGCAATGCCCCCATGCCCATCCGTCAGCTGACAGGTGGCTGGGTGAGCGCAGAGAGTGCTCTTCACCCTCTGTGCCCCTGCTCTAGTTTGGCAGCGGTGAGGGCTGGGTTAGCATGCTCCATCCCTGCTGGGGGCGGGCAAGCACATGCTCCTGCACCCAGTGCCGGCAGACAGCACTTTGCCACTGCCCTTGAGAGCCTTATGTGGGGACTGCCATGTTGTGAGTAGGGGCACAGGAATGTTACCTTTTCCCTTCTTCTGGCATTTCTCTAGATCCAGTTCTTAAAGTTTAGATACTACTAACCACTTCTTTAAGCATCAAGGCAAATATTGGGGGGTGGCGAGATATTCAGTGGAAGTTTACTCAGAGTGGACTAATTGAAAATAATGGATCTCACTCAGATGTGTTCATTTATTTCAGTGGGTCTGTTCAGAGGAAAACTTAGTTGAATACCACATATTGCCTTTATTATAAATGTGTGTTCACGTTGTCAATGTAAAATGATTGATAGGTCTGTTCTTATTTCAGATTACCTGTTGCCCGGTCAGCTCATGGTGCAACAGTCTATAGTGACAAATTGTGGATCTTTGCAGGATATGATGGGAATGCGCGGTAGGTAGCATTTTTCTGGTCTCTTCTGGTTCACACACAATAATCCAGCTTCAGTATTGCTAAATATGAAACAGGGTTTGTTGTCTTTCTGAGTTGTAACAAAAACTCTTCTCTCTTAGGACATCTGTGCTAGGTCCTACTGTTTTCTTAATTAGTATTTTAAGTTTCGAGTCGGACTATGATGACATCTAGAAACTTGTAGTCAATAAGACCTTATCTGGCATGTGTGCAGCTTATTGAGCAACTGAAATTGATGTGAAGGAAGATCAAATAACATGTTTAAAGTAGTTTTGAAATATGTTCACTGTTGGGAATTGATAATTCCCATCCTTTAGAGCCTCTTGTTCAGACAAGAACAAACTAGAAGTAATATACTTTGTGCCAAATGCCTTGCTAAGCACTTTTATTTATTTAAACATTAGAAACCACATTTTCATAACATACAGAAAGGCAGTGTAACTCATAAAATGAGGCAAGAGTATGAGTTCCACAGGACAGGGCTTGCCACACTGAAGGCTCAGTCCCTAATAAAAGGCTGGCTGACGTCAGGAATGTGGGGAGCAGCACAAAGTAAGTGGTTAATTCCCATACTGTCTCTCCATTTCATATTCCCCTCTCCTCACAGTTGCTTTTTGTAGGGGGAAAGGTGAGAGATGTTTGTTGCATGCATGTATCTCTAATGTCTTGATTGGTCTTTATTCAGTCTCCAAATTGGAAGGAATCTTATTGTATATGTGAAAGGAGTAAAATATACTCCAGTCTGGTTGTGATCAGCTTTTAAAGAGTATTTTAAAATTGATCTTTCCTCTTGATGCAGACTCAATGACATGTGGACCATTAGTTTACAAGACAGGGATTTAACTTGTTGGGAAGAGGTAAGAGGAATGGATATTTTAAAAAGTAACTATTCATTTTAGTGCTTGATATAGTTTGTGTCACTTATCTGATCGAGAAAAGCTTAGTCTTGTCAAAATTAAATTCCTCAGTAACAGTGAAGGTTAACCATTTCTGCAGATATACATTTATAATGGAGCATTTGCCACACATTCTTTATTGAATCCAAGGGCCCACGAATTGTGGACTGGTTTGGGTTATCACAGAGCCTTCTCATAGAATCATAGAATTGTAGAGTTGCAAGGGACCCCAAGGGTCATCTAGTCCAGCCCCCTGCAACGCAGAAATCTCAGCTAAAGCATCTATGAGAGATGGCCATCCATTCTCTTCTTCCAAGTTCTTTGCACTTGCCAGAGAATTGGGGAAGAGGGAGCTTGTTGTATCAAGAGCTTAGCAGCACAGCATGAGAAGCCTTTCTCTTCCCCCGCCTCCTTCAGGTGGAGAGGAAGGTGTCTTTTAGTGCTGAGCAAGGGTTCTTGGTAGAGAACCATGGATACAGAAGGCTGTTTGGATCGTTCCCAGTTTGGAGAAAATATGGAATAGCATGCTTTTTAATTTTAATAAAAGGGGAGATGCATTCAGGTGGACCCAAATAGCTTGAGCCACCAATAGATATTGCTTACATACCGGTACTTCCAACATTTCTTCACAATAACAAGGGCTATGAATTTACTAAAGCTGAATGTTTTCAAAGCTTAAAACTTTTTCAGGATTCTGAAATCTACTCCTGCATATTTGCATGACCTAAACTTACATATTCATACAACCGAACACCTGTGCTGCTATCCTTCTCAGTTGATGTCTTTACTGCTTAAATCAGTAGTTTAAGTTAAATAATGACTGAATTATATATGTTTTGGTGTAGTAGTAAACAATGAATAGTTGAATTTGCCAAGAATATTCTTCATCCATATGCTTCATTGTTAAAATATAATTTATCGCCAACATTCAGTGCAAAAACTGTTATTGGTAATATCTTATTACTGAAGTCTCCAAAGTTTCAAACTTAGTTCATCATGTGACACTGATAGTAGAGATCCAATGTTCATAACTAGGTGTGTGCAGTTACTTGGATTCCACCTATGTATCTCCTGGCAGATTGTACCTTAAGTAAACAAGGCTGCAGTCCTGTGCCTGCCTACATGAGAGTAAACCTCGTTGACCTCAGTGGCTCATATTTCTTAGTGGATATGTATAGGATTGTATTGCAAGATATTAGTAAGGTTTGTGTTTTTAATACATTTGGGGCATGTTAACAATTGCATGGTTTGCTAAGAACATAGTTGTTGTATATGTTTTGTATATGTACAGTATATGTTTTGAGTGAGCAGTCCAAACTTGAAATTGACCTTTGGCTTAATTTCAAGATGAAATATGGTCTATTTTGTGTTGCTGCTTTTCAGATTAAGCAAACGGGTGAGATTCCTCCTTCATGTTGTAATTTTCCTGTAGCTGTTTGCAAAGAGAAGATGTTTGTCTTCTCTGGTCAGAGCGGAGCAAAGATCACCAATAATCTTTTTCAGTTTGAATTCAAGGAAAAAATGTGAGTATCAAAATACCCAACCCAAACCAAATTGTGGCTGAATTAAAAACAATACAGGAACAACCATTTTGTGCATGTTCAAAGCACATGTGATGGTGCATGTGTGTGCCATTTTTGGACCCAGACGAGGGTGTAAAAAGGCAGGGCGGACTTATGTGTGCTCTGCCATCGCACGTGACAACCAGGAAGGAAACCCCTACACAAATTGGGGGGTTGCCTGTACTGTGAAATAGAAGTAGTTGAAGTATTTAATGTGATTTTTATAATGTGCCCACAAAAATATGAGGGGGGGGTTCAATTCGTTAGGAAAATGTATGACAATACTAATAAAAATGTAAAGGGGGGCTGTATCTGCAGCTGATTGTCATTTGGACACTGAGTGGAACAGTTTTAAGCCTCTTCTACCTACCCCAGCACTGTGTCTGCTTTTATTTTTTCTGCTCCCATCAAAATTAGTGGGACCTTGAGAGTATAAACTAAAGTCACTTACTCAGACAAAAGCTCGTACTTCTTTCCCATATGTTGCAAATGTTTACATTTATTGCTTACAAACAAAATTCATTGTACCAATGCATTTAAAATAAGTTTATAGCACAATCAGAAATAGCACAATCGTATGTCTGTTCAGAAATAAATCCCACTGTATTCAGGATTGTCATTAGGATTGCAGTCTGAGTGAGTATTGCATCTTAGACAAGACAACAGATCCAAAACACATAATATACACATAAAGGAAAGAGCTATAGAATTGATATCATACTACAGCTTGTGGTATCCTATGAGAATGAAAGATAACATAGTTGTGTATATGGATTCATGTGTGTCTTTAGGGACTGAGCCACTAAAATCTTTTGTTTTCTACTTCAGTTGGACAAGAATTCCGACTGAGCATTTACTACGGGGCTCTCCTCCTCCCCCACAGCGGAGATATGGTCACACAATGGTTGCCTTTGATCGCCATCTCTATGTGTTTGGTGGGGCTGCGGACAACACATTGCCTAATGAACTTCACTGCTATGACGTAGATTCTCAGACATGGGAAGTTATCCAGCCAAGCCCAGATAGCGAGGTAAAAAAAGTATTAAGATTTAAATCTGGTGTGGGGAACCTTTAGCCCTCCAGATGTTGCAGAATAACCTCCCAGAAAGTTGGCATAAGGGGAATGTGGCCTTTGGGTTGAAAAATCTCTGTTTTATATATTTGACAGATACAATGTCTGTTCATGTTGTGTGTCCGTCCCCACCCCCCTGACCTCCCCTTCTAGCTACCAACTGGAAGACTTTTTCATGCTGCAGCGGTCATCTGTGATGCAATGTACATCTTTGGTGGAACAGTGGATAACAACATTAGGAGTGGAGAAATGTATAGATTTCAGGTAACACGTTAAAAGCACTGGTGTTCATCTCATTTAAGATTATAATAGTTATTATTTTTTCCCAATGACCAAGTTTAACAGCAAAGAACAATTTATTTTAAAAGTTTTTATATTTGGCTTCATTCTAAATTATAATGCGAAACTTTAATCAATGTAAGTTCAACCATTTCTTCAACATTTCAAACAATGTTCTTTAAATAACTCATCTTGAAGCATGGCCCTGTGACCAGGAAGACAGTGCCACATCTATGTCAACATTCATATCTATAACAATAGCCTTAGGCAGCTCTCCAAAATAGTTTGATTTTGAAGCCAGTATGAGTTTGCACCCATATGAATAGAAAACAAAGATGTTTAAATGTAACAGGAACTTCATATTAATTTTTGCTGCACCTGGCTGGTATATGCGACCTTCCCTGCCAGAGCATATATCCTTCTACCTGAGCACTTGGCATCTCATCATAGAATCACAAGTACGTCATGGAAATTTGTTATCCTCTGCCTACTTAGCAAAAACCTGATTTGCAAATATAAGTAGTGATGTGGGTGGCTGCTTGAACACAGCTATTCTGAGATGGCTCAGTGCAACAAGCTGTTCATGTGAAATACTTTTATTCTAGCTATTCATATATTCCTGATTTTTTTTTGTATATTTGTGTTGATGTACGTTGAAATTCACTAATACTACACACATTTCAGATAGCTTTCCATGCAGAGTTGCCCCCACTTGGTTATATTTCAAGTGGCCACCTACACCACTGTTGGCACCTGTGAATTAGGCCTGGATGCTTCTTTCGCACTGCTCCTGTTCAAATGTTGTAAGTCATTCTACAGCTGGCTGCTATATACTGCAACAATACATTGGGTCCAATGGCAACTTTAATAATTACACTTTTGTAATATGGCAACGCAACGACAGAACTTTTCCATTTCAGACTTTTAACAGAACTTCAACTCTCATTTTCAGTTTTCTTGTTATCCCAAATGCACTTTACATGATGACTACGGGAGACTGTGGGAAAACAGGCAATTCAGTGACCTGGAATTTGTTCTTGGAGAGGTGAGTGTGTTCTAATGGAAATGTTGAGCAGAAGTTGTTTCCTTCCTGGCTAAAGAGATACAGTTGTGATACAATACTACATCAGATACTTTTAATTGTATACTTTGTTGGAGAGGGAGAGAAACAGATATTGCAAATTGGCTTTTTATGTGCTTTTTCACTGAAGAGTTTTCTCTAAGTATAGGTTATAAGGGTTGGTATGATAGTGGCATATTCCACTGTTATTGGGGAAATAGAGAAACGGAGTAGTACATTGGATGATGTCCAATCAGAGTAGACCCATTGAACTTAAGTTCATTGATTTCTGTGGATATACTTGTAGTATGCTTAACTGGATATTGCCTATTATCTCTGCTTGTCACTTTTTGTACCTCTGGTTTCAGGATTTTAAAGTTGCCAGCCAGAATATGTTAACGTTTGCATGATATCAACATGGATGGTGTAATATTGATGTTGGAAAATATTTAAATAATGCTAGGTTTATACTAGCTATTACACATCTGTAGCAATCTCCTCATTTTGTACAGGCACCTCCCCATTTCGCACAGTTGGCAGGTGCGTGACCGCTGATGCACGTGCCATTTTTGGCATTGCAAAGGGGCAGAACGGGGCGGGCTTATGGGCTTCCCGGTGCCTTGGAACATAACTCCCATGTAAATGGGGAATTGCATGTATTTAAAATGAAAATAAGGGAGTGTGTTTTTGCTGTGTTGCCTCTCATCAGCTGTTACTGCAGTAAGTTAAAAGATTTTAAAATTCAGCTATCTGTTAAATCCTGTAACTGTCAAAGAATGCAATTCTTTTTCTCTCAACTGTTTGACAGAAGGAAGAAAGAGTCCGAGGACATACAGCCATTGTCACAGCCCGCTGTAAGTGGCTCAGGAAGAAAATTACACAGGCAAGAGAGAGATTGAAGCAGGTATGATTTGCTGAGAAGGTTTCCTTGTGGGACGATTAGCTATTACAGCCATCATTGTCATGGCATGCATTCTGAAAAACATTTTGAAGAATTGATTCTGTGGTTAATCTCATGACTTCCAGATTTGCAGTTTCATTGACATGGCACAGCAATTTCTATCAAAAAGGGTGACACATGATTTCTAAGTACCTTCATAAGTTTGTCTTGATAAATTGGAAGACAGAGGCTGTGATTGGATTCCGTTAACTTGGATAAGCACCTATGTCAGAATTGTTTGTTTTGTTTAAGAAACAGGATGTTCTGGGTCAGAGATAGCTAGCCTGATTACCTGAATGCTGTTGGACTATAACTCTCATTATCCCTGCACATTGGCCATCCTGGCTGGGGCTGATAGGAGTTCTAGCCTAACAACATCTGGAGAGCACAACATTGGTGACCCCAGTCTAGGTTTTTAGTACTGAAATTATGTTAAAAACAAAAGTTGGTTTGCCTGATATTGTCTGTACATGGTTAAATGCATGAATAGTTTTAGGGTGTTGTTATGCTGTATGGTTGCCCAGATGGTTCAGTCTTTCCTTGTTCCCATTGTGCTGTTAGAAATCTAAGCAAGATGTTGATGAAGAAGAAGGGACACCCCAGATGGAGACAGCAGGCAACAATGTCAAGCTGTGCCGCCTGCAGCCGCTGCTGGAGGTGACCATCCGGGAAGCTGAAGCCCAGCCTTTTGAGGTGCTCATGCAGTTCCTGTACACCGACAAAATCAAATACCCACGCAGAGGTAGGGTAGCAGAATGGCTTCCTAGGAGAAGTGTACATTTTCTGTCTCAGCCTCTTTCAGAGTTTCTTCACATAATAACCATGTAGTTTCAATCCATAAACACATTGTTATTTATCTGCGCTTCAAGGGCATTTTCATACTATGCTAGTAGAGCCCAATTAAGTTATTCTTAATATTGGAACAGGGAACCTTTCCCTGCCTGCTGTCACACTTTTCTCTCTGTCTTAGGTACATGAAATTGAATTATTATTAATATATATATATATATTTGTGTTGTACAGGGCATGTGCAAGATGTATTGCTAATCATGGATGTGTACAAATTGGCCCTTAACTTCAAACTCTCACGATTGGAACAGCTGTGTGTCCAGTATATTGAGGCCTCAGTCGATCTGCAGAATGTGCTTGTTGTGTGCGAAAATGCGAACAAACTTCAGTTAGATCAGCTAAAGGTAGGTGTGTGCAAGACTGTGAATAAGATTTCATTAAAAAACCCTAGTCCAAATAGAACCAATCTAATTGGTTAAATCCCATTCTAGAACGTTCTGAAGGAGAAAAGACTTGCTGGTAGGTTCTTCAAAGATAACTTGCAGGAGAAATATGGCAGACTTGTGTTTTTCTTAAAGTGGTGGTGGTGTGGTTCTTCAGATGACAAGCAACTATTTGTTTCCTTTAGGAACACTGCCTGAATTTTGTAGTAAAAGAATCACACTTTAATCAAGTAATAATGATGAAAGAATTTGAACACCTTTCCTCAGCTTTGATCGTGGAGATAGTACGAAGAAAACAGCAACCTCCACTTCGGACACATTCCGATCAGCCTCTTGATATTGGTAACG
The DNA here is from genome assembly GCA_034641385.1 of Darevskia mixta. NCBI lineage: Eukaryota > Metazoa > Chordata > Lepidosauria > Squamata > Lacertidae > Darevskia > Darevskia mixta. Next base: position 44,825,932 of record JAWWNH010000029.1, read on the forward strand.
TACTTTCCTTCCTGAATGAAAGATGGTTTGTGGCTCTTGATGAGTGTAAATAATGACCCAGATCCTGAACATGACTGTCTATAGTTGTTGCTGTCATTTAGTTCTGCTTGCAAAACTACTTCAACTCTTTCAAGAGTTGATAGAGGGATGTAGAACAAAATTCAGTAAAAAAGTTATTTTTAAATAAAATGTATCTTAAGAGGATAGTGTAGTGGCACTTGGTAGCTTTTAGCGGGGAGGGAATGGAAATCTGATTGTTGGCTAGCTCTTCCTGATGGTCTGACAAGAGGTTACCTTCCACTAAAGGGTCATGAAGACCAGAGACCCTGTTGCTGGTCTTAGTAGCTGGGTTGAGTAATGGTGTAGCTATTACCCAGATTGAGAACTGGAGTACCTATCAGTATATGGTTCTGCATACATAGTTAGTCCCATGGCATTTTATTGCATAATGCTGGTAGAGGGCCATCCTTAAAATAAAACTCAGTGGCTTGCTGAAGAGAATCATTTGACCAAACTATAGGATAAGAAAGAGTGAAACTCTTAGATACCACTTTTCCATTTGCAAATTCTATTTTTAAGCTATGCTAATCCCCCTCATTACTGATGGTGATCAATTTGGTTGATTTGAGCTGATTATCTCTCAACACCCCTAACAGTGTACTCTCCTATTTAACATCTACATGAAGCTGTTGTGAGTGGTCGTTCGGGGATCTGGAGTGAGGTGTCATGAGTATGCTAATGGTTCCAGTTCTTTTTCTCTCTAACATCTGATTTGGGGGAGGCTGGGCAAACCTTGGACTGGCACCTGGATTTGGCAGTGGGCTGGACAAACTAAGTCAGAATTCTGACAAGACAGAAACACTGTTGGTGGGGTGGTTTCCGATTCTGGGTCTGTGGATCCATCTCTGGCTCTGCATCCGTCTCTGTCACTAGAGACCTAGGTGACCTTGATGCCTTTTACTGCTTTTAGCTGGTAATACATTTACAACCATTACTAGAATGGGGTAGTCTGACATCCACTTGTTGGAAAATCCAGTTTGGATTGCTGCAGTGCACTCTATATGGAGCTGCCCTTTAGGTTGACCCAGAAGCTGCAACTCGTGCAAGATGTGGTGGCTTTCTGCCATCATATTACACCACTTCTGAAAGAATTTTGCTGGTGGCCAGTTAGCTTCCAGGCTAAGTTCAAGATGCTGGTACAAAGCCCTAAACAGCTTGGGACCAGGATGCATAAAAGACTCCTTATATACCCAATCAGTTGTTGTGCTCTGCAGGTGAGGGCATCCTGCAAATACCATCTTATCAGGAGGTCTGGCAGCACCTACCCTTTGGAACTCCCTCCCCCCCTTTCATATCAAAGAGGCACTGTTTGTTGTTGTTTTTCGGTTCCTGTTGAAAACTTTCTTCTTTCAAAAAACCTTCTAAGTGGAGATTTTTATCCCAGACAGTGTCTGTATTGGCTTTGAAACTGTTTTTTTATATATAATTACTGTTTGTATATGTGCAGTTGTTTTTATATGTAGTTTTTATTATATTGTGAAGCCACTTTGAGATGCTTCATAGGAAGTTAAATGAAATAAGTACTGATCATTTTGGACTAAATTTTCCTTTAATAATGTAATATTTTGCTTACTTCCTCCCTCAAAAGGAAGCAATATACAACTTTGACTCATTATTATAATATAATATAATCATATTCATTTGAACTATACATTGATCCATACTTGTGTGTTACATTTTATTCTCTGTATGCTCATGTTCAGGAACCTCATTGATTCAGGATATGAAGGCCTATCTGGAAGGTGCTGGACTAGAATTCTGTGATATAACTCTACTCTTAGATGGTCACCCAAGGCCAGCTCATAAAGCTATTCTTGCAGCCCGCTCCAGGTATGTTCATTTAGATGTTTTATTATGTTTTTGTATATGCTAGAAGCTGCCCAGATTGGCTGGGGCAACCCAGTCAGATGGGCGGGGTGCAAATAATAACATTATTATTAATATTACTAGATCAGTCATTCAGTGGTACAGAGTTATACTTTCAGCTGTTGGGGCTTTACTTCCTCCTTTCATTTCTCTTAGGTTTCTGTTTCCTTTCTGTTCTCCTTGTTCCATTTATGGCATATAGAAGTGAGTTCCTGAATGGAGTTCTGCTGCTGTTGGAATGGGGATCTCTCTTGATGTGTTACGGATATTGAATACACAGTGCAAAACAGATTTGATATCCAGGAACATTGGAGATCCATGTTAAAATAATTGTGCCCTCTGGGTTTGGATGTTGGCTTATATGCAGAGATTGGGGGGGGGAGTATAAAAAGCTGAAATCTGCTCCTGTTCTCACAATCAGGAGTAATGTCAAACAGTCCCTAAGAAAGATATTATCTTACCATAGTCTTTAAGATGCCACAGGACTCTCTGGAAAGCATAGATAACTTTGATTGTAAATTTGACAGAATACCTGTGCCACTACCACACTTAAACTATCAACTTTTGATGGAATGTTTTGCTGAGAGAGGTTGCAGAAATTATTGGGGAGTGAGAAATATTTAAGTACCGTAACTTTTTTCTCTGGGATAGCCAACTTAATGTGTTGCAGGGAAAACAACACTGTCTTGTTGCACCTTAAAAGATTAGCATATTTATTACAGTAGAAACTTGGGTTATGTACCATCCTCCTTACGAACGCTCTGGGTAACGAGCTCCGCTAACCTGGAAGTAGGTGCTCCTGGTAGCGAACTTTGCCCCGGGATGTGAGCGGAAGTGGGAGGCCCCATTAGCGAAAGCGCGGCTCAGGTTAAGAACAGTTTCAGGTTAAGAACAGATCTCCAGAATGAATTAAGTTCGTAACCGGAGGTACCATAGTATAGCAAAAGCTTTTTTGGACCTGAGTCCACTTCATCGGGTGTTTGATGTAAATTGGTCAGCTTGTGCACACATGTGGGGAAGAGAAGTTAGAGGGGAACCAAATGCAAAAAGAATATTAAGAATTATGTAAAAGCAAAACGGATAAAGTGGCAATTGACAAGACAGCGTTGGTTATAACACAAACATCCTGGCACTGGTAAGATAATCAACACATTGTGATAAAAATCCATAAGGTTGTATCTAAAGCAGCAATAACTTATTGCATGAGTCGAACAACAGATTTGTAGACGGCACAGGGGGAGGATGAGGGCATTGTTCAAGTCACATTGTTCAAGTGGAAGTCATTCTGCTTATGCAGTTATTTAGTTTGAAACCACCCACTTTCTGAAGTCAAGCCACAGCATTGAATTTCTTGAAGAATTGTAATACGGCATAAGCTTTCATAGAGCAGAGACTACTTTATAGATGCATGAAGTATACCGTAATCCTAAAGCAAATTTGCTGAAGGAAAGTATAGAGAAATAGATTATTAAGAAATAAATTTAGAAATGCTAGTTAGTTAGTACGCATTAATCATTGTTTGTTCAAGACATGATATGGGATGTGTTTCTGAAAAAGCTTGTTAAAATTCTGCATTTTGATAAGCCTAGACTTAAGCAATTTAATATATAAAAGAGGCATTTAGAAATGCCTCAGGCCTCCCACCATCCACTTTTTTTCTTGCTGGCTAAAAATTAGTGAAACAATCTTATGAAAAGCAGACAGTAGCAGAAAAATGCCTTAATTATTTTGGCTGACCCTGTTTCTTCTTGCATCACCACATTTGCATTTTTTCCAGTTACTTTGAAGCTATGTTTCGTTCTTTTATGCCAGAAGATGGGCAAGTTAATATTTCAATAGGTGAGATGGTTCCAAGCAAACAAGCATTTGAGTCTATGCTAAGATATATTTATTATGGTGAAGTGAACATGCCTCCTGAAGATTCTCTGTATCCTTTATCTGACTATATAGGCTGGAGCTATTTCCTTGATACTTTTATTAAAAATGTACTTAACATTTTAGTGTTTCCAGTTCACACATTTTTGTCAGCTATAAATATGCAAAAACCATACTGAGGTGAACAGTAATTCTTTGTCAACCAATATATTGTACTTCTAGGCTAAGTCTTTGAATGAATCTTGAAGGGTGTAATAGGATTTTGGGGAAAGGGCTAGCTTTGCATAGTCAAACAGAACAGTAAATAGAGTACGTTTTTTGTGAGCATTAACCTAAAAGCTCAGATGAGTTCATTTTTCTTTTGTCTTTCAGCATATTCCAAACACAGTTAAGACTGGAGAATTACTGAATATTTGCTTTGGTTCTCCCATCTGGTGTAAAAATATAGGGTAGTTTCCCCAGGGCACCTTTCCCAGACTTTTTGTATAGTTTATGATTTTCCTTAGTGCTGTTCCTGGCCAAAATCCATGAACAGACAAACAGATAGTTTCAGTTCAGGAAGCCAGTTAGTTGGCAGTTTACTATAATAATTGATCCTCTTCAAGGACACCAGTTCTGGTTTTTTTTGTTCCATTTCTTGCTTATTCTGTCTCTCCAGAATGTTTGCGTTCACAGAAAACCCGGAAACAGCTGCTGCATATATAGCATGGTTGATGTGGCAGTGCTATGCATGGCCCAGAGCCAAAGACAACTTTCAAGGAGGCAGCCAGCAGCAATTATAACAATAACACATTAGAGAGAATGCAGCAGACAGAGGTCAAATCTCTGTTCATCCTTATTGCCATTCCATTTAGGTTTATGGTACCTCTGTTCCTTGCAACTTGAAACATGAATTCTCTTTAACTGGCTTTTTTTAGCTACCTCTTTGCTGCCCCTTATTATTATGGATTCTACAATAACCGACTCCAGGCATATTGTAAGCAGAACCTAGAAATGAATGTTACTGTGGAAAACGTGCTCCAGGTACTTATTACCACCTAATCAGGAACTAACTGTAATTACAATTACAATTAATAACTGTAATTACAATTAGCTCCTAACATATTTTTTTCTGTGGAAACTTGTCAAATAAAAGGCCCATAAATTTTTGTCTTGGAGGTTTGTAAGATGAATTCACATTCCCAGATGAACATTATGGCCACTGCCTGAAGAGGGTTAAATGTACTCCTTCCCGTAGAAAAATGGTGCATAGGTTAGGATTGCATCCGACTGGCCCCATGGTGAAAAGACACCCTACAAAGTGGCTAAATCCTTAATATATTTCTACAACAGACTTGAGTTGATGCAGTAGCATAGAAATTGCCCCAATTACTATTTTATTTTCTAAATGAAAACTTTTTAAATAAAGTTTTGTTTTGTAAAAAAGAATGATTGATTGATTGATTGATGAAGTTTTATGGAATTGCCCCAATTACTTTATGACTGCCATAAGTTTAAAAATGGAGGGTGCATAATTAGTATCTAGTTCTATGCTGTTTTCTGCCTCAAATACAAGAAAACATGAAAATCCTGGGAGCGATCCTATACACAAGAAGCTGGCATAAAGCAAGTCTGGCGTAAATTAAGCCAGCGCAAATACACTAGGATTCAGGAGTCGGGCTGCAGCTGGCCTAAGCCTGGCAGAGGGAAAAGAAGCTTTTAAAATGGCCTAATTTACACTCAGTTGCCAGTTTCCTTGACTGAGCTGAATGCAACTCCCCTTTCTTGGGGCTTACATTGGCTTAAGAGTCACTGGGCTTGGCTCAGCCAGCTGGGTCCTGATTCAGCCAAGATCGGGGAGTTCTGTTGGTGCCTGAGCTGAGGATGAGGAATCCAGTGTAGCTTGTCTGTACTGGAAACCTCTCAGCACAGCTAGAGATCTTCTGGATCCTAATCCTGCTCACCCCAGTGGATCTTACGATAGGATTGCACCGTTAATCTATAAAGACTGCTCTTAAATAATTAAACATTTAAAGTGGTTTGGTTTGTTTGTTTTTTAACATGGTAAAAATGTAGAAACTCTGTTTCAGATTTTAGAGGCAGCTGACAAGACCCAGGCTCTGGATATGAAGAGACACTGCCTGCATATCATTGTTCACCAGTTCACCAAGGTTGGTTGGATGTTTTCTTGGGTTCTGGGCATCTGCTGTCCCCTTTCACTGCCATGGTTGAAAACAGCTTAAGGTAGTCCTCCATTTCATTCTTGTTCCTCCCTTTGGACTGTGTGCTATGCTTTTATAACTTGTCTTTAACACTGATAAATATATAGTCACTAACATGATTTTTATATGTTTGTGGTTGTATTTTCCATTTCTTCAGTGCCTCTTTACCTTTTATTTGTTGTCTTCTGTTCTATGTACCTTGTTTCCATGTGTTTCATTTGGCCATATAGCATATAATGTCCTTTCTGGTAATGAATGTAAATAGAACTCTCAGTTTTCTATTCCAGGGAAAAGATCTTCTGCAACTTTGCAAAATGCTATTTCCATGGAATTGCAATATACTTTTGTGTTGGTCAGGATTTTAAAAAAATCTCTGAAAATATTCTGAGAATCTAAGGAGACTTTAGATATGTGTTTCACAAGCAGGAGCTCTGCCGCCCACCCCCAGACACACAGCATGACAAACTGCTCTTAAAATGCAGGGAATGTGATATGTCATAGAAAGGTCACCTGCTCAAAAGAACAAATCCTAAAAATCCCATATTGCTACCTCTAGCCCATTTCAAGAGCCCAATAAGGATGAAGAAATTCATAACATTTAACAGCAGTGGAGCTGATTTGAAGTACCTTTTCTGTGTTTAATCCAAACGTGCCTTTCCTTTCTCAGGGTTTTTTGTGGGGGGAGAATCTACAGGGCTGTAGCAGAAGCTGTTGTGCATTGGGCTGATGGGCTAGTGTCTGTGATGTCACTAAGAAACTGCCTGTCCAACCACAGACCAATTATATATATATATATTTTAAAGCCTGTCTTCTAACTTTAAATTAAAAATTATTGGATAAACATTGTTGGTCCACACCTGTCATTGCAAAGCCAGGAAGAACCCAAGCTTCCACTGTGGCTGAGACTCTCTATCTTTGTATTTTTTTGTTGTTTAAGAAATCTAGCTCTTTGTGGGTTGGCCATTTTCTTTCAATTATTTACATTTTTACAGTGTTTTGAAATATTTATAAAACCTCTTTCTGTTGACTTCTGAAAACTATCATAAAATGAGTTCCAGAAACACCCTCTGCTTAGTCGCAGAGAGATGAAAACTAGAAGAGACTAAGGGAGATGCTTTTTTTGGGGGGTGGAGGTTCATCTTCACTAAACCCGCTTGCGTGGCAAGAAAAATGTGTTTCATTATATTGGAATTCTGTTTCCTGAATAGATCAGTTTTATTAAGCTAAAGAAAGGTTGGTTTTTTAAGAATAAAGCTTTATGCCTCATTACAAAATCTTGTTCAGAGTTTAATAAGTGTCAAATAGTGATTTCCCCACCTCTGGGGTTTTATGTTCTGTTATTTCTTTGTGTTGGAGACCTAACCATCCAGTACAATACAGTACCTTTTTTCCTCCTTGGTAAATGGCAGATTTCCACCAATGTTAACAGCACTACTCTTTTATCCCTTGATAATGCTACTGTCCCCTTTTCAGGGACCTTTAAAGTCAAATACATATGCTGTGGGTATAATAGATTCCTGAAATAGAATTTTTATATATGAATAAGCCAATGTATTGTAATCTTAGTGAGAAGCTTTTTCCACCCTTGATGCATAAATTGGTGGATAAAACTAGCAATACTTAATGGTCAAGAGGGCATTATATGTTTCTTGTGATTTCAGTGGCAGGGTTTTTTTGAGGGTAAAGCTTTTTATTATATTATAATGTATAGAAAACAAAGAGTATAATTATAACAACAGAAGAAAATGTAAAGATGAAAAACAAAGCTATAAAATAAGCAAGTAGAATGAGTAGTTGCATGTTAGTTAAAATAACAAAGTCCAAGTAAAGACACTTGTGATTTCAATTTGAGATGCAGAATGTGTTATTACTTTACACATACCCACACTCTTTTATTATGAATATTAGGTATTGACACATAATAAAAACGCAACATGTTTTTGATGCTGTTTATTTGCTTGCTTTAGAAGTGAGATTGTACTGTCTACTAGGAAAATAATAATAATAATAATAATAATAATAATAATAATAATTTATTATTTATACCCCGCCCATCTGGGTATGGCTGTTGCTCAGGATTTAAAAGGAGACAATTAAAAGCAAGTCTGTTGCAAGTGCTGTGCTCTTTTGAAACCCTGGCTGCAAATGACACCAATGTGAGGACTTTTTAAAGTAGGACAAATAATATATAGTTTCAAAATACAAGGATGCACACTTGCTTTTAAAAAAACAACAACCCTACAGAATCTTTTATGTTGGTTCCAATATTTAATTTTGAGATGTTTGAAAACCTAAGCCCTGAATGTGTAAATATGCTGGTACACAATGCTTAGTGCTCTTATGTGTATGTTTTTGAACAAATTAAGTGCTGTATTATATTAAAATGTAATAAACTAATAATAAAAATATACCTGTAGAAACAGGATACAATGAGGCTGAAAGAAGGCATTACAAAACTTGTCCATATGCCCTTGACGTTCATCAGTTCCAGCACAGCTGTGTGAGCTAGGGCTGATTGGAGTTGTATTCCAAAACATTTGTAGGGCATCAGATGGGCATGGGCTATGGTGCCCACAAAATAAGCAAATACCGTTTTTATTATTCTATGTGTTTCAGACATTGCTGTAGTTAGTGAAAACTAATCCCCTCCCCCTCTTTTTTCCTCTTGAAGGTTTCGAAACTGCCAAATCTTCGGTCCCTCAGTCAGCCTCTCTTACTTGACATCATAGAATCATTAGCAAATCACATATCAGACAAGCAATGTGCTGAACTTGGCTCAGATATCTAAGATTTCCCGTATTCTTCATATTGCACTTTTTCTTCAAGAGATGGCACTTTTCCTACCTGTACCACCAGTCTCTGTCTAACCTTTGTTACCATTCCACGTTGATCTGGTGAAGAATGTCCTCGAAGCATGGAAACCTTTGAATGTGTGAAAGGTAAATTTGAACCTGAACCTGACCACAGGGATGCAAAAAGAAGATGATACGACAGTTCTCAGGCATGTTGGCACTGCTAAGAAACAAGCCTGATACAAATATTTACTTAACTTTATTATTGATAATGCCTCTTTGATTCTTTGTCCTTGAGAGCATCACATTTGACCCACGACAAGATGGTCTTATCCAAACACAGAAGTTGCTTCCTTTTCCCATCAGTACACTTCTGATGCCTGACACAATTCCATTTAATCAGGTGGATTGAGATATAGAAGCTGAAGGAAAAACGATTCAGTGCCTGATGGTTTCAGGTAATTATGAATGCAGTGGAGCAGCCAAAACTGTGTTCTGCTTCTCCGTCAGTGTAACAAGTCACTACATGGAGCATCTGTTGACAAGGTGCATCCAGCATATATTTGTTAAGTCGTAGATGTTTTTCCTTTCCCAGCATCTAAGCAGATGTCACCAAAGACTCTTTTCGAAACAATGTTATCCCTTTCATTGTGTCTGTTTATAGTTTAAAGGTTGAATATACTTTCTGAAAAGCAGAATGGCAAAGAAATGTAAATGTATATTGGAATGTGGTGTACTCTCGAAAGCCTTTGACACAATCTTTTAATTAGGAAACATTAATGCCTGATATTTTGCACACTTAAGTTCTCAGTATAGCTTGAAACATTCACATAGAAATTGATCAAATAAATGTTGTCTCCTTGTTTGTCTGCAATTTTTTTTTAAAAAAATACGTGTTTTCATTAGCAACCTCAACATCCCCCCCCCCCCCGCAAAGGGAATATAGCTGAATTGCTGGCTTTCTTTCTTTTTGCTTGCTTCTCTACTCTCACTGTACTGCTTTTAGAAACAAAAATGTATCTGAATAAAGCAGACCTTTCAATTAACTAATAGAACATGTTTTGCAGTTGAATCAAAATGTCAGTTTCAAGTTTCAGTAACAGAGGCATGCACAGGTATGCCATATTGGAGAACGCAGAAGATGGTCTCAGGGTCCGGGTAGGTTCTTATGGAAATAGGTATCTTGAGGTATTGTGGTCCTGAGCTGTTTAAGGCTTTATAGGTCAAAGCCAGCACTTTGAATTGGGCCCAAAAACTAATTGGATCTCCAGTGCAGTCAGACCAGGATTGGTGCAATATGCTCAAACCGTCTTGCTCCTGGCTGCTGAATTCTGCACAGGCTGAAGTTTCCAAACAGTCTTCAGAGGCAGCCCTATGTATAATGCATTGAAATTATCTAACTGAGGTTACCAGAGCATAGACAACAGTAGTTAGGTTATCCCTGTCCAGATAGGAGTGTAGCTGGGCCACCAGCTGAAGCTGATGGAAGGCACTCTGGGTCACTGAGGCCACCTGACCCTCGAGCGACATTAATGGATCCAGGAGTACCCCCAAGCTATGAACCTGCTCCTTCAGAGGAAGTGTAACCCCATCAAGAGGCAGACGATCTCCCACCCATCTGGTCTAGGGAACCACCTGCTAACAGTGCCTCAGTCTGGATTGAGTTTCTGTTTGTTGGCTCTCATCCAGTCCATTACCGAGGCAAGACAATGGTCCAGCACTTCCACTGCCTCACCTGCAGATGTAAGGAGAAATACCATAGTGCTGAGGGTCATCAGCATACTGCTGACAACGTACTCTGAACCTCCAAATAACCCCACCCAGCAACCTGTGAGAGATATGACTTATTATCCAGTTGTAACCATTACTTGAGCAAAGCACTTATTTTTAATAGTGGGGTGTCCACTAGGTGTGACTAAGTGTCATCCATGCCAAGGTGACTGGCTCTGGGGTGATTCTGCTAGAAACTAGCAGGGAGGGCACAGCTGGCTAGGCAGGGAGGTGATGAATGCCTCCTTGTGAGAGGGAGTAGTCCCTGCCTGCTTGAAGGAGGCAGTGGTAAAACCACTCCTCAAGAAACCCTGGACTTGGACAATCTAAGTAACTACTGGCCAGTGTTGCCAATCTCTCCTCCTTGGGCAAGGTTCTTGAGTGGGTGGTTGCAGACCACATTCATGTGCTCTAGGAGGAAACTGATTTTCTAGATTCATTTCAATAGGTTTAACACCCAAAAAAATCTGTGCAACTCCTCACAGTACCTTTAAGGTCCCAATACATTGTTACATGGGAAAAAAAGTGTGACCATGTTACCTATTGGTCACATACATGCGTAATCATAGAAATACAGAAATGATTGTCCAAAATCAAGCATTCAACTCCTTGTTAATTAGCATCCATCTTAGACATGGGTATCAAAATGGAAAAGCTTTGAGGTCAGCATTCAGTTAGGTCTGGGCTTAGGTCCCTAAAAAGCAGGCTTCCGCAGGTTCTGTGGTCACACTCTGTTTCTACCAACTCCCTCCTGGACATTGCCTTTTTGACACTGACAGTAAACTTCCAACCACAAAGTGTGTCAGGTTAACAGTGTAACTTTTTCTAAGAGGAGCAGGTACTGGCTAAATAGGTCATGCTGCTTGCAAGCAGAGTCTGGCTGAGAGAGAAGCAATCATGGCTGCACTTATATCAAGAGAGTCTCTCTGGTTCTTTCAACACAATTGGTCCTCCAGGCCACCTTTAAGAGAATTGGAGAACTGGAGTGGTAGTCCCATCACTCCTCCCCGGGCTCTGAGCCTTCTTCCCTTGGTGGTTCTCCAGCTCGTTCCTCCCACCATTCCTCTGTGTCCAACCAGACCATGACATTGTGGCACAGTCATCATAGATCTCTAACCTGCTAATTTAGCATTCCATATCTAGAATGACCAAGGGACCCAGGTGGTGCTGTGGGTTAAACCACAGAGCCTAGGGCTTGCTGATCAGAAGGTCGGCGGTTCGAATCCCCGTGACGGGGTGAGCTCCCGTTGCTTGGTCTCTGCTCCTGCCCACCTAGCAGTTCGAAAGCACATCAAAGTGCAAGTAGATAAATAGGTACCACTCCGGCGGGAAGGTAAACAGTGTTTCCGTGCGCTGCTCTGGTTTGCCAGAAGCGTCTTTGTCATGCTGGCCACATGACCTGGAAGCTGTATGTCGGCTCTCGGCCAATAAAGCGAGATGAGCGCCGCAACTCCAGAGTCGGTCACGACTGGACCTAATGGTCAGGGGTCCCTTTACCTTTACCTATCTAGAGTGAAAAAGCTAAACGATATTTCTCAGAACTTGGTTTACCTCTGCTTTGTCACTTGGTATGAGAGCCACAAGTCTGCACATTTAAAATTACTTAAATTACCTCTTAACATCTGCGGGGTGGGTGGGTGTTGGTTTATAACCAGTGTTTTTTCCATGGGTACTCAAGGGTACACAGTACCGGCACTGCACCTCTTTTTCTAGGAAAAAAAAGAGCACTGGTCATAATTAGGGAGATGGAAGTGATAAGTATTGTCTTGAATCAAATTTACTAGTAAATTAAGGGATTCCAAGACTGGAGTAAAAAGGATAATAATAAAAAAAAAAACCACTTGAAAGTTAGCCCCGTTGTACAATTTTACTTAGTCGTTGTGTTTAATAGAATTGGGTTGTAATTCAAGTCTGCATGTATTAAAAAAAACCATACCAAAGACGCTTTAAAGGGGTAGCCAATGGTGGATAATTTCAGATGGAATAATCTAGGATAATAGCATCAGGAACTTTACACGGTGACCATCTGCAATCAAGACACTTTATATCTCAGGTTGCAAGCGCCACTGAATTCAAAACGACTGACTTCCAAGTAGGCAATGGTTAGGATTGCGCGCCAAAAGAACTTTCGAGCCCGGCGGAACAGAGAGGGAACAGAGAGTTCTGTTGCTGATACTTTTCCCCCTGCCCCTCTTGCTTTGGCGAGCATCTTAGAGCCTTTCAGCCTTATTCTTTTAGTGTTTTTTTTTTTAGTCTTTCCAACCCAAACCTCGCCCGCCCGCCCTTCTCCTCAAGCGGAGCCGCGTTTGCCACACATGGTTCCCACCCTTGGCGACCTTCTCCAAGGCGCGCCCTTCAGACAAGCAGGCGTGGAACGGAAACCTTTATTTCCCGCCACCCGGGAAGGAGGCTCCCAGCAGGGCGGGTGGTGGTGGGCACGGTCTGCGTGTGTGCATGTGTGTGTGTGTGTGCATGTGTTTGCGCGCGCGCGCGCGCGATTACCTCAAGGAACCAGCGGGGTTGAGTTGCATCGCGTCCCCTTCCCACCTCTGTGGCCGGGCGCATGCGCGGTCGGCCAGGCCCTGCTCTCCCTGCCTGAGCAGGTGCAGGGATGGGCCCCGCGATGGAGCGGAGGCAGCGGGGATGCCGTGGAGCCCCTGCCTGGGGGTGCCGCCGCCTGCTCCTCCTCCTCCTCTGCGCCCCCCTGCTCTGCGCTTCTGGGGACACCAGCGTCGGCCCGGTAGGGACAGGGAGCGGCGAGCCGCCTGCCTGGGGTGGGTGCCGTGAGGGAGACAAATGGGAATCTGCTTCCTCTCCATCCCCGGGCGTCGCCCCCGCTCCCAGCCCCCGGGCACGGCGACCTGGGGGGCCGGCCTGCTGGGTCGCCCCCCGGCTGAAGGGGAGGGCAGGTGGAGCCCACCCCCAGGGAGGCGAGGTGGAGATGGACCAGTTCGCCTTCCCCAGGCTGGCAAGGCTGGCAGAGACAGGGAGGGGCTGCTCGGGGTGCCCCCCCCTTCCCCGCTCTCCTCCTGGCACGGCGACGTTGTCTCCAATTAAATGAAGGTGGACGCGGGTCGAGGGGCTCCTCCCGGCGCCTTGGGGGTGTTGTTGGCTGTTTCCCTTCCCTCCCTTCCCTCAGAGGAAGGAGTGGGTATCTCCAGGAAGGCTGCTGATGGGGGAGATATGTTTGGGTGCCCCTGCCTCGGAGGTCTGGCGTGGGGTCCTTGGGGGAAGAAGGGGCCTGAGCTGCTCTCTTCCGCCTGCAGGGAATAAGTGGCGGCGGGGATTGTGGGGGTCAGGAGGAATGCCGTGGAGGACGGTGGCTAGGATGCGCGAGGGAGAAAAAGGTGAACCGAGGTGCCCTGGTCTAATGGAAACGGGCACATGAAAGATGTGAGCCAGCTTCTCCCGGGGGGGGGGGACCTCGAAAATGTTGTTTCTTTTAAGTCCCTAATGGTGCGTTCATGGGAAAAATCTGCCAGTATAGAAACGTGCATACATGTTCTTGAGCAGCATGCACCGCTTTTGTGGCCAGCAGCGCAGGCACAGAGGGAGAAGTAAGGCGCTGGCTAAACGTTAATGGTGCTGTTGATTTTGGTCTGTAATTATATTGCTGTACCCTCCTCCTTTTGCTAGCTTTTTATGGCATTGTTTGGTATATGTCTCAGTGTTAATGCCTTCCATCAATAATAATAATAATAATAGAAAAACATGGTGTGAAAATGCAACCAGGCACAACTTTTAAGAACGAAGATATGCATGGTTGATAATGCACATTTTAGCTTTTAGGATGAGGTTGGCCAGTTAAATGAGGTGTGCAGTTTTGTTTGTCAATAAAGCTGAGTGTTATTACCTACTCCATCTTGAATATACCGATTTTGAAGGGTTAAATTAATGAGGTGGGTAGGAGATAAGGACAGTCCTGTTAACTGCAACTGTCGAACCTTCTCAGAGCAGTGACAAGCTAGCAAACCTGTGCATAAAACTTCTGATACATGGGCACTGCTGGTCTGTTTCTTAACACTGACTGCTACTGACCAATGGCTGCTGGTGAGATGCCCCAAGGATCTTGCAGCTGACATTGCTCAAACATCAGCAGCCCCTCACATCACATGCTAAACCACTATTGACCCTGAGATAGGACTGGGGAAGAAATTTTTATTGTTTGCATTTAAGAGCAAATCTGTGTTTCCTGCAGCAATACATGAACAACCATTCTTCGAAATAAGCACTTTCCCAGATCTTGCGGTGCTGTCCTTCAGACAAGTAATATGTACAGAAATGCATATACTCTAGTAAAATGTGCATTCAAATGCATATATTCTTGAAAATAACATACTAAATGCATTAGGGAAATTTGTTTGGCAAAAATGTATATTTTAGGCAATATTACATACAAGAGTGTATACAGTATTAGGAGAAATTTGTATGAAAAAGCCAAATTTTCATGAACTTTTAAAAATAAATAAATCTCAAGCTGATGTGCAGATATGGATAACTGAATTTAAGACTGGAAGAAAAAGAAACTGGAATTGGCAGGTTTGCACATCCATAGACTGAGGAAACTTTCTAAAGTAGTTTGGGAGATGGGGTGGGGAATGTTGTATCATTATGGGTGCAGCCAAGCATTTGAGAATGCCAAAAGATCAGAAGGTCGGCGGTTCGAATCCCCGTGACGGGGTGAGCTCCCGTTGCTTGGTCTCTGCTCCTGCCAACCTAGCATTTTGAAAGCACATCAAAGTGCAAGTAGATAAATAGGTACCGCTGCAGCGGGAAGGTAAATGATGTTTCCATGCGCTGCTCTGGTTCGCCAGAAGCGGCTTAGTCATGCTGGCCACATGACCCAGAAGCTGTACGCCGGCTCAGGGGCGTACCCAGGATCAAAACTAGGGGGGGGGGGGCAAGCCATGGTCGTTCAGGTTTGCTTTGAACGGACACTGATCATTTTTGCTTCTGGGGGGGCAGCTGCCTTCTAGGGGGGGCAGCTGCCCCCCTTGCCCCCCTGGGTACGCCCATGCGCCGGCTCCCTCGGCCAATAATGCGAGATGAGCACCGCAACCCCAGAGTCAGCCACGACTGGACCTAATGGTCAGGGGTCCCTTTACCTTTCAAGTAGCTGAAATAAGTTCCATTAGTTCCATCATCCCTGGCCACTGGTCCTGCTAGCTACGGATAATGGGTGTTGTAGTCCAACATCTGGGGACCCAAGGTTGAGAAAGGCTGATCTGTAGAGTTGGGTGTGTATGTGCAGGTGAATGTTCCTGTAATGAAGGAGCTTGTGCTAATTACATTTAATATGCTACAGTTCTGTGGCCCCAATTTGGAGAAAGTTACATTTTGGTCATTTGAAATCAATGGGACAAGTGGATCACATCACAGCTAATGTTAAGTGAAACTAATAGTGCATTCTTAAAGATGTTTCCTTAGAAGGAATTCCATTCAGTTCAATAGGATTTACTCCCATGTAAATGTGTGTAGGACTGTAGCCTAACATTATCTGGATAGGATTCTATGAGCAGAGAAACTACCATGGCATGTGTGCACCTCCAGTGGTAGTGCTGTGTGATAGCTGTGGATGCAATCCTGCCCTTAATTATGCATGGTTAAGTTTCCTTTAATTTAATGAGTTCTGTACCTGAGTAACTGGATGCAGGGTTGCAATTGCAGAGAGATCCTCCTTTACAGTGAAATATATGCATATCTGCTCAGAAGTAATTCCCATCCAAGTTCAGTTGGATGTGCCCCAAGGTAAGTGGGTATAGGACTGCAGTCTTATACTGTAATCCCAACCCCATTTAACTGTGAGTAAACCCCATTGAATTAAATGGGACTGACTTCTGAGTAGCCATGGTTAGAATTTATATATTTATTTAGAGCATCTGTACCCTGCTCTTTAGCCAAAAAGGCTCCCATACAATAAAGTTTAATATATATAGTCCCTTCCCGCACACAAAATCAAACTCAGGCCCCAATTCTTAAACAGCTGTTCTTATAATGACCAGTTTCTGGTACAATTCAGAGGTAGGAGGTGCCTGATGGCAAACTGATGGAATGAGCCCTGCTTCCTATCTTTCTCACAGAGGCAGTCTGATGAAATGGCTGCTTCAAGGTGAAAGTTGAGGGAGAGGAGGCCTGATGGAGCTGGTCTGTCACAGCAGAGCTGATGGAGTGAGCTCTGCTTTCCATCTCCCACTGACAAGCAGAAGGGGACAGATGGATTACAGCCTTAGTTGCAAACATAGGCTAGTGGAGCCAAGTTTAATTGACAATGTGAACGATCAATAGATTAATTACATGCTATGCAATCCATAAATATATGTAAATTATGCTATCTGGATTTATGATATGGAGCAGAGGAAGAGTAGAGGAGGGAAATGAAAGCTAGAAACATAGATGTAAAGAAGCATAAAATGAATTGAAACAGTAGAGTCATTAACAGTATTTACCCAAGTACTGTACCGGTATTTTTTAAACTAGATATGTCCTCCTAGGTGCCATTTTTCATGAAGTTTGAACTATTAGTTCTCCAGTCATTTGAACTAGGAATAGCTACCATTCTCAAGTTCATTCAAATGATAGAAAATAATATGACATAATTTGCTCGAGTTTTATAGAAGCATTTACAAGAAATCTACCCTGCTTCCCCTATTTTAAGACGTAGTCATAAAATAAGCCATAGCAGGATTTTTTCACATTTGCGAAATATAAGCCGTACCCCGAAAATAAGCCATAGTGATAGGCGTAGCCCCAGAACTTGAGCGTGGCCTTGCCAAGGCGTGCTTCCGTAATAAAAATAAGACATCCCCTCAAACTAAGCCATTGTGCGTTTTCTTGAGGAAAAAAATATATAAGACGGTGTCTTAAAATAGGGGAAACACGGTATTTGAATATAGAAATATTTGAATGAATAGTTGGGTCTCGAACCCTGAATTATATTGTTAATGGTCAAGAAGGTTGTACACACTACTGAAGGCAGCCCTGTTTAGGGAAGTTTTTAATCTGTAATATGTTAATGTATTGTTTTGTTTTGTTTTTAATATTGCTGGAAGCCGCCCAGAGTGGCTGGGGAGACCCAGCCAGATGGGCGGGGTACAAATAATAAATTATTATTATTATTATTATTACTACCTGGCATAGGTTCATACTGGTTGTTTTGTTTTGTTTTTTATTATAGAGGCATCATAGCTGTGTATGAAAAGTATAGAGAAAAGCCATCCTGATAAGCAATTCATAAGCAATAGAAATGAGAAGCAAATATGCTACAGGTACCATTAGGCATGCAATTTTCAAGTAAATGTATAGCTTAATTTTTTTCCTTGGGTTTGACAATTAGTCTACAGATGCATGAAGTCCTTGGTGCTTTACTTTATATTCACTTGCTAAGTACTGAAGTACTAAGTACTTTGTGGACTTCAGCATCAGATCAATGAACACAAGGTGCAACTGCTGTATAGGGTGACATTAACCAGCATGGGGTGGTTCTATCATTAGGCTTGAAGCTGCTCTGTCTCCTTGCAGAAGATGTAATCCTAGGTTAGAAATTAGTAGTTGCAAAGTAGCTTTCTGACATTTTCGAGTAACACCCGTTTTTATACATCCTGCTATTTCCATAAATGATATTTTTACTAGACACTTATGTGAATTGTTGAAACAGGCACACAAACTAAAAGGTAAATACAAAGATATGTATATATTGCAATTTTTAGGGCATTTTCCTGTTTGCTTTGAGTCTTAATTCAAATCTCTGAATATTTATTCTAAAGTTCAGTTTACATTGCTAGACATTTGTTGATGGTTGGTAGTCTTTCGAAACAAAAATATTTTTTCCCTTACACAAACTCTTGACAAAACAAAATAAAAAATAAAAAAAATCCTTCCAGTAGCACCTTAGAGCACCTTAGCACCAACTAAGTTTGTTCTTGGTACGAGCTTTCGTGTGCATGCACACTTCTTCAGATACCTGTAGCAAACTCTTGAGTTTGTCTTGAGTGACAATAGCAGAAAGGTTTCACCCAACAAAAATTGCACCGTAGTTCTTCCCATAATCCAAACATGGATGTGAACCAAAGTCAGTTTAGGTGATAATGAATTTTGTATCTGCCCAGATCCTTTTTGTGACATTACATTGAAACAGCAGTCAATATATTCCATCTGAAGGAATTGTTTGCTGATGCAGCAAGTGTTGAGATTGGGCTGTTAGTCATTTGAGGCATGCATTGTAGAACTCATAGAAGCTTTCCTTCAGGTATCAGTTTGTCTGCTCATAATTAAAATATAATGCAAGAGAATATAAATTATTTAAATCTCCATGAAACTGAAATTGTTGCAGAGCAGTTATGGCTGTCCTGCTTCAAGCTACTGGTCAACTGAGGCAATGCAAAATGTATGGGGAATACAAAATGTTGGAAAGAGTGTTCAGCACAGCCCTCCTCAGGTGTATGGAGCCAGCTACCGGTATGTGGTTCTTTGGATCACAGCCATTTTACTCTAACCAATATCTCTAATTCAATATCATGCAGTTTCTAACACTAACTGTAGAGTGAAGTGATGATCATGTTAAAATATTCTGTGGGATCATTAGGAGTCCATGTCTCAGCTTCTATTTTAAAGGGGTAAATAAATACTGTAACTGTAACTTTCTCCATAATCACAGTAATGTTGAGTTATGTGGTTACTGCTCTCTCCTTTTCGGGTCAGTTATTTATTTCTGTTCTTCATGTATCTTGAGAAGCTTTAAACATTGTCCTCTATTGACTTGATGTCTTCATAAAAATAATTTTCACATTTAAGTTTGGTTTTCTTTGACTTTGAAGTAGCTTTGACTTTAGTAGTTTTGAAGAAGCTACTAAAAGTGTTATATTAAATACCTTTCCTCCACAGCAAGTTCTGTTTAATGTTTCCAGAATTATGGGCAGCATCTAACAAAATAAGTTGCATTAGCACAAGGGTTTGTGTTTGTGCAATGGAGCTTCCCTTCCTCTCTTTTCCCCTCTTAAAGGTAAAGGGACCCCTAACCATTAGGTCCAGTCGCAGACGACTCTGGGGTTGCGGCGCTCATCTTGCTTTATTGGCTGAGGGAGCCGGCGTACAGCTTCCAGGTCATGTGGCCAGCATGACTAAGTCGCTTCTGGCGAACCAGAGCAGCGCACGGAAACGCCGTTTTCCCTCTTACACACCACAAATATTCTCCAGAGGGTTGGGGGGGCAAAGAATAGGTTTAGGGGTGTAGGGGGAGGAGAGGGTGGATAAATTCTGTTATACAACCCAAAATCCTTGCACTAACATAACTAATTCATGTTACTTCTTTTTCTTTAGGGAAATGTTTGTACATAGCATATGCGTGTGTATGAATAGCACGATCACTTAGGCTGCAATGTATGCTAACTTCTATCATAGTTTGTCTAATATCAATCTAAATTGGATACATCAGTTTACCAGTTTTTGGCAGTTCACCAAAGACCTCCACTAAACACATTCTTATTATGTAGTCCATGTTCTTTCACCTTGCCATCATCTGTTATAATTTTGATATTGAATTCCTGTCTACTGTATCAATGACTGAATATTTAAAACATTAGGCATTTTGGGGGCAATAAGTTAAAGATAGATCCAAGCATGGGCGTAGCCAGGATTTTTGTTAGGGGGGGGGGCAGAACCTCAGTTTGCTATGTGTTTTTATTGAATTTTATTGATGGGGGGCAGCTGCTGCTCCCTGCCCCCCTTGGCTGATCCGCTTCACATGGAACACTAAGCTATGGCTTGTATAAGAAACCATGAGTTACTGTAGCTCCCAGTTGTCCCACAGACAATCACAAACCATGGCTTATTTATTTGAAGCTTGGTTTGTTTTCCAGCTACTTGAACCTTTGTAGCTTGATGAGCTCTGAGGTTAGGTGGCCAAACATCCCATAGTTAAGGAAGGGTGCTAGTTTCCCACATAATATCAAGTCATAATATCAAGTTAAAACAAATCAAGATTCAGAAGCCAACAACACAAATCAGATTGTGGTTTGTTGGCTATAATCGCGTCATAGTTGAGCCACTGGGCAGTGTTCACACAGAACACTAAAAAATGACTTAATAATCCATGGTTTAATAATCCACGTGAATCAGGCCAGTGTTAGCTGATTTTCCCCTTTTCAACTACCCAACAGGAAAAGTGAGTTCTGTTCACTGCATTTGGATTCTTACAGAGGCAACACTAATATTAGAAAATTATTTAATATAGCCGACTAAGGAATTAAATAGTGTTTCACAGCTGAAGCTAGAAAAAATTGAAACAAAGTAAGAAACATTTTTCGGATGACAGCAATAGGCTTTTTGACCACTGTCTTCCAGGCTGGTACATAAAATGCCAACTGTTTCAATTTCCCAGTATAGAGATGAATTTTCTATAATATTTGTTCCGCCTATAGTTTTAATGTGAAAAATCCAGTGAACTGTTTCAGGCAGGCATTAGGATTCTCAGTTTTTTTTTTTTCTTCTGTTAACATTTTGTTTGAGTACATTTCCCTATACATTTCTGGCAGTATCATTTATATGAACTCATGCACCTGAATGTTTTAAGTTCTCTGCTTTCTGAAAAGTTAAGCAGATTAAAAGTATATAGGAGAGGGGGGAAATGCTTTGTGCATATTAAAATACCTTGGTCCTATAATTTGGACCTCAAAACTCATAAATGGGTTTTTATTATTAAGTCCAAAAGAAATATTGTAACCCTGGGGGGAAAGTTTCAGATGCTTGGGTGAAAATATAGAAACACAGGTTTCTGCCTTAGCTCTGTCACTGCAGGAATCAAAGTACTAAATTGGTCATTTTCCTAAGGTTAAGGGAACGCTGTAAGAAATGTTAATGCACTGTGGGGTTTTGAATGCCTCTTTACTGATTCTGAAGGGGAAGCTGTGAATCCTGTCAAAAAAACCATTTTATCCCATTTTATTTGGCTATTCTTCTTATATAGTTTATGGTTACCTGAAGACTGAAAAAACATATTCTCACCTTCAAGCTTTCTTTTGCAGTGTCTAATCATCCTTAATATGCTGTTGTTGGCATCTGTCTGTGTTGGTAGATGGGGCAGAGTGCACCTTTGGCAGTGAAGTCACTGTTAGAAGTTTACAGTGCCTGCTGTGGCTGTAGAGACCGATATAGGAGAGACATGTTTTGTTGCAGTTGGGGCAGATGAAGGTATCTGGTTATGATGCTGCAGATGCAGCATGATGGTTCTTCTCTGCACTCCTCCTAGTGGTCATTCCTCCTCTGGTCACTGCTATGGATGCATGACCTGACTGCCTGTCTCCAGGCACTGCGGTTGTTGATGCTGCCAGCCTTCAAGTCACGTTTGCAGACATCTTTGTAACACAGAGTTGGTCTGCCAATGGGTTTGGTGCCACCCCTAATAGTCCTCAAACTTGAATGTGTTATAGTTTTGGAAATTGTCTTCCTGCAATCGTTCTGCTAGAGTTGGAGAAAGTAATGATGTGCCTAGTATACAGAGGCAAATTTTTAAACATCTTAAGAAAGCTGAAAGATTTCTGAGACCTATCTTAAGGTCAAAAGTGAGTGCAGGTAAAATTAATCTTTTGCATTCTGAAATAATGGGCATAATTCTTAGTTCTCCAAAATGTATAGCTACAGGAGAGTAACAAGGGGAGAGAATATGGGGGATCCATCTGTGTTGAATGCCAACTGCCTTGAAGGCAAGGCCAGCCTGCAACACTGCCATTTATGTCTACCATTACCTTTGTGGGGTGATTTTCTGCCTGGGAGGGTGCAACTATACAATTCCCTTGTCATCACTAAGTGATTTCAGCCTGCTTTCTCTTGTCTCCCTTTGTCGCCTAGCTCTGCCCAATAATTGCTTTAAGTGCTTTTTATTTTTGCTCTCTTGTTTGATTATCACACAAAAAAAAAGTGAAGAGAGATGCTAAAATGTTAAAGCTGAAATTAAAAGGGAAACTTGTAGTGGTGGAGGAAGTAGCCCAGTAAAATGGCACTTACCAGGAAAGTCATGCCATTTTAGTTGGTGCTAAAATACCAACAATTATTTTAATAATTAAAACGAACAGGAAAAAGTGCATTTTAGTGCAAATAAGACAGATTTTTAAAATCATCATCATCATCACACTCACAAAAATGGCATGCACCGGGTGTACCAGGAATGGGGAACCTATGGCCCTTTGGATACTGCTAGACTACAACTCCCATCACCCCTCACCACTGGCCATGTTTGCTGAAACTGATGGCAGTTGGAGTCCAACAATATTTTTTATGGCTGCAGGTTCTCCATCTCCTAGTATAGATGCATGGGGATAGCCTCACTTGCTCGATAAAGCAATGCACATATTATACCTAAGGGCTGTATCCGCACCATCTGACCTTTTCAGACCCAAAGCAGGGACATACGTCTTCTGAGATGATCTTCTGGGTGAGTCACATGACCAATGCCTTGCTCTCGCCACCCCCCAAAAGGCAAGGGCAAGGGTATGGCACTCAAAAGGGTTGCCGCAATCTTGCATGAAAAAATGGTATATCCCATTTTTTCTGGGGCACTTAGCAGGTTTCTGGTACCGGTACTGTGCGTGTGGGGTCCCATTGGCATAAAGGGGCTTAACATTTCCTTTCCTCCCCCCCTGCAGCATGTCCCCAAAACTGCTCTGCAGGGTCCCCAGCCCTTTGGAGTGTGCACATGGGGGCTGGAAGGAACAGGACAGGAAGAAGAACTTCTGTTCCGCAGGTAGAACTGCAGTGTTGTTTGATACAATCCCAAGTCAGGTTTTCTGCAGGAAAAAAAATGGGGAAATCCTACAAAATGATGATAACCACATGCAGATGCCCCAATTAAAAAAAATGTGTTCCAAAAACATGATAATTTGGCTTTGTAATTTGGTGATTTGGTAAAATGTTGGTGTGGAAGAATTCGAATACTTCCTGCTTTTAATAAACACACCTTGAAAAAATATGAAGGGTCCAGCTTCTTTCTCTGAGGAATAAGGTTGCCTACCATTGATGTGTTTTTATTTATCTATCTTTTAATAACCACTTACACACAGTTCTCAATGTGATGTGAAATAAAAGCACCTTAAAAACAATTAAACAATTAAAAATAAATACACAAATAACATATATCCCAATACAGAATAGACACCCATGGCAGAAACCCATTCATGTAGCTGGAACACAAATGTCCTCAATTGTTTCCAGAAAGTGTAGCCGGTGGGCACTTGCTGTATCTTGTCAGGAATACTGTAACACAGAGCAGGGCTTTCAGTGTGGCTGCTGTCCCTGATCAGAATTATTGTGGAGCAGGCCTCTGATAGCTTTGGAAGTTGCAGAATAATCCCTCTCACAGTGACCTAATAGGTGCATAAAAGATAAAGGTGTGTTGTATGGTTAGAGGAAGCTTACTGAGAGAAGAAGGCATGTTGAGATTGTTGTTGAGCTGGATTTGTGGTAAATTGAGATCAATATGTCAGAACTTTTTGGACTGAAAAATTTGGCTTTTGTGATCAAAGATATCTATGATCTTAGTTTGGAGTGTTTAGCAATTGAGATCCTAGATAATTAGCAGAGACAAATAAGGTAGGATTTTAGTTTTGAAAGCATACCCAAAGAACAGTCCTCCTTGATTAGCAATATAGGAGAACACAGCCTTTCAATGATATGTACATGGAACCAACAGCTAGCCCTAAAATTGATACCTTCTCCTGGAAACCCCAAAAATTATTTGTGTAGCTAACTGATGAACAGATGCTGTATCTGACTAATAGCCTTTGCCGTGGCTTAATGACTCAGGATTTTGTTTTTGTCATTTTAATACATCTGGAATCTAAAAACTGGCTGTCTGATACCTCCGCCCACCCCACCCCCCTTTTTACTGCCTTTATATATTTTCAAGAATGCAAAACGAGAGTCAAAGGAAAAAGAAAAACCCATAACAATAAAGCACCTCTGCCTTGGAAAAAAACGAGGGCATTGTCATGTAGGAATCCTACCAGTATGCAGATCTGGTGCACAGGACCTCAAGTATTTTCAGGTGCTTGAGGCACTTATAGTAGTGCTGCTGCATGAAGTTTGTGTTTTGTCCATTAAGACCAGAGCTTTTAGTGTGATGATACCTGCCCTTAAAAATGTGCTTGCAATGAACATCAGGCAGAGACCTACAATATGGCATTTAGGTGCCTGCTTAACATATAACCTGTTCTCCCAAGCTTTCCCTGAGAGGTGATCCTTCTATATTGATACACTAATTGATATATCCTATATTCTGCAAAGGGACCCAGGTGGCGCTGTGGGTTAAACCACAGAGCCTAGGGCTTGCTGATCAGAAGGTCGGCGGTTCGAATCCCTGCGACGGGGTGAGCTCCCGTTGCTCGGTCCCAGCTCCTGCCCACCTAGCAGTTCGAAAGCACGTCAAAGTGCAAGTAGATAAATAGGAACCGCTCTGGCGGGAAGGTAAACGGCGTTTCCGTGCACTGCTCTGGTTCGCCAGAAGCGGCTTTGTCATGCTGGCCACATGACGCTGTACGCCGGCTCTCGGCCAATAAAGCGAGATGAGCGCCGCAACCCCAGAGTCGGACATGACTGGACCTAATGGTCAGGGGTCCCTTTACCTTACCTTATATTCTGCAGTGTAGGTGATAATGGAAATGGTTGCAAATAAATAAATATGTGGTCACCCCTGGGCTGTCGTGTAGTAAATCCTCTGAGATGGATGCAAGTCAGTGTTGCGACACCATTGTGCATTAATTTTTTTTTAAATTCTGCCTTATTAGACCTAATGACATAAATGAAGACAACTTGTGTATTTTATGCACAGTATTAAGTTAACAGCAGAGCAGGATTGTGCAGCTTTCAAATTAAAGCAAAATACATTTCTAAAATATACTCAACAATGTGCAGATTAGGTGGGCTGGCTGTATAGTTGAGACAGAGGGCACCAAACCTTCTTTCTGCCCTACAGGATGGCTTGGCTCAAATCAATGAAGTTTTGTTTCGCAGGCTTCGGGTGAGACATTTGTTTTGGATTTCATTAAATTGAACTGTCTTGAAACATTTTTCATTGGTAACTGCAAATATAAAATCAGTTGGCAAGCGGCTCAAGTGATTATAATCAGTGCCTACCTACTGAAAATTAGTGGCCATGTATCCAATGGACATGGGTGGCGCTGTGGGTTAAACCACAGAGCCTAGGGCTTGCTGATCAGAAGGTCGGCGGTTCGAATCCCCACGACGGGGTGAGCTCCCGTTGCTTGGTCCCTGCTCCTGCCCACCTAGCAGTTCGAAAGCACGTCAAAGTGCAAGTAGATAAATAGGTACTGCTGCAGCGGGAAGGTAAATGGTGTTTTTGTGTGCTGCTCTGGTTCGCCAGAAGCGGCTTAGTCATGCTGGCCACATGACCTGGAAGCTGTACGCTGGCTCCCTTGGCCAATAATGCGAGATGAGCACCGCAACCCCAGAGTTGGTCACGACTGGACCTAATGGTCAGGGGTCCCTTTACCTTTACCTTTATCCAATGGGTATAAGTTTTAATCTAGATTGTTATGGTAAAGTAATTTCTATATATGTCTAACCCCATTTGATTTGGATTTCTTCAACTCTTTGTCATATCAGTATCTGCTGTTATTTTTGTCCTGGACTGTTGTTCTGGGATTGAGTTATTTAGCGTTTTAAATACAACATAAATACCTTAATATATGTGTATATATGAACAGTCATGCGAGCAAAAATTCATTGCACAAGTGGATGGGCACAACTGGCTCTCTCTATGTATTTATGAA
The DNA here is from genome assembly GCA_034641385.1 of Darevskia mixta. NCBI lineage: Eukaryota > Metazoa > Chordata > Lepidosauria > Squamata > Lacertidae > Darevskia > Darevskia mixta. The sequence goes on from JAWWNH010000029.1 coordinate 44,852,272, forward strand.
AGAGAAAATACAAGTATAATTGGAGAAATGTTGTAGTATATAACAGCTTTGTGGGGATATTTGATATAGAAACAGTATGGAAAAAAGAGTTAAAAATCCTAACCCTCTTTCCAAGTCATAGTCCCAAGCATGATCTCTTCCTTGCATCCCACCCTGTCCTCCTCCTGGTGTGGCTGCTTTTTGTTAAGAAAGAAAGGTCCTAAGCATGCTATTCTTTAAAAAAAATGTCACCAACGCAACATTTTTAGTCCTCAGAATGTAGACTATTTTGAGTAAATTATAGTAGTCTGTAATAGTTGTGCAATAGAGCTGCACTGGTGGATGTCAAAACCTAAGACATTACTGCTACGTTGAAAATATGTTGAATTGTGCTGGTCGTTGACCATAATAAATTTTGATTTGATTGGTTTGATTATGTTGAATTGGTATAACTTGTGAGCTCTGCTCTATACTTGACAGGTCTGCAAACATCTTATCATCAGAATTTGCAAACTCTGTGTTCATTATGCTGGTAAAGCCTATTATGGGATATGAGTACCAGTTAAGGTTGCCTTATGACTTACTTTCAATAGAGAACTAACTTTTTCACTTTCTAATATCAAATTTGAATCCTAGCTGTTTGCCTAAGAATACATATTCCTTTTAGAATTCTATGGACTAATGGTGAATTCATTCCCTTCCCCCCATTTTATATGCAATAGAGGCACTGTCACATATAGTTTGAACCAAAGCTTTGTTTGGAAACAGGACAGTCCTTTGCTTGAGGCTGCCTCCAGTCAGACTGGACAGTAGTGGTCAAGACTAGAGGAACAAATAGTCTGAACTGTTATAAGGCAATGTTTTAATTTTTCTATGTGAATGTGTTCTTAAAGCCTTTCAAGTATTGGTCATATTTAAATGCATTAATTCCCTACATTGTCTTGTCACGCCCTAATTTGATTCTCATTGAAACTCTATGTAGTCTGCAGCACTTTGATAACACAAAAACCATGCAGACTACTATCGTAAACAGGTTTATACATTTTGGGTATGACAAAAAAACAAACAAGCAAGAGTGTGAAACAAAAATGTGTGGGCAATCTACCCTCCACCCTCAGAACCATCTGGCATATACTTTAAAATAAGCACATCAGCTGAAATTGAGATATGTACAGTAATGACCTGTATGCAGACAAAAGAGATAGATTTGCACACAAACTGTAATTCAACCACCCCTGGGAGGTTAGCAAACTAGCACTGATTATGGCAATCAGGCTTTGCTCATGTTGTACTTTTATTGTTATCCTCAAAGCAGCATGTATTCAGATATACCAAGTAGAACGACTGAGCTCAAAATATACAGCAAACTGTTTCAGCTTTGGATTTACATTAAAACTAATAGAGCGTAACACTTTAAAGATAACACATCTAACCTGCTGATATATACTGTCAAATCAGACTATGTTGTAAACGTGGTTTTGCTTTACCATATTTTTCAGAGCTGGTTAAAAACCTATGGTTATCTGCTCCCTTCTGACATCCGAATGTCTGCTCTGCACTCAGGAAAAGTTATGCAGTCTGCAGTCACCACTATGCAGCAGTTTTATGGCATCCCTGTGACAGGAGTGTTGGACCCAATGACTATTGAGTAAGAGTCACTTTTGTAAACAGTTGAAAGCATTGTATTCAACAAAATCATCATTAATTGCTGGATGAAATCCTGTATAATGTGGACCTGCATAAATTCACTTGGCGCTTACATATTATCTGGAACAGAACATGTCTCTGACTCCTGGCTCAAATGGCCAACCAAGCCCCATTTCTTGCTAAATAAAGTTAACTGAAAATGAACTGATCAACTAACATAATCCATGTTAAATCCAAAATAAGAGTGTTCATACAGGGATTTGTGCTGGTTTAACTAAATTGGTTTAACAACTGGAACTCTGTGCATCACAGAGACATGCAAAAACAACATTGTGTGCAATGTATAGTATAATCATTACTGGATTTTGTCTAAATCCCATATATACAGAGGTATTGCAGTTCTATATCTTAAACCAGGCATCCCCAAACTCGGCCCTCCAGATGTTTTGGGACTACAACTCCCATCATCTCTAGCTAACAGGACCAGTGGTCAGGGATGATGGGAATTGTAGTCCCAAAACAGCTGGAGGGCTGAGTTTGGAGATGCCTGTAACCATTCTATATTCTGGAAGATAAGCTATTTCAAAATGCGTCTCTGACATAATCTGAGCCTGTTCTTTACTGATTTGTGTAGTGCCAAACTGCATGAGATGTTATTAATGAGCACACGATTTTTCTTGCAGAAATAACTAGCAGAGCAGGATGGTTGTGGGGAGCGATGCTCCATATTGGAACCCTTGCACGAGGCGGAGAGTTCTTTAGCCCTCTACTGTGCTGCAATTGCAATCTGGAACAGGGGAACCCCATTCCTGCAATTTATGTGGGCAGAGGACCGTTAGCTACTTCTGCAAGAAAAATCACACATTAAGAGCAAATAGTTTGGCTCTTATGTACATATAGTTATATGAATGGCAACTTTCCTCCCTTCCTGCTTCCTACAGCTCAGAATGTAGGTAAACAATATTTTGAACAATATTTTAACAATGACTTGGATCCATTATAGATTATTGGTGTTTTTACTTTTGTCTAATCTATAATGGATCCAAGTCATTGTTAAAATATTGTTTTAAGCTCCCTTCCCACCTCCCTGAGTGATTTGGAAGTTCCAGAGACAGCTCTCTTTTTTGCAGTTTTCCTGTGAAGAAAGAGAATCCTGAAAATGTGTGGTGCCTTGAAAGGATAGGAGAAACTGCATGCATGAATGTGGCACTAGTTCCTAAACATCTTCAGTCTCCAAAAGCAGCAGCAAGCCCTCAATATTGCTTCTTGCTACCCTGCTTCAAAAACTCTAAAAGCTCTTTTTCTGGCCCAGTTCAAGCTACCCTTTTCTTTATTCCATTTCAGAGCCTGCCCTCCAGGCAGAACACCCTTAGGCAGGCAGGTGTAATCTGCATTCCGAGCTTATCTTGGTTGCCCATTAATTAGCATTCATTATTTGTAGCTGAACCACCAAACAGGACAGCCTAGCTCATAACCATGTCATTTAGCATATTTCCCAGACTCACTAGGGAATATTTCGCTTTCCAGGTGGATGAAGAAGCCTCGCTGTGGTGTTCCTGATCATCCCCACCTAAGCCATAGACGAAGGAGCAAGCGATATGCACTAACTGGACAAAAGTGGAGGCAGAAGCATATCACATACAGGTGTGTATAATCCAATATTTTAAAGTTCAATGCATAGATATTCAACTGAGTTCTATAGGGTATGTGTGTGTGTGTGTGTGTGTGTGTGTTTGTAAGTGTAACAATGTTACGTAGCAATCAATATCCCTAGGTGATTTTGACTTATTTAATAGTCTGCTATATATAAATGCCCAGGGTACACATTTTTAGCAAGGATAAGCAATTGGAGTCACCTAGACCAAATCTCTTCCCTTCAAAGGTACCTGCCTGCTCACAAATTGCCCCAGAAGATATGTGACAGGAGTAGCAAGTCAAACCACTGTCTCCCAGCTTCTGTTTCCTATCTATAAAATGAAAATACAAACAATTCCCAAAGCATTATATTATATTGTATTGTATTGTATTAGTAACCATAGCATAAGTCTCCCGCCAACCTAGCAGTTTGAAAGCACGACATGCAAGTAGATAAATAGGTACCACTTCAGCGGGAAGGTAAACGGCGTTTCCGTGCGCTGCTCTGGTTTGCCAGAAGCGGCTTAGTCATGCTGGCCACATGACCCGGAAACTGTACACCGGCTCCCTCGGCCAGTAAAGTGAGATGAGCGCCGCAACCCCAGAGTTGTCTGCGACTGGACCTAACGGTCAGGGGTCCCTTTACCTTTACCTATAGCATAGGTCATGGGTTTGAGCCCCACGTGGGGCAGAAGATTCCTGCATTGCAGGGGGTTGGAGTGGATTAACCCTCGTGGGCCCTCCCAACTCTACAATTCTGTGATTCTAAGCATTCACACAAAAATGATATAACTCTTTATAAATATTTATGTGTCCATACTTATAAAATTGTGCTGCCTCCACTGTCAGGGGCAGTATGCTTCTGAATGCTAGTTGTTGGAAGGGAGAGTGCTGTTGCTCTCGGGTTCTGCTTGTGGGCTTCCCAGGGGCATCTGGCTGGCCACTGTGAGAACAAGGCTGTGTCACTAGATGGGCCACTGCCTGGTCCAATAGGGCATTTATTATGTCCTTATGCAAATATAGCACCACATGGGGCTTGATTCTTTTATATGTCTTGTGCATATTGTATACATAGGGACGCGGGTGGCGCTGTGGTCTAAACCACTGAGCCTCTTGGGCTTGCCAATCGGAAGGTCGGTGGTTCGAATCCCCGCGATGGAGTGAGCTCCCGTTGCTCTGTCCCAGCTCCTGCCAACCTAGCAGTTCGAAAGCATACCAGTGCAAGTAGATAAATAGGTGCTGCTGTGGCGGGAAGGTAAACGGCATTTCTGTGCACTCTGGCTTCCATCACAGTGTCCTGTGCCCCAGAAGCAGTTTAGTCATGCTGGCCACATGACCTGGAAAGCTGTCTGTGGACAAATGCTGGCTCTCTCGGCCTGAAAGTGAGATGAGCACCGCAACCCCATAGTCGCCTTTGATTGGACATAACCGTCCAGGGGTCCTTTACCTTTTCCTTTACCTGTATAAATTTTTTTTTTTGCTTACATTTTTTTGGATATAATTAGTCAGACTTTTTGTTAAAAAACAACACAATTAATGAGTGACTTGGACATAAGCGGTCATTCAATGCAGCAGGTAGTCTGATGCAGGCAAAGCTTGACTGGGTCAGAATTGCCAAATTCCATGTATAAAATTAGCTTAAAATGGATTTCTCCTTCATTGCTAACTGCAAAGGAATTTATAAGTAAAAAGACAACAGGGTCTTTTCTTTCTTTCTTTAAAGCCCTTTAATCATTTATTTTTGCTATCTTTAATCTGATGTCTGACACACTTACTCCCTCTAAACGTAGCTCAAAAGGTGACTTTCTTAGTTATTTTATCTTAATTTATTCCAACCTTGCAAGATGGAAGTGACTGCAAAGTCTGCTTCAGGGAGAATGCTACATTTCAGTCTGCCTAAGTGATGAATTTCAATAGATAATGGTATTTTTAGCGTACTTTATTTTTAAAAAAGTAGGAACCAAAAGTTCCATGTTAGAATTGGACTTAAATTAGGCTCTCCATTCCCCTGTATTCTTTGCTTAGTTATTGGTAGAATGTCCATGAATGCATTCCTTTGCGTGTGTTGCCTCTTTCATTGAAGTAAATGGGGAAATCCCTTTGAAGTGCGACAGCTCCATATGCACCTTTACAGTTTGCCAATTCCTTCCTGGACCTCCAAGCATGCAGCAATATGGCTTCACCAGCCTTCTCTCAAGCTTGCTGTGGCACAAGCAGAGAGTGTTGTTTCCCTGTTTGTTACCCTGGATTGGGATAAAAGTGGACAAATTGAACAATGTCCAAGAGCCAGAGATTCATACAGATTTTCTGTACTGGTGTTCTTGAAAGCAACAAGATAGAGATTTGGGATTCTTCAAGATTTGGGATTCTTTAAGACAGGACTTAACATTCCATTTCCTTCCCTGTACCTCTTCCCCCACAAATATACTATGGAGGTTGAGGAATCCTCCTGAGCAGATGGCTGGGGGGCGGGGGCTGGAGAGTAAGATGATGTCTGTTTGCATCAGCTGGCATGATGTTATATCTTGCCCTTTTTGTTCCTTTATGCCATAGCAGGCAAATTGGAGACCCTAGGCCTGTAGAGGAATTGTGCTGGATGGCTAGGACGGAGAAAGGTACCGTCTTTCCATATCAGCAGTCTGATGTGCCAAAACAGGGACCTGTTGTTATGAAATCTGCTTTGTGAAATAATACTACAGTAAAACATTTGTTTGTCATGTCATTTGTTTTGGTATTGTGTGTTTGCAAAAAGCGTGCTAGAATGTCCCTGTTTTCTGAAGAATGTTGGAAGGTATGTGTTTGTAAAAAAAAAAAGCCATCTTATATGCATTAACATAGAGTGATACAGGTTTTACAGAAATGTTTGTATTTAAAACTATTTGGAATTTTAAAGTGCAAATTAGGGTTATTTGCATAAGTAGATTTGTATTGGAACATTTTCTGATGCCCTAGACCTGAGCATGATCTAATTTAGTACTATTATTATTTGCATTTAGTAAACCAGAGATGGCTAAGCTCTGACTTTCTGGCTGTTGCTCAACTATAGGTCCCCAAACTAAAGATAATAGCAATGAAAATAATTAATTGCAACCTTGAGACTGCTAAACTTGCCTAATACTGCATTTGCAGTTGGAAAAATAGAGCTGTGGACCCCACGTCACTGTTTATATGGAGACAAACTTTTCCTTTTAGTTGCCTTGATAGTCAGCTATTGATTTAGTCCCCTATTGATAATTCCTTGTACAATTTCAGGCTGCAGTATTTCACAATTTTATCTGAAAATTTGGTAGCTACCTTTTAACTAGAGACTGACAACTACTTAATGTATAGCCATGCTTCCCTCTAGTGGTTGATACTTGTGACTACAATCAATTTTTAAGTGCTGGTATTTTAAAGGTTTGCTTTGGTTTCTGTGTTTATTCTTTTAGTTAGGAACTCTTGCACATGTCGTGGAACATTAATTATTGCTGAGGATTCAAAGATATGGAGGTGTGACCATGTCTGTTGTTGGCTCTGCCCTTTGTGAGCAGAGTGTGTCCCAGAGATTATGCCTGTTAACAGTTGTCCATGAATGCATGGGAGCTAACAAAGGCTGGAAGTCAACATGGTTCTACAGCAATTGTTCCATCAGCACAAACATTTCAGCTTGCCAGGTGGAACACCCTCTGGCCTCCTCCCCCTGCATGTTGTTCTGGTGGTTCTCCTGTCCCCCACAGAGCCAAATGGGGGGTACAGGGGTGGGGGAGAGGGAAGGGAAGACCCATTGCAATAGTGGCACTTCTTGTGCTGACTGCTCCTAGTGCAACTGCTTAGTTTAATCCAGGCCAGAATATTTTAATAGGTAGTCTAAAATAAAATATTATAGAGTCAAATTGATAAATTGTAATTATTTTAAATTACAAGTAATTGCAATTTAAGGGCCATTACAGAGCCAATCCTTTTCATTTCATGTCCAAAGAATGTTGGCCATATTGATAAAATAGGAGTTTCCACTCTGAAGGGTTATGAAGTTGGCTTGTTGAACAAACCATGCTTTAAGGTTCAGTTGTATTGCAAAACTATGATTTAAAAAAAAGAAGAAGGAGTGAAAACCTCTGACCTATAGCTATGTCAGAGGAAGAGGTGGGGGTTACTCATCTGAGTCTCAGAAAACTCGTTCCTGTAATGATTAACCATAGTTTATTATAGTTACAGGTATTGGTCTGCCATAGTCAAAACAAAATAAAAAATTCCTTCCAGTAGCACCTTAGAGACCAACTAAGTTTGTTCTTGGTATGAGCTTTCGTGTGCATGCACACTTCTTCAGATACTTCATAGTTTATTATGTCATCTATCCTTTCTCTCTTGTAATTCACTGTACCTTACTTTGCATGTGAGGTGATTTCCCGCTCTCCCTTTCCTGTCATCTAATATTGTTTTTATCAACATTTATTAATTTCTGTCTTTCTGGTTTTCCTAAACCCTGATTCTTCTCTCTTTTACTCTGCTCATGTGAGAATCTATCAACATCCTTATCCTTTACTGACATTACTCTAATTCTGTGATATCCTGTGGTTAAATCATCTGTGCTGATCACAGTATTCTAGATGAAGGCAATCCATTGATTTTGTACAATGGTGTAACATTTCATATGCCTTTTCCACCCCACACATTATCAATGGCAACATGCTTTTTAGACTAGAGTCTGCTAAGATCCCTGAGTCAGTTACTTTTACCCATGTAAGAAGCAAATGGTACTAGTACTAGATTCTGCAGTAATTGTGGACAGAGTTGAGCATTGCGGTTGGATGGGATGCTAAGCAGTTACACTATAGAGCAGGGGTGTCAAACTCAAATTCATCAGGGGCCGCATCAGCAGTTTGGTCACCCTTAAAGGGCCGGTTGTATCTGTAGGACTATGTGTCCACTCTTTATTATCATAAATTATTTTCACTGCATTCAATTATTACTGTTTTTTGTAATAATGTAAGTAATAACTAGCTCTGAAAGCAGAAATATAGTCAGAATAATGGCAAGTAGATATTCAAATGTACAATTATTGTACAATTTATTGAAAAATGATTTTTGGTAACAGACAGTAATTTTTTTAAAAAAACATACAAAATATTGAGGGGGCTGGGCCCCTGCAAAATGGATGGGCATTGCCATTAAAATCAATGGTTGGTGTGTGCGAGCCGCATCTTGTGATTATGCAGGGTGGGGTTTACCTGAGCCGCCCCCCCCTCCTATTTTACTCAATTGGCACCCCTGCTAGAGCTCGTTCTCAAGGATTCTGGGTTGGCGGAGAGGAAAAGCGTGTGTGTGTATGTGTGTGTGTGTATGGGAAAGCTAGGTGACCTGCCTCTTTGCAAAATCCCCGATGGCTGCACCTGCGAAAAAAGAGAGGCTCCCCATGCAGACGGCAGAGGCAGCAGCAGCACACCTGGCGCGACCTCCAGGTGCGCCCTTGAGGCCGCCTCGCAGCGATGGGGGAGCCGGGTTGGTCCACTGCACATAAGCGCCGCTTTACTCATTCCTAGGGTCGCCCTGCGAAATAATGGTTGTGCTGATGAGAAAAGTGTGTGTGTTTGGGGGGGAGTGCACCGGCCAAGGGTGCACAAAGAAGAATCGCCGTCCACAATTAATAAATCGCAGGTCGTATCAGCTCATCATCCGGCATCTCCCTCCCTCTCTTAAAAGTCTGCATGGGCGCTTATGTCAATTGGTTTTCTCTCCCTAGCTTAGATTTTCCCAAGCGAGCAAAAGAGATATCTCCACCACCCCGCGGGCCTTAGCCTCTTTCCTGCGATCTTCTGCCCAAGATCCCTAAATCCAAAAGTGAAAGATCGCTCCAAACTTCTTTTTTTGCGGCGCCCGGGAGATGTTGAAAGGGGGGGGTGAGTTGCGCGGGGAGGGCGAGCAAGAGGAGAGCGAGAGGGAGAAGCCGCCCTTGCGCATGTGTGAAGGTGTCCAAACTGACAATGCTGGAGAAGATAGCAAGCTTTGGGGTTGGGAGAGAGAGAGAAACAGAGTGAGTGAGAAAGAGAGAAAGAAAAGAGTGGGGGAAGCAGGAAGGGTGGGAAAAACGGAGAGAAAGAGAGAGGGGGGGAAAAGCCCCTCCATTGATTTCCCTCCCCACCCCCACCCCCACCCCAGATATCCCCCCCCACCCCAAGCAACCATCCAAGCAACGTCCGTGGGATTTGGCAGCAATGCGATCCAAAGGCAGAGCGAGGAAACTGGCCGCAAGTAGGTGCAATCGCTCTTTCTGTTGCGCGCTCCCTTCTCTGCCCTGCTAGGCGTCCGGGAAAGATGTGGGTCCGTGGGGTGGGATGGAGAGGGCTCCGCTCTGGGTGGAGGGGCGGGGAGGGTGGGGGTCAGCCACTGACCCCACAGATCCGGCCCGCCCCCGGCGCAGAACTGGCGCCCGAGAGCCTCAGCTGCCCAACGTCCATCCACCTCGCAGCTGGTTTACTGGAGAGAGAGAGAGATGGTGCGCGGCGGCGGCGGCACGTTGGGTTTCTCTCCTCTCTCTTTTCTCCCCACTTCCTCGCCTCCGACACGGGGAGCGTGGGGGGGGGGAGGGGAGAAGTCCCGGCTCTGCTCCCTGGCTTGGCTTGGCTGTGCCCGGCGCTGTTTGTGTGTTTGTCTGCCGGGGTGGCGGCGAGAGAGAGAGGGAGGGGGGGCGGGGAAGGATCGCTGGTGAACTTCAGCCGAGGCGGTGAAAGAGTTGAGGAAAAGTTCAGCCGCGCCGAAGAAGAGCGCCGCAAGTTGCTCGCTCGCTCCGGCGAGGGAGGGAGGGAGGGAGGGAGGGAGGGAGCCAGAGAGCGAGGCTGCAAGGACGCGGAGCGCCCCTAGTGGGCTCTGCCGGCTCTGTGAAATAAACTTTAAAAACAAGCACGTGGGGAAGGGAAGGAGGGGAGGCCGCAAAAGCAGGAGGAGGAGGAGGCGGTGGTGGCAACCTGCAGCCCAGGAGTTGGAGCAAGGCTGGCGGCCGGTGCTACACGGGCCACATGACGAGGTCTGGCGGGCCGCATTTGGCCCGCGGGCCTTGTGTTTGACACCTGTGCTATAGAGACAGTTCTGTATTACATATGGGTATTATCTGGGATTAATTCCACCAAGTGACCACACTGACAAGCTGATTGGCTTTCTATATAGCGGCTTGTGGAGCTTATCCCACTGCCAGGTTTGCTGCTAGGGTTTTGAATAGAGATATGATGTGTCGGGGCCTCTGAAATATATCCAAATAGGTTCCTGTTTCTGGGCTGAGACAACATTGCAAGGAGAGGTTACACTGAATCAACCCATCCAGTCTCCAGTACCCAGAAATGCTTTGCCAGTCTGGTAGCCGAAAAGGTTGAGCACAGCCTTAATAATTTGCATTGCAGATTCAGGAGCAGGGACCGAGCAACGGGAGCTCATCCCTTCGCGGGGATTCAAACCACTGACCTTCTGATCGGCAAGCCCTAGGCTCTGTGGTTTAACCCACAGCGCCACCCGCTGACAGTAAATGGCAGTAAATGGCTCTTATTAGTGGTGGCCTTGTTGTTATGGATTAGCTGTTGGAATGCAATACTTTTAAGTCATTACGTTTTCTGAATTTTGTTTTAAAACCCTCTAGTTATTATTATGTAGGAAATGTTTGTAAACCTCATAATGTGTACCGTACCTGAAAGGGCTCTCGAAAGATATCAAAGTGCTCAAAATGAAGTATTATGGTTGTGTCGATCTGAGTCCTGAAACATGTTTGTTAACATCAGAGAATATGAAATTCTCTGAATGAATCCTCCTAAATAAACCCCTTCTCATCTTCTTCACAGTGTTCACAACTACACCCCCAAGGTTGGAGAGCTTGATACAAGGAAAGCCATCCGGCAAGCATTTGATGTTTGGCAGAGGGTGACTCCGCTCACCTTTGAAGAAGTTCCTTACCATGAAATTAAAAGTGACAGAAAAGAGGCAGATATTATGATATTTTTTGCTTCTGGTTTCCATGGTGACAGCTCTCCTTTTGATGGGGAGGGTGGATTCCTAGCCCATGCTTATTTTCCTGGACCAGGGATAGGAGGTGATACTCATTTTGATTCAGATGAACCATGGACACTGGGAAATTCTAACCATGATGGTAAGATGACATGGGGTTTTTATAACAGTATTTTTAATATGATATTTCATGAGGCAGTTGGCTTGCAGAAAGGAAGAGGTGTCATCACAGGACTTCCTGTAAGAATGTGGTCCGAAGTTTGGTGATACTGAGGTGGACAAAAATCCATGCCCCCCACCCCCAGGTTAGAAGAACATGAGTTTGCCCTCCAAAAAATAATGCCAGTTTTGCTTATAAATCCAAAGCAATATGAACCGACAGATGAAATTTAAATGGCACTCTGATCTAGCTGCCTGAGAAACTAGAACAATTCTCAGGGAAAAGGGAAAAGAGAGAGAGAAAATTAATTGGTGAAATTAAGTTTACACAAAAAGATTCATTATTGTAAGTACTAAGTAGTTATGACATCAGATGTTTCAGATGCATTTGAGAGCCAACCTGCACTCAGTTACACAGATCTGCACTCAATTACACAGACATTTGAACAGGATGTACATTTCTAACACCCTACATACAAAAGTCCAAATAGAAGAAGGAATTTCTGGATTTGGGGATCTGTGTCTACCCTAGTTGGACTTTAGGCATGTGCAATCTATTCAAACATCATTCTTGTGCATCAATGTTCAGAAGACTCTTGTGATAAAACAACCCATTAGTTGGGGCAAAAAGGCTCATTGATGGTAGAAAAGACTGTTGTCCAATCTGGGTTCAAATAAATTTCAAGTGAGTGATTCTGTAGCCCAAGGTCTGATGATACCATCTTTTGCAGAGATGATTCTGTGCAGTGATGTTTTTCCAGTAAAGTCCATGCTATAAATACAATTATTATTTTTTAACAAGGCTTCACTGTGAAACGTTCTCCTCTAATTATGCTGATTATGTGGGAAATACAAATCTTTTAAATCCCAGTATATTCTTCAAGTAGGTAATACCACACAGTATGAAGCCACCCACCCTCTGAGGCTGTTACCCAGAGGCTGGGGAAAAATAATTGGATGTAGAGTGCTCAGCTGTGATGAGGGTACTTGGAGAAAATAGATACAGTACTTGATTGTTTCAGGGATTTTGTTAAAACAATGGTTCTCAGAAGTCTCTCTCTCTATATATATATTTGTACCGATTCTTCTGATTTTGTATTATTGTTCCCCACCACAGTATTTTTCTGGTTTCATGTTGTTCCTTACTCCACTGTAGAAATTACATAAATATAACATAAACGTAGTACCGGTATCTCCTTCACGAATGTGGGGCTGTGGTTGTTGCTAAAATTGGCTTCTGCATGGTTGGGACTACACATGGCTGTCATTATACCGGTATATACAATTGCTTAAGAAGCCGCTGTGGGAGTCTTAGTGTCCTATGGAGTTGCAATGCTGGTATGGGGACTTGCTATACATTTCAGTTGATTCATGTAGGAAGCCTGCTATAAGTGGAAAGGCAGTGGTATAGTTACTGCCCAAAACTGCTTTCAGGGCTCCTTGTGATTGCTGTAATATGGATATTAAGCATTTGTTGTTTATGTACTACTCACACTTCGTGTCAGATCATTGTGAAGTTGCCATTTCTCAGCTACCTAGAGTTAATGAAAACACATCCTATTTTACCGCCACCTTGACCCATTATCATTTTAAAAATATTTTGTATGCCCCAATCCTAAGCATCTTACTTTGGTGCCTCTCCCAGTAAGCAGGAACCCCTTCATGTTAAATTATTGTAAATGAAAAGGTATTTTTAAAGATTAGAGAGAAGGCAGAACAAATACGGAACAACTGCACAGCAAAATAAACTACAGATTCAGAGTTCTTAAGATGCATTGGTTAACTCCTGTATGCCATCCTGGTTGAGACAGAGGTGGGTTCTCCCTCCCATGATAAAGTAGACTTTCAAAATCTGTATCCCAGGCAGGTGAACCCTTGTCCTCAATTTCCTCAAATAATGTCCTTTCAAAACTGGCAGTGTAGTCCCTTTCTCCCTTGCTTTGAAAATTATACTGATTACCAAATCATACTTCTTTAGCCCCCACCACTTCCATCAGCTATACAGCCAAACATATAGGGAAGGGCTGTAGCTCAGTGGTAAAACAGCTCCAGGTTCTGCTGAAAATATTGGAGAACAGTCAGTGATAGTGAACTAGATGGAACAATGGTCTCACTCAGTATAATGCAGATTTTGATGGTCCTGAACCTAGATCCACAGCAGGCTGAATCCTGGGCATTGACATTTGCATTGCTTTTATATAAATATATATATATGCATGCTGTTGTTGGTGTGGCAGGTATAGGGATTTATTTGATTAACCTGACTGCTGGTGACCTGAGATGAATTCTGGATCACTTGGTGTTTTTGAAAGGCGGTGAAAAGCATGAAAAGCCCAGTGTGTAATTAGGGGCTCCAGGTGCTCTGCAACAAAATTGTTCTATTACACAAACCAGTAATTTAATGGAATTATTAGCATCTCATGAACAATTGGGTACAGAGAAATCCTGGGCCTCTGCAGCCTTCCTATAACTCAAGATGGCTTTGCTTCACCCATAATGCCCCAAGGACTGTTAATTGGGGGTGGTATCCTAACTAAGGCTGTGCGAACCATTTACTCAGCACTCACTATGTTTCCGGTGCTAGGCTGTAATTCCATGTTCACATGGCATTATCCAAAATGCATTTGTATCCTGTGCTTTGCCATGAAATATTACTGTCTGATGTGTGTTTTTTCTCAAATCAGCCTCTCTCCGACTGGAACCCTTAAGTCATTCCTAATTTGTCTCTAGCCAAGCTGTGAAACACCTTGGCATACAAATGAAGCCATGAAGCTGTGCTAATGTGAACAGCTGGGGCGGCGGGGTGGGGGGATAGCGCCGTGAAATGCACAGTGGGGGTATTGGGGGGGGGACACTCACTGCAGTCTGAGGCAGTAATGTCAATACCCCCAAACTATACTTGGAAAAGTCCATTAATGTTAGTGAGTCTATTCTTAGTATGATTTCATTGGGTACCACACCACATGATTTAGATAAGGCTGTTCCACATTTTGCTGTCATACCCTAAATTCAGATAGCAACTGTACTTTATTCAAACATTGTACTGCAATAACTAAAAAGGACAGTCACTAGTGACAAAACAAATGCCTATGCCTTGATGCTATACTAAATTAGGAGCTTTTCTTCAGACCTTACCGCACATTTCAGATGACACGTCAGTTTTTTTGCAGTTCCTAAACAATTTTGGTTTCTCAGGTTGTTTTAAGATCTGATCTTAGAACTCTCCTCTGTTGCCTTTCTGAAAATCAGGCAGCTATTACTACAGGGGGGGGAAATGACTTAAGTGGATGAAATCATTTCAATATTCTATCCACTTTCTTTTATCTACTTTGCTATATTATCTGATTTGCTATCCTATTAAAGGGGCTCATCTAATCTTTGCCATCATATTAAAACTATCTCCCTTCTGTCATTCCTACTTGTTTAGACCCCAGTCACATGTTTGTTTCATTTCTCTTACTTTTCAACATGCTGCTACATGGTTAGGACTGCCTTTCACTTACAGTAGTACCTCGGGTTACAGACGCTTCAGGTTACAGATGCTTCAGGTTACAGACTCTGCTAACCCAGAAATAGTACCTCAGGTTAAGAACTTTGCTTCAGGATGAGAACAGAAATTGTGCAGCGGAGGCGCAGCAGCAGTGGAAGGCCCCATTAGCTAAAGTGGTACCTCAGGTTAAGAACAGTTTCAGGTTAAGAACGGACCTCCAGAACGAATTAAGTTCTTAACCCGAGCTACCACTGTATTTTCAATTTACAGAACTGAAATAAATGAAGAGTGTCTCATTAATAATATTGTTGCCATGCTGGCAAAGCTTAATTCTCAGTTTAATAACAAAGTAGGGCAGTTATAGACAGATTAGGACCAGCCACATTTTACTTTAAATAATCATGGTTTTGTTGTCATTACTCTCAACCACACATGTGATTTATTTTATGGCCTACTTGTTTAATAACCTTGTCTTTATTTATCAGATTACTCCTGTTTTGACCGCTAACCACCCCTCACTCTTTGAGGACATCCATTTTCATGTTGATAAGAATCAGTCCTCCCGATTTCCCAAATGTAACTGTTGTACTGTTTGTAACTGTTTATTTGATTTTATTTGCTCTGATCCCAAGACTCCAAATGGATTTTTAAAAGGCATACTTTTGTACCGAAAAACAGAATTCCAAAATCCATAGCCACAAAACTTTTGATACCCTTTGCCTCAGTCCTTTGCTTCATGTACTTGAGCAACAAAGCCATTTGGTACAACAAAGGGCATGTCTAGGATGCATTTTTGGCTCCCTTCTTTTGATGCTGTTCTGACTCTCATTAGCTTCTAGTCATCACTTTCCCTAAACTCCAAAAGCCCAGTGCTACATATTTTACTTTTAAGATGCTGATCAGTGGCTTCTTCACAAACAGTTAATTGAATCTGGGGCATATGTCTTTAGACTCAGGTTTTATATTCTCTCTCTCTCTCTCTCTCTCTCTGACTTCTCAAAATATATTCTCTCAATTTTGCAGACTGATTCAGTCATTGTCTCTTTTGCTTGTTTAATTACACATTGTCAACAGTCTTTTGCAATCTCTTATCACATTATATTTAGCGGACAACAAAGAATCTGTTGGTTCCTTAAAAGATGAATGTGTCTGTTGTGCCATAAATATGAACCAGGGACTTCCTGGTCGTACTCTTAGCAATTGCAATGCTCCAGCTACTGCATCTGATAATCATCTAATTAGACCAGGTGCATTGCAAGACTTATTTTAAAAAGTATTCCTGCTGAGCCTCTATAGTTGTTGGATAAACTGCTTTATCTTCTTCTTTAGAATTTTGTTAAGCTTGTGACTGGCACTATTGCCCTATGGATGTTGAAGTTGATGGTTGTAACATCTTGCCTCTGTAGGAAATGACCTCTTTCTCGTTGCGGTGCATGAACTGGGCCATGCCCTAGGCCTCGAGCACTCCAATGACCCCAGCGCCATCATGGCTCCTTTTTACCAATATATGGAAACGCACAACTTTAAGTTACCACAGGATGACCTTCAAGGAATCCAGAAGATCTATGGTAAGATGGTACATGTTTTATAATTTGCCATTGGCAGGATGCCAATTCCTCACCGCTTCCCATAAGCTCAGGCAACTTAAGGTACTGAAATGTACAGATGTATATATTTATCTGGGATGTGTGGGCATGTGGTGGCTGTGCCCATGTTTTGTTTTGTTTTTAAATAAAGCTTATAGCAAGGGAAAGTGCACTTAAAATAACTCCCACTTATTTTTCATTACCAACCAATTGTTCGGGTAAATAAACCTCTTTGGGAAAATGATCAGGATCTGGGTTTGACACACTGCAGTAAAAACAAAGATGACTTCTAAAGCTGAACGGCAGTCACCCAAAACTGCCTCTTCCCATGTCTTGCATCTTGGTAACTGATAAACAGGGCACTCTTAGAATACTGTCATCAGGGAACCTTGAGGCCTTTCCAGATGTTCACTGTGAGCAATGAACAAGTCACTGAGCAGGTGAGCAGGATGCATATGAAGTGACTTTCCCTTGTAATTGCATGGAGAAATTGCATTTCCCCCTACTGTAATATGCTGCTGACTGGTAATATGCCATTTCCATCCTGCACAACTGTTGTGAGTATAACCAACTAGAACAGTTGCTGACGCGGGTGGCGCTGTGGGTTAAACCACAGAGCCTAGGGCTTGCTGATCAGAAGGTCAGCGGTTCAAATCCCCGTGATGGGGTGAGCTCCCGTTGTTCGGTCCCTGCTCATGCCCACCTAGCAGTTCGAAAGCACGTCAAAGTGCAAGTAGATAAATAGGTACTGCTCTGGCAGGAAGGTAAACGGCATTTCCGTGCGCTGCTCTGGTTCGCCAGAAGCGGCTTAGTCATGCTGGCCACATGACCCGGAAGCTGTACGCCAGCTCCCTCGGCCAGTAATGCGAGATGAGCACCGCAACCCCAGAGTCGGACACGACTGGACCTAATGGTCAGAGTTCCCTTTACCTTTACCTTTAAAACAGTTGCTCAAGTCTGACAAATATTCCTCTCTTACTCCCTCCCCCTTCCCCAAAATTGCCAGCATTTTAATAAGTGTTTCGGACTGCAATATCAATACGGAAAGGAACTCTTAGCCAGATTTTAAAATGAAATAATTTATATACTAACAATTCCAGCGATGCTGCCCTTTCTCCCACAGCAACATTCAGCCGCTGTTTGATCCTTTGCCTCCTTTTTCTGTTTTCATGTAGTTCTATGGACTCCCCCTTTCCAGTACTGGAACACACATCTTTCCTGACAACCCCCCACCCTTAAAATAACAATGAAGAGAAGAGCAGCAACACACACACATGCACATGAGCCATGAAAAGAGCTCTCCCTTTCAGTGTTATCCTACTTGCAGCAAGGCCACACCCTTCCATTGCATGGGAATGGGATATTGTGGTGCTGGTGCTATATCAAAGGTACCATGTAACAGTGTTCCAACAAAAAAACACCACACTAAATTGTGAGGGTTTCTAATACCTCAGTGATTACGACATGAGAAGCAGCATAAAAATGAGAACTCAGTCAAGATGAAGAGTGTTCCACTATCAGGATGTCACCGCCGAGAAGGTTTTCCTCCTGGCAGCCAGCTCTGCTGTCTTTTGGATGTTGAAGAATCAGGAAAACGAATAATAGATTACAACCAACATGTGGAGACAGGCAGTCCTTCAGGTACTCTGGCCCCAAGTTGTGAAGAGATTTAAAAGCCCAAACTGGCACTTTGACTTAGGAGTTAGTGCAGTTGAACCACAAACATATGACCATAATTCCTAGTCTCAGTTAGCTCAAGAGTACAGGGGCCGGCTAGATTGCCAATGCAGTCAGTGTCTGAACAATCGTCAGAGGCGGACCCATGTATGAGATATTTCAGTGGCCTAATGTGGAGGTTACTAGAATGCAGGAAAATAAATTGGTAAGAATTTATGCATGTGTGAATCAGCCCTCTTTATCATGCTGCCAAGTTGCCGGGGTGCAGAGTGGGGAGAGACTTATGATACACGCAGTGCAGTTGTGTGGTTAAATAGTCACCTGTATCCAACCAGATACACTACTCCTTTTGCAAAGGGGCCAACACTTTTTTCTTTGGCTCCAGCCTGAGACAGCTTCAATTTGCAGAATCTGGAGCTGGCTCCTACTGTTCACCACCTGAAAATAGCCACTTTCATCTTATACACCTCTCCTGACTCCAGCTATAGGACATTCCTTTACAAGGTTTGTGGCTAAGGAATAGAAAGTATATGTATAAACTATGTGAATTTGATGTATGCTTCTGCAGAGGGTTGCTTCTGAAGGCCTTATTGCTATGCAGAGAGAGCAGTTGGCTCTCATTGGGATTTTAGATCCTGATATTCTATACAGCAGATACAACAGCAAATTTTGGAAACAGCACCCGAGACAAGGGGAACTTTAAAAACCTAGATTGCTTGGGGGTAACCTTTAGGTTAGATAATGAAACTCTTGGATTAAGTTTTTGAGGTATGGTACTGGGATGCAAAGGAGTAAAATAGGGTGGCTTTGGGGACAAGTTAGAGTCTTATAATTTATTAGATTTCCTACCTATCCTTCACCATGAGGTCCAGGGTAGGAAATAAATCTAATAATAATGAACTATGAGGTCCCAGGCAAATGGACGGGCCAGTTGCAATGCAAAGGTCAGGTGCTGTTGCTAGATGGTGTTACACAAAAGTATGAGCATGATTGGGATGAGAGAGCACAACTGGTAGAGCATGAGACTCTTAATCTCAGGGTCATGGGTTCAAGCCCCACATTGGACAAAAGATTCCTGCATTACCGGGGTTGGACTAGATGACCCTCGTGATCCCTTCCAACTCTACAATTCTATGATTCCGTGATCTACAGCCAATAATTCTGACAGCAAGTTGAGGATGGTGATTCTGTCTGTGGTGGAAGGAAAGATTTTGAGAAAAAAATTGGGAAGGAGTGTTCAAACTTTGTGATGGTCTTTCAAATGATGGGTACAATATTCAAGCTGCTAATTGGTTTTCTCTCTTCCCTCTTTTTTTTTTTAGGCCCACCTGCTGAGCCACTAGAACCCACTAGACCTTTACCAACCCTTCCTGTTCGTAGAATCCATTCCACTTCAGAAAGAAAGCATGACAGACATTCGAGACCTCCCAGGCCCCCTCTAGGAGACAGGCCTTCTACTCCAGGCAGCAAACCAAACATTTGTGATGGGAACTTCAATACTGTGGCTCTCTTCAGAGGAGAAATGTTTGTTTTTAAGGTAGTGAAAATCATCCTGTCAAAACTGTTTTCATTAATCTTTATATATTACAAATGCATGTATAATTAATTAAATGCCACCAAAATTTCTTGGTATTTTAATTTCTGTTTTTTTTATTGGTAGATGTCACAAATTGTGGATTAGCTTGCTTCTTGGTTTGAAGAAATGATAATAAATTAGAATGTTGTGATAGTTGAAATAACGTGTTTCCTTCAGTAACACTTAAATTAAGTGAAACTTCTTAAACCTAGGACAAAAAATATATATCAATTTTTCACTTGCTTCCAAACGAGCCCTGCAGACGTAGTTCCTGTTTTCAGCATTTGTCCTGATCAAGGAATCTTCTCTAGTATTCCAGAATTCTACCTTCTTAATGAACAGTGTGTGTAGATCAGACGTGTGGATTGTATTCAGTTAACTTTTACTCAGAGTAGACCCATTGGAATACATGAACATGACTAGTTTGTGTGCATTAATTTCAGTGGGTCTGCTCAGAGTAAAAGATGAACACAGCCCTCTGTGATTCACTCTGGTCCTGCTACTGAATTTTATTTTGAGACATTAAACATAGAGAATATCATAAATAATAAAGCACACTATTATTTTGTCTGGGGTAATGACTTGGTAGCAGGAATAGCGAGAGAAGTTCTGAGCAGGGCAGGAAATTGCAGCTTTTGGAGGTGGCAGTTATTGCTTAGTAAGACTGGTTTTTTAATGACTGGTGCCGAATATAAGATAACAAAGCAGAGGAGGAGTCTAATTCTGCCTGAGAGGAACACTGGATGATCTGAAAGTTAAAGGGATGTCTGATGTTAGTAAACCTGAGGGTACTGTGATATTTTAAAATTAATTTCATCACTTCATGTTGGAATCTGATGTAGACATTTAACAAGACTCTTCTTTTTCCTTATTCTTTTTCTTTTAGGACCGCTGGTTTTGGCGTCTCCGTAACAATCGAGTGCAAGAAGGCTACCCCATGCAGATCGAACAGTTCTGGAAAGGGCTTCCTGCCAAAATTGATGCTGCCTATGAAAGATCTGATGGAAAATTTGTTTTCTTTAAAGGTAAACATTTTGAGGTTGTATCCAACGCTGCGTGAGTGAACTTCCCCTTCCTATTGTCCCCCAAACCTGCTCCAGAGGAAGGCAAAGTCCAATTGACTGTTGCTGATTATATATGTCTTACCCACCCTCCTCTCCCGCTTTCTTGCCTAGGAGATAAATACTGGGTCTTCAAGGAGGTGACTGCAGAGCCAGGGTACCCACACAACCTAGTGGAGTTGGGCAGCTGTCTTCCCCGGGAAGGGATCGACACAGCTTTAAGGTGGGAGCCTGTAGGCAAAACCTACTTCTTCAAAGGAGACCGATATTGGAGGTACAATGAAGACAAGAGAGCAACAGATCCAGGCTACCCCAAACCCATCACTGTGTGGAAAGGAATCCCACAAGCCCCGCAAGGAGCTTTTGTCAGTAAAGAAGGCTGTAAGTATTAAGCATGCGACTTATTTAGCAGCTTAGTAGTGTTTAATAATCCTCCATGTGTTGAACTTTACATTCAGATTGTATTAAAGCCTGAACATTTACAAGATTGCAGACACATGTAGTCATGGACATTGACTTGCCCATATATCACATATCCACCCAGCCCAAAGTAAACTTGAGGCAGATATTTGTTTCATAGCACATGATATTCTTCCTAAACTGGGTGATTGATTGGTTTTCATCTGAGTTTTTCTCTGTTTTTAATTTAAAAAAATAAAAAATCTGTTTTTCTTATCCCCATGAATGCAAGTATGGAAGTAAGTTATTTTCTTTGCATAGGGTAAGATAGATTCCCCCCTTGCTGTTATCCAATATACCAGTATATCATACAATCTGTACTTCCAACATAACCACTCCTGCCATATACAGAATATTTTCTCTTACCTGCACACCTCCAGAATATGTGAATGGCAGAGAATGGAATAATATCTGTTTTCTTTTCCAGTTTATACCTACTTTTATAAAGGTAAGGAATACTGGAAGTTTGATAACCAGAGGCTGACTGTGGAGCCAGGATACCCCAGGTCAATCCTCAAAGACTGGATGGGCTGCAACCAAAAGGAGGTTGAACGGAGCAAAGACCGGCGGCTCTCTCACGATGACGTGGATATTATGGTGACTATAAACGATGTGCCTAGCACTGTCAATGCAATTGCAGTCGTGATCCCCTGCATCTTATCTCTGTGTATCCTTGTCCTGGTATACACAATCTTCCAGTTCAAGAACAAAGAGGTCCAGCAAAGCGTGACCTATTACAGACGACCCGTCCAAGAGTGGGTATGACAGGCTCACCAGCTCGCTTGGGCTGACAAGGTGGAAGAAGAAGACGGTGACGACTATTGAGGATGGTGGCAACAGGCTGCAGACATTTTAAAAAGGGGGAGATGGAAGGATAGCCTGCCAAACAAACATACATAACTCTTCAAAAGAGACTTAGATCTGAGTCAGAGAGAATTCTGGGACTACTGAGAGAACAGGAACAAAATTCAATTAAACCCAGGTGGCCTTGCACGGTGGAGCCGCTTTCCTTCTGACTGACTAACTGCCTCAGTGCCGTGTATGTCTCGGTGTGACATTTTTCACCAACCCACTCAGTGAGTGTCAGAGACCTCAAGAGGAGTTTGCTTCAACCTTTTTTCAACTCACCCGAGCAATCTTCTTCAGTGCCCTCTTTTAAACCCAGCATTTGCCAGTGTAGCCAAACACCTCTCAACAAGTTGTTTTTTTCTACACTTGTCTCATCAAAAAAAGAGAGAGATAATACTGTGGGACACAAAAGGAACACTTCAGGACCTTCTGAAGAAGACATTCTGAGGCTGAGTCATTCTGAAATATTTTAATTTATTACAGGAACCAGGCAATTACCTGGATACCGTTTTTTTCCAATACCTGCTGGTCAGATGTTTTGTACATTCATGGTAATTAGCTGATGTTCCCACTCTGCAATAGCAGACACACATAAAGAGCTCTTAGGAGATAATTCTGTGTAGACCACGACTTCAAACAGCTCTAAAGCCAGATCAAATCACAACAGCAACTAGGAACCGAAATTTGTGAATACAACCAGTCTGCAAGACTAAGCAATTGGGTTCGAACACTAACATGAATGCAGCCCTTAAAACTCTTGTTTTTAAGAACCTGTCATGTACTAAATATTTAAATGTCATATTACCACTATTTTAAGTTGGCAACAATAAATTGTTACCATTATAAGATTAAAGGCAAATTCTGTGATATTTAAGAATGTAATAAGGGTCCTGCTGAATCAGGCCAAAGGTCCATCCAGCCCAACGTTGTTCTTTCAGTGGCCAACCAGATGCAAGCCACAAGGACATGCAAGTACCCCAGTGATTGGTACTTGGAAACATACCACCTTTGATACTGTATGTGGTACTCTACAAATACTAGTCCCCTTGGTCCTTTTTCTTTTATAAATGGGAGGCCAAGTACATTAGGATGCTTGGCATTCTTTAACAAAATTATGATGAGAATTGTAGTTGCGGTAGTGCAGGAAAGAAGTGGCATCTAGAAGGAAATTCATGTTTTTAAAATCTGATTTGTTATCCAAAAGATTGCGATTTAGAAACTTTAATCTGGCAAATTCTCCAAAATGTATGAAGTAAATTGCAATTTATAGTGCTTAAATGATCTTGGTGTGCCACATGTATCTTTAAAACAAGAGAGAAAGCTGCACTTATCTTTTAGACTACAGTGGATGGCATTCACTAGTTGTGCTCTTGATGGCCTGGTAGAAACTATCCAACTCTGCTTTCCAGGTAGGTATAAAAACTAAGTATTCCAGGTTTATTCAAAGGCTAGACAAACCAAGTTGGTTTATTTTGATGCAGTATATTTTTGGCATTCTTGTTGGCAAGACATCAATCTTTTTGGCCTTTTCAGGAGATTCTCTACTTGCTGTTATGCTAGAGACCTATTGGAAATTATAGGAATGTAATCAGAGAAAAACCTTTTGGGGTTGCAATTTTTATTTTCATATCATAAGTTCATGTTGCCAAAACTCTTAAGGACGACACCCAACACCACAGAGACTTTCCTATATTTTCCCCAAATCTGCTATGGAGGGCTCCCCAATCCTCTGGAGCAGATTTTGAGATGGGGCAATCCATTTTGCCAATTGTGTCTGTTCTGCTAGTGGCCTGATCCCAACCTTTTTTTATGCCAAAATAATGGAGATGCAGGGTCCACTTGCGAGTAGAGGTGCTTATACCATGTCCACTGACTGTAGTCTGCACATCCACCCTAGGCTTTCCACCCCCTCAAACTGGGGCAAAAACCATGAACTATTCAAGGTGGGGTTTCCATTCTCTCCCCAACAACTATCAATCAAATTGGTATTATGGGTGAGACACTGGATTGTTCCAGTTTCAGCATGTAACAGTAACCAGAAGATACTTCCCTTATATTACCTTCACTTTCGGGTGAAAGTTTAGAAAAGTAAAGCCATGTAATACTTAAAAGCGTACACACTTAATACATTTGATGTTGCCTTGAAAGCTCATGCCACAATAAGGCAGTCTGTAAGGTGCTACAGCATTTTGCCTTTTTTTGCAGCTATTGATTAAGTATCAACTCAGGAGATGGCGGCAAGCGTGGTTTTTAGATAGGCTATGTTAACTTTTAGCAGTGCATGCAAGGAGTTGCTTCTGTGAACCAACATAAACCTCAGTAAACTGTGTGGTTTGCATGCAATGAACCTGAACAGATGTGAAAGTGCTACAGTGAAATGCAGGTTGACAGTACTTGCTCATATGCATTTTACCACCCCCCAAATACTGATTTATATGTGAATTTAATTGCAGCACTGCAAAGGCTTCAAAGAGTTGGGCAGAGTAAAATATCCATATAAGTTGCAAGCTTAGGACTCGGCTATTCTATGTGCACCCAGGAATAACTTTCACACTATCAAGCTTCCTTTCAGCACAATTCCAAACACTTGTCCAGTAGTACCTTAGAGACCAACTAAGTTTGTTCTGGGTATAAACTTTTGTGTGCATGCACACTTCTTCAGATGGTATCTGGGTTGGTCTTTAAGGTGCTACTGGACAATTTTTTAATTTATTTCCGGCTGCGTCAGACCAACACGGCTACCTACCTTAATCTAATTCCAAACACTGCTACTGTTCTGAAATTACTCACCTGAGAAGCATAAAATTTCCAGAGCAAATACTTTATATAATCTAGAAGTTGCATAACTGTCTTATGGCAATCCATTTTTGCTTTAAAAATAATTAAAATTGCCCCTAAAGCTTTATCTGCTTTAAACATCATGGAAGCCTCCTGCTAATAGCTGAGTGGTCCCTATGTAACACACCACCAAGATCACATATGGTATTAACTAGATTTAGTCTTGCCCCATATCTAATTCTGTCAGACTATCTACTTGGATTTCATCCTTGTCTTGCAGCTCTGCTTTGAAAACACCTCCTTGCTGATACTTGGTCTTACCTCCTAGTACCTAAAATTTTTATCTTACAATGTTACGGTATCAATCTGTTATAATGTCCCATCTCATTATTTGAGTCAGATCTAAATTTTATAAAATCACATTATTTATTAATTCCTTATCTACACTGTTATGTGTGATCTAAATCTACTTGTGTTACAATGCAAATCAACACATTTATTAAAGGAGTTTGTCATTTTGCCATACCACACAAAGTGCTCATGAAATCAAACACCATCACATTTATTAAAGGAGTTTGTCATCTTGTCATACATTTTTAAATGAATGCTTGTCAGGACACTTGAACAGCATCTGTTGTTTCCAAAATCTCTAAAATTTTGAGACTGGCCAGTTTATTACTATTCCAATAAATCTGCCAGCTCCTAAGATGTTACATTTCTGGTTCTCCTGGATTTCAGAGTTTTTGTTTTTTGCTGTTTTCAGGCAGAAATATTTTGCTTTTCTAATCTGTTGATGGGAGCTTGTTTCTAGATTCCACACTTAAAAGGTGTTAAATGTATTTTCCATTTCTTCCCTATTCATAATAGATTTTTAAAAATCAAGTAGTCTCTTTCCAACTGGTTACTGCGTAAGTTATTTGTTCCCCCTTTCTTAAACATTTTACCCATCACTTTTGCTAACACCACATTTAAAAGCTGCTGCAGGTTACATTTGCTTTACAGAGCAGTCTGGCTCTCAGAAAAATAGCCATATGGCAGAAGAAAATGTCTAGTCCTCTGTGCACACTCAATCTCTTAGTTGTCATCTGTGGGTCAGATAGCTAAATCAAATGCCACTGCACTCAAATCCGGGATACAGTGGTTTAGCAATTATTATTCAATGTGGCTGAAGGCATAGTCATATGGATGCTAGATATTTACAAGATGTTCCAATGCGAGCATGTATGCTATATATGCTTGAAAGCTGTTGCAGTAGGGCATTTTGTGTAACGTCAGTAAGGAAGTACTATAGCTATAAAGGGACTTTCAATAGTCTATGCTAATAACTTGTTACCTATTATTTATTTATTGCTGCCTTGGACCACTAGTTCATAAAGAAAATATGTTGTGAGCTTTATTGTCACACTAGATTCCCTTAACAGCATCAGCGTGTTAAGAACTGCAGAACCCCACTATTGTGGGAGGTGGGGAAAGTAATATATTTGGGAAATAATGTAAGTAATAGTGCAAGACTGGAGGATTACATGTGTAATACAGGAGCAAGAAACTTGTGGCCCTCTAGATGTTATTGGACTCGCAACTCCCGCCAGTCTAGCCAATAATCAGAGATGATGGGAGCTGGATTTTAGCACTGTCTGGAGGACCAAAGGTTCCCCACTCCAGTGTAATACATCTTCAGCTGCTTTTAACTTGCACCATCCTTCATTACTGGGGTGTGTTTGAGCTAGATGTGGTAAAACATGGAGTAGAGCATGCTGGATCACCTTACAGAGAAAGACAAGGGTGATTTTGTAATAGCCAGGAACAATGAGAAAACACAGATGGCACAAATGAAACAGGTACTTTGGCCAGTAAACTGCAGCAGGGAAAGAAAAAGCTATGAAATCATAAAGTAGCTATGGTAAGCTTTCAAGTAAAGGCCAAACTTATGTGTTCTTTCAGATCCCTTAAGTTTGATGCAGCCCTTATCCCTTATATTGAATTCCAGTATCAATGTCCAGAACAACCGTTTCCAGCTTTAAGGTTTATTAGTTTTAACTGCCTTTGGCATTAAGCCTCAAGTGACACCATCACCTACTTCCAAGGATTGCTTCTATCGCTGCGCAACAAAGCAGAGCCTCATAAGAGGCTTAAGATACAGGTTGCAAAGTAGTTTCTTATGACTGAATTGATAAGGAAGTGTGCATACAACGAAGAGGTCAAAATAAATTATTTCCACCCAGGCTATTTCCTCTAAAGTAAAGGTTCTTCCTAACTTCAGCAGATGGATGGATTGGTCTTTCACCCTGTCTTCCTCCACAGATAAAGGCCAGTGTCATTTCAGAGAACTGCTAGCACGTTGGCTTTACAGAATTCTAGGGATAGGGCTAAAAGCTCCATGGCTTATTTCAGTCCTTTTAACAGGGAGTGTCTGACTACCAAATTTACATAAGACAGCTATATTAATCTAGGCTGCAGGCTATGTAAAAATGATCCCAGTAGAAATCCCAGCTGTGTCTGATCAAGAAATGATAGCTGGTTCAGGCACATGCCGGTGAATGCAGAAGGAGAAAACCATTTTGTTTTGTTTTTTAAACCATTATTACATGTAATGACATTTTAAAACATTTTTCTAAAACATACACTTGCAATTTGAAAATTATTTCATGAATTAATGAAAGCAGGCCATATTAGCAGAAGTAACAAAAAGGGTGTATAACATTGTAGTTTAGAAATGCTGATTGTTGTATACCCTTCCTGGTCTAGGTTTGCAGAGTAATAAACAGAGCATTTACTTCAGTGAGCAATCAAGATCATAATCTGGCCTTCAGTGCTTCTGTGGTGGTCAGGGAGTAGCAGATCATGTCAAGCTAAAAAAGGAAACAGAAATGAAGGTTAGCCAAAAATACTTTTGGGGCTCCAGCAAGGCTGTCTTATTTTAATCTCCATCATCTAAAAAACCAGGCAAGGTGCAACAGAGAATTCAAAACCTGTCACACTAACTTGTGAAGGTCACTAAGTGGATGCATGTAGAAATATCAGCTATACAGCCATGTCAGTACTGAATTCTCACAATGGTCAGGAGATTAGACATACCACATAAAGGCAAAGAGTCCAGTGGCTTCCCACTTTATTCACTGCCCCTTTTGGCCATTCCATAAGCCAGTAGCAAAACACAATGTGCTCACAAAGGTAGCAGATGCACGAGAAGCTGCAAGGTTTGAAAAAAACTTACAAAGTTTATTATTCTTGAACCGAGTCGTGGATCAAGTCACTGCAAATATTAATTACAGGCACATCGCCTGCATACAAACTTACACGCATCCCACTTGCATGCCTCACAATCTTTTTGCAACACAAAATAAATGTTTATGCGGGTCATCACAAAATAGATAGGCCTTGCCTCACTTGGGGCTGCTGCCTGGAAGTTGCTCTGGGCTGCTGTGTTGAGTGAGGGAAGGTGGCCTTTGACTGGCCAGCATCACGGGGCAGGAGGTGCCTTCTCCCCATCTCTGCACACCCATCCTGGCAACAGTTCTGCTGGGCGTCCTTCCTAGCCCTCATCCTCTGTGGCCATCCACCACCACGCGCACTAGCTCCCCTTAGGCAGGCTTGGGACAGGCCAGGCAGTGGCCCCAAACAATTTCCAGGATGAGTCTCTCTCTCTCTCTCCTCCCTGCGCCCCCCCATTAAAGTGGTTTGCTCCCCACTTTATGCAATTTCACTTATGTGCATGGGCCCCCAAAATGTAACCCTCATGTAAGTGGAGTGAAAATGGTGAGTGGGATATATAGAAAAAGTATTCCCTTTGCAAATGATGAAAGTGGTACTAGAACTTCTAGCAGATCAGTTTCATAGACCATGACAAGCAGGTGAAAGTACTGAAGAAAATGAACTATAATCACCACCATTTGTGATTAATCACAGGAAAGTTATAATAAGCAAAATGAGAATCCAGGCAGTCACCCATCTTGAGGCATTTACTGGATTTTCAAGAAAACAAGTATCAAACCTACCTGTCAATCAAAGAATCTCTCATAGTAGTAGCAATGGTACTTGGCTGTGATTCATTGAGTTTAAAGACACTCTCAATAACAGATAACTCGGTGCTGGTTGTGTCCAGGCCACAGAAGGCACACCAGTCATTCACAACCATTCCAGCTGCAATCACCTCACTGCCACGGTTAACAGTTCCAGCCTGGTAAAAAAGAGAGAGAGAGATTCATGATAGTACCTCTGGCTAAGAGAGATTTTTTTTGTCATGCTCATCTGTAACGGCAATACCCAATGCACTAACATCAGAGTTAATACCTCCCACCACCCAGGGTTGGATGTATTATGAACCAGAAGTAAAGTATATGTAACTGATAATTTAGTTTGGAACCGGTAGCCTTGAATACTTTTTAGTGGAAAGGCAGGATAGAAATATTTTACATAAAATATTTGAAAAGGCAATAGAAGCCAAGCCCTCCAGAACCAGGAAGGCATATGTAAGTTAGCTCTTTATGTTTTACCATCATTTCAAAAATAATATAGCCCAGCATTCAGAAACGTCAGAAAAGCCAGGCCCCAATTCTCCAGCCCACAATTCTCACTGAGTGGCCTTGGGGAATCCACTGGGTCTTTGCAAACCATTTACAGCACAAGTGCTCATCTATTGTGTGGAATTTAAACACAGGGTGTGTTTCTGTTTTGGGATTCTGCATTTCCGCACCCAACTCCACGTAGGCTCCAACTACACATAACATAGATTTCTGCATGTTATTCTCCACTTGTTTCAATCCTTTGAGACTGGAACCAGCTCCACCTATCCAGAAAATGGGTGGCTTAACCTCTTACAGCTTAAAACCACTCTATGTGAGCTTTTTTCCAGTTTGGGGAACAAATATACATGTAAGATATGGAAACATCTTATCACAACCGCATCCCCTGACTCCCATGGCTGAGAAAGCAACTTGCTAAGAAGGGACCAGAGAGAATAGTTAACCCCATTTTCCTCACACCAACTTTTGCTCAGAAACAGGCTGCCCTGGCTGTTAATTAATATGTAGAAATAATCATTGATATCTGTGATCAACATAACCGTTAATGTACACATCACTTTTCAGTGTTAGCTATAGTAACCGATAGGATTCTCTTTACAGTGTGTGGATTCTAAAAGGCAGACAGTGGGTAAGTGAAGAGTTGAATCAAAACAAGATTGGCACTCCAAAGTTCTTTTTACAGAATTCCAGGAGAAGTAGAATCAAAAGCTTTTATCCCTTTTAAGTCAGTTTCTTAAGAGGGGAACTTGTCAAATAGCTCTAGACCAGTGTTTCCCAACCAGTGTGCCTCCAGATGTTTTGGGACTACAATTCCCATCATCCCTGACCACTGGTATTGCTAGTGAGGGATGATGGGAGTTGTAGTCCCAAAACATCTGGAGGCACACTGGTTGGGAAACACTGCTCTAGACTGATCCTTTTGAAACCAATTATAATCACTAACACTGTATGCAGGCAATGTAACAATGGCACTCTGACATTTTTCATTTAATCAATGTTATTCCCAAAGCACATTTCAAACCCCTCTCCCCAAGACACTCTAAAACACTGAGTCTTGGATGCCTTCCAAGTCATTAAGCATTTCTTGTTAATGTAAACATTCACTCAAATTCTTCATTGCTCTTCATATTCTCCCCACCCCACCCCTTCTCCTAGTATACACATTTTTCTGTTTTGGGAAAAGAGAGCAATCTTGTGCTTTTATACATTGCCCAGGGTCATACTAAGAAATAGTTTAATTTAGTAATGGTAAGAACTGGCATTAAAAAGTGATCTCATGTTTTGAATTGGCCAGGGTGTGGCTATGGTAACTCAGTCATAAATACAGAGGGTATGGTCTCTGATCTCAGGTGTGGGGGGTGGCAGCAGACAACTCAAACTCAGCCTGTTAACTGCTTCACAGTATAAGAAAACTGGGCACTAAAAAAAAAAAATCAACAGAAAGAGTAGTTACCACAAGTGGGACTTGTAGCAATGAGGAGAGCTCATCCTGGTCTTCAATGGAAGTCTTGGGGTGCACAAGTCCTCCCTGGTTGCTGAAAGCACAATAACTTCCCACCAGCACTTGTTCTGCTACCGTCTGCCTAAATACTTCCACTTTTAGTACATCTGCTAAAATCTCTTCTGTCTCCTGTAAAAAATATATGAAATGTTTAAAACCAGCACTGAACACATTAAACCTTTCCTAATTAATTAAAAGGAAACGCCAAATCAATTTCTCTCATTAAGAAATGTACATATGATCACAATATTAATATAAAGGCCTTTTTGAGAACTAAAACCCCAATTTAATAAACAAAAACCACCACTCATGTTTAGAAGAGCCTGTGTTTAGATACTGGCCGTGGAAGGGCTGTTGCTCTGTGCCAGTGCACCACCAGAGGCATGCGGAAGGTCTCAGATTCAATTCAGGGCTGAGGAAGACTCTTGCCTTCAACCATGGAAACCCACGGCCAGTCAGTGTAGACAGTACTGACTTCTGTGAACCAATGAAATAAAACAGCTTCCTAGGTTGCTAGGTGATTTCAACTGAGCATGATCAGTTTCCATTGCCTCTGACCATAGAATCTCAAGTCAGTAGTGATCAATAGCACACAGCATGTAGTTCTTACTGCTAGAAGTAAAGTCATATTAAAAGCATTTACTACAACTAGAATGGAATTAGCATGCTGCTGCCACCAACTTTTTGTGTTTTTATATTGTAAATCATCCTGTGATCCTTAGATGAAGGGCAGTATAGAAATTTAATAAAATAAAAAATAATAGTTTAAATTTTAACTCTTTTCTTCCATTCTGCCAACTGCCTCTGTAACTATGTCTCTGGCATCCTGCCTTCCAGTTGTAAAATTCAGCTGATGGTGTCAAGAGCCTGGAAGAGAGGATGCCAGAGTTCTCAGGCAGCTCAACTGCTGAACCTTGTGTGGAAGAAGGGGGCTCCCTAAACTACTATCACTACTTAACATAAGTAGCAGTAGCATGCTAATTGCTGAAAAATTCAGACCAAAATGAACTCATTTACTCTGTCAATGTCCGGATGGACAAGTGCTACATAGTCATTGCACGTAGTAACATTGCCCAAGGCAGAGAGGCGCTCTTCCACTCGCTGAATTCGTACGGAGTCTGGAAGACTGTTTCGGATGTGCTGAAGCTCCTGGTCTGTGGTATTGTTTGGGACTAACAAGCCATGCCTGTTTCCTAAAAGAAAAGGGATGGGGGAGAAAAGAGACACAATTCAAGATTCAGGAGTAACAGGTTTTTTATTTTCTTTCTCCCCCAAACCTGGATGCCATAAAGCAATGAATGAAAAAAACCACTGGTTGAGTTCATAGGTCATAGTAATAGTAATAATAAATTATTTCTACCCCGCCCATCTGGCTGGGTTTCCCCAACCACTCTGGGGTAAACAATAGTTAAGTGTTTATCATGAACACAAGATGGCTTCACTCCTCCCCTAGTGGTAGCCGGAACAAACCATGATCCCTGTGGCTTATGTAGGGACTGGGATGTGTGGTTTCTTTTGCTCAAACAACTGGGAAGACAAGAACACCACTGACTTAAGATCATGGTTTGTTTGAAGAAACACAAACAGCCACTACCCAGAAAACAAATCCTGGGATCATGGTTTGAAGCTCTCATTTGCACTAGGGGAGAAGAAAAGTGGGGGGCATCTGCATGTTCACAGTAAACTGTTACCGTAACTGTGTGAACTCTGCCACAGAATCACAGAAATGGATCTAACCCAACTTCCTGTGACACCTTTCTTGCTGTTAATGGAGTACAGAAATGTATTCACAAAGCAAATAACTAGACACCGAATGCAAGTAAACCAAGCCATATACTCCCGCCCCAGTACAGGGTCACCGAATACTTATTCAGATATATAAAATTTTATATAATAAATGCAATATATCTAGCTAACAAACTAGTGCCAGAAGAACTAAGTTGTTAATTTACATAACTTTTAAAAAAGTTTATATTCTTTTTTAAAAAAAAGATATCCTGTCTTTCTGCTAGATAACAGGTTTCTAAGCCACAAGAAACATTTTTTAAAAATAGAAAGCAGTGAAAATAGTCTCCACCTTTAATTTTTATTCCTGGACCTGGAGTACCTCCTCTTGGGAATTGGACATTCTGCAGCTGCTAGATATTCCTGGAAATAGTGGTGACTTAAGTCGCAAGAGGACAGTGATATTAGCTATCTGCTTCCCAGCTCTTAGATAACATTATGTAAGAACGCTTTAACACTAATAATAACAGTATACTACCATCAGTTCACATTGCTGTTTACTGTTAATATTAGTATTTTTCTCTTCCTTTTTCTTTAATTTATTTCACTTTCCCCTTTCACTGGTCCCTCCCTTTTCCTTGTTAAATTTGTGGTTTACACGAAACTAGGAAACTACCTTATGCTGCATCAAACCATTGGTCCATCCAGCTCAGTGTTATCTACACTGACCAGTGGCAGCTTTCCAGAGTTTCAGGCAGGGGACATTCCCTGCCCTACCTGAAGATGGTGGAGATTGAATCTGGGAAGCAGATGCTGTATCACTGAGCTACAGTATTTATATTTTAAGGATTCAGACAACCCGATTGGAGAATGCAACTTACCCACACACATTCTGCCAATGATTCGACATCCGGCAATTGAAGCATGAACTACAGGGATGGTATCCGAAAGCTCCCCTTCGAACACACTAAAGCACAGCAGAATGAAAATTGTAAAACGGTACCAAATTCAACATCGCTACATTGTCAAGGACTCAAATAAAGGAGAAACTTGCACAAGGATAGTCAGTCACATGAGCCTCCTGCAGCAAATACAAATAGCTCTTGCAGCACCTTAACAACTAACAGATTTATCCTGGCATACGGCTTTATTGTGCCATAAACCAACATGGCATGACATGAGCTTGTTGCTAAACTGGAAGAACCCAGGTAGCATATTTATCAATTTAAGAGGCAAACAGCCTTTGACGAAAACAGAGAAACCAACCAACAATAATGGGTCAGTTACTCTCGTTCAATGCTGGAGATGGACTCTGAACTCCGTTCCATCTCGTTATTCTCCAAGGCTAAAAAAAAAGAAGATAAGATCCTAAATTGCAGATATATAACAACAACAATTTATTTCTTATACCCCATCCATCTGACTTGGTTGCCGCAGCCACTCTGGGCAGCTCCCAGCAAAACACAGGGGTCGATGACGCATCAAACATTAAAAGCTTCCCCAAACAAGGGCTGCCTTCAGATGTCTATGAAAAGTCATACAGCTGTTTATCTCTTTAACGCAGGCTTCCTCAAACTCGGCCCTCCAGGTGTTTTGAGACTACAATTCCCATCATCCCTGACCACTGGTCCTGCTAGCTAGGGATCATAGGAGTTGTAGGCCAAAAACACCTGGAGGGCGGAGTTTGAAGAAGCCTGCTTTAACATCTGACGGAGGGCGTGCCACTGGGCAGGTGCGACTATTGAGAAGGCCTCCTCGTAATGAGGAAACAGCCAGAAGGCCCTCAGTGCTGGACCTCAGTGTCCATTTAGGGCAGTGGTGGCTAACCTTGGCACTCCAGATGTTTTGGGACTACAACTCCCATCATCCCTGACCACTGGTCCTGTTAGCTAGGGATGATGGGAGTTGTAGTTTCAAAACATCTGGAGTGCCAAAGTTAGCCACCACTGATTTAGGGCTTTAACGGTCATCACCAGTACTTTGAGTGGTGCTCGGAAACAGGCCGGGAGAGCCAGTAATAGATTTTTTAGGACTGGTGTGATGTGGTCCCACAGTCACCAGTGCGGAAGCAGCATTCGGGATTAATAACAGTTCAAAACCTGCCACCCATAACTAGCCCAGCGTCTTAATGGATTCCTGCCTAGATTTAGCAATATTCGGCAAGGGTCGGGGGCAGGGAAAGAAGCCCGGCTGCCGTGGAATCAGCGCGGCAGCTTCCTTTTCACGGGTCAGGCCTGGCTCTGCGCAGGGATCTCTCTGGTTTCAGGGTCCGAGTTCGGAGGCCGAAAGGCAGGAGAAAAGGCTGACAGAAATAGCCTGGAGAGACTCGAGGCGACCAGGCTGAGAGGAAGGCCTTTGGGGGGGGGGAGGTTACCTGTAGAAGCCCTCTGAGCCCCCGATGGCCACCAGGCAGTAGGCGTTCGTGAGCTTGGCGAAACAGCCGATCTCGTTGTTATTCTCGAAGCTGGCCCGCACCGCCATTGCCGTCAAGGAGCAGAGAGAGAGAGAGAGAGAGGGAAACCGCCCGTCGTCGCCCTTCGACCGTTTCCTTAGACACGCGGACAGGCCGCAATCCCCGTCGCCTGGTAATGCGCGGCGACGTCACTTCCGCTTCTTCACAGTCTCGCGGCAGACGCAGAAGCACGCCGTGCGTACGGAGGCCGCATTCCGGGAGTGACTTTGGAGTTTTGGTTCCTCGTCTCATCCGTCTGTGGAAGAAAAAAAGCAGCTCGAAGAAAACAGCGGAGGAATCCTGGGTTACCCCCGCGTTTGTGACTGGGCATTAACGCGTCCCACATCCCCAGTAAAAAAAGAAAAAGTTCCAAGTTTTAATTTAATGTGGCAAAAACACTGCAGTATGCAAATGAGCGCTGGATTCGGGCGTCGAGGGCGCGAGGGGGAAATGTAAGGAGGGATTTTTCTCGTTGGGCATCCCCATCAGTCTGGCCTCTAGCCCGCAATAATAGTAATGGGTTGCACTGCAGGGCTGTCTTTAGCCGCTCTTTCAACCCCTACAACCTGTGTGTAGGGGTTGAAAGAAGTGTGCATGCACACGAAAGCTCATACCAAGAACAAACTTAGTCTCTAAGGTGCTACTGGAAGGAATTTTATTTTTTATTTTGTTTTCCCTACAACCTGTAGTTGTGGAAATAATGGACTTCGTTTGTACTGGTAGGGATTGTTTCTTTAAATGTTTACAATCCCCAATCTTGAAGTAAGATCTGGGTTTGAAAGAGCAGGCACTTTCTTTTGCTATATATTTTATTTTTCGGTGCTGCTGACCAATCGCAGTTATGTTAAAATCCTTTCCACTCCCATCGATTTCAATAGCAGCTCCCATTTCCACCCCAGAGGAGAGGCTGCAGTTCAAACCTGGAAATTCCCCAATCCAGATGAATCACTTTTCAGTATCTCTGATTGCCACCTGCCTCCAGGTTGCCAGAGGCCCTGACCCTTTCCCAGCACCACTTGGTGCTGAAAAGGGTTTCTCTCAACATTGGGTAATGGAAAGAAGCAAGGCTTTTTTTCATCCAGAAGTTGCCGGAACTCAGTTCCAGCACCTCTCAGGTGGGTGCCATTGCCATTATAAGAGAACGAAGGAGGTGTTCCTGGTGAGTTCTGGCACCTCTTTCTCCATAAAAATAGCACTGGGAAGGAGGACATTAAGCATATTGTTTGGTCTGCGTAGTAGGCAGAAGACCAGAGGTCTGCCTTAAAAGGAGTGGTGAGGGACTTTGTTGTCCCAGAGTGGTTGCAACTCAAATGTTCTTCTCTGAGGGGTTGTCCACACTGGAGTTTAATGGGAATTTAAGTTTGCTTATGTCTGTTTATTTAGCAATGCCCTCATGATGCCCTCCCCACTCAGCCCCTATCCCACACATTCTCACTTGTAAATCAGGTTTTCCCAATATGAGAATAAGCCAAAAAGGGGGAACGGTGTGTGTGTTGCCAAACCAGTCAGGGCCGAAGGGATTGGGATGGGGCGGCAGCCAATCCAGAGGTTTGCAATCTAGAGGTTCTTGTAAGGGCATGATGCACTAGATGTTAATTCATTAGCATCATTTCAGATTCTGAAAGTTGGAACACCTGAGAACTGTAGCACCTTTGCTTCCCCAGAGCCTCCTGCATCTGCTACCAGCAGCCCAGTAGCAAAGCCTCAACTTCAAAGGAAGAAACATCTGGCTGCTTCAGCATCCATTTTCAAGCCAGAAGATTAAGCTGCAGAGAAGTTACTGGTATCATGGGCCAGGAGTCAGCTTTGCCTGCTGAACAGCCTGAAAGGGGAGCTGATCAGCTTTCAAGGATACAGAGGAGAAGGCGCTGATGAGAAACAGCTGGCTTCAGCCTTCTTAAGCAGAGCACCCAGCTGTAGTCAGTAGTTCCTGGCCCTACTTTGCTGCTTCCTGTTCACCTTGATCATTGGATTCCCAGGACCATCTGATCACATGGATTGCTGTTCACCTGACCCTAGGACTGGACCTGACTTTGGACGATGACCCTGCCTCCAGGCAAGTAAGCCCTTGAGACTCTTCTGGTTCACTGGTCTCCCATTCCATTGAGCTCTGCACGTTGTTGCTCAGTATGAGACTGTGACAGTTGGAACATTTGAAAACTGTAAGGAAACTTATCCCATATATAAAACTTTATCCTACTTTAGTAACTCCTACTCTAGTGATAGCCCAGTTTGCACATCACTTTAAGCCATATTTAAATTATCACTTAATGCACAGTGTGCTGCTGTTCAGGGAGAAAATCACGGCTGCTCCACTCCTCCTCTGCTGTTGCACCCTCCCAAAAATCTCTCCCATCAAGCCCATAAAACTTGGATGAACTAGTGCAGCTCTCAAGCAACACATCCAGTCTTGATTTTGAGAAATAACAGGCATTGGTGGTGACATCCTGCTTCTTTCTACTAAGTAGGAGTCCAAGTTAGTCAAAGCTAGATGTGTGTCACTGATTTCAGATTAAGCATGCAATTAATCCTCCTACTGAAATCAGTGGAACTTCCAAGTGCGTAATTTTGGACTGTGACCTAATTCTGTTCCATTGACTCAGGTGGAATGAGGAATTCTAGGATTGTGTAAATCCTTTATTAAAATCTGGTTGACCACCTATTTGGGATAAATACAACATGTGTTCATGTAATTAAACACACACACACACACGGCACAGTGTCAAGGAATTCAGAATTCAGGTTGTATAGGCTGCTGTTCAGGACATTTCCAGGCATCTGCATCACCCTTTGGAAAGGCTTCTTGTATATGTGACACCAATCCTCAGTACCCAGAGGCCCAACTTGTGCAACACAAAAGTGTTTATTAAACACAAAGAGTCAATTATAGCCCTTCTCATGCTATCTTTCATCACAGGGTTCACAGGCTATTTTTAAGAGATACAATAAAAGCAAACCAATGTATTCTTGATGTTTTCTTCCTACAAGAGCATATTTATTTATTTTTACAAGAGCAGAACCTATGGCTGACAAGGCACTGGGATTTATACAGTAGCTTTGCATAATTTCATATGACTAATCGCCCTACCACTAAGCATTTTTCATATTATCCTCCATTAGAATTAATAGCTTTATGCAGGGCTGGCCCAAAACATTTTGGCACTTGAGGCAAACCTCAAAATGGCGCCTCCTTGCCACCATGGAAGAATGGCTGGGTGAAGATCTACATTGGGAACAAGGGGGGAATAAAGACCTATATCGGGAACAAGAGTGGGAGGAGACCAACAGCACCTTCTATTCACCAAGAGGGTGCTGCAGAGGTGGAAGTTCCAACCTCCACAGAGTGCACCGTAGCTGTTGCTGCTACTGTGGCAGCAGCAGCGGGCAATGCATTCATTGGAGGCCAGATATTCTACCCCTGTGGATCCTGCCGCCTGAGGCAGCTGCCTCACCTTGCCTCATGTGTGGGTCAGCCCTGACTCTGACATTTCTGGGGGAGAAGGAAAGAGAAGTGGGCAAGTAACAACTGGGAGTAGGTGGGAGCATAGCTTTTACTTTGGCTTCTGCTTACCTTTACAACTTTTACCTCTGTGAACTCTTCCCCTTGGTAGCAACGATTTCTCGCAGCTCTGGCTAGAGAGTGCTTCTGGTTCCACTAACAAGCTGCACTGAAGTCTCTCTACCAGTATTTTAAAGTGGGTGGTTTGTGTGCCTCATGTTACTTTTTTATGGATTGATTACATTTTTATCCTGTTTTCCTCCACTGAGCTCAGGATGACATACAGATCCACTCTACTCCCTCATTTACCCTCACAACAACCCTACATTTTGCTGAGAGATAGCAATTGGCTCAAGATTCCCAATGAACCCCACCAAAAAAACTTCCTGGCCATGATTCAATATTCTTAACTTCTACAAATGAGAGATTTAGTCAACCCCACCCATTATTTCAGGAACCACTAGTTATGTAATGGTGCAGAGGTCCAGACTAACCATTTTTCCAGCTTTCAAAATATGCCATCCTTTATATTAATTCTAGCACTCTACAATATCAAGAGTTTATCCTATAGCTGTCACATAGCTATGGGTTTATATTTCTGGACTCATTTTTAAGACTATTGAGGTGGGTGTTGTTGTTTTTAAACTAAGTCTGATACACCAACTATGAATGGGAGATTTGGGACTTCCATATTTTTGTATTATTACAGATATAATTAACCATTTGAATGAGATCATATGTTTTTGCTAAAGTGATAATACAAAATTACATCTCAAATCGACTGTGAACTAGCTTTGGTTTTGACTTGTTATAGTTGGTAATGAGATCCAATTTACTGTGACCAAGAGTCATCCGTTTTTCATCCCTGTGTATTTTGCTGTTTTTCATTGGCGCATCATCAGAGGAACAATAGGAACTAGAATCCGTTGTCCTCGGCTCAAAATGTACTGATTTAGTAGGCAGTTTGCTGTAGCCATGAGTTGCTGGTTTTTCATCCTTCTGTATTTTGTTTACATCTTCCATAGCTTGAACAGTATAAGGGAACTTCTTGTTGACTTTCATTCCTATACTCTCAGGCAGAAGCTTCAAATCGTGCCCATTTCTTGGGTTGTTGCTTAGTATTGGTGAAGATGTTGACAGCAAAGATGTCTTAAGTCTTAGTAGATTAGGTGCATCATTTAATTTAGCTGATGCACTGCAGCTAGAGTCTGGCAGCTCCCTGGGCTGGTATTTCAAGTCATTAAGTCCCAGGAAGCCTGAAACATTCATTCTTGTTTCACCGGGAGTCCATTCTTTAATTTCACAGTGTGCATTAGAAGTTGTCAGGTCTAGATATGGTGATCTTCTTATGCTTACTACGCTTGAATTTGAGAGGCTAGTTGAGGGGCTTGTGGTCTCGCTCTCATTCATTTGAATACGCTTAGAAACTGGCTCAAGTTTCTGCAACAATCTGTGGGGAGAGGGTGTGGAATTTTCAGCTTTGGGGATACTGAGTTTATTCACGGATCTTGACTCGGCATATATGCATCGGAACTCTCTGTCAAAGTCCTCAACAATTTTTCCTTTGAAGTGTGTCACCAGGCCAGTGTGGACTTGACTGCACAGCCACGTAAAACTGAAAAGGAAAGGATTCAGAGACCCCGTGAATCATCAACATACTAAATAACTCTGATTTCAAATAGTTATCTATTTGGATACTAAGGAAATGCATTGGACAGGATAGTTAGCTGAACACATCAGTATTCTTTCAGTGCATTAAAATAATGGGTGGAGCAGTTTGAGGAGCAGTGATTCAGGATGAGTTCACAAACATTAGGTTTGTTGGGCAATAATTGAAGCTATTACCTGAATATGCCAAGCTGTTATACTTTGTGGTTGTTATAAGATCCTAGTAACAGATATGGGGGGAAAGCTGGTAGGTTTGTTTGTCATATATTCAGTATGTTAGAGAAAAAGACCTTAGGGGCCATTCCATCCACACCAGAATTCCCTAGATTTGCCTTTGATTTGCTCCCCATTCTACAGTGTAAGGAAATATCATTGGCCCTACCACTTGGCAACTCCAGGTGGTGCTGTGCTGGCAGCACATGTTACAGAGGTGACTGCTCAGAAATAGAAATTGAAGCAGAAATGGGGTGTTTTCAGCAGAATGTGAATAATCCTTTACAAGGGTTTAGCCCTTGACTTTATTTTCAATGTTAAGGACCAGCCCTGGGATATGAAAAAGTAATGGGTGTTCCTGAACATGTGTAAAGCACTTTCTGCTCAAGATGGGTTACTGGAGCTAATCTCCATATATATTGGTTTAAAATTAATTTAGAGGACAAGGTGTCTAGGGAGGCTTGACCTCCATCTTCCTCCAAGAGGTTTGCTCCGGGTCTGTGTGCCATTGGGGTTACAGTGGAAATCATCAGCTTACGATATGGCATTCTTACAATGGCAGCACCCTGTTAGAGAAGCTCACTCCATCTCCACTCTAATTATTTTGGATTCTGAGTTTGGGACTCTTGAGTTTTTTGGTTCACTGTTCCCGTTGATTGTTTCCTGCTGCTGAATCGAATTAGTTATCAGTGTCCTGCTGTGATTTACAGTTTATTTTATCATGTTCTTATTTTTGTTCTTACTTACTGTTGTATTATGCATTTTTAATTTTTTTGTTAGCCACATTCCAGAACTTTTTATATTGAAAGGTCTAAAAATATTTAAACAAATAAAGAAACCGTTTCTTTTAGAGATTTCCCACTGGTCTGGCATTGTGGGCAAACAAGGGAAGGACAGCATGTGAATAATCACACCAGTAATGTTGGGGTGAGGGACTATTGGATCCAGGACCTGATGTGAGGCAGGAATAGATTACGGTAGTAGCAGCAGTTGCTGCCTCTTCTAACTGGGGATCATTGAAATGCAAGGAGGAGGGTTAGTGAACCAAGAGCCCAAAAAGAGCGGCATTGGAGGGTGGAGCTTCTGGACCCTTAATAATGATGTAGAAGAGTGGATTTCAGGAGTTGTAGGTTTTCATCTCTGGATGACAAGCTGCAATTGCTAAAACATTCTTTTCTACATTAAAGGTACAGGAGACTTGTCCCGTTTTGTCTGGTTTATTTGAAATGTGGAAATGGGCAAATGGATTCTGAGTAGAATAGTTGGAATTGCACCTAATCCCAGCAACTCAAGAATCCAGTGGGTGGGGTTTTAAAACTGCATCAATCTTGTCTTGTGCTGGTGCAATAAATTACCCTGTTCCTAAATGCCCTTGACAATAACAAGTCTGGCTGTCAAGTTATTATAAACTCCCACACCCAAGTATCCCTTCCTATTAAACGCCATTAAGCGGGGAAAATTCCATTTTGGAATGCATGCATTGTAGTTCTTTGAGATGGCTTCATGATATGGGAACATTCCATTGGGTTGCCAGGCTTCCTGTAAGTTAAAATGAGAGGGCAAGGGAAAGGCAGCTATTAAAGTGTTGATGAATCTGTCTGGGTGGAAAGGAGTGAGTTGTATCAGTCAAGGAAGTCCTCTTGGCTGCAGTTAAAACAAGACAGGGCTGTTTCCTCCTGAAGGCAAAGCCAAGGGATTGGCATGTGTGGCAGAGTAATAGAGGCATGCAGATAAAAAGGAAGCTGCACTTACTGATGATGAAATACAGATGCTATATCATCAGCAAGGAAGGGGACAAGATCAATGAGTGAACAGTCAACTTGTGAAACTTATCTCTTTTATATAAATGTTTGTGTCAGTGTCACATTATCTCTATTTACTTGGAAGAAATTAGGGAGATCCATGTTCAACCACAATGTCTGGGTCAGTCATACTCTCAACACAATCTGTTTCCGTGGAAGAACTGCCCTGCAAAATTCTGAGAAGTGTGAATTTCAAAGGATTGGCTGTGTTTTGGTTCTCATATATCCCACTGCCAAATTGCATGAATGAAGTAGCAAGCATATCAATCCTATTCACAGGGCCCAAAATAGCACAGGTCCTAAAGAAAGAGGTGGTTATATCTTACATGCATCGTTCATGATATCTCACCTGTAGGTCCCTGCAAGGACTTCTTCACCATCTATCAACACAAATTTCTCAAGAGCTTGTCCTGTAAGCTTCTTGCCAGCTTTGCTGTAGTATGTGTCTCCACTCACACAGCGTATGCGCATATTCTGAAATGGGAACAAGGCACAGTAGAGATCAAAGGGAGCAAAGACAAATGTCCCGTCTTTTCTGTGCTGAACTTACATATGTATGCAGTGTGTATAAATTAATATGAAACTTGGAATTTGTCGTTGCAATATATATATCTACAGCAACAGTGTGTTTGGATTTAAGGGAATGTTTCTTTTAAAAAATCTAATGTACATGTTTCCTTACCCCGTTAAGATTAACAGCACAATTATATACAGTAAATGTCAACTTGGAAGTAGGGCTCAGTGAATTCATTGGGGGTTAATCCCAGGTGAGAATGCATAGATTGCAGTTTAAATATATATCTGAAAATATAATAACTGCTGCAGACAGGAAAAACAGGAGCTTTTTTGCCTCGTGTTTTGAGGCATTTGACTCCTTTCAAATCCTATTTAGATATTTGAAAGCTATAGTAGCTGTATACGTAACTCTTTATCAATAAATGTGCAATATGTTCGAACAGCCAGAACTGCAGTAACCCAAAAGTGGCAGAAAAGAAAAAAACCTCTATGATACAGAATGGTTATTAAGAGTATAGGATCAGGCTTATATTGACAAATATAGTATAGGTTAAATAATGTAGACAAGCAGGCTATTTGATTATTAGAAAATGGAAATATAATGCTGTTGAACTGAATGAACTTGGTCTGATCCACCAAGGCAGAACTTATATTTTAATTCCTGAAGAAAGTGCTGTGAAGAAGAACATAGTTTCAGAAGACAAAGGGCACAATTAGGCATGACACCAGCAGGCCCATAGGTTTACATTCATATTTGCCCCAATTGTATTTAAAATAACAGGGAAATAAAACGTATCTGTATTGTCCCCTCAGGCAGTTTTCTCTTTAGTTGAGTTTCCATACCAGAAATGAGCATAGATGGAAGAAAAGGTGTGTGTGTGTGTGTGTGTGTGTGTGTGTGTGTGTGTTTGTGTGTGTGATTCACTCTCTGGCCCCATGTGCTTCAAGCATGAGTTTCCATAAATCCATCTTTATATGTGATCAGGGCAGACCTGGGCATATAAACAAATGTTTCTGTTGCCATCCTATCTGGTTTCACCCAAAATGGATGGAAATATTTGGGTGAAGACCTCACGGTGTGTCACTGAGCCTGATGCATGGTATGTGCATTTGTGACTTAGCCCTGATAATTGTCACTGTCTCTGCTCTTGGGGTGTTCAGCTGCTCCTGAGTGGTAGAAATGACATGTGAAGCCTCCTCTGCCCATGCACAACCTCTGCTTTAAAGGTTGTACGGTACTTGTCCTGTTTGCTTTTCTGTCTGTCATCCAGCTGAACAAACATTCAGCAACACATTGTACTTCTTCACCTACATTGTA
The DNA here is from genome assembly GCA_034641385.1 of Darevskia mixta. NCBI lineage: Eukaryota > Metazoa > Chordata > Lepidosauria > Squamata > Lacertidae > Darevskia > Darevskia mixta. The sequence goes on from JAWWNH010000029.1 coordinate 44,896,350, forward strand.
AGGAAGCAGGGATCAAAATTCAATTTTCTTTTTAAAATGGCAGTATAGCAAAACTGTAAACTGATATTGGTGTTGTACCAGTTTAACTGTTATGTCTTCCAAAAAAGCCTGGGGTTTAGGTCTGGTGAGGATGCTGAGAATTGTTAGAGGTCTCTAGCCCCCACCCCATCTCACAGCACTATAATGACAGGCATATAACTGTCCTCCCCCTTTAATGTCCATATATTTTCTCACAGGTTGTTTAAAATTAGTAGTACTGTACTAGCAAAACTAACTAGAAACATACTGGGAAGTCATCCATAGTGAGATCCATTTTATTGCACATTTCTGCAAAGTGTCTCAAGTTCTTTTCATCAAGGATCAGGTAAACCGGAACACGCCGTCTGCTTGATGCCTCCATCAGGTCACTGAGTATCTCCATGTCTGTGAAGAGATCCATCATAATTGCAATCACCTGCACAGATGGGGGTGAAAGTGATAGGAGACATGTTAAAAAAGACCAGCTGTAGATCTGTACTATTAAAAATTATTTTCCAAAACATAATGAGTTCCAGTATCTCTGTAAGTGATTTAGTTTGCTTTGGGAAAATGGAAGAGCAAGAAGAATACTTTGCAGATAAAGTGAGACAGACAAAGTGAGCTGCTTCTGGCCCTCTATCCTGGGCTGCTTCCACATTAGCTCTTTTGTATGGAATTGCAGTCCTTTGGTCACTCACTTTTTATGGAGAGCCCATGCAATATCGCTCACAAATAGGTACATCTTACTGTTCTCTTTGCTGTTCACTCATGGTGGGTTTTTTTTCCATATTTGACTTACCGGTAGCAGAGTTGTTGTTTGCAATAAAATACCATTGCAGCACCAGTCTTTCAGATAATCCTGGGATTTATGTATTATCCGAACAGTGAGCATCAGAAAGCATTTTGACTAAGTGTAATTTCCAGACACACTTCAAGGGAAGCCCCATGTAGAACACATTGTGGTAATATGACTGAGGCATGTGTCACTGTGGCTAGATCTGCCTTCTCAGCTTGAGCAAAGGCACTCCTAGCCACAGCAGCTGCCTGGATAGCCAGGTGTAACACTAGGCCAGGAGCTACAAACCTGGTGCTTCAGGTAGAGGTCATCCCCATCACAACAGGTCATATTTCTGTTCCCAAATCACCTTATCTGCTAACCATCATTACTGCTATCTTGGCTGCATTAGAATCACAGAATAAGAATTGTAGAGTTGGAAGCTACACCCAGGAATTTCTGTGTCTGGCACAGTTTAATCAAACCTTGATTCTAACTTTTATTATAAGAATTATGGCTGCCTTGCACCCACAAAACTCTGGTACCCCAACACGTAACAGTATACAATGCCACATTAAGCAATTGTTTCTCTACAGTTTACAGTGCATTTCCTCAACACTCCTTATAGCAGAAAGTTCAGGGCTTGTTTGTTTTGGAAGCGGGTTTGGTGTGCAATCGGAATTTGTTGGTATGCAATTGAATCCCACCCACAAAATGGCGACAATCTGGAAATGCCCCAAGACCTGCATGTGGAGGGAGTTTCATGACTCAGTTTGGCAGGCCAGGACCTGAAGGGAATCCTGTACTTTGAAGGAGTTCTTCTCATATCAAATAGATGGATTTATCTAAAGTATTTGTATGCTGCCTTTCATGCAAATATATCCCAGACTGGTTCCCAATAGTAAATTACAATAAAACGCAATTACTTAATGAAACACCAGGGTGGGGGTGGAGCCAACAGCAACTCCATAAATAAAAACCACTCCACAAATTAATCACAACTTTAAAACAAATTCAGGGAGGATAATGGAAGTCTCAGTTACAGTGTTTCAAATATAACATCTTTTACCATAAGAGCTAAACCATCCATTTTATATACAGCGCCTGAGGGAATTAAAAATGCCTTAACCTGGCAACAGTATAGATGAAGAGTAATACTTTACATCTGAAGTGGATACAGATGTCTGTTTCACCATGAGTATTAAATATTAAGTTAATAGAGTTAAATATTAATATTAGGAGATTGGCCATAGCTCAATGATAGCGCGCACACGGGAGCCATAGGAGTTACAGCCGTGAAGGAGGAGTATGTCTAGCTCCCTTGTTATATTTGCTTTTGGCTATTGCATGTTGTTTAAGTATCACAGAATCATAGAATTGTAGAATTGGAAGGGACCCCGAGGATCATCTAGTCCAACCCCCTGTAATGCAGAAATATGCAGCTGTCCCATATGGGGATCGAACTTGCATCCTTGATGTTATCAGCACCATGTTCTAACCAGCTGAGTTATCTAGAGCACAAGTGATCTTCACATATTTTTTGCATTTAGTTATATTTACAGTTTGAAATGTTATTGTTTTTCTATGTTATTATGAAATTGTTTTTGTAGTTTTGAATTGCCTTCCCATTTCTTTGTTGTAAGCTGCTTTGAGCATGTTTTTGTGTGTGGAAAAATGGCATACAAATAAAATGAATAAGTGGCTTAGTACAAGTGATATGTGGATTATATATGCATGCGTGTGCGCATGTGCATACAGTGGTCCCTCGACTTACGAAGGTAATGCGTTCCGAAGGGCCCGTCGTAGGTCGAAAAAATCGTAAGTCGAGTCCCCATAGGAATGCATTGGGATAAAAAAAATCGTACGTCGAAAAAAAACCCATCTAAACTTCGTAAGTCGGGGAAACCCTATCTAAAATGGCCGTGACTTCCTTCCGGAAGTCGAAAAAATCCGTAGGCGCACAGTCACTTTGATCCCTTGTAACTCAGAAAATACGGAAGTCGGGTCACTCGTAAATCGAGGGACCACTGTACATGCATTTGTAATCATGGGTTTGTAAGCCACCCTCGGAACTATCCAGTCTCAGCTGCTTCAAATGCAAAAGTGTACAACACATGCACAGTCTTAATCTGTGATATGCAAAGCTGCTATAAGAATTGAACAGAAATATTAATTTCTCAACGTGTGTCTTTCCCACCACAATGATAGTGACATTTCCTCTCTTCTATTCAGTTCTTTAGCATCTATAGATCTGGCAACCCTGCCAACTAATGAGCTTAATTTCAGTGTCACACTCTTATTTCTGTAGGGGTTTTGTAATGACACCAATATTACAACAACATTCCAGTAAGCAGCTGAGTTAACTGATCTCAACCATAAATGTCGATTAGCACTAAGTATTTGTGCAAACTGGGAGTGCCCTTAATCCTTCCACCCGTCATGTGTCCTTGCCACTTCTTCCTCAGGCAACACAGTCACACAGCTCCTGTCGGTTCTTATTATTGTTGGCATCTTTCCTGTCTCGGGAGACAATGGAGGAGTGTGCCTTTGCGGGTGAAGCCAAACCACACTGGAGACTTACAGCGCCTGCTGTGACTGTATGGATTGATATATTCCTCCAGAGAATCATGGGAGTTGTAATTTGTTTAGCGCCTCCTCACAACTCTCAGTGCCTTTAACAAACTACAGTTTTTAGGATTCTTTGGGGGGGAACCGTGACTGTTAAAGTGGCAGTGTTTGGCGTGAATATGATAGACAATTAAAGAGAAATTAATTCTATTCAAATGAATAACAGATCTACATGTAAATGTATTTAGGAAACAAATCTATTCACATATGTGTTGCAAGCTCTGTTAAGTACTTTCAGCAGTCACCAGAGCAAGGTCTGTTGACATCTTGACATAGCACACACAGGCACAAACACTTTGGAATTACTCCTTTGAGAGAATAAACATCAAACATTTTACACTGAAGAGGAAAAACTACTTGAAGTTTTGAGGACATATCCTAGAAAAGGAACTAGCAGGAACCTGGCATCCTATTCATGGTTCTTTCCTGCTCCATGATGGTGAAGTTCTCGCTCCTAGGTTGCAAGGATGACTTTATACTAAAGAATAATAGTGTATAAGTGAATCTAAGCATTTCTAAAGGTCAATGTGTGGCAAAATATTATTCTTCCCCAAGAATTCTTATAATGGCCTTGAAAATATAGGTTGGTCACTTCTGCAATAGCTAAATATTACATACTTTCCACTACAATACTGAACAATTGAGCGTCAAAGCCTGTTATGTAACCCATCAGATAAAAAACCCACATAAGGCTAAAATACTAACACAAACACACACGGAGTTGACATAATACATAAATAATTGTATCCAATGCTGTCCAAATCCAATCCAAATCTCCTGAGTGCCCCCCAACCATCTGAAGTAGAGGTGCTGTGTGGGAGACTACAGGGCAGATGAAAGGAGGAAGAAGTTCAGATGTGGAAGTGGAAATCTGCCGCGTGAGCAAAGCAGTGGCGTTGGCTATAACCAAAAAATTCTAAGTAGGATATCATAAAAATGGGAGCAAACTACCAGGACTGGCCAAAGACAGTTTGTTGCCAGAGATGAAGGACAAAAGGACACCCCACTCTTACTCCGCATGCAGAAGGCAGCTGTGTTTTACTACAATATTAGGAACAGGATGGTGTCCTCCACCACACCTGGGACAGACTATAGGGCATATACAGCTCTGTTTACCAACAGAAAAGTACAGAAATGGGGCTCGGAGGGAACAGGAAGGGGAACTGCTCACTCGAGGCAGTCAACTTACTCTTCCTAATGGTAGGGCCAGCCTTGCAAACATAAAAGTAATTCCAGTGCAACTCCAGAACCCCAATGATCAGCCCCATCTTCCCCTTTTGGATTACGGTATATATCAAATGCTCTACTTACTGTCTTGGCCTTGCCTATCAGAGTCCGAAGTAATTCCTTTACATTGTGTGTCTTGTCCCTTTGGAAATACAAAGTGACTTCTGTTTGGCCAAATGATGAGACCGTGGGAACCTCTGGCCAACCGAGCTCCAGATCTGGGGGATCGATGTCTGACATAAATGGGAAGTATGTCCCAGATGTGACTCCAGAGAGGAGGGAAGCCCCGTCACCACTGTCTTCTCTCGTCAGCCCTGCCTCGCGTCTTTTAATCGGAGACTCTGTGATGCTTTGACTATGTTGGCTCATGTAATCCATATCTAACGTGGAAAGAAATGGCAGCTCCTTTTCCTTAGTAATGGCTTGCCGGTAGCCACCTTCTCCCTGTTCCAGAAAGGCGTCCACAGCCAGCCTGGCCGTCTCGCTGTGCTGCAGCATTGAAGGGGTGATTTCCACCCTCCAGGGCTTTTTCAGATCATCCAAACGGCTTTTCAATTGCCCTGTGGTCCCTTGGGAGTTCCCATAGCCCCTGTGGAGCCAGCTCATTGCCTCTGCTGTTGGGTAGCCAAACATGATAACACTCAGAGTTGCCCCTCTTGAGGAAAATTCTGCTTCTTTCTCAGTCAGGAGTCCGCCTGTTTGCTGTTTCTGTTTTTTGCTGGGTTCTTCGACAACGTAGCTCACGACGACTCTCTAGCTCCTGAGGATCCGTATCCTTTGTCCTCCTCAGCCTCTTCTAAACACCCATTCCTTCCAGGAAGAAGGAAACTTCTCTGGTTGTTCCAATTTGTCTGCTGAAGAAATAAGTAGTTGCTGGAAATTTTGGTGTCCAGGGCCTGTTTCGATGTTGCCTTCCTCATGGAAATGTCAAGAAGGATTTCCCCATCTTTTCTGCAGTAGCTGCTTTTAGATATGCTTCCTCAAGCAGTGAGACTCAAATAAGTTCCCGCCCTAACTAACCGTGAACAAATTTCTCTGTTGCAGTCAAAACCCTGAAACCTGTTCAGGCAGTTCTCGTGCCTCGAGAGGAAAGAGGAATGCTAGAACCTGTTCTAAGGTCAGTGTGGATTTATGTGACTATAATAACTATACACAAATGAAAAAAGAATGTATTAACACTGAGCCAGGCTCGAAATAGGAAGGAAGATTGCAGTGCGTTCTTTAGTGTACATTAGTATTCTTTTTTTCTTCTGGTGTTAATGGGTGCACACCTGTGCAATAAATTCTGCAAATTGCTGTAATTCAGGGCAGGGCAGTGGTTATTTAGGGTCTCCAGAGCACATATTTTCTTTGAAGTGCACCAGAAAAGTATTAGGCAAACTTTATTTTTTCACAATGTTTTAATAACCATGATTTTTAGATTTAGGACAAGTGTAGTCAGCATTCTGGCTATTTCTAGGTTATTTCATCTGAAGCTCTCCTCTGGAACTTCTTCTGAGGGAAACTTGGAGGGTGATGTTGAGTGAGGGCCTTTTCGGCTGTGGCTCCTTGTCTCTGGAATGCTCTCCCCAATGAGGTCTGTCTGGCTCCTTCACTGACATATTTTTGATGTCAGGTAAAGACTTAGCTTTTCCACTAGGCTTTTGATGGACTGAGTCGATTTTGTTCTGGTGCTAGTCTAGTGTGCTGCTAAAGCTTCCTGCGGCTGTTACGGGCTACATGTGTGGTGTTTTTTAAAAAAGGAATTGTAGGTGTTTGCTTGAAAATCAAAAAGTTTGATATGATGTTTAAATACACATATGTATTTATGTGTATTTTAAAAAAATGTAAGCTTCTTGAATACATTTTAGGTAACAAGCAACTAATATGTCTAAACAATGTTGATGATGTGGTGGTGGTGGTGGGGATGCATAAGTAGCTTCTGCTATCACTTTCAGGGTCAGCCCAAGACATTTTGTTGCCTGAGGCAAAGGTCAAAATGGTGCTGCTCCCCATTCAATGTACAGAAGCTCATTGAACTGGCACCTGAATCTTATTTCTGCACTGGCAATGGGATAGCCTCCTGCACTGCATCTGAGGCAGCAGGCCAGTTTAGGGGTCCCAGTGGAGGCCATGAGTCATACCCAGTGGCATCCTCCAGCTAAGGAGAGGGAACATTGGGTGGGCTTAAGAGGGCTGCCATTGCTACTCTGCAGCACCTTCTGCCTGAGGCAGTTGCCTCTCTCTGCCTAATGGTAGGGCCAGCCCTGATCAATTTGTATTTGCTCATTGTTACATCATACTGTTCTCATGGGCTAACAATATTGATATATAAATAGCATACATTATGCATTATATAAAAACGCCCATAAGAGCAAGCATTGCCCCCGAGGATATTCAGTATTCCTTACTTAGTAACAAACGTTTATGTAGTGATCTACGGGTACAGGGCGGTATATAAAATTTAATAATAGTAATAGAAATACAAAAAAGGAAGGGCAGAATATACACTGTGAAATTGCACTGGTTTCAGTGAGAGAGTTGAATGTATGCTTCATATCTCCTATTGAAGTAAATGGAACTTTACTATACTTTTTTTGACTGGATCATTTCCTAAGGATCAGCCATGGCTGAATTGCATTTGTGTGTGTGTTTGTTTGTTTATTTATTGCATCCTTCCCCAGTTTGGTACCCTCCAGACGTTTTGGACTACATCTCCAATCAACCCCAGCCAGTATAGCTAATTGTCAGAGACGATGTGAGTTATAGTTCAAAATATCCAAACAGCACCAAGTTGGAAAAGAAAACCTATCTGAAGTATTTTCTAGTCTTTAACTAATATTCCAGATAGATTTTCTTATTAATAATAACAACCCAATTTTTAAGGTTTGTAAAGCATATTGCCTTTGGATACGAGAGCAGCAATTAATCCTTGCTGCTGACAGTTAGAACTGACATATAGCTACTTAAAACTATTCCATTTTTATCAATGTTTCTGAACTGTCGGTATTACAAAAATATGGTGGTGCATGATTGCTGATTGTTACACATGTTCATTTTTCAACGGTGACGTCTGGAATCAGAGTAACCCAAGTGTACTTTGGCTTACAAAGATTTCTGTTTTCCTGCTTCCTGCTTCCTGCTTCCTCCCTTGTCCTTTGCCCCGCTTTCCCCCAAAGCTACTCCCAAAGGCCAACAACATGTGATGCAATGGTTTCAGTGGGGGTGGAAATCTGGGCAGCAGGGAGACCTTCACTCTTCCCTTCACTCAATAAGCTCTTTGGATCCCAGACACTGATTTGTTTTAGCAGTTTGCATTCATTTTAATAAGAACATAAGATGAGTCTGCTGGATCAAGCCAATGGCCCATCTAATCCAGCATCTTGTTCTCCTAGTGGCCCACCAGATGCCTGTGGGAAGCCCACAAGCTGGATTCAACCAGAAGAGCACTCTCCCCTCCTGTGGTTTCCAGCAACTGGTACACAGAAGCATTGCTGTGGAAGCAGAGCAGATCCATCATGGCTAGTAGCCATTGATGGCCCTCTTCTCCATGAATTTGTCTAATCCTCTTTTAAAGTCATCCAGGTTGGTGGCCATCGCTGCCTCCTGTGGGAGTGAGTTCTATAGTTTAACTGTGCACTGCTTGAAGAAGTGCTTTCTTTTATCTGCCCTGAATCCTCCAACAGTTTCTGTTGTTAACTTAAAGTGCCCTTGAGGAAGACCACTACATTTAAAAATTGCTTCTGAGCACAAGCTCCTGCCTCTTTCTACTCCTCTGTTGCCACCACAGCCATTGTACCTGCTATAAAGGGGGCTGGAGCTGCAAAATTACTAATGGTGTCCTGGTGACGTGGCCTAGCCTAAAAAAGGGAAGCCATATCTAGAGGCACTTTGGTCAGGATGGCTTTTGTTAGGGGAAACGTCATTTTCATTTCTAAGCCTTCCAAGTCCACCCAGCTGATGGTCAAACCAGACATGAAATTTGGAGATCTATGATTAGATTCCTCCATTGCTATAATGATGATGATAATAGCACCACTGGTGTGGTGGTAATGGGGGGTGCAGTCTTGTTGGGGTTGTGGTGCTGGAGCAGAGAACTTAACCCTTTCTTCCATTTTGCTCTTGGTGTGAGGCCAAGCTTGTGAGCTGAATCAGCCTTGCTCTTCACCCAAGGGGAGATAGAGGCAGTAGGTAGGAAGGGCTGCAGGGTAGGGTGATGTGGAGAGCTTTGTTGCCATGCTGCAAGCAAGAGGAGAGGTCGGATCCAGCCCTGCTCACTTCAACACAGCAACAGTGTCAGGGATGAAGGTATAGCGGGAGAGCATAGCAATAACTGTCTTCTTCCTAGGGCCATTTTTCCCTATCCAGTGTTCAACAACCTTAGGTCCCCATGTGTTGTACAACTCCCATCAACCATTATTGGCTAAACTGGATGGAGGTGATGAGAGAGACCCAAAGTTTAAGAACACTGCCCTAATGAAGGTAATTGAGCAATTGATGGAAGCAGGCTTGGAGAGTAAGTAGATCTTGGCTTTGCTTGTGAGTCTGGCAGGAATAAGAAGAGATGAAGGCAGAGAGCGAGAGAGAGCATACACCAATGTAGCAGCTTGGAGCTTCCCCATTGAATTGATGCTAAATAGATGCTAGATAGAGATCCATGCAGTTGTGAGTTGCAATATTAAAATATTCCAAAATCCCTAATGAAAGGAAGAGAGTCCCAGGCATGAAGGAGATACACACTGTTCACAACATATTGTTGTTAGATATTTTTGCAAACATCTGGGTGTGTATAGTTACAGCCCTGGTGGCACATTCGAAAACAGTATTAATGAGGATAATAATAGTAATTAGCAATAATAGACAGTATTATCTACTGCCGTGCAGTCAGTGCTCTGCAGTGATACTCTTGGGGTGGTCTTGACCAAGTTACCAGCCCTTATCCTGACTTATATACTAGATTTAGTTGATTTATTTTAGCCTGGTTTCCATGGTGGCTATAATAAATTAAGGCTACAATGCTATACACCCTTATATGGGAGTAAGCCCCAATGAAAATAATAGCACTTGATTCTGCGTATACATGTATAGGATTGTACAGTAAATAGTGCATGGTAAATACATGACTTCCAGCATAGTTTACCCTACAGAGGTACCATTGTGCCTGCATACTACTTGTGTGTTTGTTAACACTTCTGAGGTTTGTTAAGCCAATTCCTTGTTACGTGGGAACTGGGGAACTGTGATTTAAGCTGTAACTTGCAGCTACAAACAAGGATTGCAAACTTATGTTTTGATCCTGGTTTGCCAGTCAGGATGGTAGTCAGTTTTTTGACCATATTTTCCTAGTTTGCACATAACTGGAAAGCTGTGACTTAACAAACCTCAAAAGTCTTTTCACAAGATTTAGTTGCTTCATGATCTTTGAATGACATTCTTGTCTTAACCACCTTGTTTACTCAAAATCCAACATTTGTCATTTATTTAAAATGTTTATATGTTCTCCTTAACTGCAATCCTTGCATTTAGCTATGATTCCTGCATTGTAGGGGTTTGGACTAGATGAACCTTGGGGTCCCTATGATTCTATGTGATAAAAATTCTGTGATAAAAATTAGGAGGAAGTACATGGTGGCTAACTCCATGGGATGTCTTATCTAACGTTGGAACTATATCAAATCCCTACAATAGCCTACCTTGCAGGGTTGTTGAAACCGTGCACAAAAAGACTGTACAGCACCATCAAATTAAAAGTACAAAAACCCTCCAAAGAAATTAATCTATTGATATGGTTGCCAGTTCTGATAAAGCCCTTTCTACTGGAACTTTCTAAACAAAAACTCAGTCACACCCTCTGATTCATTTTGAAAAGTGCTGCTGTGTGAAATTAGTATCTGCCTGTCATCTTGGCAAGCATGCAGTGACTATTTATTTTTCAACTACCTTCTCGGTAGTAATTGCGACATCAACTCCCCCCCCCCCCAACCAATTCCCGTTCCAGGAAGCTTTGAGGCTATTTTATCACAAGAGAAAACATTTTTGTAGCCAAACAGTGGGATAGAAATCTTCTAAATAACAATAAATGTTTGAGGAAAAACTTAACATATCCATATATTGGCACCCTAAACTTAAAAGGAAACATTCGTCTAAAGTGAACAGACATGGGAGCACAGTTGAGTGTACTGTCCACTGACTGCTGTAGGAAATGGAACAGGCTTGCTTCAAAGACATGTTGAAACAGACACCTTTCAGTTATAGCTTGCAATTGTTTGCACAGGAGGAGGTATGATGCATATAGCGCTCTTAATGTGCCAACTGTTTCATGATCTCTATTTTACATGCCTTCACAGTGAACCTCTTCCTCTATTCCAATGAGATTAAATCAGAGAGCCTTATCTAGATATCTAAGCAAATTCATGACTATGCTAGGATTTGCCCCCAGGTGTTGCAGAACCACCTGCAGTCAGTGTGTTGGACTCAAGCTGGAAAGACTAAAGTTCAAATCCTTCACTTGGTTATGAAGGGCCCAGCCTTTTCAACCCCTGTCCAGGCCATCAGAGCCTTGTGATTGGTAAGGTAAAGGGACCCCTGACCATTAGGTCCAGTCGTGACCGACTCTGGGGTTGTGGCGCTCATCTCGCATTACTGGCTGAGGGAGCCGGCGTACAGTTTCCGGGTCATGTGACCAGCATGACTAAGCTGCTTCTGGCGAACCAGAGCAGGCCACGGAAACACCGTTTACCTTCCCGCCGGAGTGGTACCTATTTATCTACTTGCACTTTGACATGCTTTCGAACTGCTAATGTTGGCAGGAGCAGGGACCAAGCAACAGGAGCTCACCCCGTCGCAGGGATTCGAACTGTCGACTGTCTGATCGGCAAGCCCTAGGCTCTGTGGTTTAACCCACAGTGCTACTTGCGTCCCTTGTGATTGGTAAAGGAAGAGAATAACATGCATTTGCCTCAAAAGTGTGGTCCTCCCTGGATCAAGCCTGTCTCTAATATTCCCTTCTGGATCTACTGGGTGGTGGCTGACAGCTGCAGGTACACCTGGAGAAAACAATTATCTAGATATATTCAACTTTCAGGCCTGATTTTGGCACCAATGCAGCCTTGGTCACCCTGACTGATGACCTTTCTTGGGAGAAAAGGGGACTGTGACCCTGTTGGATCTTCTTGACCACTCAGGAACCTATTGACCATGGTGACCTTCTGGAGGGACTCAGGGAGGTGGAAACTGGAAGCACTATATTATAGTGGTTTTACTCCTACCTGCTGAGTTGCTGCCTACTGTTGCTTGGCCCAATGGCTTTTGAGCTGTGAGGTCCTGCAAGGGTCCATTATGTAGATGAAAATGTTGAGAACTGTCACCCAGGGATTTGGAGCCTGGTGCCATCAGTATGCTGATGACACGCAGTTCTCTCTCTCCTCTCCCCCATTCCATCACACTGTGATGGCTGGATGGGGGTCAATAAACTGAGGCTGAATCCTAACAAGAAGAAGGTCTGTGGGTCTGGGAATTAGGCACTGCACTCCCCCTGAAAGAACAAGTTTGTAGTCCATGACTACTTCTGGATTCCAACCTGTCACAGGAGTCTCAAGTGGCTTCTGTGGCTAGGAGTGCTAGCCCAGCTTAGGTTGGTTCATTAGCTATGGCCAGTCCTGGATTGTGATAGCCTGGCTTCAGTGGTCCAGGCTTTGGTGACCTCCCACCTGGACTACTGTAATGTGCTCTACATGGGTCTACCCTTGAAGACAGTATGGAGGTTTCAGCTAGTGCAGAATGTGGCTGCCAGGTTGGAACAGCCCAATGGGACCGTTGTCTTTAGAGCAGTGCACTGACTACCAGTGAGCTACCGTGCCCAATTCAAGGTGTTAGTATGAGCAGATAAAGCCCTAAATTGCTTGGGACCCAACACCAGCCATCTTGGTTCCTATACTTAGCAGGGGAGACCCTGTTGGTGATTACCCGTGAGAGGGCCTTTTTGGTGGCAGCTCCCCATTTGTAGAATGTCTTCCCTAGTGAGATCTATCAATTTCCCTCATTATTAACTTTAGGAAGAATTGTGAAGCATTTCAGTTTACTCAGGCATTTGATGGCTGAAAGACCTATCCCTATCAACCCCAAAATTATTGGTGGGTTCCAAATATTAGATGGCTCACTGTAGGATTGTGTGCTGTGTTGGGCCCACTGTAAATATGTGAGACAAATTAACAACCTGTGCAGTGCTTATTGCAACCCAATTGTCACAGGAGCCGACCAATCAGTAATCACACTGTTCAAAGTTGAAGTTAATTCTTTTTTTTTTTTTGGCTGGGGCAACTGTCAGATGGGCGACATATAAATTGTTGTTGTTAGCAAATACATGATCTGTCTACAGACTTGGTTGAGTGTCAGGAATAATGAGCAGAGCAGGCATTCCCAGTGGTCTTGCTCCATGAAAATTATGGAGTAAATTAATGAAAATTAGTTGCTGAGATTAAAAGTCCCCACCTCCTCACAGCTGTCTTAAGTCCCCTTCTCTCCAGGGATTCCCCCAAGCAATCAGAGACTGTGCCTGCAGGCAGCCAACCTCTCCTCTGCCTTTTTAATGCCTCTTCTGGTTCTGGGAGAAAAGAGGGGAACTTGTCGCAGCCGGAGGGGGAGACACCCATGACTCACCAGCCTGGCTCATCTTTGCCTCTTGGCCTCCCTCCTCCTGCTTCAGCCTCTGCCTCTGATTCTAGACTTCTCTCTGCCACAGACCCTCCCTGCTCACTAAGCCTCTTCAGCTTCCAACCCCTCCTCTTCCCATTATTCTCCCTCTGACCACTCATCATTGTCCCACCACTATTCCCCAGGCTCTAAGCCTTCTTCGCTTGGTCTTTCCCCAGCTGGTTCCTCCTACAACTCATCTGTGTACAACCAGTCCACGTCACCAGTATCTTACAGCCAAGATATCACTTTCATGGTTCATTTCTCTTTTGCCTCCATTTGCAGCTCAACAGCCATGCGGCATTTTCTGGGGCCACAGAATATTAATATGGATCTAGAACTTGACACTCAATTCACTGAGTGGTGCCAATATTTGAGTAGCCAATAACAAAACCAATAGTATTTAAACATGCTGAGGTCAGGGTCCCCTGGGCTCCACATGGTCCCATGGCTTAGAAGTGAGACTTCAACAATTCTAGACTGTAAACTGCATATCTGATGCATGACAGCTTTGTACCGGTGCATCCCAGGCCTCTACTAAGGTTGGCTGGCAGTATTGTACTCCCATGGCATTGCTGGATGACAAGACAGTCTTGGGTTCAAGAGTGGGGGGTTAATGTTTAAGTGAGTATTTTGAATATGAATTAATGTATGTAGCTTTGTGCCAAAATATCTACCATTACTTTTTCCATCTATTCCAGGAGCAGCAAGATACACACAGTAAAGTTTATTTTGGTCCTAGGTATACTTCACTCCCATTAAAAATAAATTAATCAGCAAATTCCTACACAGCTAAGCCTTCTTTTATGTAAATACAACACAGCTGTAATGAATTACAAGGTGTTATTATCTCTCTCACACACACTGCATAATACTTCACACATAAGAGGTTTTCTCTCCTTAGCTCAGTTTGCAACAAAAGCATCTTAAATAAACTGAGAAAAAAATGTTTGGTTTGTAATGTTTTCACAGAAGTGGAATATACCTCACACATATAAAGTTTCTTTATATGACTCATTTTATAACAAGTTAAACTGAGGAAGTTTGCTTTGGGGAAAAAAATAACATTCACTTTTTTTTGTACAAAGAAAATTGGTAGCTGTTGCTGGAGCAGAGGCCTAAGGGTACATTCAGAGCAGCCAGCTTGTTGCACTTCATTTCATTGTAGTTTTGTTCTTTCTCGTCTTCATACTAATTTGCACACATCTCCCATGCATGCCTGCTTCCCGAGCCTGGAGCTGGGGCTTCGGTTTTCAGTTTCCCCCCTAACACATTGAATTTGTAGAGTTACCAGTGTACCCAGACACCCCCTACCCCAATAGAATCGATTCAGTGTGTCTCAGCAAGGGATAGTGGTGTTGCAAGCTTTTAAAAGAAGCTAATTTCCATTACTAGGTACACAGGTGCAACAGATTGAATTCAACACTTTTTCAAAAAAATAATAATGCAGGGATTGGGTTGGTAACCTATGACAAATGTTGTTGGACTCCCATCATCCCTGATTATTGGGCAATACTGGCTGGGGTTGCTGGGAGGGTTGAAGGCTCCCCATCCTTACAATAATGAATGAGGAGAGGAGCAGGGCAATTATCAGGAAGGCAGCTAGGGTGAAACTTCTATGAAAGCCAGTCATTGAAAGGCATCTGCCTTTACTTAAAAGAGGTACAAGCTTCTTTCATGCAACCACCTCCCCAGGAATAATAGCACTAAATAATGCATTTTCTAGTCCACCCCATCACATAATTATCTGCCAGTAGCAAATACAGAACATAAGACTGCTTGCCTGGATGCACCCACTGAGGAGCAGGTTTGTGTGCTGGGGGTCATATTTGAGTCTCCCCAAGAGGATTAAACTTGACAGCCCTTTGGAAGGTATGAGGAAGAGCAGAGGAACACATGCAGAGACCTGGTGAAGCATCAAAAGCCAACTTCTATGAATGTGCATGCTGTACAAAATGAAAGACTTATTTCTGTATTGTTTTCAGTACATTTATTTGGATCAAATTTTAAAATGTGTGTGGAGAACTGTTCTCCAGGTTTTCAACAAAGGCATTACATGGTAAGGAAAAACATGAGAATTGTTTCTCGGGTTACATGTTGTACCATTAAGAGAAACAAAATAGGTTGTGCCTCTAGAATGGAATAATGCGCTAACCTGCTTAATGCAGCACATACAAGGGCTGTTTTGAAGCGAATGAATTCTTTTGATAAGCAAGTTAGAAAACCTACCACTTGGCCAAATTTGTTAGTCACGTAGAATCCTGAGCCACTATTTTATAAAGAGGTGACATGAGCAAAACAAACCCATGAATAGAAAATGTTGCTCATACTGCAAAAGCCTTCAGAACACAGTTTGGAGACATGGAACCCTGAAGTGTTTTTTAGTCACAAGTCTCAGCCCCAAACCAGCCTGACATTACAAGCAAAATGTGCAGCTTAAAAAAATGCAAATAGCATTAGCTAGGGTGGGGCTGGCAATAATCAAGATTGCATCAGGCATGGAGGAGAAATGTAACACCTTCCCCCATGCTGCAATCCTCAGGTAAATTTCTCAAATCCAAATGGAACATTCAGTGGAAAGAAATTCCCAATTAATGCCAGCTGATCTGCATTTTTAAAAACTTGCACATTAATATCATGCCTAGTCTGCCTTCCATGGGGTCATTAAAAAAACACAAAAACTCTTCCATCTATGGGGTCATAAAAACTTACAGAGGCAAAGAAGGAAACTGTCTCTCACTATTTGGATCAGCTTCATACTAACCTTAGTTGGGAAACTGCAGGCATCCTTTCAAAACTTCCACATTTTTTCAAGCTTTGGAATTCTAGTTTCCCATTTGCACCAAGACGCACAATACTTGTACCGAAGAACTTCTTTCACATCCATGCTTACCAGTTTTATGGAAGACAGAATTATGGTATGTTTAGACAGCTGATCCCCTCTTACTAGATGAAAAGCATATTGCCTGTCACTTTGGTAAACTATTTTGCTCTCAAGAAAAGGAAGCTCCATTCAAGAACCTGTGTGTTGGAACAACCAGATAACTGAGAGGGATTCCTGAAATGAACTAGCAGCATTTAACCACATAAAAGTAGCATGTTAATCTTTCTAAGGTGAAAATAATTACAAAGAGAGGAGTTCTAATCACTCTTTCAAATAGCAAATACAGCATTTATTCCTTTCTTTCCTGGGAACTCCCAAGTCTTACTTCCAGGAATTGTTCCACATATAGAATTAAACACAGTCAGCAGCAAACGTTTTCAGGCAGGGTGATGAAGATTTCAGAGTCCTTCATCATTATATGTGGGTAAAGCAGGTTTCACGATGCTTTGAGCATTTGTTTCCACAAGGGGGCGCCAGGTCACTTCACCAGACAGCAGCAGGTCTTCTCCAGGAATAGCATCCAAGTGCTGCACCTGACAGTCACAACAGAATAATGCAAGTCACCCAAGAAAGTGATTCTAAATATGATACCTCTCATCAGAAGTCTACCTGTGCAACCACTAAGGAAGTAAAGAGGGAATTTGGGATCTCGTGGTATTTCAGGTTATATGGGACCAAAAAGGTGTTAGTAAGTAAAACAGACATTTGTGAGATAAATAGGTAAAGGTAAAAGGTAAAGTACCCCTGGACGGTTAAGTCCAGTTAAATGCGACAATGGGGTGCGGCGCTCATCTCTCTTCAGGCCAAGGGAGTTGGCATTTGTCCAGACAGCTTTCTGGGTCATGTGACCAGCATGACTAAACTGCTTCTGGCGCAACGGGACACTGTGACGGAAACCAGAGCACACAGAAATGCCGTTTACCTTCCCACTGCAGTGGTACCTATTTATCTACTTGCACTGGCATGCTTTCGAACTGCTAGGTTGGCAGGAGTTGGGACAGAGCAACGGAAGCTCACCCCATTGCGGGGATTTGAACCGCCAACCTTCTGATCGGCAAGCCCAAGAGGCTCAGTGGTTTAGACCACAGCACCACCCACGTCCCTTGTAAGATAAATAATGCCATATAAAAGGCAATTGTACAACATGTATCTGTTTCAGATTGAGCTGTTCTCTAATCTGGAGACAAATAGAAAATATTGGCCTCCAATGAGCAGATGGCCCCTACATACTGCTTGCTAGAGTAATCCATCTGATAAATGTGATAAACAAATGCATTTTATCTCACATTCTACCTCCAAGAAGCTCATGAAATTACCACATTTTAGCCTAAGTGTTCCACAAATTAGCTTAGGTGGAGAATGTAATTATTATTATTAAATTTATATACAGCTTACACCTCAGAATGGTTTCAAAAAATGACTGGCCTGATGATCAGAAGTCTAAGGACTGACCTGCTGGGAGCCTGAAGGGCCCTGCTTCTCTCCACCTGGCTTGGGGCGGGGCCTGACAGGCTCCATAAAGGACTACTGGTGCTGCTGCTGAGCAGAGAGGGCTCCGTTGTTGTTTTGTTTTTTTAAATTTTTATTTTTTATCTATAGCATTTTAAATTGTGATTGATATTAATACTGTATTCTTAGTTTGAGATTTTATGAGTAACCAAAACCACAGATCTTATTCTTTATATATCACTTTTCATTTATAATGGTAGGGATCGTTCAAACACCATTTCCTTTTTGCCTCTATGGGTGGTTTTTCTTTCTACAAAGCAAAAACTCTATCTCATTAAAATGAATATATCTCATTTTGCTTTAATGATGTTTGCAACCCCCCACCCCTGCAAAAAACGCTTTACATTTAGAAAAGCATTTCTACTGGGTATTAGGGTACTGAAATATATGGTTAGCAGGATGGTAAAATTGTTGCTAGGTGTGACTGGACAATTTCCATACAGCTTTGAATCTCTGTTTGTTCTATAATTGCCCTTACATGAGCCTATGCAGGTTGAGAAAAACCTGATCCCTTAACCATAGTTAAGGAATTGGAACAATGTACCGTATTTTTCCGTGTACAAGACAGTGTCCCCCCCCCCTTTTTTAGTCAAAAATTGGAGGTCGTCTTATACACAGATTTATATGATAAATACTGGGTGAGCTGACTGGAGAGGCAAGGCTGTTCTGAGGCATGGTGGATCGAAAAAAGCTCAAAAGCTTTTGGGGCGATTTCCCCCCAAACTGAACAACTTTAAAATAATGATTTCTAAATTTTGGCCTCCCAAAAGTAGGGGTCATCTTATACATGGGGTCATGTTATACATGGGAAAATATGGTATTTCTACATGCTTTCCCCTGGTTAAGGATTGTGTCAATGCTGCCCATAACCATGTTTGAAAATTAGTACCTGTAAACTAGTGTTTGAAGCAGATTGCAAAGGCTTAACAATGGTTAAGGAATGGGGGGGGGGGGGAGGAAGAAAGGCCACTATTCCACAGTGGCAAGTACACCAAGAATGCATATTGTTTGAAATGTAGTGAACATCCACATTATAAATAGTTGCCCACCTGCTTGCGTATATATTCCACCAGTATTTCCAGCTGCCTTGGGTCTTCACAATGCTTGTTGAACAGATTTCTCCAGATGGCTGCTGCAAGCACATGATCATCTGATAAAATTCCCTAAAACGAAAGAAAAACAGCAAATTGGGAAAATGTAAACACTAAATAGGAAGTGGTTTCAGACCTTACAAATGGCTATTTAGCTGGACGTTCCCTCTAGACAAGTATAGCAATGTATGAATACAGCTTCATACTTTCCAATAATAACAGTTTAAATGTTATGCTCTTAAACTACCTTTTTATTGTGTAGTTTAATTGTGTGTAGATATTTTATAATTGATTTTATACTTGTAAACAGATCGGAAGCCATTTTGGCTTCTAAGTAGCATGTGAATACCATTACTATTACTGCTATTTTTTATAGTGTGTTCATTGCCTTCCTTTATTGGTAGGAGAAGACAAAGCACCAGAGATCTTATTAGCAGAGGGAAAACAAGCAGCAAATATAGTTCTGAAACTCTGTGATGAAACCAAGGAAAACTTGGACACAGTTCTGAGAAGCAGATTCAGTAGCCTCAGGGATCAGGTGCTGATACTCTATATTTCAAAAACAAAATAAACAAGTGCAAAAGTCTACATGAGGCACAAAATCTTTACCCAGATTCGTGCTACTTATGAATAACACATTCCCCACTAACATGCAGCACGATATGGGCAAAAGACAGCTCCCTTATGACCACATCGCACTCCCTAGCTTTAGTAAAGGAGCATCATTGGCAGAAGCAGAACAAATTAGCCAAGACAAGCAAGTATGCACAAACAAACTTCCACTGGAATAATCTCTATGGTTTGGAAAACACAGTATATTCAGCACAGAAATAATGCATCTTTTTTGTAGTGCATAATTATGCACCTGCCATTTATCTTGTCTACATACATTAGTATTACCTCATCATATCCAAAAATAGCTGCATAGAAATTTTCTGTCATGCTTCTCATACTCGTTTTCAGGGCAACAGAATCAATCTAAAAAATAAAACAGCAAGCAGTCAGTAGTAGTATTGAGGAAATCAGAAATGAGCAGTCTCTTGCTTATCCAACCCACATCTACATAGAAACAGAACAAGCACACTTGTTGGGCCAGGGTTTGGTGGAAACATGTCTGGATAAACGAATTTCACAGAAGAGCCTTGGAATACATAAGAAAGGAGGAAGGTGAAGAAGAAGAAGAAGAAGAAGAAGAAGAGTTTGGATTTGATATCCCGCTTTATCACTACCCGAATGAGTCTCAAAGCGGCTAACATTCTCCTTTCCCTTCCTCCCCCACAACAAACACTCTGTGAGGTGAGTGGGGCTGAGAGACTTCAAAGAAGTGTGACTAGCCCAAGGTCACCCAGCAGCTGCATGTGGAGGAGTGGAGACTCGAACCCGGTCTCCCAGATTAGAGTCTACCGCTCTTAACCACTACACCACACTGGCTCTGGTGCATGTTCAGCTCCACATTCTGCTTGTATTTGCAATGCATGGGCAATATACTATACTTCTAAACAAAACTAAGGCAGGAAGTGTATCTTCCAAACATGGCTCCTAATATGGCAAGTAAACTAAGTGAAGCCACTTGGAGAACTCAGCAGTGACAGGGTGGGATACCTGTGGTGGTCCTGATTTTGCTAGGCTACAACTCCCATCATTGCTGACTATTGGTCATGGTGGCTGGGCCTGATGAGAGATGGAATCCAGCAATGTTTGAAGGGCCGCAGATTACTGTTGGGCCACCTTTTACTATAAGTAAAAGGGAGACCAAGCAAGTAAAAGGGAGACCAAGCAGAATTTGAATGTCTAGCCCCCAAAGATCATGCTGGACCATCAGTTGCTGAATCTGACACACAAAAGAAAGCTATGAATAACACCATACACAAATCTCAACACTTTGATAAAAGAAACCAGTACTGCTTCATCAATGATGTCATCAAAGCCCTATTAATATGCATATAGCCCTGCGGTTACTGCCTTGTAATAATTTCCCCCTCCAACAGCTAATTAGTTCATGTCATACTATCAAACCTATGGCTTATATATAGTCCTCCATTAAACTGTTATCCTTCATAACATTATTTTTATAATACATGCATACAGTGGAACCACAAGGAAAAAGTTCTTTTATGTCAGTTACTCATATTTTTCCATTTATATAAACTATGAAAATTCATGCATATATTTTATAGGCCATCAAGATTTGGTCATTGGGCTATTACTGAAGGTTTAATGAAAAAAGCGCTAAATAGAAGAAATCACAGGGTTAAATGATGACTGCAACCTCTGTAATGACTTAATTAAATTTTTATTGAGTACATAAACTATGATGTCACTTTTAGCCAACCAGGCTTGTACTTTCTAGGCATGTCAGAGACCATGGCTTTTCTCAATAGAACATACTCCTAAATAAGCAGCATTTCTATACTCTAATAAGGGGGAGCAGCTCTCATGTAACACACTCAATAAATTATCCTTCCATTTTTAAAACAAACAAATTCCATGAGTTATAATATATTTGCCATGCACTTTTTATGACATAATAAAAATGTTACCTTAAGGATTACTTAACACATACTACAAATGTTACAGCAGGCAATTGCAAGGGGGCAAAGAAAATAAACAGCACCATTACAGGGACAGGTCCTGGACTTTGTATCCCTAGGGGAGCAGCTCACTATATAAAAGCAAAAAGCAGCAGCTTTAAGAAAGAGATTAATAAGGAGATAACAAAGCTAAATAAACATGGCAATAAATAAAAATATGACTCTTACATTGGAGGGGGGGCAGTATCCTGGATAACATCACGTTTTTTAAGAGGGCTATCGCAGTATTTGGAGGAAACTGGTTAATACTAGAGAAACACCATCTCATTAAAATAAGTAAATAAACTTAAAGAAGGGTTCTTTAGAAACATTCTTTTCTCAATCCCGTCTTCCCAGCACTGGCAATTCTCAACACCTGGCTTTCAATAGAAATGACTTCACTGACTACAAGCTTGTCTC
The DNA here is from genome assembly GCA_034641385.1 of Darevskia mixta. NCBI lineage: Eukaryota > Metazoa > Chordata > Lepidosauria > Squamata > Lacertidae > Darevskia > Darevskia mixta. The sequence continues at coordinate 44,918,142 of JAWWNH010000029.1, forward strand.
AAGTGTCAAGGGCACTAGAAAAGTTTAAACTGCTACTCAATGCTAATGCTGCTAATAGCCACTGGATTTCTCCTGTAAATTTAAGCTCCTTCACACTTTGTCAGAAACAGACCTTGGACTCCAGTACCTGCTTTGGTTCAAAATAGACAAGGATTCTTAGGAGGGATGAACAACAAATACTAGGTGTATGGAATCTTCAGAATTTCACCAAAGGGTATATACGGTATTAAAAGTTATATCCAAGAATCCCATAGCAATTTTGGAGTATACCTGCATATAAGACCACTGAGATCTATTTAGTTTTGAAAGAAGCCATTCAGTCTTAAGCAAGTCACTCAGAAGTAAAGGTAAAGGGCCCCCTGACCATTAGGTCCAGTCGTGTCCGACTCTGGGGTTGCGGCGCTCATCTCACTTTATTGGCCAAGAGCCGGCGTACAGCTTCCAGGTCAGAAGTTCCACTAATTCACCTGGACTTACTCCCAGGTAAATGTGTAGAGCTCCAGGGCCTAAGATCTATTCCCAGTCTCTCAGCCTAAGGATTCCAATGGCACTCATTTAAAATTTATTTTCGTTTCTTAGCAGTATGGTATCTATCAAGGACAATATAGAGGGACCCCTTAGCTGCATTCAGGCATAGCAAGATCTCAAGCTCTCATGCTTCCCCCTCCACTGTCTTCCTCAGGCATGACTGTAAGGAGACTGGAAGCTTTTGCTTCCATTTTGTATCAACTGTGTTTTTCCTTTACAACTAAATGTGAACAAAGTGTAGTTAACTTTAACTATGGTTTATTGAAACAAGCCACCTTCAAACCTTGGGCTACGAAGCTGGTTTCTTTTAATACAACAGGCATGTCCAACAGGTAGATCGTGATCTACTGGTAGATCACTGGACATCTGTGGTAGATCATTGGTAGATCACTGGCTCCCCCCAAAGAAGCTCAGCAACTTTGGCTCCCCTAAAAAAAGCTCAACTTTGACCCGAACCCCCCAAAACATGGCTTTCCTTCCTAAGAAAAGCTCAACAACCTCAATCTGAACCCCCCAAAAGGGGGTAGATCACTGCCAGTTTTTAACTCTGTGAGTAGATCGCAGTCTCTTGGAAGTTGGTCACCCCTGTAATACACCATAGCGAAGTTTAACCACAGTGTAGGGTTCTGGTGCAATGCTAAACTGCTGTTAATCAAAAATAGAAACAAAAGTTTCCTATAGCTTCCTCGTGGTTGTAGTACCAGAAGAAGAGGGTGGGAAGCCTGAGAGCCCAAGGATTGTTATGGATTGTTCCTGTAACAATAAAGCATAATTTATTGATACATCTGAATACACTGTTTTATCAAAGTTTTCACCTAATGTCTTCTGGTGTCATACATTTGTCTTAAACCTTTTCAATCTCCAATCACATTACAATGTTTGCCCATAACATTTGTTATATTTGAACATTGCATTTGTAAAAGTGAAAGTTTCATATGTAGCCTTGAAATATTGTCATATACACTGCAGGATTTCCCCTTTCTCTCTCAAATGTAGAGGGATTTCTAGATCAAATAAAGCTTAGCTCCCCTTAAGCGCTCCTCCTACCCAAGGCATCATATTCATGCTTGCCACAAAACAGTTAACAGTTAAATATTTTCTTGCCAATATTTTAAGAGTGCAGAAGGTTCCAAATTGCTGGTAAAATAAACAATGCCAGACTGTGAAAACTCCTGGCTGCCATGCTCTCTGATGTTAACAAGAGTTCCTTTATTACTATAACCTTTCTGAAGTGAATAAAAATTACTTCTCTGCCCTACTTCTGCCCTCAACTAAAAGGAAAAGAAGGAAAGTGAACCACAAAAAAGTTACACAGTAAGATGTCGAGAATCTTGGAGGATTCTTAAGTTTTAAACATTTGTTTATACGTTATATAAACACATTGTACCCTTGTTGCAAAACTTATGTCCCACCAATGCAACAGTTTCTGCAAATCTCCAAAATGTTTGTTCAATTCCGTTGAAAAAAATTATGTGCAAAGAACCCTTTATGATAAAGTGTTCATCTGCTCTTTAGCTGTGTTCATCTTTTGGCGGTATGTGATTCTTAATTTGTAGCAAAAATTGCCAAAACAAAATTAAGATTGCCAGTGCCAAAATACAAAGTGCATTTTATTTGCTGGGCTTTCCTAACGGGCCTCAAACTTGCACATTTGTGGTTCAATTTAGCCAAGTTTAAGCACTTTAAAGCACTGCAGAGTTCAGTGACAAAGTTAAGCACATGCTTAACTTTCCCATTTAAATGAATGGGACTGGCAGTGAGAAGCACAGTGTGACAATTCATAACATCTTTGAGGGGAAGGTAAGATAAGAGTACACATGGCTAAGCTAGGAAAGTATATCATCATTATCGGAAAAAACAAATGAGATAACATTTATGATAAATTGGTTGTCATTCATTATTTCACTTGCAGAACTAACTGCTTACTTAAAGCTTTGCTTTAAGATGTTATAGTTAAAATACTTGATGTCCTCAGTTTATAGATGGGGGATATAAGTGATTAGCATATAACACTGACATGTAGTATTTTTGCATGTTATCTGGATCTCATTTAATGATATACTTTTAGGCAGCTGAAGGGTAACACCACCACAATCATCTTCCCCAACTAGTTTTCTTAAGCAATAACATAATTGAGCTCAGGTGGTTCAGAATACAGCTGCAATTTGCAGGTTTGTGTTCTCTCTCTCTCTCTCTCTCTCTCTCTCTCAATACTCTGCTGTGAATTCTAATTTACCATATGTTATCTGGACACCATGGTATTTGCTGACAAATGCTTTATTTAACAGTTGAGATTTGTATGTCATGTAGTATTTGCTGGTGTTTAATGGTGTGGATGAAATATGTATAAGCAAGAGGTGGGCAAATAGTGGTTTGCAGGTAACATCTGGCCTATGGCTGCTTGAGAATCACTCAGCTCCTCCTACTGGCTCATTCTTGGGCCGCTTTCAGTGGACAAGGGAGGACAGCAGCCTCCTTCCTGTTCCCTTGTAAAGCTGGCCTGTCCATTTCAAAAATAATAATAATAATAAATAAATTTAATAATAAATTTATTATTTGTACCCCGCCCATCTGGCTGGGTCTCCCCAGCCACTCTGGGTGGCTTCCAGCAAATATTAAAAAACAAACAAAAAAACAAAAAAACAAAACATTAACAATACATTAACAAAACAATACATTAAAATGAAATCCAGACGCTAACAAATGAAAAGCATCAGAACAGAGGCTAAATTTCAGATCTCAACCTAAATTTCAAAAACCATTTTCAAAATCTGAAGAGCAGAATTAGAGATTTTGGCAAATGCTGCATATTTGTAATACTTGTTCTAGGTCTCTACAGGGTTATAACGCTCTTCAGCAGGTCCCAACCCATCAGCTGAAAATCTATTATCTAGAACACATCCTTCAGAAAAAGAGTGGTGAGATCAATGAGTTTGGTTAGCTATATAAATGAAGGGGCAGCTTTGTTAGGAATTTAAATGTACCAACAGAAGTAGTGGGATGGATGCTGGGAGGTAATTTAATGATATGTAACAGAAAGTGGGGAACAGTGCAGTCAGGAAAGGGAGGATTAAAGACATGCACACAAACACACACAAGCAAGAGAAACAATACATTTGGATGTCAAAAGAAGTTGAGAGCACAACTGGAGAATTACTGGAGAAATGCGAGACCTTAAGAAAGAATGGGTTTAGAAACTTTAGAAAGGAAAAGGATGTAGCAACAAGGGAGGGTGTGGGAAGGCAGAGATATAAAGAGCATCATATGGACAGCAGATTGATGGAGGCACAAGAAGAGTACTATCAACACTGAATGACAGTATGGTTGAGCTCTAGGAGCAAGATCTACTCTGGGATAGCTCAGTCAATACAGTATGAGACTCTTAATCTCATGAGTTGTGGGTTCAAGCCCCATGTTGGGCAAGAAGATTCCTGCATTGCAGGGGGCTGGCCCCTTCCAACTCTACAATTCTATGATTCTACAACAGTTCACAAGAGGAGGGTCATGGGACTTTAAAAAAATGAATCTGAGGGCTCAATCATGATACCTTGATGCTAAATCAGGAGAACCCAGGGTGATCAGACGCAGTATGTGGAACATCACCTCATAGTTCCTTCTCATGTGGCTATACCTCTGTCATAGTTTCCCATAATTTTCAATGATGTAAATTCTGTTTGACCTTTCATAGACAAATTACCAATGAAAAGTCCTTTCACAGTAACCAATGAGCTACCCACTACTGTTTATACCAGCCCATCTTCCCACCACTAGGAATTGACCTTTTGAAGCATGGAATCTGTTTCATACAAATATGTGGCTTTGGGTGGAGGCAATTCCAAGAAATCTATATAAGCCACCCTTGCCATGCTGACTTACTGATTGAGATGTATTGGCACTCCTAATGAACATTATAGCCTCTGACCACAAGTAAGAGAAGAGTAGCACAAAAGACAGAACTGTAAGAAGTGGATGTTTGAAATATAGTCTATGAGTCTACAACTCACACAGCCCTCCCCCCTTTGCTTGGTCTACTATCTCCTGTATGTGCTCATTAGCTGCAATTCTGGAATCGGAATTGCCATTCCCATAGTAAATATACCCAATAGAAATCTGCAGTGAAGTGAGTGAGGGCAGATCTGTGGGCTTTGACTGACATTTTTGGTATAAAAAAATAAAAAGCCAAGGCTGTTCTGGCTGAATACAAGAGACTAATGGAAGCATTTTGCATCCAGGGGACCTTTACCTTTACCATGCAAAATCTAACACTGGATTAGTTTTCTGTGCCAGACATGCACCTTCATTGGGATGCAGACCAGGAGAGACTAAGAATAATAGACATGAGCTCTCCTCAAGCTATATGTTGAGAGAAGTGGCACTGTGGCTGTTTGTCCCACAACCTGTAACATGGTTTCACATCACTCATACAGGCCCTACATCTGTAAAATTGTGTATGCAGGACCTGTTCTCATCTCTGACCCAATGTATGAAGGTTGCGGGAAAGACCAGTAAATGTGCAGAGCTCAGAGCCAGCTAGGGCGATGTTGATTTCCCTCCAGGGTTTTAGTAAATGCATGAAGAATAAGGTAAGAACAGGACTATGATCTTGGGGCTAATTCAAAGAAGAAAACCAATGAGTGAGAAATAGTTTCCATACTTTGTCAAGTAAAGAGAACAACTCGAATACTGTATCTTCAATAGTGAAGATTTGTTTATTGAATTCATACCCCACCTCTCCTCCTGAAAACTCAGGGTGGCAAACATACCCACATTTCAAAAAAGAATTCTAAAACAGTTAAAGCATTCTAAAAACAGCTACAGTAAAAAATATTATTCCATCCAGTGATGTCAGGGTTGTTGCAAACAGTATTCTTTAGTATTCACCAAATGTCTGCGTAAACAAGAATGTCTTCAAATTCCTTCTAAATATTAATGATGGAGAGAGAGAGACACACACACACCTCAAAGTTCTACCCCAAAATGGACTTATTTCGTGTTCAGTTCACCTGCAAATTATGGGAACTGCTTTCAGATGTAGTTCTGAGATTTTAAAATGAATTTTGTGAACTTGGTTAAACCGAACTAGTTCATTCCAAGCACTGCAAATGGCCAAATTAACACAAGCAGTCACCCTGCCACTGTTTTAAATGAAACTACATAGAAATTTTTTAATGCACTCTATTGTTCATATGCAGTGACTCACTGCATGGGTCCGAATGTTTCCCTTGTTAAACTTACCCTCCTCCTTTTACTTTTGGGGATGAAAAGTCTCCAGATATGTATTCCCAACTTACCACATAAATTTAGCTGGAGTTTAAAGTCACAGTTATCCCACTGTTTCTGTGCATTAGTCTGGCGTTTCACTGGGATCGAACACAAGGGAACACAGTGACCATGTTTTCCTGTCACCATATGTCAAGATTGCTGGCTTATCATAGTTAACCAGAAATAAGCAGTGTGTTGGTGCATGCTGCCCAATTGCTCCTATTTCACTCCTATGCAGCATGAGCAGCAGAAACTAGAAGCCTCAATTAAACAGGGCTTGATATGCTGTCTGAACCCAGGACCCTAGTCTGTTGTTCTTTAAGAAGTCAGCAATTTCAAGTTTTAAAAAAATGGCATGGTAGAGAGCAACAAACTAGGATCCTGGGTTGGATGTAATGGGAAGCCAAGCTTAATAGTGGCTTCCTGGTGTTTTGCTCCTCCCTTAGCGTGAGCAAGTGAGAGCAATTAGAAAGCATGCATCAGCACACTGCTTGTTTCTGATAAGCCAGCAATACTGGCTTACTGTGACATGTGAATTAGGCAGATTTCACTCTCCTGCTCATATAGAGAAAAGCAACAGTACTATCAATTAAGTAGTTCTGGGTTACATGAACTACCGTATTTGTTTGGTCCTATGATAATTATCTATTCAGACTAATTTTACTGATTCCTTTCCTTGCTATCATTGGATCGGTTTGTAACCAGGAGAGATCCTTCTGAATTGGAAGTGTGACATTTATGAAATAGATTAAGACTGTGATTTGTATACTAACCTCTACTGCCATTATAGTCTAGTGTTACTATAAATTAATCCTCAATGTACTGGTGGCGGGGGAAGAGAGGAAAGAAAGAAGGGAGCGTGAGTTTTACTTCAATTAATTGCAGAACATCAGGCAAGACTCTCCTTTTAGCCGCTCTGGTGTAATGTGAAGTAATCCCAGTAAACTTCATCTGAACCACTCCAGAGTAACTGAATATAGAATAGGCGCTACTGTGTATAAATAGCTCTACCTAAAAACATAACAAAGACTTCATTGTACTCCACAGTGCAGGGCCAATAAATGAATTCAAGAGACACTTAGATGTGTTTCTGGAAAAGGAGGGGCCTGAGTGGTCTGGTGGGAAAGCAGGAAGGTGGGATTAAGTTAAATTAAAATGCGGTTGGCATGTTGGGCTGGACGGCCTCTTCCTGCTCCTATCATCTTGTACAGCTTTTAAAACAGGCTCAGCTACAAATCAGGATTTTACACTGAACAAACAAGTCTTGTACGTTGTGGGATAAGAGCAGCACTCCAACTTGAAGGCAAGGTTTTTGTTAGAAAGATGTTTGCCATTAGGAATGCTTATTTCAGATGTGATTTTAAGTCATGTTTTCCACAGTTTTTAAGTTTCTGTATAGAAAGTGAGAGCTTTGAAATTTTAAGCAGAAGATAACATTTCTAAGGACTGGGGAAGAAATAAAAAATAACTAGGGCTTAGGGATCAGGAACAGGTTGTGGGATTCTGTGCTTCCTACTTCTCTCTAGTTTGGTATTGCATGCTACAGCCATCAATCTACAGATGCACCAAGATTCTCCTTGTGTTCAGAAGCATTGTGGGGATCAGCTTAATGGGGGTCGGTGAATTAAAGAGACTCACTTGATACATTCGGGGGGGTCAAGCGGGGTGGGGGTACAGAGCATGCACAATTGCATAGCAGACTTCCAAAATCCTAGTTAAAAATTGAAATCAGCGAGTAGCCTATAGGTAAAGGTAAAGACCCCTGACCATTAGGTCCAGTCGTGTCCGACTCTGGGGTTGCGGCGCTCATCTTGCTTTACTGGCCAAGGGAGCTGGCGTACAGCTTCCAGGTCATTTGGCCAGCATGACTAAGCCGCTTCTGGTGAACCAGAGCAGCACATGGAAATGCCGTTTACCTTCCCGCTGGAGCGGTACCTATTTATCTACTTGCAGTTTGACGTGCTTTCGAACTGCTAGGTGGGCAGAAGCTGGGACAGAGCAACGGGAGCTCAACCCGTCGCAGGGATTCGAACCGCCGACCTTCTGATCAGCAAGCCCTAGACTCTGTGGTTTAACCCACAGCGCCACCTGGGTCCCTATAGGTGCATTCAAATGAACATCTCTCCATTTATTAAGCTGAGATATACAAAACCTTTTGCCCATGCAAGAACCCCGTCGCAGCAAACAGAGACTGAACCAAGTAGACTCTAATTAAACATGGTTTCCCATTTTGTCTGAACTGGGAAACTGTATTTACAATCTTTTGGAACAAGACGGAATATTCAGTTACAATGTGAACATATCAGCTTAATAAGCAAATATGTGACAATCCAAACCAGGCCTATAACTCACTCAGTGACATATACCAACATCTACCATTTATTTTAATCCCACCCATCCCCAGTTCAGATGTTTTGAAAATGAAAAGATGGTTCAGGTTTTTTTCTTTTTCTAGAAGCATCTTAGCAGATTTATTTATTTGTTTAGGTGGAACATTAATTTGTGTTTTCAGGTTCCGTCCCTCGCTCTCACCTACGAAAACTACTGAGCAGCTGACAGATTAGACAGTTCATGCCTATAAAATGCAAGACAGATACAAGAGCAGAGCAGGAACAAAAGAAAATCTTTTATCGAGCCTAATGTTACTTGTAATACTTTGAATCACTGCATCAAGCCAATTTTCATGCTTGTTTTTAAGTTTGGTAGAAAAGTCACAAGTGGAAAAATTAAGTAAAGAACACTGGTTAGCCACAAAACTGGACACACCTGGCTGCATAACCACCAAAAGAAACTGACTTCATTAGTTCTAGGGGCAGGAGAGTAAAATTTATATATGAAATCTGCCTGCACCAGTAGAATTGCTGAGGCCAAAGGCTTTCTTTCTGTTTTTACAGCTGTGTCAAGTTTTGGGTCTCAACTCTTGCCAACAATCAAGAGTGCTGAAGGAGCCCAGGTTAAAGGGTCCCAAAACTTTGCAGCTGAGATTCAGATTGCAACAATTTTAACAACTAGTCTATGAATTAATACACCATTTAAAACAGGGATAAGCATAAATTTGAAGTGAAAATGCAATGGATTGCATTGGTTCAGACCATGATATCCTTACATCTGTAATACCAGATGGCATGTTCTAAAACTAAACAAAGCCACCAGATGAAATATATAATTTTAACATCCATTTTCTCTATGCGTTGCCAGCTATGAAAGCAATGTTTCACTTGCTTTGCCAAAATATTATCTAAGTTTTATTTTCTTCAGCATAGTTATCTTTCAAAAGTATTCCAATTAACTGCAGACCTTTTTATAATTTCTTCATAAAGCTTGAGCCTAAATGAGGTTTCTTTGTAAAAGTATAGCTGAACTTCCTTGTGCCTGTTACTTATACTGCTATATCTATATGCTATGTTGGTATGAAGACCGATTTATGCTTTCGTACAGAACTCAAAACTGATAGATTTCAAATCAAAATTCTGAAAGTCAAAAGTCCTTCTAACTTTGAGTAAGCAAGTTTCATAGGTTGAAATCCCCCTTTTGGCCTAGAAAGGTATCATCAACGTTTTGGAATGAGCACTTGTTGCTTTGAGCTAGTTTACTTTCTCTGCCATGAATTCTTAACATAAAAGTGAGTCCTTCTGTTTTAAGGAACATCATTGTTTGGATCAGCAGAACAAGAAAACTATGGAATCAGACTTCCTTACTAGCTGACGATAACAAAAATTCTCAGGTAATATTAATATAAGAAATAATAATTTGCAGTTTTCTGTGTGTGAAAATTCAGAAAAAGATGTATAAAGCAAACGATGACTTCACATGTTTTAATCTGGCCTTCATATACAGCTTAAGAAGCCAGTGCCAAATATCTATCTACAAAAAGGACAAGGACTTAGGGCTTTACAAATGTTATTCAAACTACACTCTGTCTTTCAATACCACTCCATTTTCTTCTTTATTACTAACCCATAACTGAAATAAAGCATGCAGTAGTTTCAACCACACAGTCTCATTATAGTTAAATGATCCTCTAATTAATAAAGCAGGTATAATAGTTTGCAAAATGAGACATCCCCGTCCCTATTAGCAGGGCTGGGGAACCAGAGAGTCTTGAAATGCTGTTGGGAGTCCAACTCCCCTCAGCTCCAGCCAGAATGGTCAATGAGCAGGAATGAAGGGAGCTGGAATCCTACAACATCTGGAAGGCTTCAGCTTCCTCATCCCTGATCCATAGGTTTGCAATATTTTTTTCTTGTACAAGTATTTTTATTTCTCAGGTAGGAAATAGCAATGTTTTGAACTTCAATCTTGGATACATTGGATGCAACACTTCCAGAGATTTTGAAGCCATAGAGAATCTCAAAACTAAATCAAACATCACCAGAAGGAAGCAAGGAGCAATTCAAAGAAAGCTAGGCCATATATGGTCTTTTCATCATGATGGCAGTGCTCTCTCTATTCAGAAATGCATAAGGAATTTGTGTGCTGTATATGCCTACAGTTTACTCAGTAATAAGGCACTCTGCTGTAGACTATCTGATATAAAAATAACAGTATTATACTCCTTTTCTTAAAAACCATATCACTCATTCAAAGAGAGAGAAAATATTGCATGAGAAGTTTTCTCCTTATAGTGTTCCCCAAAATTTTCAGTGTTCCCCCTGGAAAATTATTTTAAAGTTCTTGAAAAAATATTTCCGTGTTCCCCCCAGGCCTTCACATCATTAACTATGAGTTGGTAGAATTACTACTGAGAAAGTAAAACTGAATACCTTATAAAAAATATCCCATGGCAATGCCAGAAGGGTTTTTTCTTTTCTTTTCTTTTCTTTTTTTTGCTTTCCCCTTTATGACATGACAGGCTTTGCTTTTTAAATCACATTGGTGAAACTGACCAAATCTAGCATATTTTCAGAAAGCATAATTTGATTGGATTTGACTTTCTGAAATAAATACTGCTTGATTAGCTAATTGTTAGCTTGTTGCTCTGGGCAGCTGATGGTATATCCTTGACCTTCCTATGCTCTGACTGCTGCTTACTATAATTAGTTCTCAGCATTAGGCGGCACACTTTTTTATAGGCTGGAAGGATGATTTGAAAACCTCCACTGTGAGTTCATCATAGGAGCAGCAAACTGACTTCTTCTCAGGTACGGAGTGATGGGAGTGTCTAAGAGAGCGGCTAACACCTCTCTACAGCAACCCATGAAGTCATAGCAACTGCTGTCCATTCTGTGTAAGTAGTCAGAATGCATTTTCCCCCCATCAAGGATGAACACTTGCAAAGAATCAATCCACAGTGCAATAATTGGGCACCATCATTAGATTATTGCTGGCAACAAGAAATCACTGGCCAGTTGGCCAAACCTAGCATTTTTACCTCATTTTGCCAAGGTCAGCCTACCTATTCTCCAATGGTTGAGGAGTTACCTGCTAATCTCACGCAGCTATGTTAAGGATTTCAGCCGAACCTAACAACTACAGGGTTGTGGTGAGAATAAAATGGAGAGAGGGAATGCCACCTTGAGCTCCTTGAAGGCAAGGCAGGTGGGATATAAATGCAATAAACAAAAACAAAAACACATGGATGAATACATATTAGCTATTGCAGTTACCTCAGTGTGAGATATTTAAATTTAGCTTAAGATGAAGCTTATGGTTAGCTGTACTTGCACGTGAGAAAAGATCATTGGAAACACAATCTGTTCTCTGTTCTGCTCAGTCATTCTTCCAAATATATTAAATAGCAAAATCTTAGATGGACCACATGGCTAAGGCAATCTGAATTCTGAAGCACTGGCTTCCTGACACCGACACAACATGACAGCCATGTGATAAAAGAATCTGTGCCAAAGACTACTTACTCCCATGACCTTCCCACGTTGCTCAACATCTTCCCACATAGAATGAACTATATAGCGACACATGTATTTTCCTGTTCGTCCTTCCTGCTTCATTCGTACTAAACACATCCTAGAGGATAGCAAAGGAAACACATTAGATTCTGGAAATCTTGACTTTAAGAGTATGAGAAGTACAAAGGGGAGACAAAGAAGGAGATGCAACTGGTGCATGATCCAGGAATATAGAGCAGCAGTGTGTCTGATAACAACGTAAGCGCTATCCTGTAGACTGTAAGCTCCGTGGGACCATGGACATGCCCATTTTTACTATAAAACTTTTGTCAAATGTTCCCTGTATTAACAACAACAAAAAAGAGGATCCAAAAGTGGCAGAGACCAAGCACTGTAAGCTCTCACTGATGGAACAAGAACCAAATGTTTTTTTCAAGTAACACTTAGCCCAACACTTTAAAAGATGCTGTATATTTGGATGTTTAGTGCTGTCACAGAGCAGTGTTGCAGCACCCTGAATGAGGTCATGGAATCTGGAGAGTTTATTTTTAAAAAAACAGTACCTCGTTTACAACAACTGCCACTTGAGGTTAAATGACACAGGTTCTTAGATTTTCTAACTACATCAACACAGCTGCAAAACTTTTTATTGTTTTACCATAAGGTCATGTTTTGTAATATATTCAATTATTAAACAACCAAACCATATTTTGAGTATAGGGAAGTTTTGCTTTAGAGATGTATTAATATCTGGGATTTTTAAAAAGACTATCCATGTTATTTTAAAAAGATAATTATCTTAGAAATATGAACAGGACAAGTTTATTCTATGCTATGGGCGTATATCTGTGGAACATATAACAGGGCCTCAAGAGAGGATATTTATTTATTTATTGAACTTGTATACCGCCCTATACCTGGAGGTTTCAGGGTGGTTCACAGACCTACAGGCAGGTATCAACAGGAAAAAGCAACCTTTCAGGTGGCACTTCCTCTCCTTACCTGCTGCAATCCCAATAATTATCATGCTTCAGTTGATGCCATTTGCATTTTTTAAAAACCTGCTAATTAAATGCAAAGATCCATTTAATGACTCGCTTGGTTCTCAGATATCTTTGGTTTCCAACACCTCAGCTTGGAGCAAGTTGGTGCGCAAGCTGTAGGATGTGTGTCCAAAATGCACGGCTTGTACTTGCCCACTGAAGACGACTTCTGAGTACTATCCATCTCCTGGGATAGCTGTCCTCAGTTTTGTTTTGGGGTTTTTATTTTAGTCACCATTAAGCAGCTAGAGCTCTCTAATAAAACATCACAGTTTCCCACTCTCCTGTTCAGCATTTTAGAAAGAGGTAAACAAAGGAGGCTTGCACAATGAAATTGACGAGCACAGGGCTGCCTCAACCTGGCACCTTCAGCCTTAGGGCAAAGTGCAATCTGAATTGTGAATGCAGGCAACACATAATACAGTGGTACCTCTGGTTACGTACTTAATTCGTTCCGGAGGTCTGTTCTTAACCTGAAAACGTTCTTAACCTGAAGCACCACTTTACCTAATGGAGCCTCCTGCTGCCACTCTGTCGCCGCTGCCCAATTTCTATTCTTATCCTGAAGCAAAGTTTTTAACCCGAGGTAATATTTCTGGGTTAGCAGAGTCTGTAAGCTGAAGCGTCTGTAACCTGAAGCGTATGTAACCCGAGGTACCACTGTAGCTTGAATGATTAAAGTATCATTGAGATGTAATTAGCTGCAAGGGTACCAGAAATATTTGGAATACATTCAACACTTACTTTTGAAAATACAAGTACAGCAAAATAAAAAAATTCCTTCCAGTAGCACCTTAGAGACCAACTAAGTTTGTTATTGGTGTGGGCTTTCGTGTGCATGCACACTTCTTCAGATACAAGTACAGCAATTTTATTTTGTTTCCACTGGAATAAAGTTCATAATATCATTTGGAACCCTGAAGTAATTGAGAAAGCTTGGAAAAGAAGAGATGAAAAAAAGTACACATGCTATCTCGGTCATGTGGTTACACTTTGTTCGGTGACACCTTCTGAGTGTCTATATTGGTAGACTCAAATCTAGTGCTATTAACTTTCAGAGAGGCAAGCAATTGGAAAAATAATTTCCTTCCTTCTGCATCATTGCTATATCACTTTGACCTTTTCAAACACGTAACTTTAGATGAAAACTATATTTTGCCTAATTATTTTTCTTGGCCAGTTATTTAACAAATGAAGGAAAAACTCACTTTCTGAGGTGTTAAATATTCTACATGCAACCAACCTGGCATTCACTTAATCTGTAGGTACATTTTAGAGGTGCAAATGTAAATGTCAATGGTATAATTTGTTAAAGGCTTCTGACAACCAGAAAGTAAAATCACCACAGGTTCTCACAATTCAAACCACTTTTACGTAAATGTGAGATTTTCCTATAACAGCTAAATAAGAGACCTTTCCATTCAAGGTGAATGAAACCTTTATATATTTATTTATTTTAAAGTTATTCCTAGCCATATCCTTCCCACTACTAGACTTTAGAAATAACTACAAATATTAGGCTTCTTTTACCTTTGTTTTTTAAAAAATTGCCCACAAGTCCAATATTTTTGTCACTAGCAGTGACAGACTTCTGTAGTTGGTATAGATGTTGCAGAATTCAGAAAATACAGCTTTTGGGGGGCAGAAAATATAGCTTTAAAGTTTTGCTTACCAGACGTGAAGCTGTGCTACTAAAAACCATGAGTTCAACGTGTCAGGCATCTGAAATTCTTAAAATATATATATATATAATTATTTTTTAAATCCATTTCTTTAATCTTTTTTTTAAAAAGTAAATGAATTTACATAAATGTATTTTTTAATGTTTGATGCTTTATTATGCTTTTATATGTATTGGAAGCCACCCAGAGTGGCAGGGGAAACCCAGCCGGATGGGCAGGGTATTATTATTATTATTAACAAAACAACAATATCATTGAGATTTCTTATTTGCTCTTCATCAGTAAGGCACCAGGGCTGGTTACAACAACATAAAATACAATATTAAAATTATTGTAACAAAATCAAATGTTTTCCTATGCAAAGTTTAAAAATGAATGATAATTTGCTATGCAGTTAATACCACAAGGAAGATAAATTGCCCACCAACAAAACCTCCATCTTATCTGGAATGAGCTTCAACTTATTGCTCCTTATCAGGTTTTAGACTGACCTATGACACTGATTCACTGTTGGTGGGCAAGTCATAAAACAGGGAGATGTCCAAACTGTTCTGGACGGGGCTGGATACAGTGGGGGCTCATGGGCCACGGCATGCAGCACCTTCAAATGGTTAAGGTTGGTACACCAGCTGCAGCCATGGGCAGCTGCCCCCCCCCCAATTAAGTAAATAAACAGAAATGCTTAACTAGCTGACTGTGCATTGCAGGTATTTTGGTTCTGCCCCGCCCCCCAGCATAAAGCCTGCCTCCCCCTTAAAATAAATCCTGCCTATGCCCATGCTCCCTTTTCAGCCTCAGACAATTGCTCCATATAGCTCAAAATCGTCTGCATGCTGACTGACAGCAGATCTTCAGGGTTTCAGACAGGAAACAGGCCTACCTGAAGATGGCAGGGACTAAAACTGGGGTGCATCTACTCTAACACTGAACTATGCCCCCCTCCCTTCAAGCTGTAGCTGACCTCTGGAATGGAGAAATGATTATCACTCTCAAAATTATCACTCCCAAATATCCACTCTTACGAGTGAGAACCAGATTGGTTCTCTAGTTTCTGGGAGCTTCGATTAATTTTAAAACTGCCGGGATGAGAGTGCAGCTAGCAAAGACTTATGATGAACCCAACTGGTGTTGTCCACCTCTGCTTTTGATCCTTGCTCTTCATGGCTTAAGATGGGGTGGAGAAGCTGACATAGTAGATTTCCTAAACAGCCCACATCAAGGATACTTAAAGGATCAATTCCTTCTACCAATCTTGCTGATCCACCCAGATCACTGGGCGAGGTCTTCCTACATCTCCCAACCCCATTTGAGCATGATTAGTGGGAACATGTGGGAAAACTCTGTTACGGCACCCTTTCTAAAACTCCGTATCTTCAGAGTCATATGGCACCTTCTCTGGTGACACACCACCACTTTATGAAATTTTTTATTCATTAGGCAAGCCTTCTGTCTGCAACTTGGTTAATTTTACATGTTTACTTCTTTCGTTTTTGTGGTTTTATTGATTCTGTTATAAACTGGAACGGTGAGGAAAAACATTTCTTAATGGATTGATGATTTCTGGTTGTCCACTCAATTGCTCATTATACACTGATCTATTAGTTGAAAACCACTCTCTTGTTTAACATCCAAGTCATTAATTATTATTGCAGGACCATATTAATGATAGTTCTCTTCCAAACATGGGCTTCACATTCCATTCTGTGCTTGAATAATTAAAGGATCATAGGATGGTTGAAAAACAAGTTGAGCATACAGGAGTGGCAACAGGGCAGGAAACTCAGTGCCTAGGTTACCTGCAGTGACAGTGAAGACTAGTGTTTTCATATTGGTGAGATTTGGTTTTTTTTTAAAAAAAGTAGTTTGGATATGAATGACCTCTTTCTTTTCCTTTTAAATATGCAATATGTTGGCTGTATAGCGGGCTTTGTTTCATAAGAACTGTTCCTTATAACAGGCAGAAATAAGTGTAGGCATACACACTTATAAGGAAATAAGCAAGATTTGAGCATCAAACCCACGTTGCAGGCTGCCCTACTTCCTCCATAACCTAAGGGTGGGGATGTAATAGAATAAGAGATATGAGATGGAAAACTTACTGTTAAAGAATTCCTCATAGTCTGTTTTCTCCACACAGCATGTGTACATTCGCAGGGCTGCTATTTTGATTTTCTGGAGAGGAAAAACCATTGCTTTTAGTACTCACAACATGCATAATGTGACAATTTTCATTAATCACACCAAATACACTTCTTCTGCTATCAAAACTATACATTTGTTTAGGGACTGTAATAAAATAGTCTGGCTATCTTAAAACATTTGCATAAATAATTGTGGAGATGGCCTTCAGTCTTCTGAGATACTTATATTATTGTGTTATGTTTGTTGGTATTTAACTGTAAAGCACTCTCCCATACTGAAAACAAACCAAAATACTAAGTTAACTTTTGGGTTATCATATCGATGACTCCAAATACTCAAACTGTCTAGTCAGCAATGCACCATTTTTATCAACATCTGTCAAGGTTTTTTGCATGCATTTCAGCTCTTCACACATTTAAGCCCATCTAAATTCCTGTTAATGACAATCATGAGAAACACTGTTTTCTAATGTGTTTGCTGTTTCATTCAATTATATGGAGATCTGATGAGTAAGTTCATAAATGAAAAAATATTTGCATACTGTACTCACTTCTAAGACTAGTCCTTCCAAGGTCTCGTTTTATGTATACCATTTATACATTGACACATTAGTGAATATTCCAGCCAATTTTTTTTCTACTCCTCCAATAAGAGTTGACACAGATCCATGTTCTTAAGTCAAGAAACACATTATGTTTACTGGATTTTCCTGCCACAGAATGATATTTTGTTGGGCTGGCAATATTCTTAAACTTATACTGGCTAGTAGCCACCATCTCTTTTCAGTCCAGGAAATTATGACTAACCAATTTATTATTTACACTAACAATTTCTTGGGCAGTAAAAATTATAGCAATTGATTAATTAGTTCTTCAGGTCCTCTAATCCTAACCCTTCCCCTTTCTAAGAACTCCAACTTGTCTAGACCAGTTTTTTTTTTTTAACCAACAACAGTGTAGGAGACTGCAAGCCAATTTCCAGACAGGTTTCTGGTGAGCCTCTGCAAAGTTAAAATAAAGACAAAGAAAGAGCAGGACACTCAATACTCCTCCATCTCAGATCTGGGAAAAAGCACGAGCAGCAAGAGAAAAAGACCCTCAAAGGGCCCATAAAGGAAATTATAATGAAAACAAAGATCATCTGGAAAATAAGCTGAATGAGCCCACAGTGACAACATATCAGAGAATATATGGCACATGTGAAGGAGTACATGCTCTGTGCAGTTTCGAGTACAGGTACTAGGCTCAATGAATGCACGTATACAAAAGATGGACTGAAAATCTTCACCTTATGCAAATCACCCCACAAGTTACAGCCCCATTTTATTCCCTATTATACTTGTTGCAGTCCAGGCACAAGATATGCAAGAGAAACAGATGGGAAAACCTCTGCCTCAGTTGCTGAAATACAAAACTCACTTCTTCACTACAGCAAGTGTGCTCTGGCATTAGCTCAGGCTCCACCCACTCCAGATTTTTTTAAGCCCCTTGTGTTGGCATTCCTGTGCTATATAGAACTTTTTTTTCCCCTTTTGAGAACCAGAGCCAAAGGATTCAAAAGCACAAGGAGCCCCTTTGTGCTACTGCTAGAAGCCCAGAGCCTAATGCTATATTCCAGAATCTAGATTGGGCTCTTTAGTTCCAATTTGATTGGCCAAGTATTTATTTAAACTGCATCTCACAAGGTCGCAGAAGCACCCAGAAATCCAAGTGCTATTTAGTGAACTAGTTGACATTCTTATTTCCCCCCCTGTGTTGTTGGCAGTAAAGGTGGAAGCACACATGCTTAGTATGAAACAAGAACCCAAATGTAATCCCTGCCATCGCCAGCTAAAAGTGTCAGGTTGTGTGTAATGTGAAAGACTCTGGCCAACATCCCTAGAGAGCCAATATACAGTAAGTCAGATGAGGCAATGCAAGACTAGATGGGCCAAAAATGTCTGATCTGGTATAAGGCAGCTTCCTATAGGGCAAGCATAGGGAACATGGGGCAAACCAGGCCTGCCAGGGGTCCTCATTTGGTATGTAAATCCATTTCTCCCCAGCTACACACATCTGACATCAAGGTAAAGCTGTGGCTACAAAGAACAAAAAGGAGTGTTGGAGTGCACTCCTGATCATTCTTCTGCAAATGGGACTTGTATTTGGCACATTTTAAATTTGGTTCCAAATTCAAGAATTGCTGGGATTGACTCCATTAAGGAAAAAAATCTTCCTTTCCAGATGAACCCTGAATTTAAGCTGCACTTGCAAAGGAAGGAAAAAAAGAATCCATGTGCACTAAGTCACCGGACACCATAATGGAATCAAGGTAGCCGATAGGCAGGTAGAATAACTCAAGTTATATCTAAAACATATTTCTAACCTTATTGCTATGCGAATTATCTATATGAAGCCACAGGCAGAAGTCATTTTTCTCTTCTGCAAGCTTATCCTGAGGAGACTGTGGAGCTCCTAAACCATTTGGGGATGAATGAGGGAGACCAAACTAAAGCTTAATCCCGGTATGACAGAGGTACTGTGGGTGGGACAGTAGACACCTTTGTATAGAGCTTTTCAGTCTGTCATTGACACTGTTGCACTAAACCTAAAGGATCAGTTGGCAGTTAGTTGGTATTTCCGGAATTATTGCTGTCTGGGGAAGCTCTGGTGGTGATGGCAGGTTAGGCTGGTACTCCAACTGCAACCCTATGTAAAGAACAAAGTGTAACCAACCGGTTACAGGTGGGTACAGTCAGAACATACTACACTGATATTGTATCAGTTGCACTGGTTGCCAGTTCATTTCCAGGCCCAATCCAAGGTTCTGGTTCTTACATTTTAAGTCCTGAATGATCTTGAAAAGAATGCCTATACTCATTACCTGTACCGTGATCTGTGTCACAGTAATAGCAAGCAGGCTAGCAGTACAGTGGTACCTCAGTTTGAGAACAGCCCTGTTTACGAACTATTCAGTGTAAGAATTCAGCAAAACCGGAAGTAGTGTTCCAGTTAGCGAACTTTACCTCGGTCTAAGAATGGAAGCCGAATGGTGGAAGGGCACCGGTGGTGGGAGGCCTCATTAGGGAAAGCACGCCTCAGTTTAAGAACAGCTTTGGTTTAAGAACGGACTTCCGGAACGGATTAAGTTCATAAACCGAGGTACCACTATATAGGGCCTTCTTGGTGGTGCTTTCATCTCTTATAACTCTTAAGTGAGCTTTAAAAACTTTTTTCCTTGGCAAAACTTTTAATGTAGGACCACAGAAAGCAGCTACTTACTGGAGATAATTTTATTGTCTTATTGCTGGTACAGATTATGTTACTAATGTATTTTAAAGGTGCTTTTATGACTTGCATTTGCATTGTAAACTTGATTTAAGCCACTTTGTGAGGAATTCCTTGAAAAATAGGCTATAAATCCCTTAAATAAGCAATAAGTTCTTATTGTAATTTGGAAATAAAGGTAATTTGGAAAATGAACATAGCTAAAAAGTATTGCTATTTAAAACCACTCCCAAAATTAAAGTCTTCTCATACCACCAAGACCACATTAGGTTCCAAAGATAATTAAATGAATTCACACTTCAGGTCAATTGCACCATAATTATTACACTAATAGGACAGACCATTTCCCAAAACTAAATTTCCCAACTGAAGAATAAATTAAGTGAAATAGGCACATCCTACCAGATTTTATCCATATCTTTTCCCTCTAAGAATATCGCAAATATTGTTAACTCAACATTCTTAGGGAGTTAGAAAGCACTGCTTTAGTTTTATAGATAATAGACTGTGATGGGTATCTCTAAAGGATGTGTAAAATTCCATCCATTTTTTACGATGTAATAAGCCCCCCTTTTTTCAATATAACTTGCTTCTATGTAAATCACAAAGTACTGGAGATCCAGAATCATGCAGAAGCATAATGCTGCTGGCTGTGTCTCAGAAAGTGCTAGCTTCCTGTTACATAAATGGTTCCATTTAAATAGATTAACGATTGATACAGATTAAAACAGAAATAAATTATTTTGCCTAACACATGTCAGGTCTTTTTTCACAAAAAGAACATAAAAACTGCATCAAAGTAAACTTAGCAAGAAATCAGGGTTGTGCCCAAAATTAGTTCAAGCAGTGCATTTTTCAAAATCTTAAATGCTTTTTAATGCAATTCTATGCATGTTTGCTCAAAAATAAATCTCACATCTTCAGTATGTTTAGCTCTAGTATGCATGTTTAGGACTGTAGCTTTTAGTAGTATACTATCAAACCACAATCCCTTCTCATTCCACATATATAAAAAAGCAAGTAGAACTTTAAGCTGCAGAACTAATAACAAGTGGTTTGCCCAATATTGTAGTGGTTGTACTGAAGTATTAGACTATTAGGTTCAGTAGTAGAGTTATGGAACTGGAAAAATTAATCTCAAATGGAACTGTAATAACTGACAAGTAACTTCAGTGCGCTTTCTTTCGAATAATCTCTCAAAGTATTGTTGCACTCTGATAACATTCCAACTATCTTCCACCAAGTTTTCCCTCAAGTACAGTAATTAGAACAGCAAACATCTAGATTTTGCTTCCATCTGCCTTTGCAAAATTTCTGATAGTTGGTGCAAGCATAGAAGCTACGCTTTAAGTTCTCATAAGATTCTTAGTTCTTTCAAGAAGACCAGCTCAAATAAGTATCTACCACTTATTTTTAAGAACCTTCCTTTAAAGAAATAGTATTTAATTTTTACAGATTGAACAACTCCATATTACAGGAATGTTTACAGTATTTTGACTACATGGAAAATTATAAGTATGAAGCATTATAGAAATGCTTAATTTAGTGAAAATGCCCATTTTCATATCCCAATGCCATAGGCAGTTTGACAATATACCACATCCAATTCCAACTTGACAGCATGGGCAGGAGGGTCAATTGTGGCACTGAAGAGAAGCACTACAGTCATACCTCAGGTTGCACTCGCTGCGGGTTGCGCGTTTTCAGGATACGAACGTGCCGAACCCGGAAGTACCGGAATGGGTTACTTTTGGGTTTTGGTGCTCGTGCATGCGCAGAAGCGCAAAAATCATGCTTTGCGCATGCGCAGAAGCGCCGAATTGCATCACGTAGCATCACGGGTTGCGAACGCTGCGGGTTGCGAATGCGCCTCCTGCACGGATCGCATGCTTTTGATTGATATAACACTAGACATAGGTAGGTGCAACTTTCTAGTTCTCTTTAAAAACATAGTTGAAAACCCAGGAAATTGGTACCGGGATCTGGAGGGCTGAGAAATGAGGCAGATTTTTTAAAGCAGTGAGGATAGTTAGTGGATGAAATGAATCCGAGAGAGGCGATGGAATAATCATTTCCAGACCTCAGACTAAGTGACCGTAGGCTTGCTTGTGAACACTATTGTTGGTGCTTACTATGGAATGCAATGTTTGTGAGAGTCAAGGAATCCCATGTATGCTAGTCAAACCATCTGCTCAGTCAGTCAGTTTTTATAGATTCAGCTACATCCATGTCTATACAACATAAAATCACGATGCAATCCAAGCCAGCCAGATCAAAATTTCACAGGGCCCAGGATGGAGCTTCATACCAGCCCATGATGGTATATGGGGTCATTACTAGAAATGGGCCCTCTGAGAACTTTCCATGTTACTAAGGTGCCAGGCCAGCAGCAGAAGTGGTCCAATAATGCCAGTGGCATTATCCTTATCTTCAAGTAATAACATCTTAAAAGATCAACAGGCTTATCAAATCAATGATTGTAGAGATCGGTTGGCAGACAGTTATTTTGATGTGTAACATCAGTATATGCTCTTGAGATGTTTTCATCTAATCTAATTTTGATTAATTGTTGTATCTGGATAAAAATTTCCTGGAGTGTTTTTTATATTATATTTATGGTGTTATTTCACTGTAAACTGCCTTATCATGGCAACTGCCCTGAAAGGAGGTCTATAAATCTTTTAATACAATAAAATACACACACAGGAGAAGACTAAAAGGAACTGAAATTAAAAATAAAGCTTCAAAACAAAAGCAGCTGGTGCATTTGCTGCTGGAAGAGGAGTATTCCAGGGGCTGGGAGTGAAGATCAATCTATCTCCTGGACAAAGCTCAAGAGATACCATCACCACCACACCCGGAACTGCCCCTTTCCCAGCCTCTTTAACAAATTTAGCAAGTCACTGTGTACACCCCCACCCCATCCTTTCAATGTATTTTTTGACAGGTAATTCAAGGTGAGATATGAGCTCTGTTGTTGTTTTAGACATATTTTATGTTTATAATATATTTTTACTTCATTTGGCCTTTTTCCACCCAAAGAATTTTAGTGCCTTTGAGCCCCTGGGGGTCAGACATATTAATAAGAAAAAACTGCTGTAAGACACTCTGGGATTAAGTAGAATATCAATAAATAAATCAGATCAAATGAATGGTAGTTCCACCAGAAAATGTGGCACAAATGTCCAGCCAGCCCATTATAACTGGCTGAAATCCACACATACACAAGCTTTTAGCCATTCAGATACAAATGTTAAGTAGCATTGTAATCCTACAGATGTGTACCTGAGGAGTGAGCCCCCCACTGTACTCAGTGGGACTTCCTTCTAAGCAGACATACGTAGGATTGCACCATAAAAGACATTCAGACATGTGCTTGTAAGCAGAAGTTTGAACTACTTTATTCTAGTAGTCCTTCCTGATTTAGAGCCACTGAAAACAACAAGATGAATTTTTTACCCATTTGTTATATTTTAGTGGTCCTGTGAAACCCATTGCTTCTATTATCTTCGTGAAAGCACCTACTTTCTCTTCAGATGGCTGAGGGGAGTCTTTGGCTGTAAAAACCTATAATAAAAGCAAAGAAATGTGTTAACAGGAGTCACATCTTAATCACCAAAGCATTGTCTGCAAATTAAAGCTACATTAAGCCAAAAGGGATGCTTCACACATTGGTGGAAAGGTATTGTCCAGGCCAGGCCAATCTGGAGTAGGAGGTGGAGGCTGCCATGCCTACCGGTATCTGCCACATGCATGGTCCTATTTGACCAGGCCACACAAATGTGAAATCCGGTGTCTGTGTAGCCTTGGAGGTGTAAGTAACTGTGCAATGTGGGCTCATCTGTGTTAGACTTTATGCTTCTATATCATATTTACATGTTATACACATTTGTGGGCCCTCCAGTAGTCCTGAAGATGGGATAAGTGTATCCCACGAGGTGGGAAAACATGATCTTTCCACATTGTTGGGAAGAAATCAAAGCCATTACATGACAATAAAAACAGTGTTTCTTATCACCTTTGTTATTTCAATAATATTCTTAAGCCTTAAAAAACAACCACCATTGTTCCTAACATGGGAACACATAAAAACCACAGAGCATGGTCTGCAACAGTAACTCTGTGTTCCAACTGGCGGCTGGACTAGTTGGAGAGTTAGGAATGAAGGCCACAAAGTTGCCTATGAGAAATAAGAAGCCCCTTTCATGTCCAGCCCTATGAGATAATATATTATTGGCAACACATTTGGCCTTCCTGTTCTAATCAACCAGGTAATTTATGCCTACAAGAACTTGAAGAAGCCAATGTGAGGCTGGCACTTTAAAGAAATAGAGAAATCCATGACCAAAAGCACTATATGCAACATGAAAAACAAGATTCGACAAATTCATGAATAGATATACCTATAGCTATAAGTCAGGATGAGAGGTTGCTGATTGCTGTCTAAATCTACTTTGTGGATGATCTCACAAAATAGCTTATTCCTGTACAGTTAAGTTTTATCTTAACAACTTTTACTGTTAAATGCGTATTTGTCCCTTTAAAACTAGCATTATATTGCCTATTAATAGCAGCATGTAAGAACTTCATTAAAAATCCTTCTAACGTGTGTGTGTAAAAGGAACTGGGCTCTGAAATGTAGTTCACATACCATAGTACATTGTATATGCTCTTCCTTCTAGAAGACTGTTAAGAACTGTACAGTTGTTAATTTTATAAGCCTTAAACTATCACAACTGAAAATGAGAATACCTTAGGTTCTATTCAGACCTGGAAAAAGGTGAAGCAAATTGTTTGCCACTAAGCAGGTCCACTAAGCACATGTGATAATGCATTCTGGAATAGACTCCTCTTTTAAGAATATTCAGTTCACTACATTTTCAAATTGTCTACCCAAACTCTCGAGCTCTCGTTTAATCAGTCTAAATACCATAATGGACTTCGAGTCTTTCGAAGTTAGTAGTTTCAGGGGCGCCATTTCAGAAGAAAGGAGTGAAAGAATATTGCATATAGATATTCAGCAGTTCAAATGTATCTACTCTGAGATACATTTTATCTGTTTTTATGTTTTGTAATAAAAATAAGAACAACACAGCATGGTGACTTTTTTGTAAGCAGCAAAGATTCCCTTTGGCATGTAAGCATAGCACACAAGACCATTTATGGATATGACAGCATGTGTAGAAGCAGTGTGATGGCCCGAAATACAAGTGTTTCTGATGAATAGTCGCATGTGATCTGCCATTCCAGGGTAAGGAAAGCAGACATTGCCCATCTCTACCCTCTAGAAATGGTACACCTAAACAATTTTTTATTTAATTTAACAAAATGCTTATATTATTTGATTGTAATAAAATCTCAAAACGGTTCACAAAAAAATAAAATAGTAAATTAAAATGACTGATAAAAGAGAGTTAAAAACACACACACACACACACACACACACACACACACACACACATATATATATATATATATATATATATATATATATATATATATATATGTAATTAAAATGAACAATAAACTAAAGTATCCTGATACTACCTTGTCATACAAGTTAGTGGACATACTGACTAAAGTGTCTTCAACAGCTAGCACTTTCCAGTAGCTCTGCTACTGTCATTGCAGGAGATGGTGGATTGATGCTAGCTAAAATGATAACACAGCTGCCTGGAGCGACTGCTGTTTGAGCCACTTACAAAGTGTACATATGAAGTGCCCTGTCCCTGCCCATACTGCTCCCTTTTGCTGTGAAGATACTCCATGGGTGCATCTCTTTGAGCCAAGTAGTCTTCGACAGGCATCAAGGACACCGGATGGATGGCCCTCACACTAGAGGGTTTCCTAATGAAGATCCAATAACAACAAAACTATGAAAATAAATCACAGCAGTAGGCTCTACAATTCGGCATACACCTCATTTCTTAATCCCCCATGTTGGTTTCTTACTGTAGACATGAGCCTCTTCCGAGAATTATTGTAGTGCCCCCCAAGTTGAACAAATCATAAGTTGGGGGGCAGAACCTATGACTCACAGGCCAGATGTGGCCCTCACGGCCTCTCTATTAGGACTTTGACTCTCCTTGAGAGACACCTTTCCTTGGCCCCTTACCCTTACCAGCCCCACTTTGTCCCTTACCAGCCCCACAGCTTACCTATGAAGTGGCTGACAATATGTCCACCCTTATGTTTACAATATGGATGGGGGAATAGATTAACTGAAGGCAGTGGATCTGGGATGATTAATGATGTGAGAGAATATGAAAAGAACAAATGCTTGTGTGGGGATAGGTGTGTGAGAGAATAACTAGGGCATGTGATTGTGAAGGGTGTGTGTGTGTGTGTGAGAGAGAGAGAGAGAGAGAGAGAGAGAGAGAGAGAGAGAGAATGTAATGCATGCCTGTGTATAGGTGTGTGAGAAAATAAATGAACTGAATGGCTGTAGCCTCACCCACTTTTGACACCAGCCCCCAGAAAGTTAGCTACAAGGGAATGCAGTCCTTGGCTTGAAAAACATCCCCCATTCCTGTCACCAAGATAGAAAACACTTTTCATGTTTTCATAAAGAGTAAGAAGTTAAGAGAAAACCCAATCTGACATTACATTCTGGAAAGAGGAAAGGTGAAGGGGTGGGACTAGAGAAATATATGGGCCTGTTCCAGCTGTGAAGTTTGCCAACTTGGCATTTTAAAAAAGTATTCAACCAGATAAACAAGTGAAATACAGTGTGCATTTAGCTGTGAATATTTAACAGCTTATGTATCTGAATTACTATGCAGGGCCCTTAGCATGTGACATAACCTAACTCACAATTAATGTCTCAGAGGCAGCTGAGTGAAAATGGCCATACTCAGGACCAAAATTTTTGTAACCGCATCTCAAACACTTCCTAAACTACTTTCCAGATTAGGTTTAGTCAGATGATATTATTATTATTATTATTATTATTATTATTATTATTATTTTAAGTACTGGCTATGCTTATTCCAGGTTGATGAGAAAGCACTCACCCAGCATGGAGAGGAAGAATTCACTATTCACTTCAGGCAACTTGACAACAGCAAGTTGTGCCCATTGTTAAAGGGTGTCTGGGGTTTGTTGTTTCAAGCAAACAAGTGCCGCAAATTATTAGCACAGGTACGTGTGGGCTGACAAGCTAGAAACCATTTTTGTGTCTATTCCCCCCCCCCCCAAGCTGGCTTAGTTGATAACTGCAATTTAGCACTTCCACGTCAGTGTTTCCCCTGCTCTACACCGATGCTCACAACTTTTTCGTCATTCAGTCTCCTTCCCTCTTTTGCTTTATTCTCCCAATCTGTTAACCCCGCTCACAGAGTATGGCATAAAAAGCATATGGACTTTCACACACCAAAGGAATTTGGGATACATGTGGGCCATGCCATATGGCTGGCTTCAACAGACTACAAGCCAAGTCAATTCCACTGCACACCTCCAAATCTAGAAAAAGGATCAGTAGAACCCTAGTGACAAGATTCTTAGCCTTATATCTCCCCACAAAGAGGCAAGAGGATTATACCTAGTGTACATTATGAATTTACCAAGGTGCAAAAATAGCTCATGACATGGTGTGTGTGACTGGTTTTGATGATAGCAAATCTACAGGAATTTTTTTTTTAAAAAAATTGCTTAAAATGTCAGCCTGGTAGCCATGAGACCAGCAGATAAGAATTTTTTAACTTTTAAATATATATATATATTGTAACATTTAAAAATGGTTTTAGTTATTTTTTAAAAAATGTTTTATCATTGCTACATCTGCCACCCTGGGCCCCTTTGGTAAGAGGGCAGATATAAGTCAAATAAATCACCAACACCATCAGGCACAATAAAGATACAGTGATCCCTTGACTTATGAGTGACCCGACTTCCGTATTTTTCGAGTTACGAGGGATCAAAGCGGCCGCACGGCTACGAATTTTTTCGACTTCCAAAAGGAAGTCGCGGCCGTTTTAGATAGGGTTTTTTTTCGACGTACGAATTTTTTTCACCCAATGCATTCCTATGGGGACTCGACTTAACGATTTTTTCAACATCTGACGGTCCCGTCGGAACGGATTACCTTCGTAAGTCGAGGGTCCACTGTATGTTGACATAAGAATTGCTTTAGAGAGCTATTAGCTGAATCAGACAAAATGCAATGCAAGATGCAGTTCTGAGATAATTTGCACACTCTGATTTTGAATGCATAAAAAAATGTAGTATAAAAAGCAATCTCATTTTTCTTCCTTGTGGATCTTAGTAGTCAGAATAACATAGTACCCTATTTGTGCCATCTCACCCCTTAGCATTCTGGTTTATAGCCATTTAAGATCTTCCATGAATTTGTCTGAATCGTTGAAAGTATTCTGCCAGTTTCAGCAGGTGTCACTTCCTCAGATTACTCTGGGATTTAATGCTTCTCCTGCATAATAAGACAACAAAGACTGTGCATTTAAAGTTTTGCTTGAAACCTGTTAACTGAAAAAATCCCAACCCCCAATAGAACCACAATCCTAGTTCAATAGGGGCAGACAGCATTTTTGAAATACAAGACTTCAGTTTGGTCTGACCTTGTTTGTGTGATGAAGTGTTCTGTTTGGCTGCTTTACTGTACCAATGGTTTGTATTAATCCACAGCAAACTTGGGTTAGTTGTGACTGGCCATTCTTGTGTCTCTGGTAAAACAACAAAGAGAAATAACCAAGCGTAAGAAATAGTAGTATGGAAGGGCAACACTGGATCATACAATTAGGCACAGATATTACACATTAGTGTTTTCCTGTGGAAGAATTTCAGATCAAAGACTAGCAAAGTTCTCAGGTTTATTATACACATGAGCACAGCGCAACTTTGCTCACAGGTGAAGAAAAGTGGCAAATACATAAGAAAAGAGTTACATTGCTTGGCCTTCTAAACTTACCAGCTTCATACACCAGAAAATATGAAAAGGTCATGAAGACAACCTAAGAAATATTTCTACTATCAGGAATCTCTTAAAAACTTAAGAAGAGCCTGCTGGATCAGGCCAAAGGCCCATCTTTTCCAACATCCTGTTTTTACAGTGGCCAACCAGATACCCATGGGAAATCTGCAAGCAGAATCTTCACACAACAGCACTTTCCCTTCATGTGATTCCCAGCAACTGGGAACAATTACAGTAAAAGTTATCTCAATGAAACTGAAAAGTCTGCATTCTTCAATATCTATTGAACCAAAATACCTTTTGTATATGCTTGAATGTGGTATAGAGCCTATGGTATTTATTATTTACTTCCTATTTCATCAACATTCAAATAGCAAATACCCATGTCAGACCATTTAAAATATTGATAACTGTCCCATATCCTTGAGGCACTCATAGGCTAAAGCAAATGATGAGCAGCCACACAGCTTTCCTTTAGGTTGTCTTTCTGACACAAGGCTTTAGTCTGATACTACAGGTATTTCCAGTTAGTGCACCCATAAAACCACTGAGGAGAGCTGTAAGCCTAAAGAATTACACTCAATATTTAATCTGTTTTGCAAGGAATAATATTCTGTATTGTACATATCACGCTGGGCCTCGAGAAAGGGTAAATACTAGCCTGGCAAGTCACACCTGGCTCAAACTATTCAGTTCCCTGAAATAAGAGTAAATACAAGCCATGGAAAGTTAACATTGGAATGTTAGAGAGTAGACTTGCTGCATCAGGTCTCAGACCTATCTATCCCAGCATTCTGTTCCCACAGTGGCCAACCAAATGCCTGTGGGAAGCTCACAAGCAGGACATGATGGTATGAACACTCTCACACTCATCTTCTCCAGAAGTGTTATTCAGAGGCAGCAATATATAGCCATTATGAAATACTGGTACTAACCACTGAACCACTACAGATTTGCAAAGCATTTCTCTTAGGGCTCTAAAAAACAACAACTGAACAGTTATTAATTCCATTATAAGCTCTAGCAAAGTTCTCATTCTTGCAATTAAAAAAAATCGTACCTGGAGAGTACCATGGAGCATCCTGCCCCATTGTTGCTGAGCTAATGTCGTTTGTATCAATCCACTGCATAATGCAATCCATTGTGGTACTCCAGCTCGATGAGTCTATAAAATAATAGCCAGTAATCAGCAATGATTATTTTGACCAGCATTATCAAACACCCACCTTCCTATAACCCCATGTTTTAATAATACTGTAAAAACACAAGTGCTGCTCATCTGAAGATTCTGTATCTCAGCACGATTCAGTATGAACAATTATAGTTCAAAATAACATACTGCTAGAAGTTCAAATATGTAATGGGCATGCAGAAGTATCTGCTCAGGCAAACTGACACATTCTCTACTAAGAACTATGAAGTCTTAACTAAAATCACAAAAATATGAAGAAAAACAACTAAAGGTGCCCAGTGTAAAAAGTCCCACAATCATTCTACATGACTGATACAAGCAAAAGTGAGGAAATTATAATTGGCTCCATGTGTCTAAATTATTTCCTGCCTCAAGACATTGTGTGTCTTACCACACCTTGCTCACTGCTATTCTCTTACATAAGGATTATATCCTAGATTATATAATCGGGGTAACATGGCTTAACTTCTAAAAGATCCTGCCTGGCCAAAGGAGATTGGATAAATCAACCCACATGTTCCAGCCCTTTTGCTGACTACATAGCCCATAAGAAGAATGTTATAACAGACAATGAGACTTAAAGGGCTACTGCAAGCAGAAAAGCCCAGAAGAGGTTTAGCTTCCTATTCTTTAGGTTTAAGCCAAGAGTGGGGAGCCAGGGCCATAAATATGACTCTCCCCAGACTCACACCCCACCAGTCCTGTTTCACACCCCAAATGTCTTTGCTTGGCTGGAATGTGTATTTGAACTCTGATGCTTCCTGCTTCCCTGAATGGAGGGGTGTGTGTTTACAAATATAAACTTTCTATGTGTTGCTCTCCTCACATTTGCCTCTGGCCCTATCCACCACTGCCACACAGTCCCCAGAAGGTGGCCCAGAAGGATATACAACCCTCCAGCTGACACATATGCCCCATTTCTTATTTAAGCCATACAGACACAGAGAACCAGGCATGAAATGGTGCTGTGAAAACAGCTGAAAAATGTGGTGCGCAAGTCAAGACCATCTCTGCAAAAAGCTTTGACTCAGAGTCCACCTCCATTGCCATTACAAATATTTAAAAAATAGCACTACTGTACTACTAATTATGACAGAGCATGAGCCAGACTATTAAATCAACCGCTGAAGATCCTGGTTATACTACCAGAGCTTCTGCCTCGGCTGCTGAAGTTAATTTACAAGAATTGTAATGGCTAGAGTGTTGGACTAGGAGCTGGGAGACCAGGGTTCAAATTCTCCGCTGAGCCATGAAGCTCACTGGGTGATCTTGGGCCACTCACCATCTCTCAGCCTCACAGGGTTGTTGTGGGGATTAACTGAGGGGGGCGGGACCATGTATGCCACCTTGAGCTCTCTGGAGGAAAAGGTGGGATATAAACGCAACAAATAATTTTATGCCTAATTCTGTGAAGGCCAGTGATACTTTGGCCTTTCTACGACGGGTCCCAACAGAAGCAGCTACGGCGCTTTCCCGTAGCAACGTCTGTCACCTCGCCGAAGCCTCCAAGGGCAAAGCCTTCCATGGCGAGCAGGAGCCCTCGCTCCCGATTTCTTCAGCCTTCCCACCGTGAACCGGGTCGCAGCTTGTGGGGCTGCCCACCGACAGCCCCCTGCGGACCCTTCTCTTCCCCCCCCCCAAACACACGCCCACCCCGCGCCCCTTGGCTGGCTGAAGCCCATGGCCCCGGAGAGGCTACCCGAAGCCGGCCTCCCTAGCCCTCCCCTCGGGCCCTGCAGGCCGAGAGACAGCGGGGCCGGCCGCCGAGCTCACGAAGGCAGCGCGCAAAGGCAGAGTCGCCAACCTCACTCACCACAACCCTCACCAGCGCCGCCATAATCCTTCAAGGGCGAGCTTCCGCTTCCGCGAAACTTCAAAGTGCTTCCGCTCCTTCATCCGACGCCGCCACCTCCGAAAGGGCCCTCATCCAAGTCCCCCCCGGGATGCTCTTGCGGAGCGTGTCTGGCCGGGGGCGGCGGGGCATCCGGGAGAAGAAGCTCCTTCGTAGCCTCGCTAGCCTGGCTGGTAGTTTTGCGCCAGGGGCGTAATAACGGAGCTCTGTTTGCGGGCGCTGCCATAGGGGCGACCTGTGCCTGCGGGGCAGCTCGTATTTATTATGAGGAAGCCAGGAGACTCTCCGTAGCGGGTGAGGGCTGAGAAACGCCGTGAAGGTTTCTTTTAATTTTATCCTTCTCGAAATCTGTCTCCCGTGAAGTCTCGGAAACTTGATGTATTTTTTAATGGCGAGGAAGGTGCTTTCAAGCAGTGCCGGATTTACTTATAAGTTAAACAAGCTATAGTTTAGGGCCCCACTCTCTTGGGGGCCCCAAAAAAAATTAAAGGGGAAAAAACAACTGGATGTACATTTCCAAAATATAAGATAATAAAGATTATGAGTCTTTGTAAATTGTGTTTCTAAAGTAACTTTTGTTATTGCCAAATGCCAATGTGTTTGCATTATTAAGTTGGTTATGAATAAAAAATCATTTTCAGTTAGAGCTTAATAATTATTTCACTATTAATATACTTCTTAATTGTATTCCAGTTCAACAATTACTTTGATAAAATACATAAAACATTAAAAGCTTCCTAAAACAGGGTTGCCTTCAGATATCTATGAATTTTTTTTAAGTTGTTTAACTCTTTGACATCTGTAATCAAGCAGTCTTTCCCTACTAAACAGCTGCTGCTGTTTAAATGAGTGAATGCAGGGAAATGGTTAATACAGAGCTTGTTGCTACATAAGCCACCAACCATTTCTCCTCCAATCCAATTCACAAAAATAAATGCAAAATTGATAAATATAGAGACACACAGTATCCACTGTTCTCTCTCTCTCTCTTATCCCCCACCCCACCCCACCCCTAGCAAGGGCTACAAAACAAATACTATATCAAACAAACAAACAAGGTTCTCATAGTAGGAAACACACTCTGCTGCTTCTCTGGTTTACCAGAACATGCTAAAAAGTATGAGGAGCTCTGGCCTTCAAGGAAAGACTGGAACCTATAATGTTTGGAGGGGAGATGTTAACATGTAGTAAACATGTGCTCTGAGGCTGTGAATGACCAGTAATCCTGTTCATGTATGTGTCTCCCACATAATACATGAAGCATGCAATGAACAAGTGCAGATTCATATTTGGCATAATGTGTGAAGCAGCCCTAAACACATTTGCAACCCAGCAATAAATCACTACGGTATCCCATCTTCTAAATGATGGCATTATTAATGATAATAACTTTCAAGTCTGAATGCCAAAGACGCAGGATGCTATCAGTCAGATGCCCAGGCCTTGTAAGTTTCCTTAAGGCCACTTCTGCAAGTTCTGCCTCTGAAAGGAGCTGTGAGGGGCCATTCATTGTGTCAATCTTGGCCTTCTGTGGTAAAAGGCCCATTTGTGAAAGAGGAGCTGGCAAGAATGGAGTCATGATGAACATGGAACAGTAGGAGGGAAAGACTTTCTTTAGCCATAAAATATTTGTGATGTGAACAAGCTCCATTCTTAAACTGTTTATGCTTCTGAAGTTCTACACTCTAAATACCCAGACCATTTCTGGCAGTGTATTGGCAAGTTCCCAAATAGGCACATTGCCAAACCATATTGGCAGATGCTTTAAAATAATTTCCAATGAAATTATTTTAAAATAATTTCCAATGAAAGGGATTCCATAATCGCCACTATTAACTTATTCCACTCTCCAACAATTTTCACATTGACAATTCTTTTTGTAATATTTAAGCTGAAAATGTTCTTGTAACTCAAAAACCATTGCTTCCTCCCTTACCTTCAGTACCTATGGAGAACAATTGATCTCCATAAACCTTATAGCAGCTGTTTAGATATGTATTTGAAAAGAGTTGCCAGCTTTGCCAGTTCTGATGGCATAGGCGCTTTCAAGACTGGAACTCCTGTTGTTTTCTCCTTAATAAATATGTTCAGTGCCTTCAGCTTCAACTTAACCAGCTCTCAGATGCCTGGTTAAAACTATTTTATTCCAGGAGGCCTTTGCAGAGTGAATGCTGTTCTGATGTGTTAATCTCTGATGTTTTAAACCTCTCGTGTTTCATTATTGTTTTGAATTTTTGTATATTTTATGTTTCCATTTTGTAAGCCACTTTGAGACCCAGATGGGGAATAGTTTAATAAAATAAGCAAATAAGTTAAAAAGTTGCCTTCATATATATATTACATTCTAAATCCAATATATTCCTGCTTTCTTTTAAATTATCCACTTGTTTCTTAAAGTCATTGCCTGAACCTAGACACAATATTTAACTAGACGCTAATGGCACATTGGTTCTAAACAGTTGCCCAGCATTATGATGATGCTACTATTCCTTTGTGACATGGTACCAGCTAGCTATTGGTACACTCCATTTTAAGTAGGAAATCAGCCTTTGCCAGCTTGGTACCCTCCAGATGTTTTGAATTACAACCCCCTTCAGCCAATTAGCATAGCTGTGATAGCTGAGGGCATCACTTATTTTCGAGGGGGACGCAGGGGTACACATACCCCTAAACATTTCGTGAATCTAAGTTTGGCCTCATTGAGGGGCAGTATTTCAATATGAGTAGGAAAATGAGAGTACCCCTAAACATTTTTTAGAAAAAAAAGCACTGGCTGGGGGTGACAGGATTTGTAGCAGAACACATCTGGAGAACACCAGGTTGGCAAATGCTATACAGTGGACGCTTGGGTTGCAAACGCAATCCGTGCGGGAGGCACGTTCGCAACCTGCAGCATTCACAACCTGCGCTGCTGTGTCTGCGCACGCGCGTGACGCAATTCAGTGCTTTGCGCATGTGCGAGCACCAAAACCCAGAAGTAACCCGTTCCATTACTTCCGGGTTCAGCGCGGTGCGCAACCCGAAATCGCGCAACCTGAAGCGGCCGTAACCTGAGGTATGACTGTACTAAATAAAGGACTGGTATGGCAATATAAGGTTTTAGAACTAGATCATGTATTGAAATATAAGCATTGAATCCCCCCCCCCCCAATTTGTGTGGTGCCTCTCAAGGAGGTGTTGACTTGTGACAATAGGGGGTATAAATAACATTATACAATCGTTTTTGTCACTGAGAGCAAAATTCATTGACGTTTATTAGCACATCTTTGTGTCTGGGTAACTTGTCACCTATGGTGACATTTCTCTTTGTGACATCTAATTCCACCTGTCATTGACTGGTTGGATGCAGAGGAATGGTGGGAGGAACCAACTGGGAAATCCCCAAGGGAGTAAGACTCAGAGCCCGGGGATTGGTGGTGGGACAACAATGAGTGATCACAGTAAGAAGACTGGGAAGAGGAGGTGTCAGAAGCTGAAGGGATAACAGGGCTTAGTGAGCTGGGAGAGTCTGTGTCAGAGAGAAGTCCAGAATCAGAGGAAGAAGCTGTGTGAGTTTGAGAAGGGAAGCTAAGTGGCAGAGATGAGTCAGGCTGGTGAAGACTCCTGGGTTGTTTCCCTCTTCTGCTGCGACAAGCTTCCCTCCCCTGCATCTCCCAGAACTCGAAGAGGTCTGAAACTGGCAGAGCTATGGCACGCTGCACGCAGGCATGGTCTCTGATTGCTTGGAAAAAGCTCTGGAGAGGGGGAGACTGGGGAGGCGAGGACTTTCAGTCTTGGCAGCTGATTCATGGGATAAGACACTCAGCTAAGTTTGAGTCATTTTTTATTTTTACTTTTGGTAATAAAGTAAACTCCAACTTGGAACAGAGTGATTTACTGCCGGTTCTCTCTTTGACACCACCACAACTCTGTTTCCATTTGCTCCTCACCTGAGCACAAGATGGCCATTTTGTTTCAAGTACACACACACACACACACACACACACACACACACACACACACACACAAATATTAGCATGCCTGTTTCCACCAGCTGGCAATGTTGAAGACACATTCAGAGCTCAACAACCTGTTTAGGGGGAGCTGTATTCTCAATATATTTAAATAACAACAACAGCAACACAAGGGTCTTCAACAATACCTCTTTATCATTTGGGTGCAAGCCTAACCCAGATAAATGTAACTTAGCCTATTTTGGTATTAAGTAACATATTTTTAAATGAAAATTCACACATGCACATATAAAAAGACAGCACAAACCTTCATTTTACCCATTAGGAAACATGATAACTAGTAGGTCTTATAACATTTGCTCTTGCACACTTCCTGAATATTATCTATCTGTATGTATGCGCAGAACAGAAAAGGGTTGTGGAACGGGGAAGGAGCAATTGAAGGGAGTGACAAGCTTCTGAATAAGATCAGCATAGCAATGAAAATTCATGACTGAAAAAAAATTGTGTTTGGAGCTAATGTGCAAACAGACACACACTAAAATCAAATATAAATGACGCATTTGAAAGCATCCTTAATGCATGTTGCAATATGTTTGTGTATGTGTCTTGCATTCCTTAAAATTAGGTTTATGTTTTAGTTATGTATACTGCTCTGGTGTTGCAGTAGATAAATTGTGGCCTATAAAATACTTTTATAAATGAAATAAATAAATAAAATGCCCAACTCAGGTACACCCACCTGGAAGCTGTCTTCTGCAGGACAAAACCAGGTGCAGGTATAGCTCAGCTTTGACTTTAAACAAATCAACTGCTCCTGGCACTTAAAATGCAAAAATAAACATTGATACCATATTAAGAAGCATAAGCCCCAGATGTTAAGCAAATTCTTAGAAATAGCTGTACAAAGATGAATCTGGAATTGAGGTGAAGTTTAAGCTCTAATATTCATTAACACTGAGGTCTTTCCAGACTCGTCCTCTCCAGAGAAACATATGTTTGGCATTTAGAAATAAAAGTGTTTTAAAAAAATATTAAGGGTTGCCATATGCTAGATGGAACACATCCGAACATGAAGATGTGGTTACCATAGAAGGCTAGAATCCATTATCCAATTTGACTTGTTAAAGATAACTTGGGCATTAGAGCAGTCTACCTCTATTGCCAATGTAACAACCCCTCTGTCCCAAGTGCCTGTGTGAAATTGTAAAAGACTGAGAATGTTCTGTTGTGAACATCCCATGACATTTCATCAGCTCAGTCAATCACTGCCAGAGGTTTCACCACCACAAAATTCTTTAGGGTATTACAATATAAAATTCTTGAAACCAACAAATTTAACACAGTTAGTGGAATTAATGTATTTGACACCAAAAGCAGTTTAATAATTAGTAATGCTTCTGGAACCTCCATTTTCACTTGTGGTCTGCACTTCCTTGAGGACAAGTACATATCAAGGAAGTTGCGGAGTGTTTTTCAGGACTGAGCTAATTTAATTGAGGTTTGTTTTGTTTTTATTTGCTGTAATGCTTTCCACTATGTAGTTGTGCCTTGTCTCATGTTCTGTGATCTCAGGTCTTGCTCAGTAGATTCCCCACAAATTAGTCATTGATCATTCAGTTGCTACTCTGGACTAGACGCTGTACTTTCTGCCAGTTCCAATCTGCTTTTATCCTGTTGGGACTTTTCTTTCACAGTTCTGAAGCCAAAATCAACCCGCAGCACAAGTTTCTTGACTTCCGTATGGCTTGTTGTCACCATCCGTTTTCTATCAATCATGCCAAGATTTTTCCTTCCCTTTTCCAGCCCATGGATTCAGGGTAATAACAAAATAGGTTGGCATTTTTGTTTGTGTTTTTCATGCCAAGGTTTATCCTTCCTTTGCCTCATGGCCAGGGTGTATGCGGTTAAAATTAAAGCAGATTCCTCACAAGTCCTCTAATTTGTAATTTGCTTACCTTCAATAAGAAAATAATTTGGACCTTTCAGGTATCAGAAAAACTTTGGGGGTTGGGAATTAATAGGTGACAAAAACTAGACAGAAGGCAAGGTTTTGCAAGCGTATTGGTGCTTGGAACGGTTGGTGATGTTCAAGATTGAAGCTGCAGTGGGCGACAGTACAAAAATGGCAAAGCAAGTGGAAAGAATAGCTTGGAGGGAAGAGTGGCTGTCATTCCCCCCCCTTCCTTTGTTGTTGCAAAAGTGGGATGGTAACATTTAGGGTATGGTGCCAATTAGCACAAAATACGGCAGCCAGACTTGTCTGGTACTCTTAGGCTGGAGCATTGAACTGATTTTACATCAACTTCATCAGCTTTCCATTTGCTTCTAGGTCCAATTCAATGTTCTAGTTCCATCCTTTAGTGTGAAATGGCAAAGAGCAGGGTGGTCCAATGTGTGGGCTGCAAGGCCTTTTGGGGCAGCCCTTGGTAATCTTAACATATATCGAGGGCTCTAATCCTGCCTGGAAAGCCATACACACAAGCCCAATCCCCATGTTCCCAAATTATCTCAAGGCAGCAGAGGTTGGCAGGGAAGTTGACAGACAACCACATGAAGCCAAGCCACCACTGCGTGCCTCCAACTTTTCTCCCGCACATATCAACTGCAGATTAGTGGGTGTTTAGTATCTTATGATATAGTTATATATTGGAACATGAAATAACACCCAGGGATAGGATCATAATATCCCGCATGTCATGGGACACTTCCAGATTAAAGTTTATTCTGGAATTGGTGCTACTTATGCATGCTTGCATTTCCCCCCAGCATCCACACAACATTGTTGGCAACAAAATACCTGTCTGGTATATCCCACACTTTCCCATTTAATCTGCATCTCCTGACAATAACTCAACAAATGTCCAGAGCAGGGTGATTGGAGATCAGTGTCTGCAGAACGTTACCCATGGCCAAGCAAACCTGGATTTTGGCAAATGCAAGCTTGTTCTATAGACAAGCCCTGTTCCATATTAGATTGTTTTGATCATATGCATGAATGCATTTGGTGTGAAAAAGAAGGTCAAGAAGGCTGAGGTACCATCTATGAGAAAACATTTTCCAGATTTTGGCTTTCTCTAAGGTAATATGCAAGTGCAATTAAAACAGAACCTGGAAATACAGAGTACAGTAGCCTATTCAAAGCTTGTTGTATGAGCTGAACTCCCTTCATTGATAGTTTTCCAAAACACACAGCTGCAATAATCTTTATCCAGGGGCAGGGAATAAATTAAGTCTGAACACCTCCTCTACATATAGTGTGGTACAGTGTGCAGCCCTGTACGCTGTATAACCTCTTATTGGTAATGGAAAGCTAAAGCAGGCAGGAGTGAAAAACCTGTCTGACCAGCAAAGGTTCTCTTCTTTAAACAGCACACAAATGAGAAGAAAAATCTGACAAAGTAGAGGGCAGCTTAATCACTGTTCTGTTCTGTTGCTGTAACAATGTCTGCTGGAGTCATCAAACCTTCCAGTTGGGCACTGTGCCAAAACATATTCAGAAATTGACAGGGAGGGATGAAATGCCAGGAGCATCCTGCTGGGCAGGTAGTCGCAAACAGAGCCCCCACAGATGACCAGCTAAAGTAAATAAATGTGCAATTCTAACAGGAGTAGCAGGAACCACTAGTCTTAAAGTTGGGTAAAGTTTTCCATTCGCTTCCTATGATTTTTGTCTCCATCCTTTTATTTTAAAAAGTACACTCCTGAGACTGAAATCTGAAGACGGATCCTCTCAAAATCATGTAGTGGAGTGTGCATTAGTGACCTCTGCCCTGATACATTTGGTTTCATTATTCCAAGTTGCGGTGTTCAGGCAGGGGAGTCTTACAACAGAGAGGAGAGCATGCTCCAGTAAAACTGAACCAACTATATCCAGATAGTAAAACATTTTACAGTATTTGCTGCCTGTGCTAAGCGAGTGGTCTAAAAAACTTGGTGAACAGAGCTCATGCATAGCATACGTCTAAAACTAAGAATCGATGACAATATTATGAGTTAGTTGCATTCTAATAAGTGATCTCAAGATTCGTTTTGATTTCAAAGCCATATTTATCACTCCTATAATTGAGCTTGAAAAGTTTGCTCTCATAAATACACTGCCTTATTCAGTGGCAGTTGGAGTCACCATCACTTCTTTCTTTAAAAGAAAATTCTTGGCCTCCCTTTCATTGCATTGGAGTATGACAGTCTAGTCAATAAATATGTTTAACAGATTAATTCATACACTATTTAAAACATCTATGGGGATCCAGATTTTGTATGACACAGCATCCAAAATGCATCACAGTACTGCTGGTAGGATAATTAATGTTTTAGAGAAGAAGAAGAAGAAGAAGAAGAAGAAGAAGAAGAAGAGGAGGAGTTTGGATTTGATATCCTGCTTTATCACTACCCGAAGGAGTCTCAAAGCGGCTAACATTCTCCTTTCCCTTCCTCCCCCACAACAAACACTCTGTGAGGTGAGTGAGGCTGAGAGACTTCAAAGAAGTGTGACTAGCCCAAGGTCACCCAGCAGCTGCATGTGGAGGAGCGGAGACTCAAACCTGGTTCACCAGATTATGAGTCTACCACTCTTAACCACTACACCACACTGACTCTCAATTGCACCCTACATTTCTTACTGTAGGCTAGTCATAAAGTCATTCTGTGTAAACCTGAGGGATTGTAACCGAACAGCATGATATTCAGAATGTGTGTCTGATGTATCATATCAAAGGAACATGAGGCTAGCATAGGAACACACGAAGCTGTCTGATTCAGAATCAGACCATTGGCTCATTTAGCTCAGTGTATTTTCTACACTGACAGGCAGCAGCTGTCCAGTGTTTCAGACAGAAGTCTTTTCCAGTCTTACCTGGAGAAGCCAGAACCTGGGATCATCTGCATGCAAAGGAGCTGCTCCATCACTGAGCTATAGCCAAGCCCACTGAAATGTGTATACAAGTATAAATCATTAGGGACAGCACAAGTGCCATAGCTGGGGGGCGGGGTTAGCTGGGTCCCCCCCCCCCGGGTGAAGTCTCCAGAGGGGCGACATTGAGGCTCCCAACCTGTGTGTGTACGCAAATGGGGTTTGTGTGTGCTAAACTGGGTCTTTGACCTGGGTGAAATAAAGCCTAGTTTTGCCCCTGGACAGCACAAATATTCAAATGGGGAACTTGAAAAAGCAGGCAACCCCATTCAGATGTTTCCAAGGAAGGCACGACAAAGTGGGCCCTACTCACCTTGAAACTGAGTGCCACACACCCCTTCCCGTGTCCCCAAAGCTCAGTAACTTACCTTGGGCATAGGAAGGATGCAGGTACTGCCAGGACTCAAGCAAAGCATCTTCTCCCTCACCCAGTAGTCATTCATACTCTATCTCTCATTGCTCAGGAGGGGTTCCCAAACCCCAGAGAGGGGGTGCATGTGGTTGCTGAGTGGGGAAGGTTGCCTGCTGAGTACTTCCTGAGTTAACTTTCCTTTGGATCCAAGGCACTATTTTAAAAACAACTAACAGAAAACTGCACATTTATAATAACAACATCAAAGATAATATGTTCCAACCGCTACTGCAGATGAGCAGATATTCTCTGCTCTGCATTGGATAAACGCATGTTCTTTACACGTTATCTTCTGGAGTGAAAAAGAAAACTGTGTGGAGGGGGGTACCCATCACCCATGATATCATGGGCACTAACATCTAGTACTGCAAAACTGGCCTCATAGCTGGGAACTAGTTTAGTGTTTTCTCAGGTACTGCTTGAAGAGTTACAGAAATCTGCAAAGTTGGTTTGTGCCAAGAGCTGTGCTGGGACAGTTTAAAAAACAACAACACACGAATGGGGATTGAAGCAACGATGGCTCTGTTACACCACATCCAAGTCTCTAAAAACTTGCTGTCCACACAGTCTTATGAATTTTAGTGGCACAAAGCTGTTTCTCCACTTCTGCACCTTTGCAGTCCCTGAGGATTAGGCGGCCTGTCAACTAATTTGACTGTTCATGCTTGACAATTATTTAACAATTGTTGAAAACCATCGTCACCTGATATATAACTTTATGTCTAACTTGTAAAAAAAAAACAAAAAACCCTACACTATGCAACAAGAATAACAATTCCTAAAATAAGATTAACCAAAACCACAGAGTAAAAGTTTTTAACAGCAAAAGAAAAAGAAAAAAATTCTTATCAGGCTTGGTTAAGATGTTGTAAAAGCAGTATCTTTTAACACCTTTTATTATACAAGGGCCAAGGGGGTTTTATGTTTCTTAAAAGCAGCTTCAAATAGCCCACATACTGGGTTACTGCATCTTTCATATGGCTGCTGTATAAACAAGCACATTTTATACAGGAAATGACATAACCATGTAAAAGTGTACATGGAGTTTAGGCGCATATTCAAACACTAATGGGAATGCATTGTTTTAAATGGCATACTTTTATGTTTACCTATTCAGCTTAGTGTTCATATTTTAGCCAAATGCAACAAAAATTACCGACACATACCTGTCTCATAGTGTACTGTTTATTTGAAATTTGGACCTTTACAAAGACTCACTAGGGACAGATAACGACCCTAGAAAGTAAATACAAATGAGACATTTTCAGCAAGAGGGAGAGAGAGGGGAGAAACCGGCCATCATAAAGGTGGAAAGCTGAACTTTTAACCTGTATTATTTTACCACTCATGTTTCTTCTCATTTTTGCCATTTGGCTAATGCCAATTCCCCAGTGGAGAGCAGGGCACTTGGCAATAACAATAATATGGGACGCCAGTCTTCACACTCTGTATCAGAATCCAACAGCTGATAAGAGAGTAATATCTGTGGAGTTGTAAGCCTTTGACGTGTTTCTGTATAGCTTTTCATGCTTCTAGATATTGGCTGCACATGCAACACATATATAAATGTATATATTGTCATTAAATAGGACATACTGACAGGAGAACATGCTCATGGTTGCAGCCACATAGCATCATGAATGCTCAGAGTTCACAGTTAAAGTTTGTTCAGTGTGGGAACTTAAACTTGGACAAGTGACATGTTGGATCAGACCAATGGTTCACTTTAGACCAGTGTTGTGTCTTTCGAACTGCCAAACTTCCCCAAGGAAGTTCACAAGGAGGGTGAGTTGTTGATATCCATTTCTTGTTTGCTTCCAAAATCCATTAGATGGAAGTGGTACCACCAATAAATATATTCAGTAAACGTCTCTGGGGTTTTTAAAAGCCATTTGTGCTAGTGGCTAAAATAATGTGAATTCTATAATGTAGTTTATGTGTTATGAGAAGTACTTTAGGCTGCAGTCCTATAAAGACTTACCTGGGATGAAGTCTCATTAAATTAAATGTGTCTTACAATGGGAGCACATGTATAGGTTTCTGCTGTTAATTATGTTAAATCAGTTTAATAAGGGGCCCTGACTAATTAAGAGTGAATTATTTTCTCTCTTTATACTATACAGTCTCTTTATACTAGATCTCATTTTATCGTTCTTTCTTTTCTGATTTGCTAGAACAATAAATATTTATTGCTCCTAGCCATAGCCATTGCAAAAAAAGAATAAAAGGTGTAAAACACAAACAAACACGAGCAATGAAGCTTCCTAGTTCTTGTTTAACATACAGAGTTTAGCTAAAATAAATCCTCAACAATACCTTCTGAAGGTTTCCATTTCTTAGGTTGTTCAAATTCATGAATCACTTTTACAGTCCAATTACACTTTATTGGAAAAATCCACATAGATTCTCTCCACTGCTCTTGCAAATAATGTAGCTTGGTAATATCTTTCTTTTCTTTTCTTTTCTTTTCTTTTCTTTTCTTTTCTTTCTTTCTTTCTTTCTTTCTTTCTTTCTTTCTTTCTTTCTTTCGCTCTCTTTTTTATACC
Organism: Darevskia mixta; assembly: GCA_034641385.1. NCBI lineage: Eukaryota > Metazoa > Chordata > Lepidosauria > Squamata > Lacertidae > Darevskia > Darevskia mixta. Next base: position 44,961,704 of record JAWWNH010000029.1, read on the forward strand.
ACCAACTCATGCACAAGAAAACATAAAACACTATAAAATAATACAAAACCACCATTAAAATGGTTAATCAAGAAAATGTAAACCACTGCATTGGCCTATTGGCATAAAAAAGTCTTCAAGAGATGCCTCAAAGTTAATAGCAAGGATTCCTGACAAATTCCTGCTTGGAAGAGGATTCCACAGCATGGGACTGGCACTCAATCTCCCAACTTCAAGTTTAGGCCAATGAGGCCTCTGTAACATGCCCCCCCCCCAATTAGAACAAATTGTGGGGCGCAAACAACAAAGAGCCCCAAAAGATGCAATGGCACTGAATGCCGACTGAGGGAGGGACCAGTTAGAAGGGAGAATAGAATGGAGTGGCTGGGAAGAAAGGAAGGAAGCAGGAAAACATAGATGGCGAAAGTATAGAATGTGTAAAAAAATTCCTGCTTCACACGGAGAAGCTACTAAAAAATGTTCTTCACAGTAGAAGGGAGAGCTGATCATAAATATCAATGGGAAAATTAAATGTTTTACTCTACCTAGGATTAGGCACAAGTATGTCCAGCCCATCTCCACCCCCAGAAAAACAAAACAAAATGGCGACCTACCCCTGCCAAAAAAGTCCACTAAGAACTAGGCATGTTCAGTAGGCATTATATGTTTGCTGACTGTTATGGTGGCTCGGGAGGAAGAGTGGATGGAACCCTGGAAACAACTACCCAGCACTGCAACACTTTGTTACATGGACTCACTTGTAAACTTATGATCCCAGTTATCCAATCTTCTTCCCCACCCCATCCCCAACCTCAAACATAGTGGGACTTATGAAAGACACAGGCATTCCATTAGCACTTTTTAATTTTTTATCTCTCTTTTAGGTCCAATATGAACAAATTTCAAGTTTGAATCAGCAGTTCTGAAAAAAACAACATTTTTTGTAAGCTTAAAAACATTAAACAACATAGTAGACAATTCTGAAAGGTGCTTTTTTTGTGGTGGGCATCTGTACATTGGCACTATGTAGCAATGTATGCCACATCGTGTCCTCCCCACCGCCAGTCTTTCTTATTCACTTTTCTTTCTTTCTTTCTTTTGTAGAACTATTTCCTTATATTGTTTGGAAAGTTTTTCCTTTTTGGGTGGGGCCCTTCAGACTCATTTCCTTTTCCATTGATCACTACCATGCATGGGTTGAAAACGAACTCTTCCTGCCAAGTCATCTTTGCTTTGTTTTTTTCTTCATTACATGTGGGAAAGATCAAACTATGTCTTCCTTACTTTGGAGAGGCTCACTATGGCAATAATTGCCTGCCTCATGCTCCATACACACAGGCAAGAGGTTCTTAAAAGGAAGTAAGAAAGAGATATTTCCGCAGGCCAACTAACAGTATGGGCTTGGCAGCAGACACAGAATCCAGGAATCACGTACAGGAGCAGGACAAGAAGTTCAGAACTGGTTAGAAGCAACGAAGATGTCCCAAAAGTTTCCACATCCTGCCTGCCAAGCTTTTAAAAATGGAGAGTTAAACTTGGTTCTAGGGGAAAATACTGCACTCTCCTATTCAGGCTCCTGATCAGATACTACTGCCTCCTGAATTGCCTTCCCCCACAGCTGCCCACAGCCCAGCCCAGCCTCCAGTAAGACTCGCCACTCAGCCAAGAGATGAGGGTATGGAGCTGGCATCCTTGACCCGATTTCCAAAGTGGCTGAAGTTGAGTCCCCTCCCCCAATCCTTGGTCTCACCAATCAGCTTTCCCCCCCCCCCACTGGTTGGTCGTTTCTTCCTTCTCCTGCGTTGGGACCTGTCAACCCAAACCTATTCCTGACAGTACTGTGAGATGTACTACAGGTGTCACAACACTTATGGCTTTCAAAAGCATGAAGCACAACTTCTCATTAAGGTATGGCCAGTTTGCCATTTTATTTATTTGGGCAGTTTATTTATTTGGATATGTGTATCCTGCTGTTCAAGGAAAAAGCATTTCACAAGCAACAGTATAGCTACGCTAATTTAGAAACAACAAACAATTAAATTTTAAAAGCCAAAGAATTTCCCCGAAGCTCTCTCTTGATTTCCCCAGATAGGGAGTCAGGGCTGTTTAAAGCAAAGGACAAGGAAATACCCTCTTGGTCAGAGTTTGTTTATTTTCTCCTCCCAGTCCATTTACCTCTTATGTTGTGTCTTTTTCGATTGTAAGCCTGATGGAAGAGTCTTTTGTTTTTTAGCAATCTGTAAACTTCTCTGGGATCCTTTTTTGGCTTAAGAGCAGGATGATCTTTTACATATTTATATAATTGGCAGTTGAATCTCAACATGGGCCCTGGGACAGCATCCTCCACTGGACATTGCCATAGCAGGGTAGCTTTTTAGGGGACTTAGGGGAAATGGTGGTGCTGGGGCTGCCTCCAGTGGCTGCCTCCTTCTGCCTAGTAGGGCCAGCACTAGATAGATCCTGGAGTTCGCCTACAACTACCAATTAGTGCAACACACCCTTTTGTTTCACCCTTATCCTGAATGTTATCGGGCATAATGGGGCAACATTTTAGTTTTCACAGCCAGTTTGTATTCCAAATTGTTTCATGAGGCTCTTCTCCCAGGTGCTGTAAAGACTTCTGTGGGGCCATGTGATCTTGCTCCCATCCTTTACCTGCTGATGAAATCCAGATGTTCTGTTGTATCAAAAAGAAACCCAAGTGGCTTAGACGTGTCCTGTCTAGACATAAAGCAAGCCTTCGCCATTCTCTTTGGGGTTTTAGTGTAGCATTAATGGATTATAGCTAAGGGTACAATAGCTATTTATGAATGGATTGACATGACCACTTTCTCCTGGCTATGAACAGATCGTTCCATGTATTTTGTGGAGATACATGTGAAGATCAGTCCTGTGGTTGTGAATGGATCAAATGCGCATGTACTACTTAGGGACGGACTCCATCCTTTGGGAGTAACACAGCTGAAGTTCTTCAACAAATCAATTCTTCTTGGGCCAGCACTGAACTAGCCTTGGAGGCTTAGAAGGTATACTAGCTGGGTGTATCCTGACATGATGAAAGTGCTCAGGTCACTGTGCCATGCAGATGCTTTGGACTACAACTCTCACCAGACCCAGCCAGCATGGATCCTGAGAAGGATGGGAGCTGCAGTCCAAAACAGCTGGAGAGCGCCAGGATGGAGAAGGCTGCTGTCGAGCCACCCATGCATACTCTAGTTTAGTCAAGCATACAATCTCTTCTCTACAGGATAGTACAGGCATACCTTGGACATATTGTGGGTTTGGTTCCAGACCACCATGATAAAGCAAATGTCGCAATAAAGTGAGTCACACATTTTCCCTCCGTTTCCCAGTGCGCATAAAAGTTATGTTTACACTATACTATAATCCAGTGGTTTTCAACCGATGCGCCACAGCACCCTGGGGTGCCTTGAATGATTGTCAGGCTTTTCCCAGGTATCACACAGGAGAGCTGCAGAAAGAATATAGTCAAGGGAGCCATGAACTCAAAAAGCTTGTAAACCTCTGCTGTAGTCTAGTAAGCCAGCACCCACCGCTGGCTGCAGGGGCAGGAGGGGGAAAGCCCAGCACCAGCTCTAGCCAGCTCCACTCCCTGGGCCAGAAGAGGGGTGGCAGTGGCAGGGGGGCTTCCTTCCCCTGAAAGTGGCCGGGCTGCCTGCAGCTGCACCCACATCCTTGTAAGGAGCAATATATGTGAAGAGCAATAAAGCAAAGATCAATACAAGGAGGTATGTCTGTATTTTGCTAGTAGCCAGTTGTGCACGGTGCTGATGGGATAGCCTTTGTGGCAGCAAGCCCCTCCTCTTCCTCTCTTCAGAAAGTTTTCCAAGCTTTTTATTTTTTTTTAAAAAAACCGATTTTCAAATAGGCACAATACAAGCCTTTGATCAAAAATTGCACAATGGAAGGGAAGAGAAAATCAGCTTTGCATTCAGAGGCAAGTTATGTCTTTTGAGGAGCAAGGCAGACAAAGCCTGTATGTCTGTTTGTATGCATCCAGTGTCCCCTACCACTTATTTTGTCACAGCATGTAAGTAGCAAAACATAAATAAATAAACAGGTTTTCACGAACACCATGACTGCAATATTCACCTTTTTGAGGGAATTTAAACCTATATTCAGTTCTGCACCGAATACAATTTCTCTACAGTCCCTCAAGAGCAGTCATAAAGTAAGGGGCAGAAAGGTGGACTGAGGCTACATTTTTTATATATATTTTTTATTTCCCAAACTTCTTCTTCAGATATTGACTCAGACAAAGGCCAGAGCTAGGGGCCCTGAGTCACTCAATAGCTATTTACTGAAATGAAGGTAACACCCACAGAAATGTAAGTAAATACAAAAATATGAAACTGGCAAACTGTCTTATTCCACCCGATCTAAGGTCCATTTAATCCACTGCTGAATACTCTGACTGGCAATAACCTTCTATGTCTTCAGCATAAACCTTTCCAGCAATGTTGCTTGAAATCTTTTAACGCAAAATGCCAGGGGATACTTAGGTTTTTACTATATGCTATCCATGTCCTCTGTTATTGGGCGATGTCTACCTCCTCCCTTTAGGGATTGTCTCGATCATCCACACATTATTGAAACCATTGTTCACTCTGGACATTGGCTGCTGCTATGCAGAGGCATTAGGTTCTCCTAGATTTCATCACATGCTCAGTTCTGCATGCATTAATCATTCTAGACTTCGCAAACAACTTGTTATAAAGTACTAGAGCAGCAAGCAATGAAACATTTGAGAACCAACTGCTACTCTTTTCTCATGCATACTTTGATGTTTTGTTGCCAGAGAAGCAAGGTGAAGTCTCCACAGCAAATTGTCTTGTAGCCATCATAAATTGTTAGAACAGCCCACACTAGTCCTTTGACAGCTGTTAAAACGGTGGTACCTTGGTTCTCGAACTTAAACCGTTCCAGGAGTCCGTTCGACTCCTGAAACAGTTCAAAAACCAAGACATGGCTTCCGATTGGCTGTAGGAGCTTCCTGCACTCAATTGGAAGCTGCAGAAGAAGCGTCGGATGTTCGGCTTTCGAAAAACGTTCGCAAACCGGAACACTTACTTCCGGGTTTGCGGCGTTTAAGAGCCGATTTGTTCAGGAGTCAAGCTGTTCGGGAACCAAGGTACCACTGTAACTGGTTATTGTTCCCCCCTTTTCTACCCTGTGGAGTTCAAGTGAAAGAAGCAACCAGACTTCTGGTACTAGTATATCAGATGTATTAGTAATCCATAAACCCTCACTTGCCACTCTTCGCAGTCTTGTGCCGCTAGCACAGTGGGAAGGAGCCAATAGGATTCTCAATGTACTGGTGGGAGCCAATAACAGATTCTGGCTGGAAGATGGGGGCATTGCCCGAGGTAGACTGGCAAGAGAACCTTCCTATAGGCTGCTCCAAGGGTATAAATTGCAAGTACGACCACAGCAATTTCCTCACCCACGAACCCTCTAGAGAAGGTACAACTGCTGGCAATCAAACATTTGCACAAAACCATAATTGCTCAGAAACAGAGCCCGCCTCACTCCTAGGTTCTCTTGTTTTGTTTTCATTAATTGAACAAAACATTGAAAACAAAGAGCTTTTTAAAATAAAATTATATTTATGGTAACTATGGCACCTAGATACACTTAACACTGTCAATAATTTAGTACACCTTAAGCTGTTGTTTTCCCTTTGATTGAGGGCACAAGGAGAAGGGGACGACAGAAGATGAGATGGTTGGACAGTGTTCTCGAAGCTACTAACATGAGTTTGGCCAAACTGCGAGAGGCAGTGAAGGATAGGCGTGCCTGGCGTGCTCTGGTCCATGGGGTCACGAAGAGTCGGACACGACTGAACGACTGAACAACAACAACAAGCTGTTGTTTTACTACGAGCAATAGAGAACAGCATGAATTAGAAGCAGAATAATACAACAGTTTGAACGTTAACATGAAAAAGATGGATATTTAATAAAGATATGAAGTTGAAATAAAATATACATTGAAAGAAATAGGTTTGTCTGCAGTTCTCTAAATCCATGTATAATGCGTACAATTTAAAACAAATTCAACATTTATTTATTTATTGGTAAATATACAGTTTTAAGAATTATGAAATGTTGCTCATAACTATTTGTGTTAAACTAGTTAGTTTAAACACTGTGGGTAAAATTAAACATGCTCTTCCAGTCATTCCATCTGTACAAGCATTCTGGCTACCAGATGGAATGATACCCCTCCCCCTTTCTCCATGTGCTGTTCTGGGGGTTCTTCTGACACCCCCTCCCCAGTCAATTTTTTGGATCATGGGAGTAGGAGATGAGGCAATGCTCCATTGCACAAATGGGGCTAATGGGGTTCGTTATGTGAATCTTGTCCACTGTTTTGTAGAGATATCCTAAAGCACATATGAAAGTTATATATATATGATGATGAAAACAGAGGATTAATCCTGCAAAGATGGATTATTATTGTTCAGGCTTCGAAACAGTGCCAGGAGGAGAAAACGAAAATGTACAGAAGCAACTTGCACTGAATTTGCCAATGTCCTTAGTAATTCAAAAATCTGTATCATGTGAAAATTAAAAGTCCTTTGAAGAAGGTTTTCATAGGAAAGTTGTTACTCTGGGTGAGTCTGTGCAACTCTAGGCCTGCCCTACTGTGTGTCAAAGTGAATCAAGCTGCTTCAGGCAGAGGAATTTAGGAGGATAGATGAAGGCAGGAACTGATATCTGCATGGCGCAGCGAGACTTTCAGAAGTGTTGACTCTAGTATCTGGAGCACCTTTTGAAGCTCTGCTCCAGAGAGCAAAATGTCTTGAACTAGAACAGAGTCTGGAAGTAATAAATTAGTGTTGGAATGAGTCCAAAAGGTAGATACAAAAACAATTACATTTCAGTAGACTTTTTCATGTCACTTCTTCTATAAATCTATTCTAGCTATTAGAAAACATACAGCCTGGTCCTATGAGTTGCGTCACTAGTACAAGCATTTAAGGTGCAGTGCAACAGATGCTGCACTGATGCAACAACATTGTCTATGGTTTGGCACCATGAGCTGATCCAAGACTTAAAATGGCTACTTCAGCATATTTCAAGCTGCTGTGTTGGCAGCCGTGAGCCTCTCCAAATGTGGCACAACAGCATTGCATACAATTGCTAATTAGTGTTGAACAGGACAGACAAGAAGCAGGATGGAGGTATGGTTCATGTATGGCAGGGAACAACTGAACAATGTAGCACCACAAACAGAATTTCAGCCACCATAGGGTATGCAATATTACACAGTCCTTGATAGTAGCTTGTAGAGGTTAGGGTGCTGCAACTGAGAGGCAGCAGAGCAAAACAGGCTTGCATTAATTGCCAACCAATGCATTGCTTGTGACAGATGCCACAACAGCTATCGATCAGCGCAAACCACTCTGAGTGATATCACAGTGCTGATCTGTGTCAGTTCATTTTTGTCAACTGCTAGGAAAGGCTTTGCAGTTAGTACTGTGAGAGATTGCGCTGCTGCTACCTACAGCCGCATGACTCCACTACCATGTCTTCATATTGTTTGTAGACTACATTATTAGCAGAGTCAATAAAGAGGATGCTAATAGGACTCAGTCTTGTCGGAACACAACAAGTTGGAGGTGTCGACTCTGGGTCCATGGAGTTCATTAACGTTTGGATAACAGCATGATTGGTGGGTTCCAGATGGGACCGAAGAGGAAATTCGCAAAGTCCTTCACAATGATAAGCTTCATATTCAAGAGGGGCTATTATCCAGTCATCCCAGCCCATATCCTTAAAATTCACATGAAGTGCTTTTTTGCTGCATCTTGTCTTCAGATTCTTGTTGGGCCTCTTTCCTTGCCGAGTTGCTAGAGGAGCCCGTCTCTTTCTTCTCTGATTGAATAGGTATTCATAAACAGTTTTGTCATCCTGGCCAGATCTGGCTTTTATTTCATTGAAGAACAAGTCTCTTTTTTTGGTCCTACCAAATACTAAGAAGAGAGCTTTTTCATTGACTTGCCTCCCTGTTCTGTTAAATCCCACAGTCCTTAAATCAACAGGCCTTCCCCTTTCAAAAGCCTCCAGTTCAAAACACAAGTTAGCAGAGTTTTTAAAATTCCTAAAAAGCTTCCAAATGTCAAAGACTTCCCATTTTGCGGTATCTAAGATGTTGACTGTCCGAGAGTCCAAGAGGATGGATGCTTGCCTGCCTATGGAGCAACTGAATAGTTTCATTTGACATGTTTTCCCATGAGAAGTAGGCTTCCAGTTGTCAGAAGGTTTTTTCCTTAAAATACGCAGTTCTGCCCCTAGTAAGCCATCTTTTTCTAATGCACTGATATCAAAAATGTATTTCTGCTTTTTAACAGCTGGAGCACGGTCATCTAAAGAGAGAAAGAGGGAGAGATGTATGTATATTGAACAGAAAACTGTTTAAAATCTCAATTTCTCTTAATAATATACAATGACATTCACTATTAGTTTGCAGCCTTGGGAATTATAAAACGTTGTGGAAATGCTACAAGTTCATACTCCATGGAGGATTACTAAAACAACACTTCCAATTCAGACATAGAAATATTTCTGCATTATTTTAGTCTGCGTTCTTGTCCCCCAAAGTTAATCAGACAGTACATTAAGGCTAATCAATAGGACTTAGTTTCCATTTGACTGCATTTGGTATTAATATTCCAGACTGCAAATTTAATACATTTTGTTTTATTGTACTTTTGGTAACTTATGTGCTGTCACTTGATTTAGCATTTGAAGCCATATATTCTCTTTTATATACTATCTTCCTATTGAGATACAAAGAGAAAGTGTGTGTGAGAGAGTCTTTTGTTGTCCATTAGCATGACACTTCCTTTAGTTTAAATAAAGTTGGGTTGCATCTCTTCTGAATCACTTTACACTTCTTTATATGACTTCAAAACTCTCAACATAAAATTGTATGATCCATTGATTGATGCAAGCTAAATTTACCAAGCATGGTTGCACAAATCATTCATTCCAATGGTGTGTCAGAGACCTGTGCACCCAACAACACTGTCACTTGATCCATCCAGCATTCACAGGTTGCTGTGGGGCCCTGTGAAGGTCTAAGGAAGAATGTGGATGGACTCCTGAGGTCTTGGAGACATCACTGAAATATTAAATCTGCTTATTTCTTATAACAAGGTATATCTAAATTTGTTCAATTCATAACAACAGACAAACAGCAAAATCAGAAAGACTCGAGATTCTTCTTCTCCCCAAGTCTAACCCTTTAAATTGGTATTTTAGCTAAAATGGACTAATTGGGTATTGTTTGCTGCAGCAGATATACTGCCATCATACACTTTTAGTAGCATATTCTGCAGGAAATAATAACATTTTATTTCACTGTAAAAATAACAACATAATCCTAAAATTACTAATATCACTGAGATAAAAGCATGACACTTTTGTTTGATCATTGTAAACATACCAAAAAGCTGATGTGAAAAATGCTCTTTAAATCTATATTGCAAGGATGAAAATGCCTGTAGTCTGCCAAGATTTTTGGAAACACAGATTCCCTCTGCCCTTTAACTTCTGACATGGATTTCATACACTTGAAAGATAGGCAAACATTCTATTTTCTTACCTTGCCCCTTGTCTATGAAGCTTGTAATTGTATTGGCAAGCCCAGTCTCCAGTTTTACGCTTCCATTAACACCTTTCCGTTCTGCATCAGAAAGAGTCCTGTACAGGGAGAGCATGTATTCATGTGGGGTGATCGCAGGATGCCTGAATGCCTCCTTAGATTCCCTTTGGGCAATAGCTTCTTTAGTCTTTTTGGTTTTGTAGGAGCTGGCATCTGAATTGCTGGTGCCAGTTTTCTTCAGTGGGGCCTTGGGGCCAAAGTTCTGTAGCTTCGGGGTCACCGTCCTTATCCCCGATTGTCTATTTGAAGATTGAGCTCCTACCTTTTTGTCTGTGCTCCCTGCTTTAGAGAGAGTCTTCTTTGACTCATCAGTCTTTGCCAAGAGAACTCCGGCTTGCGCATTATTATTTTTTGCCCTAGATTTTGAATTCCCAGCACTATATCCATGGTTTCCCGTTCTAAATGTACCTGCCCTTGGCAAGGGGTTTCTCTCTTTTCCATCTATGTTTGACAATCCTAATTTGGATCCTGGATTGCCTTGACTTGCTTCAGCAGGACTCAGCGCTAAGGAAATGAGAACGAGGTAAAACCAGCTAAAGTGCCAAAGCAGTAAAGTAAGAAAGTGCAGGATTTTCATCCTCTGGTCTTCCTTTGAATGCCACCAAAGAAAAAATCAGAAAAGGTTCCTCCAGTTTGGCATAAGAAAGCATGAAAAAAATTAAGAACCAAAGTCAGCAGAAAGCGTTTTATTTTCAGCTTAAAGCACTTTAAATCTACTTGTTTAATATTTGTATCCAGTCCCATAGTGGAAATGCTAATTTAGTCAATTTGGTCTTCTCCTGGTTTCTGCTAGCAGCCTGTTCTTGAAAAGAGAAAGTTTACCACCCCCCTTTCTTCTGTAAAAGTGACTAAAAACTTGAAGGACTCTTGTTTAAATCGGAGAGGGTTTTTTTTCCAAGAAGGAAGAATGGCGTAATGCTGCCTCTGTATTAAAAGGTTTTTTAAAAAGTTTTGAATCCCTTCCAGTGAAAATATTTCACACACAGAAACCTGCAGGTGCTCAGAAATCTTTTACAAACCTGAACTCAGGAATTGGAAGCGGAATTCCAACAAAAACCTATTTAATTACTCTCTGATGTCATGCTGTCTAAACTAATTTAAGTGTGATATATTTCTTTTAAAAAGTCTTCTTTGCCCTTTCCATTAGCATGAGTCATACTCTGCTTCATGTAAAACAACTCTGTAGGACCCAAACTCTATAGAATATGCAGTTTAAAGTGGCAACTTGTTGCCTCTTTTAGCCTTAAATGAACTTCTCATTTTAAACAAGACAAAGCTGTACAAGAGAAAAAGTAGAAACCTTTAACAAAATCAGTTGGAATAAATGCATTAAAGCATGCTCTAATTCACAGAGATGTTTTATAAAGTTCTTCTGAACATAGACGCTGACCTTTATTAGCAGCAATTTCCTTCTGTCACTGGGTGATGAAAGGATGAGAGTTAACAAGAGTATTAAGAAAATAAACTCTTCTTTAATAAGCACTTTAAAACATTTATTATGACATATTTTTTAAAGTCTTTAAGAAATTAAGCAAAATCTCATGCGATGCTTAGCTAAGGGAATATTTGCTAGCGCTGCATAAAGCTTTTTAAGAGTCTTTTATTTAACTGGTTCTCTTCACCAGGATCAGTCAATGTTTAAGCAGCAGTGTCCCCTGCAGGAACCTAGAGCTCCTGTGAAAGAAAAGACAGCTTGTTTAAATAGTTTAGTATAAATGTGGTATTTTACAGAAAAAAATAAAAATTGCTATTACAAAACAGACTGCTGGAACTGTGAAGGTACTATATATCATAAATATCTCTCTATGTGGAATGAAGCTTTCTTGCTGCATTGATTCCAGCAAACAGGATATAAACTTTGGGAAAGCAGACCGTGAATTGGGGAAATAATGTCTTTTAGGTTGTAGCAAAAACAGGTGAGCTTTGCTGAGCAATGTCTTCTGCATGAAGAAGAGCATCCCGAATCTTTAATCTTGTACATGTTGTTCAACAAAATTTGGCCCCAAGTTGAATTCTGCTGCATAGGGAATGTGTCAGGGACACCTTGTCCAACTTGTGCACCACAACCTACATCACCTGCTGAAATAGGCTCAGAAGTTATGACTGCTTTGTCAAATGCTTATTTTTGTTTTTATTTATTTACTTTAGATGCAGGAAGTGTCTGAATTGGGCTGTGTCCACATTAGGCATTCATATGCACCTGGGCCACTGTTTCCCTGTGTATATTTCAGTACATCCAAATGTGAGCGCTTTTAGTTTTAAGCCTCTGAAATCTCTCTCAATGTTTCCCATCCACATCAGTTGTGGTGTTTGATGAGAATTATTCACAGTGTGTTGCTGTCTCCTCCCCTTGATTAGGACTCCCCCACCCACCATCGTTTCCAGAAACCTGTGGTACACTGTAGGCATGCGCACAGATACTATTTATCTTAATTTAAGATAAAATTATAAGTTTTTTGAGCTACCAAATTTGTACAAAAGTGCAGGCCAGTAAAAAAAAAGTGTGTGTCACTCCAAAATGAAAACAAAATGGGAGAAGTGTGGCAATAGACGGCACACAGTGAAACATCACCATGTATGTAAACAAACTTGCCCATGCAATGTGCACAATGTGCTTCAATGCCTTCACTGTTGGGTCACATGTGATTTTATATTGGATCTTATTCCCTTATCAGATGATTAGCATATCAGGAAAATCCGAATGGGGGGCAGGGAGGAGTGCAAGGTACCATTTGAATGAGGAGGATGTCATTTGCCAGACAAAAATACAGAGACACAAACAGCTTCAAATCCACATTAAATTTCAGTGTGTTAACAATTACAATCCCATATATACTTATCTAATGTATATATACAGGGTGATTCATAATGAAGTATACAGTTTCCATTTACTATGAATGGGAACTGTATACTTCATTATGAATCACCCTGTATATATATTATAGTTAACTCTTGTAATAATACAGTAGACCTTTTTCTTTTTTCACTTTTTGTTTTTAAGTTGTTCAATTAAAACTGTTCTTTAAAAATGTTGTTTTAAAAAATTAAACTCCAGTGTGAACAAGTCCTGGATCTTCCATTAACCTTAAGCAGGCACCCCCCAAACTCGGCCCTCCAGATGTTTTGGGACTACAATTCCCATCATCCCTGACCACTGGTCCTGTTAGCTAGAGATGATGTGAGTTGTAGTCCCAAAACATCTGGAGGGCCGAGTTTGGGGATGCCTGATTAAGGCACAAAGCAAAAAATAAAAAATAAAAATGTATCTGTCACTCCAAGCCAGGCAAAAAACAAAACAAAATTCAAAGCAGAGCTGGTGTATTACTGATTTGATTGGGGAAGCAAGCTGGAGAGGGTTAACCCTTCTCCACTATGCTATCCCAACTCCAAACAAAATTGCCATTTAAAGCTGTTATTAGGATGGCAAAAGGTACTGATGCACCTTGGCACTACAGACTTTGCTGTTGTGTCTCCCAGTTGCTGCAGAAACACCACAGCTTTGTCACATGTACTCAAGTTTTTAAATTCAGAATAATTACAAGATTTCTCCTGTATGTCAGAAAAGCGACTTGTTTCTATTAGAAAAAGGAATGAGCCCAACCAGCTCAGAGAAAATAAAAAATAAAGGTGTTAATTGGGGTTGAGGGTGTCATTTGATCCTTAAACCATTTTTTTCCTGCCAACAGTTGGTTTTGACCATGACCAGAAGCAGAAATGTTTAAAGAAAATACTACTTCAAACATTAATTTTCTTACTAACTGTGCTCTAATAGCTTGAGCAAGCGGCATGATCTCCATTGTACAAATAGAGATTGCCGTCCTCAAACCACTAATGAGCTCTATAGTTTTTTATGCTGACACAGCTGTTTGGGGACTGAGCAGTTCTTTAGAAATTAAAGCACAGGGAATTTCAGCAGTTTGACAAAGAACACGTGAGGTGCAGTGTTAGAAACTCAGATATATAAGCTAGGCACCAAATAGCTCCTTAAACCAGGGTTACAGTCACCAAAACAGAATGCCTTGTTGCCATTTTTATGCCAGAAGGCTCAAAAGTCGTCTTTTTCAATTACTTTTTGGTTCCTGACATTCATTCTGATTGTGCAAATAAAATATAAAGAATAGAATTCTACAGGATATATTGCTAGTGTGTGAAAACAGTCAAGATCGAAGGATCCCCAGGCATGCAACTCCAGATGGTGGAGACGTCAGGCACTATTCTGGCACCTGGGCATCTTCACTTGGTCGCAAGTAGCCGATAGCCAGCTGCAAAATGCGCCTAGCGAATTTTAAACGCTGTGAGGAGAAAGAAAAGCCTGAAGTAGGGCATATACAGTTATCCTGACTCCCCAGGCAAGGCATTTCCCAATCTCCTTCCTAACCATTGCAAACGATGATAGCCATAATCCTCATTTTACCAGATTTTAATACGAAAACTTACTATATTTTCAGCTGAACAATGTAGACTTGCTTGGGCTCAAGAGACTTTAAAGTCAGACACAGGCAGAGGGTACAGAGGAAGGGGAGGAAGATGGAGACAAGGGTAATGGGAAGAATATGCACTTAGGATTGGTTTAAGTAGAACAGGAATGCAAAACCCGTGGCCTCCAGATCTTGTTGGACTCCATCAGCCAATGGTCAGGAATGGTAGGAGTTGTAATTCGGCAACCTTTCGAGGGCTGCAGGTTCCCCATCTGTAGAGGATGAGACCTAAGGGGTTCTACTATTATATGAGGACATACCCCTCATCCTAGTGTTGGCCTGGACCCTGCCCCCTTTAAATGTAGGGTTTTTTAATACTTGGAAAGTTTGAAATGGCCAGGATAAAAAAAAACCACATTTAAAGTGGGGAAACATTGGGGTGGGGATGTCCCCATATTAATGGGGAGACAGGTTGGTGCAAATCTAATGTCCTCCAGTTAAGACTTTTGGACAGCTTGCTAGAGGTCATCCCAAACACTAGGATCTCTCATGAGTACTGCACAGTTGTCAACCCAGTTGTTTGTTTCTCAGCATTCAATCTGCTGGATTTTTGCCATTCTCAGTCCAGCACACCAACTATCCTCCTCATTTTGCTGAGGGAATTGACTATGTATGTTTCCAGTCGGGGTCTTCATCTGCAAATGGGTTGTTGAGATGTTGTAAACAGGCAACAAATTTGTCTTAATTGATTGGATTTTCTGTGGGAAGGGTAAATCTAGATTAAATGAGGAAAAAATATGGGCTGGTGTTTTGATGCCAATGATGTGGCTACTGCAAAAACCAACCAACAAACACACACACACACACACACACACACACACACACACACACACACACCTTGCATGCATGAGGTGCACTGATCCCACAATAAATGTGTCTGGAAGCATTCTATGGTAGCATAACAAATTCTTATTATATGTCCATGATATTACTGGTAGGTACCTGGCTCATTTTTTTTCACCCACCTAGCTGTGCAATTTGAAACAATTTCCACACTCTGTTTCCCCCTTCTTTTCGGAGGCTGTGTGCTTTCTGATCCAGTGCTTGAGTACAAATCTCTAGCCATTTAATTTTTTCCCCTGGCTATCTCCAGCACCAAAGCTTGTTCCTGGGCAACCAGGCCAATTCCACCCATTAAGTGGGAATAAGTCTCATTAGAGCTGTTTAGTGCTGTTACAGCAAAACCTTCAGTTTCATTAGCTACACGGACAGAAACTCTTCATGATAGGAGCTGTCCATAAATTGTACAAGCAGAAAGTGGAGGCCAAGGGACTGCCTAGATGTATGCCAAATATATGCCACAGCAGGCTATGGCGCCCAAGAATGATTGCAAACTTTTAGAATGTCTCACTATATGGAATATCCTGGCGTAACCTTAGCTATGGCAGGGCTTGAGCTTCACTAAAGTAAACAGAAAAGTGAAGAAAGAATAGTGTGTTTCAGTGTCAAGAGGCTTAGCAAATATATTCAGGCAATGTACTCAGACTGCAACAGTACTCCAGAGGGAGCAGTTTTAAAAATGGTTCCTATCTACAAATCACTGCTCTTCAGAGCTTATGTTTAGCTAGTTTCAGAGAGAGAAATCCCTTTGCTAACCTAGGAAGCCACCATATGATATAGTTTAAGCTGTCACAAAAAGACATATGGCCAACCATCTTCTTTGGAAGGAAATTGTAAGTTGTGCAGCACTAGAACGTCACACTCTCTGCTTTGTAATAAAGCTAAGAAAAAGTTCTCTGCAGGATTCTAAAGAACTAAAACTTGGGTTTCATGCTCCCCAGCTACTGGGAACACCTGCTGAAGTAGCCACTGATGTGAGTTTTATGCCATAGTTGAGAGGTAGCCCTTTATGACCAAGGAACCAAAAGGCTGCAAACACGTTTTCTAAAATGAGCTCTCATAGTGGAGGCCCCTCAAGGGTACAGTATGGATACTGACAGCTTCTGTGAGTTGTTACAAGAGACCTGAGGAAGAAAGGGGCCTCTCAGGGGCATGGATACTGTGGGCTTCTTTGGCATTCACAAAAAAGGTTACCAATAATTTCTGTCCCTTTAAATAATAGAAACCAGATGTTGCTGTTGGCAGTGTCTAACAAATGACATTTCTAATAATTGGAAAGCAGAGTCCAAGGTCTCCAGCTTCTTGGGCTTATAAATCAATAACATTAGTGTCTTAATGCAAACAGAAGCATAAGAATCTGAAGAAGCAAGTGGCTGAGTACAATAATCCAAGGCATGGAAACTTGGAGACAGAATCATGTGATTTGCTTGTCTGCAGCAGCGCCAGAACGTTATAGAAACAAGCTGCAACCAGTCTACAGAAATCATGAGTGTATCCAACAGAATTTATGCTAGATCTGAAGCACATGCAACAATCTTCTACATCTTTGAGCCAAAGTTAACATTATCCAGATATTTTCCTGATCAGTTCCATGTGGTTTTTCTTCTGAAATCAGTACTAACTTGAGAAATTATATTTTATTATTAGTTTTTTTTAAATGCTTCATATGAAAAAACAAAGAGTTCCAAAAAAATCTAAAGGAATATATTCATAATTTCAGCAGGGCAAAACACAGATATTACTTATGTAGTAGGACAGATGTGTGGCAGAAGAAATTTTACATTTTTAAGGAAGACATTTCAGGAAAAATAATAGTGGTATCTTGGTTTGCAACCGCTTTGGATTACAACTGTTTTGGATTACAACCACGTCAAACTCGGAAGTGCATGACCCTTTTTTGGATTACAACCCATTTTTTTGGGGGGGGGAGGCCCCATTGGCGAAAGCGCGCCTTGGGTTACAACCTGTTTTGGTTTACAACCGGACCTCCGGAACGGATTATGGTTGTAAGCCAAGGTATCACTGTACAATGGAAGAAGTCTTTGGAGCCTGACAGAAACTGTTTGCAGTGAATGGGAGGCTGATACCACTACTGTATTTATTTGGAAAGAAGTTCAGTTGAAATAAAGTTGTCTGCTGGTGAACAGGTTTAGGCTTTGCCATGTGTCTGAAGTCTGGTATGGTCAACTGTAGAGGCAATAAGGTGGCAATTACGATATGGATGCTGAAAGGCAAGGCCTGTTGGTCGAGTAAAGAACTGCTCAGCTTTGAAATTTTAACAGTGTTCATACATTTTGAACTTTTGGCACAATCAGGTTTATAAGTGTACTTCTTTAAAACAAACCATGAAACTGGAGATTCTCAGGTGCTGAATTCTTCATATATACCAAATTCTGTGCTTAACCAAGAGGGGTTCATATGAACACCCGTGTGCTGACAGAGCAAGCAGTTGTTCAGCCAGTGTGAAAAGGCCTACAGGCATACCTTCATATACATAGAATGCTTCTAGTATAACTTCCCATTTTATGTCTGTGTTAATTAACTTGGAATAACTACCCCAGTTCTGTTTTCACAGCCCCTAAAGAGATTAGAATCAGTACTTGTAAAAGTAGTTTATATTATTATTATTTATTGTACATGTTAATTGCATGCTCTCAGGGCAGGTTACAAAAAACGATCAGAACTGCTAAATGCTACCAAAACACACATTTACAGCAACCAATTCACAAGAGATAATTTACAACTCAGCCATCAAGTCAATTCCAACAAAGGTACTGAGAGCAACTAACATGTTATTGGGCACAGCTTGAATCTGGGCACTGAAATTTCTGCGTTCTTAACACTTGACACCATAATCCTAACCAACTTCACTTGGAAATGTGTCCTATTACTTTTCAATGAGACTTCTAAGCAAGCATGTAACCTGATTCAAAGGCCTAAAGTGGCAATTCTAATCCCATTTACCTAAGAGCAAGCCCCGTTAGCATTCAATAAAACATAATTTCTGGGGTGTTAGGATTGCATTTTTCCTCTCCAGTTAAGACTGCTGCCTCATCCAGCCGATCCTGGGTCCCTATTGAAAGCAGTGAGACATCCTACCATGGTACTTGCATAAACTCCATTTCATGACTCAAGATTTCATGACTCAGATTTTAAAATACCTTAAAGGTATTATCTGGGAGCATGTGTGATTGTTTTACATGTTTTAAGTATGTTAAATTGTTTTAACTGCCTCATGTTGGGGAAAAGGTGGGACATAAACATATACTAGTAATAGTAATTCGGTAAATAAGAAGTAGGCTAAACAACGTTAAAGAGAACCCCTCTGTATTTTGAGCACAGGTTTGTACCTTTGTAGCCTATCCTATGGATAGCTTCTATGGGCTTAAGAGCCTAACTCAGCATAGGAGTGAGCTGTCCCTCGGGACGAACCAGACGCTGATGTACCCCAAATTACGAACAGCAGTGTCAGCACTTGCCCAGACTTCCCGGCCTGGACGGCCTTCGGGACGCTGTGTACGTGAACTGGAGGCGGCGAGAAGCCGAGATCTGAGGGCCCAAACGGCAAGCGCTCCACAACCGCCAAGGGTTCTTGTGTTTCGCTTAGAGGGGTTGCCGTGAGAGGCCTAGCCTCGTCGCTCAGGAAATAATCGCGCAGCTCGAACTTCCGAAAAGCCACTGCTATTGCCTCGGGCTATTCCGCTCCCCCCCCTCCCGCCGCGCCGCCTTTCCTGCCGGCGGCATTGGCTACTGGGAGTCAGAGCTTCGCACTAGGCCTGTCCTGCCTTTGGGGATAATGTACCAGGCCTAGACAGTCCCCTTGCCCGGCTCACAAGGGGAACGTGCGCCCTCATGCGCCCGGGCAGCCAAGAGCCTCTTAACTGTGGAAAAACGGGGCGGCACAAACGAGTCGCTTGGCCGCTGCCACTAAGCGAGCGAGCAGGCGGGTTTCCGTTGCCGGAGCTGAGAGAAGAAGTGTAATAGGACTCCGGCGGCCTCCTTTCCCCGCCCACGAAAGCCTGCAGGCGGCAGCGGAAAGGAAGTTACACCATCTCTGTGGAGGTGAGCATCCCAGGTGCACGTTGAGGCGTGCTCAGGTGAGGGCGGGGAGGCTTGCTTCTTGTTATATACTAGGCAGGGCAGAACAGGTGAGGGATAACGTGCTGCTACCGGTATTGAGAATTATAACGGAGTGCCATCACCTCGCTCCGCCTCCGCTCCTGAGCCCAACCCATTTGCAGAAAGGGAAGCTACATCTTGCGATCTTCCCGGACTCTTTGGTAGAATCTGCCATTAATAGAGAAACCTCCTCCCCACCCAACCGCCTCAAAACTCGTGCAGATATGTGGCTGCTTATTGTCGTTGCAAACTCAAAAGTCGTAAGGTTAAAAGTCCTAAGCACGGTTACTTTGCAAGTAAGCCCCATTGGATTCAATGGAACTTGTTTCTGAGTAAGCAAGCATGAGATAGTGCCAATCTGCATTAAAAGATTGTTGTGAATAGTATTTAGATACATTAGGTTAGGGATGCATTTCTGTGCAATTTCCAGCAAGTAAAACGCTTGGAAATCCATTATACTTTCAAATAAATGCACAGAGGAATAGGTTATGGACTCTGCGCCATGAAAGCTTGGGTCTTGATATGTTTGTAAGTGCCACAAGACTCCTACCGGTAGTTGTTTTTTGCTTCCACAGACTAACATGGCTAGGATGTATAATGTTATTCACTGTAAAGCTGAGATGGGATAGTTATCTTGTCAAGGACAAGCAGTGAGAAAAGAGAATTAATATTTATTTGTGCTTTTTACACATGGAATTCTTGCATAGATTTAGTTCTGTGTTGGAATTCGTACTTATTCCACATGCATGTGTGACAATCCTGCAAGTTGTGATTTGCTACTACAGTATAGGCCCTACAGAATGGACTGTAGGAATTAGTTTCAGAATATTGACAGAGTTGTGCAAAACCATTGATTATTGACAAACCATAACATGTTATATTGAATTATGATTTCTAAAAATTCAGACTGATGCATTTATTTGAGAATAAGCAGCATAGCGGGAATTGTTTTTGAAAAAAAAATAGGATTGCACTTCCTTTGTAAGAAAAGGGTATTGGATCAGTTGATGCAAGCAAGATTTCCATTTGAAATGTGTTAAGCACTTTATTGCTTTTACTCAATCATATTAAAACTTTTAAAAATCTCAGCTTGAGTTTGGTCTCTCGCATCTCCACCTGCTTTTTCTTGACTCTGTAACACACCTCTTTATGGTTTGTTTGTGTGTTTTTTTTGTAATATCCCCATTCTCATAAAATATGACTCAAAAATGACTGACCAAAATATGCTAAATGAAATATATATATATATATATCTAAATTTACAAGAATTGTCATTCACTGTGTCCATAAGGATTAGGACTGCTGAACTGTCACCTTTGTTTCATGTGGGTACCGGTAACTCTGCATTCTTGTCTGGAAATACAAAGAACAATTTTCTCAACTGGTTAGGATTCCAAAGAAACCTTTTCTTTTTCCTTTTTGCCATAATTTAGGCTTGACAAATGTCATAACTAATGCTTTTTCATTCTTTATACAGAATGGAAGCCTGCAACAAGCCTGTTGAAATGGCTTTCCAGCTAACAACATTTATTTTTCTTCTGTTGGAAACAAAGCAAATTATTTCCCATCTTTGTGCTTTTTTCCTTTTGAGGAAGTAGAACCTTCAGGGCCATCTTGTCTGCTAGATTAATTAAACCAGTCTTGCTTCTTTCTGCTTTGACCTTTAGATGGAAGCAGACCAAGCAGCAAGCAGTATGAAAACACAGACAGTTCACTTACTTCCAGAAGAGCAACTAGTGGCACTACATCACCAGATGGTGGAAAATCAGGCATCCTATCAACACAGACTACAGAATACCCAGGAGGCACAGCACAGGCAGGCAGTACTTGTACAAAAGTTACAGGCAAAGGTAAAACCATTACATTTCTAGTGATATCTCAAACAAGGAGATGGTGAATTTTGAGTAGAGAGCTGTTGGTGGATGGAAGAAGGGTACATGAAGAATAAAGTGCTTGCTTGAAAACAAGTTTCCTGCTGTGCTTGCTGGAAGTTAAGCTGATGCATCAATAACCAGCTAATTTGCCATTTGATATAAACAACAGTACTGTATTACTGTATATATCGCAGAAAATATTCTTGAAATGCTCGCTTTAAAAAATTATTCTTTCCCATTTATTTTAAGAATATTTAATATTGAATATACACGTGTGTGTTTAAGCCTGGTTTTAAAAGAAAACTATTCATAGCCATTACATATATGTATATATGTGCAATGCACAAAGTCATCTCTAAACAACTTGGAACAAACTCAGAACTCTTAAAATTTCATGAAGGATGTTGCTGCATACACACTCAAAGAGATAATAATAATAATAATAATAATAATAATAATAATATACCAAATTTTCCTGTTTTATTGCAGGTGGTGCAATATCGTAATTGGTGCAAGGAGTTAGAAATGCGTCTGGAAGCAAATAGGGTAACAAAGTGTTTGCTGGAGAAATTGGTGCCCTTGTCCTGGCAAGGGAAGTTTATTGCTATTTTTCCTTGTAGTGTTCTACTTCCCTTTTGTGATCACTGTTAAAAGAAATTAGCATAGTTCAATATATGCTATAATGTCACAAACAATGGACATGCTTATTTACATGGAAACTAGCAAGGAAATCAAATTATGACATAGCTTTGACTAATCTATTATGAACAGCAGGTGTGTGTGTGTGGAGGGGTGGATTCTCACTGGGATAATAGTGAGGCCAAGTGATTATAGTTCCATTTTCTCCAGTTATTTTCGAAAATAAGCCACATAAGGACTAAAGTTCTGAATAACACTGTGTCTTGTTTGCCCTTAAGCATCTTTCATTAAGCAAGAAAGACCCTAAAAATGCAAACAAATGCACTTCAAGTTGTGCTTATCTCAGCTGTTCACCTGCTTATTGATTCATGGGACGTTAACAAGGAGATCCTGAAGTGAGAGAATACACTTAACATGGATGTTGTTTTGATTAAATTGTCTGCCTTTTTCACAAAGGGGTCCCATCCACACCAGTGGGATCGTAAAGAGGACCATGGTCTAGAGAAAGCGCTGATCCAGTTGGAAGAAGAGCAACAGAGGTGAGTGCGCTTTTTGCAGAAGCTTTATCTTAGCTGGTTTTGGGGGAAAGCAGTGCAACAGCTGCAGCACCATCATTTCATTTATTGGGACCTTTACAAATAGAGATTTGCTAATCCGTTGCCTTTCTCCTGCGCTTCAGATGTGAGAATTTGGCTGGGGTGAACAACTTGCTCCGTGAGCATTTGGACAAAGCCAATGAGGTGAATGGGGCTCTCCGAGAGGATGTTAGCAAGCTGATAGCTGACTGGACAAGGGCCAGAGATGAGCTAGAGCACAAGGAGAGCGAATGGCATAAAGAGCGGGAGGTAGGAATGTGTCACTAATAAGATACTGGGTAGGGAAGGTGGATTTCCTTATTGATTAACCTTATATTCTAGGCACAAATACTCATTTCTGGTTTGGCAGGCATTGGCTGGGATTAAGTAAACAGTAGAAAATTACAGGTAGGTAGCCGTGTTGGTCTGCCGTAGTTGAAACAAAATAAAAAAATTCCTTCCAGTAGCACCTTAGAGACCAACTAAGAAAATTAATTCAGGATGCGTACAGATGTACATTGTTCTAGAAATCAAGACGCTGCAGAATTTTTTCTATATTTAATATACGTAACTTATACTGTATGTTATACAGACATGCAGTTCCCAGTGACTGATTTTCAGAGGTAGCGTCGTGAAGAAAAAACAACTCCTGTATTCAATATAGATCTGAACATACCTTTTATTGATGTGGAAAATGCTGTGTATGATGAGATTATCCTATACAATCCATGAATTCTAAGGTTAGAAAAGTATTTCTCAATCATTTGACTTCTTTCCAGACTTCTCAATAATTGGTCAGTCCTAAACAATATAATAAAAGCTTTTTCAAATTTCAGAAAAATGTATTTTTAACAGTTTAAAGAGACTCAGTTTTGTCGGTTCTGAAAGTCTTTAACACAATTCTGAATGCTGCTGACAATAACTAAATATGCATTTTTGAAAGAAAGCAGTTTTTGTTTTAGGTTGGGAAAACAAAGCTGTGACTTGCTGTTGTCTTTACATATATAGTTCTTTGAGAGTCATATGCGGACTGAACATGATCGTCTCTTTGGCATATGGCGGCAAGTGGTGACCTTGCACCGTTATTTTGTGGAAATGAAGACAGCAACTGACAGGTGAGGTTTTTCTGTCAGTTGAATGTGACATCATTTGCTGAACTAAAATAGCTGATTAGCAGGAAAAAAACTGACTCTAGCTTTTCATGTCTTTAAATCTGTAATTTAATTTTTTTGTCCAGTACAGTATTATTTGTTTCTGTTTCAGGGATCTGTCGGAACTAAAGGCTGAGCACGCAAGACTTTCTGGCTGTATACTCGTCAGTTGCTTACACTTAAGTTCTGGCACACAGCTCTTGAATACCAATAGTTTTGAAAACCTTACCCTGAGGGGACAGGCCCAACAGCAGCAGCTTCATATGAGGCCCAATAAGTTGGATATGGAAAAGGAAATATACCAGCAAGCACAAGCAATTGTGAGTTTGCATGTCAAAGGAGAATTAGCAAAGGAGGATCTTCATAACAGGTAAAGTGCCTCCTTAAAAGGCCCCACTAACTGCTGTCCTCATTTACTGTAGATTTTTTAAAGAGTCAGATGGGACATAATGACATAACAGTGCTGCTGAATCACACCAAAGCCTATTGAATTTAGTACACTCATACCCCGGGTTGTGTACGCTCCGTGTTGCCTACATTCGGGATGCGAACGCCGGCAACCCGGAAGTATATTTCGCTGTGCGGACGCTTCTGCGCATGTCTGCGCAGTCCGTGGATGCGCAGAAGCATTCTGTGCAGTTCGTGCATGCGCAGAAGCGCGAGATCGCGCTCTCTCGCGACATCTCATACGATTTCGCGCAAGCGCAAAAGCGCCACCTGAGTTGCGCACAGTTCGGGGTGCGAATGGCACTCCGGAACAAATTACGTGCGCAACCTGGGGTATTACTGTATTCTCTTAAAGTGGCCACCTAGAAGCTCCAGCCAATCGGAAGCCACACCTTGGTTTTTGAATGGTTCCGGGAGTCGAATGGACTTCCGGAACAGATTAAGTTCAACAACCAAGGTACCACTGTACTAGAAGGGATCCAGCCCTGTGTGGTTTTGTCGCTAAAAAAATCTTGACTGGTGATTCTTGAGCTTTGGGGGGGGATAATGAGTAAATAGTGGGGGTGAGGAAGAGGATAAAAAAGACAAAGGCTATATTTTAAGCTAGTATAGTTGATGTCAAATGAGTTATGAAGTATACTTTAGATTAAGTGGTTTGGTGTCTGCGATTTGGACAACTTTGTGCATGTGAAGTTGGATAGTAGTATGTGTTCCTGCACTATTTGCTTCATAACTTTCTTCCTAAGGTGGTTGGAGATTTACATTTTTTAAGAAAATGAAAGCTCAAAATCTGTGGGCCTTGCCTAGGGTCACCAGTGAAGACTTTCACAGGTGCAGGGTTGGCAACCCCTGTGCTATTGTGTTAATGAAAAACCTCGTAAAGATAAAGGGATCCCTGAGCAGTAGGTCCTGTCGTGACCGACTCTGGGGTTGCGGTGCTCATCTCGCATTATTGGCTGAGGGAGCCTGCATACAGCTTCCAGGTAATGTGGCCAGCATGACAAAGCCGCTTCTGGCGAACCAGAGCAGCGCACGGAAACTCCGTTTGCCTTCCCGCTGCAGTGGTACCTATTTATCTACTTGCACTTTGACGTGCTTTCGAACTGCTAGGTTGGCAGGAGCAGGGACCAAGCAACGGGAGCTCACCCCGTCACGGGGATTCGAACCGCTGACCTTCTGATCGGCAAACCCTAGGCTCTGTGGTTTAACCCACAGCGCCACCCGCGTCCCTAATAAAAAACCTAGTGTGTTGTAAATGTTTCTCTTCTTTTTCCAAGGGTGATAGAGTTGACTGCCTTGCTTGAACAGTCTCAAAAACAGAATGAGGAGAAGGAACTGTCAATGAAGACTCTCAGAGACACTGTGGAAATTCTGGTATGTTAGCAACTGTTTGAAAAATAATCCAGTGGCTGTTGTGGAGAAACGTTCCTTTGTCCTATTGTAAACATGAAGAGGAGCTGCTCATTCCATATACAGTGGTACCTCGGGTTAAGTACATTTTAGGTTAAATACGCTTCAGGTTAAGAACTCCGCTAAGAACAGAAATCGTGCTCTGGCGGTGCAGCGGCAGCAGGAGGTCCCATTAGCTAAAGTGGTGCTTCAGGTTAAGTACGCTTCAGGTTAAGAATGGAGCTCCGGAACGAATTAAGTACTTAACCCGAGGTACCACTGTATATCTAGTAGTAGAGACTGTCAGCAATTAGAATAGAGGTGTCTAAGAACTAGTTGTTGTGCTTGCCTGGCCAGTCTAAATTCAGCAAAGGACTGTGCAACAAGAAAGTTGTTGTTGTTTACCATAATAGCAACATCAAGCATTTTGTATAGCTACTTCAAAGTGTTTTGCATACAGTGTTCAGCATATGGAATCTGTTTGATATTACACATGTTGGCTGAGGCTTTGCTCAATATGGAAAGCTGTTCACATGTAGTGGCTCTCCATGTGGATTGTATATAACCCTAAAATCCATTTTTTGGTGAGGGATGGTTATAAATGATTTAAATAGTTAAGTGTGGATTGCCTACCCTCATGTAGTTTCACAAGAAGCCACGTTTTGTGCTAGCATGGAGAAAACTGTATGGTTGCAGCTAATGAGTGCAATGAGCTACTGCACAAACTGATTTGCTACACTCCTGCTGTTTCCATCAGCCATGTGGTACAATTGTTTGTGAAGGAAATGAACCCTGTGAATCCTTTTGCATGATCACAGAAAGCAGGCTACAAGAGCATTTTATCCACTGTATGATTCTGCTCCACTCTTTTTTAACTTTTTATTTATGATTTTTAGTTTAATAGTTTTACAATCATTTTAACATTTCGAAACTCGACTTCCTTCCCCCCTTTCTGTGATTCCTTAAATTTATTTTTTATATTTCCTGCATATTCCAAATTAACTTATTCATTTATTCATCTACTTTAAATATATGCTCTTAATTATTTATTACAATAATCCTGCCACGAACGGTTATTACAATAATCTTGGCACGAACGGTTGCAATTCTCACGTGATTCTATAGTATAGAATGCAACAACTGGAAAAAAGTTATCTGAAGTTTCTGAGGAAATCTGCTCTGCTTCTTTCTTCTGGACTTGCTTATTGTCAGGGAGGATTCAGAGGAGCAATGGACAGAGGAGGCGGAACAGGGACTCAGGGATACAGAAGAGCCCCACAACTGCCCTGAGACAGAGGAAGCGGAAGGAGGGGGCGGAGAGTAGCCAGGCGGAGCAGGGGCTCAGGGATGCTGGGGAGCCCTGCAACCAACCAGAGGCTCAGACTCAGGAAGGGAGGGAGCTTTCAAATCAGCACAGACAAGGAGGGAAATGAAGCGTAAGGATCAAAGACGTCTGGCCCGATTCCCACGCCTACTTTGTTGGCGCGGCAATCGTAGGAAGCCACTCCCCGAATCTGACTCAACGGGTTCGGACGCATAATTCTGAACTGTAGCTGTTTCTTGTATATATGTAATAAAGACTGTAAATACCAAGCTGACTGTGCCGGGGTGTTACTGCGAAGGGGAAACACCACCTTTACACCTATAAACAGACTTTTTTACATGTTTTCATTTGGCATCTTAGTTCTGGTTTGTGACGTAGTGGGCATTTGGAGACACTCCACTGATAGGATGCTGTCATTCAGTACCCTTCTTACACCTGTGCTCTAAAATACAAGCTATGTCTGAGGGAATTGCACCTCTGGAAGAAGGTGTAGCTTTTAATTGCCCCTGAGGACATGGGTGGCGCTGTGGTCTAAACCACTGAGCCTCTTGGGCTTGCCAATCAGAAGGTCGGCGGTTCGAATCCCTGCGATGGGGTGAGCTCCCGTTGCTCAGTCCCAGCTCCTGCCAATCTAGCAGTTCGAAAGCACGCCAAAAAGTGCAAGTAGATAAATAGGTACTGGTCCGGCGGGAAGGTAAACGGTGTTTCTGTGTGCTGCTCTGGTTTTGGTGTTCCGTTGTGCCAGAAGCGGTTTAGTCATGCTGGCCACATGACCCGGAAAAACTGTCTGCGGACAAACGCTGGTTCCCTTGGCCTGTAAAGCGAGATGAACGCTGCAACCCCAGAGTCATCTGCAACTGGGCTTAACTGTCAGGGGTCCTTTACCTTTTTTTTTAATCGCCCTTAATCTTTTTCTAGGAGGCTGATCACTTGCGGAAAGAATATGAACAATCACTGAGCAATAATACACATGAAGAGATACTTTCCCTTCAGCATGTGATAAAAGAAATAACTGAGGTAGACCTAACTGGAATCTGTCTTCATGGTTTCTTCTGTAGAATTTCCCATTTCTGTATTTAAAAACAAAATTAATGAAAGCAGATGTGGTATAAACATATGATCTAAACTTTAAACACAGGTTTTACATATTTTGCACCTGCTCAGGGCACTTCCATTTGTTCATGTATTTCAGTGTTTAAAAACTCTGATTTAAAAACTTTTGTGAGGGCTAAGTGCTGGTAAGGCCTGACACAAATTAAACCCTGATTTTATTTAGCTATTTATTTATTTTTAAAAAGGTTGGTTTTCCTTGGCTGATTATGTAATCCTAGATTTTGCTGCCACCATTTTGCTGGGTTGTATTCTGCCCCATCATCATAATTTCCCATCCTTGAAAATGCAGTGGATCACTATTATCCAGCAGAAGTGAAAGACAAATAGGTAGCGAGATGCAGTGTTTTGATTGTACAGAACTGAGAAAGTAACGTTGATCTTGGATTTCAGGCAGTAATCAATGAGAGTGATGCAACTATTGGCACCCCACAGGATGAGAACTATGCTGAGCCTTGTAGCTTCTTGCAGTTGAACCCTGGTGACCCAGATAGTGCTATCCTGCTGGTGCGTGAGGTGCTGACTAGGAGAAGCAATGAAGTGCAGGTGAGAGAACTTCAGAGGCTCCCTTGCCAGTAAGACCGTCATATCACCAGTTGTAAAACTCCACACCTCGTATAGCACTTTTCTCTGCCTTTGATGCTCTGCCTTATAAATTTCAACCTCTTCCTCTTCCTGCTAATAAGTATTCCTAGTTCCCTCAAGCTGTTTTTGACTGTCATTTCTTTCCCAGACAGGTCTTGCATTGGTGATTTGTTTTTTCCCCTTTTCTAATCACTCCCTTTCCCCATGAGCATTCTGCTTATGTCCAATCTTACAACTGTCTCTTTTTTATTTTTTATCTATCAGAATTTTTTGTTTAATTCTTGGCTTTCCCCCCTGCCATATGAATTTAGAAATATATATATTTTCCATTATTTGAAGCAGCTTGAATTATTTACAATCAGATTACAATCAGAATAAAAACAGGATCCTAGGGAGTATATTCATTTTAATGGTTGTAATTATACCTGACATGGGGGAGAATGAAACTTTCCCTCTCTCCAACTCTTTCTTAACCTCTTTCCACAATTAAATATAACTATTGAATTTGGTTGAATTAGGTTGAATTAGGGAATTTGTCAGCCATAGTTCCAAACTTTTGCTTATTTTTAAACCAGACATCCTTTCTAAAAAATTTATCAACTGCTCATCCATGTTTTTGACCAACATTTTGGTTTTATATGGGTTTATCTTGAAACCCACCACTTCTCCAAACCTTTCAATTTCTTCTAATGCTTTGGGAACACTCTCCAAACGTTGTTCTAGTGTCAATACCACATCGTCAGCAAATGCCCTTAATTTACAGACTGTAAATTTTAGTCTTTGTTAAGTCGCTGTCTTGTTTTGGGATCTGGGTAATGAATGTGTCTTTCCATGAAGCTGGAACTACTGCTGTCAACAGAATTCTGTTTATGGTGACCTCTACCTTACAACTTTCTCTGCCTGTACATAACATTCTTTCAGTCTTCAGCTGCTGCTTCTCTGTGGACTAATGCTTAACCACCTCTGTCTATATATAATACCCCTTCAGTCTCTCACTTTCCCCCTAATCATTATATTTTGCCTTCTTCTACAGCACCTGAGACAGCAACTCCTGTCTAGTCAAAATTCTGTCAGCTCCCTGGAGAAGCAACAAGAGCAGCAGAAAGACCACTGTAAGTTCCTAAGACAAAAACTTGAGCAGCTAGAAGGAGAGCAAGACACACTCATTAGCCAACTTCAGCACCTGCAGTCCATGGTGGAGACTTACCGCAGGTCAGACATGTAATGCTTTCCCCATCTTTAAAGATTTGTATTGTAAAATAGATCCATATGCTTTTCTTGGCTTGCAGTGTGCTTTCCTCTTGTCAAGTCAGTAGGTTGTCTCCAGTGCTAGTCCTACTCGGAGTAGACCCATTGTACTTAATGGACAAAAGTGGCTTTTCCAGTGGGTCTACTCTGAGTAGCAATTAGCTGGATGCAACCCAATATCTCTGGATTTGAAGCACCTACTTAAGTTGTGAATAAACCTTCATGTGTGGTCTGTGCTCTTCAAAGTTTGCCTGGGGCAGTTTGCATCCACAGGTTGGAGAGAGACAGTACTCAAAAAGTCACTCTGCCTTTCAGATGGTGTCCTCATTTCCCTGTATTCTCCAGTAGCCCAGATAGGAAAAGGAGGATGCTCAGTCAGTATTAGCTAAACAAGTGCAAATGAAAATTTGCAATGTATCTCTCTTTTTTGTTTTTCTCTAACTGGAGACTTTTTCTTCTCAGTGACCATGTCACCCTGGATAAATCCAAGATAGAATTACAGCAACAGCTGGAAGTCTTGGAACAGGAAGTCCAGCACTTGCGCCGAAGCAATACTGAGCTACAGCTGAAAGGAGACATGGTGGATGGCCAAAAAGAAGAACAGCAGCATCAACTGGAAAGGATGATGCGGGAGAGAGAATATATGTGAGCCTTTTGTCTTTTTTCCCCAAAGGGCAGTAAGTTTGTTGCTAGGGAAATACAGCAAAAAGAGATGCTGGCAAGAGCTGTTCACAAACCCAGTTCTTACAACAATCCCTCTCCATTTTATGAAGGTTGTTGAAATTTGGAAGCTTTGCACTTTTTCTTCACCCTCTTGTCAGGACTTTGTATGGGCTCTGCCAATTTCACTTTTAAAAATGAGCCCCTCTGGATAGCATTTGTGAAATTTGAAAAAAAATAAAATGGTGCTGTATGAGGACTTTAATGGTAGAAAATGAAATTTGCAGCCCCGGTTAAACTTTGGAGCTCTCATGTACTTCACTACTTAAAATAAATAAGTGTATGTGTTCATTCAGTCAGGAAGACCGAAATGCTCTTGAAGGAAAGCATTCATTGTTAAAGAGTGAGTTGGTAGCCATGAAAGAAGCACTGGAAAAATCTCACCTTGATGGAGAACTGGTGAAACAAGAAAAACATGAACTTGCTACAGCGCTGGAGCAGGTACAGTTACATCTTCTTTTCCTAGTAATAGCCAAACACACTCTTGAATTTAAACAGGAAACTCCATAGACACTCACTGTAGACAGACACTGGCATGTTCATTAAACTGCTGTAAAGTGGTGGTCAGTGAGCATAACAGTAGAATTTACCCCAAAAAAATCAAAATTCTGGTATTGTCTTGTCCTGTTCTGGGCAAGAGGCTGGGCTGCAAATCCAGTTCCCACAGCAAGTTTCCATGTTTCCTGGCCATCACGTGCTCTCATCCCTTTTCCCGTGGTTTAGTAAAGCCTGTGAAGGACAGTTATGGAGAAACAACATTGTAGCAGCATTTGACATTAGTGCACATATATTGGCTATATGGCTTAAATATATGCATCTGGGGCAATTCTTTATAATTTACCCTTGATTAGTTTTGGGAGGCTAAAAACAGGAACAGCTGCAACTTTTCTTCTTCTCTCCTGCCTGGCTCCATTGCAGCCATTCTTCCACTGAAAGTCAGAACTTCTTGGACCGCATTTGATTTTGAAAAGAAAAGAAAAAAGGGGAAAGTTCAACAAATAGTGTGTAATGTCTAGTTCCAGTCTAAGTAAAACGGTGCTAAATATTTCTACTCAAAAGTGTTCTGGTTGTACTAAAATATATATATATATATATATATATATATATATATATATATATATATAGCAATTGGAACATGTTTATGACATTAAAGCATATGATCATTGTGACTGGCCCAGAGATTTTTAAAAACACACACACACATTTGGAT
Source organism: Darevskia mixta (assembly GCA_034641385.1). Taxonomy (NCBI): domain Eukaryota; kingdom Metazoa; phylum Chordata; class Lepidosauria; order Squamata; family Lacertidae; genus Darevskia; species Darevskia mixta. Next base: position 44,993,085 of record JAWWNH010000029.1, read on the forward strand.
TGGTTTTTTTCATGATCAATCAGAAGAGTGTTTTTTTATGGCATTTAAGCTACATACTCATACATTAGTAAGGTCGTTGGGTTTCTATTTAAGGAAGAAAAGGAGACATACTGATGGAAAACCAGTGACATAATGGAAGATTGAGAGGATATAAGGAAAAAACTAAATAAAAAAATTCCTTCCAGTAGCACCTTAGAGACCAACTAAGTTTGTTCTTGGTATGAGCTTTCGTGTGCATGCACACTTCTTAAGCTCATACCAAGAACAAACTTAGTTGGTCTCTAAGGTGCTACTGGAAGGATTTTTTAAATTTTGTTTTGACTATGGCAGACCAACACGGCTACCTACCTGTAACAGGATATAAGGAGATATTCTAAATAATCCAACAGATATTAATCTAGTATCTTCCCCATTAGAACCCTCAATGAAGGTTCCATGCCACAGGGAGGCATTGAGGATAGAAGTTATCTTAAAAAATATGTCTGTATCTCAAGTTTTACTCAAGAGTACTGCCATTGAAATTAATTATTCTAAGCTATGTCCATTAATTTCAAAGGCTGTATTCTGACTGTGACTAGTACAAGACACAACACATTGCCTTGAATGGCTTCAGAGAGTGAATCTTCCTCAATGGGGAATCTGAGATATCCAGCTGTAAGCCCTACATACTATTCCTCACCTTCAGGGACAACCTTTTAGGGAGTGCAAGATGTTGCTGCAGGAAAGTCCATTTGGACAGCTTGATAAAATATGGTTTATTGTAAGTTAACAAAGTTAGGGCCAAGTCTTATTCTGCTTTTATGGACTGGTATTTCTTTGTTTTGTATTTTTGGGTCCACAAGGCTGAGCAGTCCTTTGCAAAGTTAACTGGTGCACACAATAAGCTAAAAGCAGAAACTGCTCACCTTCATGATGTAGCTGCAAAGATGAGTGCCCTTAATGAAGCTCTAGCAATGGACAAAGTGAGTTTGAATCAACTTCTCTTGAAGGTAAGAAGACAGTTGCGGTTGAACTATTCTTATTCTGTGCAGCCTACAAAATATATGTAAGGAATTTGCTAATATGTAGGTTGCATTTTATTCAGAATGGGGGAAAGGAGGGCTGCTATTTAAATTTTTTTAAAAAATAAAATTAATTTTGAATATAGAAACAAACATACAATCAATTACTGTTCCCCCCATAACAACCACAACTATGTCCAGTTGTATTAGTAGTAATAAACTGAAGCATAAATACAATAGCTGTCAATTAAAAAAGTGTTGTTCCACAGGTTCCCATGGTCTATACACATGTTCTTTCTTCGTTGCAAATGAAATAAAAGTGGACCACATTTTGTAAAAGTTTTGTAGATTCTTATGTTGTCTTTGTTCTTGTACTTTATCTGTCAACTTTCCCATCAAGATAAAGGACCAAACAATAACATACCAAATTTCATATGTTTGCATTCAGTATCCTCCAGTGCCTTGCAAGAGCAAGAAGTGCTGCTGTTATAAGATGCATAATTAAGTCTCTGTCTCAAAGATCATGTGCTTCAGCTGCAGATATTGAAATAGTGCCATTTTGGGATCTAAAGTAATCAATTTAGAAGTAATTTGTTCCATTTCCTAAAATACCTTTACTAGAAGTTTTTAATCTGTGGCATTCTCAATACATGTGTATAAATGTTCCTTTATCCCCACAATTTCTCCAACATTGTGGAAAGGTATTTTTGCCTATTTTACTTAGTAGTGTGGGGTGCTGGTAGCTTCAAGGTGTTTTCTCGTACACGAGCAGAATTAGCTCAAAAAGGAAATATTTTCTCACATTCTTTCCCATAAAACATAATCAATTTCTTCTAAGTCTTCAAATTGGAGGATTTTGATGTTTAAAAATTAACTAGATTTATAAGCTATAAAACATTTTAAAACATGGTTAATGAATTTGTCCCTTGTTTGCACATTTCCGTGCTACTGATGAAGTGAATGACTTGAGGGATTGGCATCCAATAGTGGGAGAAGTTTGTTGTATAGCTTTTCCAGACAAAGGGGTACCTCTGGTGTTTAAACCAGAATAGGCCCATTGAGAGCTGCTCTTTTATCAGTTGCTTCCATTTCCTTGAATGTAGATGGAGCAGGAAAAGCAGGCACTTTTGGACAAAGTTGATCACCTGGAAAGACTAAGGACCTCTTCACAGAAACAGCTCAGCCAGATGGCGAGAACAAATGAGGAACTAAGTGCAGACAAGACTCGCTTACAGCAGTTGCTACACAAGGCTGAGGGAACGCAGGAAAGTTTACAGGAAGAGTTAAGAGTACTGAGAGAGGAACAGAAAGAGACCTGTGAGAAGCTGAGCCAGGTGAGTGTTAGCAGCAGACTTGAGTTGTCCTGCGTGGACATTGGGCAGCAGCAGTGTTGTGCTTCTGAAGTTGGGTTCAGTGCTGTTAGATTATGGAATTCTGCTTGAGGCATTACTTGGAATTTAAAGGTATTTTCACTAACACGCCAAAATAAATTCATCATTTGGAATTTCTAGGTGGATTTTGAGGCCACATAGCATATGAACCTGCACTTCAGAACTATGCTAGCTTGTACCTGTAAGTCTTCATCCGTTTATTTATTGCAGTAATTCTGAGTGCAATGAATTTTGATTGTTTTTCTAAGGCAGTAGTAATGATATTGTATTAGTTATTCAGTAAATGTCCTGCTCTCTCTTATAGAACTGGAGTTTCATTAAAGAAAAATTCTATATTGTCATCCCAGCACACTCTTGGCGTCCCTGAGGCAACCCAGGGGCACCTGCCAATTAAGTTGCTTTGTTTTGTTTTATTCTGTGGAGGGACTTTATTGATAGGAGGAGTTGATGACTGGGCACTTGCTTAGCTCCATGGAGAAGCTTTAAAAAAAATGTTTGGGGAGAAGGAGTGTCTGGGATTGTCCTTTTCACTCTGTGAAGAGGCTTTCTTGAATGGGGGCATATGTTGCTCAGGTATCGTTGTCAGGAGGCCTGGGCTGCCTCCCTTAATTGGTCGTCCGAAATAAGAGTCCAATCCATCAAGCTGTTTAAGGCTTTAATCTAAGCTAATTGCTTTACAAGCAGAGCAGGTTGTAAACCTGACTCATCCATCATCATCAGATTCCGAAAGTGAAACCCCCTTTCTGTTTTCGTGCCAGGAACCCCAGCGGGGGAAGCGGAAACACTTTGTCCTTCGCTTTTTTCGTTCCCCCTTTTCGTAACGAGGTTTCTGGCTGCTAGGCTGAAGCCTCTCCACCGCCCCCCCCCCACTGCTTTGGCCCAAAGGGGAAGTGGATGAATCTGTCTTCAAGATCGGGGGCTGCTCCCGGTAACTACTTAACGCCGGACTGGAGGAAGGATGCAGCCCCCTGACAATCGTGTATGTCAGTGAAAGGGAGGAAAGGTTTGTGAGGGTGTGTGAAAGAGCGGTGGGGAAGGTATGTAAGTGTGATCTGTAGCCAAGTTGTATTATGCCATGCCCTACGGTAGACATTTTTTGGTTGGCGCCCAATTTCTCGGTATTCAAAATGTAGCCACTGGTCCAAAAAGTGTGGCATACCCTAGTCTATCTAATAGCAACAGAAGAAGTTCCAGGGGTTTTCAGCATTTTCCCTTGTTTCAGACAGTGCTCTATTTAGGCAATTAAGGGCAGGCAACTCTCCGTTTGCACAGGGATTTCGTTCCGGGTCATCGTGTGTGTCAGAGATCATGCGTAAGCCCATTGCACCTCCTTCCAGGGCCAAAAGTGGCAGGCACTGGAAAACAATTTTTAATGTGCATTTCTAGGTCTTTCCACAGTAATGCTAAATAGTAGTCATTTTACACCATTATTACGTTTTAAGATCAGAAGAGCTGACCCTTCAGCTTGTATAATGCAAGACAGTTCCTGTACTCGAAACTGTTGGTATGCCATACACATACATTTGTGTGTTCAATGTATTAGTTGCAGTGGTGTCTTTAATAGGATCTTAATAGCCAGATACTGTTTATGTGGAAGGGAGCCCCACATATTTCAGTGGGACTTACTCCCAAGTAAATGTGCATAGAACTGTAGCCCTAGTAAATTTGTCCAGTTCTTAGTTTATCACTGATGACTGAAAGTAACCAATAAGTAATAGGAACAAGTGAATAGTTCAGTTAGTTTGAAGGTGGTGCTGATAACACCAAGGTTGCAGGTTTGATCTCCATTGCATTGCAGGGGGTTGGACTAGATGATCCTCAGGGTCCCACCCAACTCTACAATTCTATGCTTCTATGAATCTTTTCGATAGCTAGTACAGTACTGCTCCTCACAAAGTTCATTTTACTATTCTTGCATAAGACAATCTTTTCAATCTTAATTATTTGAGCTCCATAAGTGTTTCTGGGTAAAGTATGTTTTGCAGCCATTGTAACATTCATGTAGATTTTCTTCATTTCCAATACACATTCTTTCTAAAATCTGGCCACCGGTGAAGTGTTACAGTAAAACATTAAGTTTTCAGGCAATTATATATTTTGTACTCGGGTTCTCTCCTGTGTATAGATAATCAAGCTTCTCCATAGCAATGTTTGGAAATACAGTTCATCTGTAATAGATCCATTTTTCTTTGTAACATGCAGATAAGCAGTTCCATCTCTTCTGTGAGAACAATTTTCCATCCTTCAAAAGAAGCTATAGATCTATTTCTTTTTACAGTGCATTATTGCTTAATGTGACAGAGCTTTACCTTGTGCTATAAATTGATTTTATTTCTTCTTCATAGGCTCAGCAGCAGCATGAGGCATCTAGTACTGATTTGGAGCATGCACATCAGGAGTCAAGTCGTCTTGGAGAGGTGCTGGCCAAGACGTCCAAAGAAAAGGAATCATTAATGCGCGAGAAAGCCACATTGGAAGTACGACTAGGGGCTGTTGAACGGGAGAGGTGGAGTTTTTCAGAGCAAGTGGCAGAGTACAGGTAAGAGGCTGATGAAGGGAAGGGCCTTGCCTATTCAAATAATTATTTGATGCAATCATTGTAGCTCTGGATTCTGAGAGATGATTTTCCATCAGAGGACTATGCAGCTTTTTGTGTCTTGGCTGTTCAGCCATGTAGCAGAAGTAGTTCCACATCTGCAGAAAGAAATTCAACAAATGCACAGCAGGAAAAATGTTTAAGTCAAGCCCAAGTTTGAAACCCTGCACACAGTTTGACAGGTCTGGTTTCCATAAAGCTGCAAAACTTGCATGTAATAGTATTTCTGTTCTTCCAAATATTGTCTCTTGTATCAGCATGACAAATGGCCTGTGATTGTTGTCCTTGTTGTCTGTATATTTAGACTCTAACTGACTGGTGCACTGCTACAAATTAATGACTTTTTCCATAGTGTTTCCAGGGTACTAAAACTGGCAAGATATTAAAGTCACACAAATTCTGTATATGTCATTTGTAGATCAACAAAGGATCTTCTGGAATCAAGCCTCCTTCAAGCTCAGCTGCAGGTGTCTGACCTGGAAGTTACCAAGGGTCAACTGGAAATGAAAATCCAGGCAATCAACCAGGCCAAAGAAGTGTTACAAGGTAAGATGTTTTCAAAGGCTTCCAGCAAAGGTAGTATGAACAGAGCATCCTCCCTTCATGTGATAAAAGGCCAGTGGTCAAACAAGCTGTTATGCCTCATACATTCAGACTCCTGCTCTTCGTTTATTCTTACAGGAGAGGTGAGATGCCTTTGCACTGAACTGGAAGCTGAAAAGTCAAAAGTTAAGCAAGAAAAGGAAGAAAAAGCACAACAGCTCTTGCAGGCCGAGCAGAAGTACCAAGAAATGCTAGACCACTGTCAAATTGTACATAAGGAGGAAGTTAATACACTATGTCAAGAGTTGGTAAGCAACCATATGGTCACCTCTTTAATTCATTATGTGTATGAATTATATGAATATATATATATATATATATATATATATATATATATATATATATATATATATATATGAATATATATGAATATATATATATATTGGGGGAGTGGGAAATTGAGCAGAAGATAGAATTAATAAAGTAGCTCAAAATGCCAGATGATTACCAAGACTTACTTTTTCATTCAACTGTTATGCCTTGTACTAATTAAACTATTAGTCTTTTAAACTACCTTGCTTCCGATGGGTTGTTTTCAGCATAGTGCTAAGGTGAATAGTTTGTCAGCTCAAGAATTTCTCTGTGCACAATCAAGTGCTCCCCCCTCTCCTCTCCCTGTGCACCCTCTAAATCTGTTCTGGGGGACCCCCAATATTCTGGAGTAGAATTGGTGTGGGACAGATGCAGGGGGAGGAAAAGTGGGGAAGCCAGGTTTTGATGGACACAGAAATAAGAATCTTACCTTAGATTGCCAGGAATTTCCCATTACAGCAAACCTTAGCAGAGGGTGATGGGAGGTGTTTTGTATACATAATGGTCCAGTGTCTTGATTCCTAAACTCTGGTTCTCTTATACATCTGCATCAGGGTGCTCTCTCTGCCTTAGCTGATAAAATTTTAGTGATATAATGTTACTAAAGTGTGTGAGAGCTCTGAATACCTGACATGCACATAGGCCATGTTGTAGTGAATGGAGGGGTGGGGTGGGTAGCTTCCTTATACTTTGCACTACATCGTAGTTAGTGTTATTGCTAGAATAGTATGCTGCCTTGTTAAATGGATCTGGAGTAGTTGTGTGTGTGCATCTGTGCCTCCAGTTGCATGATATGTCACGTCTAAAACGTCGCCCCAAATTTTTACTCTTTGTTGTTGTTGTTGTTGTTGTTCTTTTTTCCCCCTTTACTTCTATTGTGTTTTTCAATATAAAACAAATTCATGAGGTGCTTGTATTATTGTTGAATATAATTTTTACTTTAGTCCAAAATCTCTCAGTCTTCTGGCATCATTCAGTTCAGGAAAAATCTGTGCCTGGCAACCTTGTGGTCCAACTAATATGGCTTCCGCTACATCCAACCTTACACAGATGCCTAGCTATTTTGTATTCTAGCTTGCCTCAACATCAAACATATAACAGCAGCAGAAAATGGAGACAATATTCTGTTGCAACAAAGTCCCTAACAACTCTCCACACCCATCTATTGCATAGCTAATATGAATAGCTAATATGAGACTCCATCTCATGAGTCTCATATTAGCTATTCTTGGAAAGCACCAAGTAACATTTGGAAACTGGAAAAATCATGATATTACTTAATCCATTCCATGTTCCCCAACTCATACACACACATAAAAGGCACCAAATGCTGCCAAGAAGAGCTCACAGTGCCTCTGGCATAGCTAATGCCACATCCAGTGGTTAGGAGAACAGCAGCTGATGTCTGCAGCCACAAGCACCAAATTTCCCAGTCTTCGAAACCCCTAGGAGCTCAAGCAGATCCTGTTTGTAAGCAGTCACCCTTTTGGCATGGCCGCACAGAGAAAGGAGGACTGGCATTCCAGTTGAACAGTCTACCAGTTCCATAGGCCAGTGACTAATAGCAAACCTTCATTTAGTACCCATAGGTGATAATTATTACTCTCAGAACAAAATCCTTCCCAGAAGCAAAACTCATAACACTATACACAGCATCTGCTAAGGTAAGTAGTAAACCTTACCTTACACCAGAGGCTAGAAGTGGGACTGTTTTTCCTTTCTTCTTGTTCATTTATTGGAATTGGCTGAAATGCTTCCAGGAAGGTGAACGAGAACGCCACCGTTTAGAACTGGAGCAGGTGTTGGAGCGCATAGTCAAGGAAAAGGAAGAGAATGAAAGTGTCTATGAGAGGAAGCTGCTGGAACTACAACAGGAGGTCGTTGCTGTAAAAACACATATGGAAGACGAGCTCATTAAGGCTGAAAATGCCAAGCAAGAGGTAAAATTTGATAGGTGCTTTTGACCTAGAGGCATCCCCCCACTCCTGCCTTTCTCTTTTGGGACCTTGTGATGGAATGGTATCTGCAGGAGGCCGTCTCCTGCCGAGCGTAGTGATTGGATTTTGTATATAAGGGGTGAGACAATCTTTTAGGTATCCTAAAAGCATGGATGTGGTCAGGTTTTATGTTGGGGAGGCAGGCTTTATGTTGGGGGATAACCTCAGGTAGTTAAGTTTTTTTAATTGATTTACTTGATAGGGGGAGGCAACTGCTCCCCTTGGCTATGTCCATGCCTAAAGGTATTATATGAGGCTTGCTTAGGTGTTGTATGAGAAAAAAAATGTATTTTAGGTATTATGTGAGAAGGAGAAAAGCTTTTCTCTATCCACTTACACTGCACCATGCATAATTTTATGCATCTATAGCATGTCATCATTATTCACCTTTTCTCTAACTAAAAAGCCCCCATTTTCTGTAATCTTTTTTCACAGGGGACCTGCTCCAATCCTTTGATCAGTTAGGAGTTCAGCTGGAATGTTTTAAATTCTCTGCTTGTTAATATCTAGGTGCTGCTAGAAAGAGAGAATGAGAAGAAATCATTACAAGAGTTTCACCTCCAAACAAAACAGGAACTCACTAGTACTTGCCAGCAGCTAGATTATCTCCGTCAGGAAATAAAGAAGAACCAAGAGAGGGAGCAGGTAGGAGTAGACCAGAGCAGAAATGCTTATGACACCTACCAAGAATTGAGCAGAAAGCTATGAAGCAAATATGAAATAAAGTATATTAACATGATAGAAAGTTGGCTCAATGAATAAAGGTACAGGTAAAGGGACCCCTGACCGTTAGGTCCAGTCGTGGACCACTCAGGGGTTACGGTGCTCATCTCGCTTTATTGGCCAAGGGAGCCATTTACCTTCCCGCCGGAGCAGTACCTATTTATCTACTTGCACTGCGTGCTTTCGAACTGCTAGATGGGCAGGAGCTGGGACCGAGCAACAGGAGCTCACCCCGTTGCGGGGATTCGAACCGCCGACCTTCTGATCGGCAAGCCCTAGGTCTGTGGTTTAGACCACAGCGCCACCCACGTCCCACCAATGAATGGATAGTTTGGACCAATTACATGGTGTGTAAAAAGTTTTCCTAGGATTATGTGCATATGACTGATTTCAGAACTCTTGCCCAGCCCAACCACATTTGATAATTCAGTTGCTTCATTTTTGAAGAACTGCTTGTTGAATGTCTGTTAATTAAGGTTCAGACAGTTCCTGCATTTTTCCAAAGTTGTGACGTGTGTTGGAACCAAAAGCAAGGAGATGGTTTCTAATTCTAATGCAAAATTGCATCTTATTAGCACCCATCAAAATTTGGCTTACATTTGGTAACTAAGGCATTTATGAAATCCTTACACAAAAGTTTATCCAAATGGTTTTAGACAAAACCATAAATGAAGCTACTTGCAGCTTTTTCTTGTTCTGCCCTCCATTTTTCCAATATAATTTGAGTAAGTTATATCCAAAAGCCGCCACCTTGTTCTTTTTTTGAGTCCATTTTGATGCCAGTGCAAAGGTTTTATCTTTCATTGCATGCTCCTCATGAACCCCATTTATCTTTGTAGAGTATAATCCTTAATTATGCCCTACATTTCCCCTATATGCTTGCTATGATAATATGCTATATTTAAATTTGCATTTTATGTCTGTTTCATGATTGTTCATCTTCTGATTGTCATTTATTGATTTTTGACTGAAGTACTAAGTCTTCATCCCATAAGATTTGTGACCTGACTGTTGAGATGTAGATCATTTTATTTTGTGCAGCAGTTGCTGTACATGTTTTATAATTGCACATTATAAAATAGTTCTCTTATTTGACCAAACCTGAACCTTGGAAAATAACTCAACCTTTTTGGCCGGGTGGGGAGTGTAGGATACTTTGCAAGGTTTGGAAGCTGAGCTGAAGGAGGCCCACAGTACCATAGAAGCACTAGAAAAGAAGTACAAGGCGGAGCTCAAGTCTCTCAAAGAAGAAATCAACTTTCTCCATAAACAACGAGACTCTTTGCAAAGTCAGGTGATTTTACTTAAAACTATGTGCTAAGCGTTTTGTTCAGTGCCAAATGTGTGGTTTTTCACAAGCTGCTTCAACAAGTAGAAATGGAAATCTCTTTGTGGGGTAAAACGAAGTTATGGGAATCTTTCCCAAACCATCGTGGAAAACTACTTGAAGTACTAGGAAACCAAAAAGCCATTATTTGAAACAGTTTTGGAAAAATTTTGATGCAATACTCCAAGAAAAGCCATATGTTTGGTTCTGTATAAGAAGTCATAGGCATGCTAAAAATGTATTCTGTTTCACCAGAGTTCTTTCATGTTACTCAAATGGGGCAATGTCTCTATCATGCTTATAAAAAAAGTCTGCCTTGGTTTATGAAGCAAATAAAAAACTGCATTCTGTTAAAGTGGATGTTTAAATTGACATGAAACTCTGTTTCTTGAAATAAGATGCTAGAATCTGTATATTATCTCCTCCTCGTGTACTAAAGTAAGTGGATACTGTAACTGCTGCATCTTTGCTGTTCTCCTGTCTATTTCTAGGTACAAGAGTTGCAGTCACAACTACTGACAGAAAAAGATTCTTGCCATTTGATTAGCCAGGAGGCTCAGCAGCATTTAAGTGACATACAAGAGTTGTCCAGACAGAAGGCATTGGAAGTTGCACACCTCCAGAAGAAGATGGAAGCAGAAAGAAAACTTCGAGAAGAGAGAGAACATCAAAGCATGGAGTTGCAGAATCAGAAAGAAGAGATGGAGCACAGAAACACAGAACTGCATAATATGCTGCAAAGTCAATGGGAGGTAGAACAGCATCTGAAAAGAGAGCTGCAAAGCAAGCAGGAAGAAATTGAGCACCAATGTGCCACAGTTCAGGCCCTGGAAAGGGAGCAGAGCCAGTGGGAGGAGGCAAAGCGCCAGAATTCAGAGCAGCATTCTGCACTCCAGAGGCAGTGGGAGGAGGCGAAATGTCAAAATAAGCAACTGCAGAATCAGAACATAATGCTGCGGCACCAAAAAGAGGAGGTAGAACGTCAGAATGCACAGCTGAAGAGACAGCAGGAAGAAGCGGAACATGAGAGTGTGGTGCGTCAGAACCGTTGGGAGGAGGCAGAACAACGTTACTTAGAGTTGCAGAGTTGGAAAGAGAAAGTTGAACATCAGAATTCAGATTTGCAGGCCCTTCTCCGTACCCAGCAAGAGGAGTTGCAATGTCGGACCATGGAGCTGCAGGCAAAGCGGGAGGAGATGGAACAGCAGAGCACTGCTCTACAGAAGATGAAGAAAGAACGGACTCAGTGGGAGGAGGTTGAACGTCAGAATTCAGATCTTAAAGTAGCATTGCATGCTTTGGAGCAGAAACGCACCAGGTGAGCACAACTCTCATAATTTGTGGGTGGACTAATTGTCTCACATACAGCTATCTCACCTCCACACACCCAATGTCTAAACAGTTATGTATGAAACTGCACTTTTGAAAGCTTCTCTTGGAGAAATCCTGGGCATTAATTGTCTACTTACTTCAGATTGCCTGATCTGGAACTTTTAGCAAAAAGGGGTCCTTCTAAAATCCCAGCCTCAGCTGGGGTCAAATAGTGCATGGCGGTTGTGTCCTTCTCACACCGCCCTGCCAGCCCTGAGCTGCTTTGTGATGCTGGGATCTGATCTGAATTATTTGCCTGGTGAATCAGATACCAGCCTCACAAAGGAGTGCAGGGCTGACAGGGCGGTGTGAGCAGCACCCCCCAGAAAAATGCACCCAGGGCTATTGCCCCCAGCAGCCCCCCCCAACACTATGCCCCAGCTCCCCACCCCATTTATGAAGTTTGTAACTGGAATGCCTCCTTTTCAATTAAATTCCCCTTTTTGTCCAATTACATAGAAATTATATATGCAAGATATATAGTCTGCACTTGAGATTATCATTTATTTTTGAATAAGTGCAGTGTCTTGTGCACATATGTTGGCACACTGTTTGTTTGCCATAGCCAAGTCTTTCATAAGTGTGTCATGTAAGAGAACCAAGGTGAAAAGCCAAGTCTTGTACTTGCTTGCATAGGTTGTTTTTTTCCATTCTGTAATAGAAGTCCTGCTTTTTTTCTGGTTTCAGTTTGGCTGCATCCTTGGAGGAGAAGGAACTCAGGCTCAAGAGACTGCAAGACAGTGATAGTGCTCACCAGGGTGAAGTCACCAGATTGAATACTGCACTGCAGCAAGCAGAGCAGCTACTTGCTGAGCACAGCCGAGAAGAGCAGGAGCTCGCTAGACAGGTATTGCCTGAAAAAAACTCAATACAGGGTGCAATACTGCTTTTTATTTCTCTGCCCTACTGCCAGCCCCCATCTGCTTCACATGGTGCTTCTGTTATACAGCCCCCCTCCCAAACATGGCTTATTTTCCATAACACACTGGCTTCCAAATATACATATGTGTGTGTATACCGTATATATATGGTGAACTCATATTAATACCTGATGCCTGGTCCTTTTCACAAGCAAATTATATCCTTATCTCCTTTCTATGCAAATTATATCCAGCTTCTCTTCTTTGGTTGATTATTCTCCCAGTGCTAACTTCTTTTCATTCCAATCCACCATTCCAATATCATTGCAAGCTGTGTTGCTTTCCCCCAGATACAATCCCTCAGGGAAATTGTGCTAGAGAAGGAGGCTGCCTTGGTAGCTCATAAGGAGCAGCTCGCCCAGAAGCTGGAAGAGTCTCGTGCTAGTGAGCAGTCTTTGAAGGACTCCATGAAACTGATGGAAGGTGAAGTATCTCAGCTACGCCTGAGCCTGTGCAACACAGAGAGTCGGGCATTGGCATTGGCATCGGAATGTCAGCGTGCTTGTTCTGCCCGTTGGGAGGCACAGTCTCACTTGACTAAGCTACACTCGGTTCTGCAGTACATGCTGTGCAAAAGTCCCGAGGCAAAGCTGGAGCATGGAGGGAGAGGAGACAAAGCTATTCGAAGCTCATTGTTCAGTGCAAGAGGTGAGTCTAATAAGTGGACTAGTATTATGTCCTTTGCAGGTAAATTGTTGAACATGTGACCGAGCCAGAACTCTGCAATAGGGGAAGGTACATTTTTGTTGTGTACTTTGGTGCTTATTACTTATTTTCTAGTATGATGTCCCAGCAGCCGCTGGGAGAGATCATCAGGGGGGTTGGGCTGGGTGTTCATCAGTATGCGGATGATACCCAGCTCTACCTCTCTTTCAAATCAGAACCAGTGAAGGCGGTGAGGGTCCTGTGTGAGTGTCTGGAGGCGGTTGGAGGATGGATGGTGGCTAACAGATTGAGGTTGAATCCTGACAAGACAGAAGTACTGTTTTTGGGGGACAGGAGGCGGGCAGGTGTGGAGGACTCCCTGGTCCTGAATGGGTTAACTGTGCCCCTGAAGGACCAGGTGCGCAGCCTGGGAGTCATTTTGGACTCACAGCTGTCCATGGAGGCGCAGGTTAATTCTGTATCCAGGGCAGCTGTCTACCAGCTCCATCTGGTACGCAGGCTGAGACCCTACCTGCCCGTGGACTGTCTCGCCAGAGTGGTGCATGCTCTAGTTATCTCCCGCTTGGACTACTGCAATGCGCTCTACGTGGGGCTACCTTTGAAGGTGACCCGGAAACTACAATTAATCCAGAATGCGGCAGCTAGACTGGTGACTGGGAGCGGCCGCCGAGACCACATAACACCGGTCTTGAAAGACCTACACTGGCTCCCAGTACGTTTCCGAGTTCAATTCAAAGTGTTGGTGCTGACCTTTAAAGCCCTAAATGGTTTTGGTCCAGTATACCTGAAGGAGCGTCTCCACCCCCATCATTCAGCCCGGACACTGAGGTCCAGTGCCGAGGGCCTTCTGGCGGTTCCCTCACTACGAGAAGCCAAGTTACAGGGAACCAGGCAGAGGGCCTTCTCGGTAGTGGCGCCCGCCCTGTGGAACGCCCTCCCTTCAGATGTCAAAGAGAACAACAACTACCAGACCTTTAGAAGACATCTGAAGGCAGCCCTGTTTAGGGAGGCTTTTAATGTTTAAATAGATTGTTGTATTTTAATGTTCTGTTGAAAGCCACCCAGAGTGGCTGGGGAAACCCAGCCAGATGGGCGGGGTATAAATAATAAATTATTATTATTATTATTGAAATGGCACACCTTTTCACGTTGATTCAACTTGGATTTGCTAAGGTCCTGAGAGTTGAATCGGACACAGAAGATTGGGGTGGTGGGGACTGGCCAAGGTGGGTAGATTAGATGGGATGGGAACACTTATCATTTTTCTGTGGAATATTGCTGAAAATAAGCCATAATGACAAGTCTTGGGCCTAGCTACAAATTACACCGATACCTTGGATTCTTGTTTGTGTGACAGCACTGACATCTTGTGGACTGTGTAGATAATGCACTGGGTATGATGGTTACCCTGTGAGGTCAGACTTTTCAAGGGCTACGAAGCTGTTGCTTTGTGGGTAGTACTTCCACATGGAACCACTCTGCTGATTTCTTTCCCTTCTCATACCACTTTTGTCAGAATACAAGGTAGCATGGCACCATCCCCACCTTCCCAGATTTTTTGTTTTTACACCTACCGGTATGGTATTCCATCCGCATCAGTACGTGGTGCATATCTGAAAGTGCCTATCTTGTTCTTGGTTATTCTTGCCCACTATTACACCTCACTGAGCATGCACAGAAAGTATGAAGCAGGGCCTGATTTTTGTAATTGTCCAGCCACAGGAAATGTTTGACATACAGTTGTACAATTGCCCATACATTTAGTAGCACGTCCCTCTTGCTGCACCTGCAGAGTTCGGTTTTTTTTAAATACGGTAATAACTGGTTGGGATTTGCACCTTGTCAAGAAGCCCAGCTTATGCACAGCAGGATTGGCATCTCTTTCTCCTTCCTTTCAAAGTAAAAGCAACAGATGTGGCTGTTCTGAAAATAAAATGGCTCAGATGTGCCAAACTGGAACCAGGGAGAAGTGGCTATAGAGCTCACCTCAATAAATGCTATATGATGTGTCATTTATACTGGACTTAACAGTAATACTTAGATTCTTTCAAGTTAGGGAGAAACTGCTTTAACAAGGGTGGCAGGGTAGGGGGCAGATGGACTGGAATGCATACAATTCAAGCACAAGGTCATGTGGATCCCTCCACGCCAGAAGTTTGCCCAGGGACACTACAAATGTGCAGTAAATAGGAATCCTCTGTGTCTTTTTGCTATATGCAATGTCATACATTATTGGTATTACGTCATGCATCTCTTCCATCCCCCCACCCTTATCTTGCACTGAAGAGTTCTTGTATTACAAGAAAAAGAGAACAGTAGCAGCAGCTCCATATTTCTCACAACATCTAGTTCTGCCTTCAATGAAAAATAATCCAAGAATTTTCTATATCTTGCCTAGCAACCCTTCAGCTAGACGCTGTTACAGAGAAGGTTTATTTCTTCAGAACAGGATAATGGAACGGGACTGTCTTTATCTCAGCTGAAGGACCTTTCTGCTGAGCTTACAGTGGAGAGAGTGGCAGAAGCTATTCAGGACCTGCGGCAAGAACTCTGGCAGACTCGCCTAGAGCGGGTAATTGTTTTGCTTTCTCTAAAAAAAATAATCACATCACTGTCCTTCCTTGGCATCCAAGTTTAAAGGGATATAGTAAACTTTTGAAGCACAAATACATTTCTTATGGATTAAAAGAAAAAGAAAAAGCACTTAGTTTTAGCCTTACTATTAATCTTCCATGTGGTGCCTAGTATACATTAAGTCAGCCTTGGTCTTCCTGGTGCTCTCCAGATGTTTTGGCTACAACTCCCATCAGTCTCAGCCAGCTGATGGTTGTCATCCAAAACATATGGAGAATACTAGGTTACCCAAGGCTGCATTAAGCACCATAGTAATAATTATCAGGATGTACCATTGTATTGAATTTACTTCTTCGCTTGTTGTGTTTAGCAAATGAATCTCCAGCTTGCTTAATATAATAATATATGCCATAACTGTTCTCTGTCATACTAATGTGGCTCACTAGGAATGGAGATAAATATATGCCTTAAAAATATTATAATTTGTTCTATCTGATTTTTCCGCTGCTGCTAAAAAATTCTGAGCTTAGCAAAACTTGTTGCTCTGTGATTCAGCTAACTGAGGTAGACTTTGCTTTTTCTTAGTATAACTACCGTAGTTAACAGCTGGGTATGCAGAAACTCACAATGCATTTTCCTATCGAATTGACAAAACTGTGTTCAACAAAGACTGACGGCTCTGTCTTCTAAAGCAACTTAAGGCAACTACCTAGGCCTCGATGTATTGGGGTTTTGTCATAGTGCCATTTGCTGTGGAAAGAAGATGATTTTAGAAACATAGGAAGCTGTCATATGCGGAGTCAGACCATAGGTCTAGCCAGCTCAAATACAAATATCTTTATTACGGTCAAAGACCAGAGAACAGATAATGACAATCCATAACCAGATATAGTATTGGAGATTGAGTTATATTACAGAATTAGAACCCATCTCATAGAACTGATACTTACATTTAAGTATCCAGCTCAATATTGTGTACATTGACTATCAGGAACTCTCCAGGGTTTCAGATGGATAAAATTTCAACCCCTACACAACTTCTTACTGCTGACTTGATCCTAAGATGCTACTGGGGGCCAAACTATATGATACACAGAGTTTTATGTAACTTTCCCCTAATGCTTTTTATGTTTATTTTTTTAAAGAAAAGTAGTTGCTAGACCCTGTAGCCTAGAGTAGAAATTTGGTGGGTAGGAAGGTGGAACTATGTTTTTCTTAGTAGGCAGTTTTCATCTCAAAATTTCTTCTCACAGGAGAAAAAGATTTGGGAACCTCTTCCTTTTCCTGCAAGAGGAAAAGTGGTTCAAATGGGGTAATTTTTGAGATAAAAACTAGTTGGCAAGGAAAAGGTTTACAGTGTGATTTATACAGAACTCTGTATGACGTGTATTTTGGCCCTGAAAAGAGGGGTTTGTTGGTTCATAGTCTTTGGGGGGCCCTGGTCTTTCTCCTTATTTTACTGTGCTCTTCATTGGACATGCATAGCATACATTGTACCCCTTGCTTTTCTTGCAGGATGAGATGAGAAAGAATTCAGAAAAACTGAAGCAAGACCTCAGTGAAAAGGAAGCAGAAAGAGACCGCGTCAGTGCCAAAGCCGAAGAGCTTCAAAAGTGGCTAGATCAAAGCCAAGAAGGTATAGACTCCTCATTTTCACTATAGTGCCTCAGAAGTGTCAGAGATCTCCCAGAAATAGAGCTGTCTGCTCAAAGAGTGGAAGCTGGGGGAAATCCACAATATGAAAAACATTAGATGTCAATAAAACGTGCTGTGTCATGCATAGCAGGGGTTGGAGACAAAAATATGCCCTTTTTATGCAGAAAGTTTTGGGTGTGATATAAGAAGGAATAAAGGGAGGTATCCAGCAGTTGCGGGACATTAAGTTTTTCAAACCAGACATCTACAGTGTTTTTTTTTTTTTTAGAGAGACATTTCCAAAATATAGCTTCCCTTGCAGGGGGCGGGGTCACTGTTCAAAATAGCTGCAGCTTGTAATCTCAAAATATTGAACTCTATTTTTACCAAAAGTCTGGAGGAAGAGGTAGATCTTTCACTGGTGCCAAAAACAAAAAAAAATTCTTTTCTTCTTACATTCTCCATTTCAGAAAAAAATGTGAAAGAAGGCAGACGAGGCTCCCTAGAGTCTGCCTTGAAGGCAGAGGTCATTGCTTTCAAAGAAGAGAATGTGACTTTGCATGGGAAGGTGACTGCTTTGGAGAAGACTCTTGAGAGTACAGAGAAGCAAAGAAAGGATGTAATGGTAAGGCTAGCAGGTGGTCTGCAGAGGTTCAGTTATGAAATTGGACAGGCTCATGAATATCTGATGGGGAGTGTTACTATTCTTGATGTGAGACATCATCTATTAGGGATTTACTTTCCTTCTCTTACAGCTTTTACAGAACCATGCCCATTGAACCTACTGCACCCTCTACTTTTTGATAATGCTATACTTATCTCCCACAGTCTGCTTAATGCTTCCATCTAATTCTTTTCCATTTAACTGCAAGGACTGAACAGTTTTTGATAAGCAACTATCACTAACACAAATGAAGAAAACCCAGAAGAAATAATAAAATTCAGTGAAGTGTCATAGTACTATAGTCTTCTATTATTCAGAGTCTGATTTTTAATTAGTGTCTTATGATTAATGAAATAGTTGTTTGCTCCTTGTGTTATTCTGTTATGGCTTAAAGATTCTCTCCATCTGGAAGAAATATTGCATGCCCTCTTGGAACATTTCAGAAAGTTATTCTCAAATAACTTGTCTATTATGTGAAGTGATGCCACTTCAGCAGACATTTGGTTAAAAAGAGAGGTAATGAGTTCAGTTTTTATGTAAAGCTTATGTTGAAAACCATCCTATTTCCTGTTAATATATATAGTTAACAATAAAAAAACATCATGGCCAGCTTAGCACTCTGCATAAAGAGAGCAAAGAGTTGCAGTTTGCTTCTGCATTTTGAATAATTATATTTCTGTTTCAGAATGAACGAGACATGTTACAAATGGCCAAAGAAAAGCTGACATGGGAGCTGGATCTTCTTCGGGAATCTGTCACGGCCTGTGAAATTCGAGCAAATGCCATGGAGAAGATGAATCAGTCCCTAGAACAAGAGCTTCAGGCAACTCTCTCCACTCTCAAAATTAAACAGGAGGAAGCAGAGACTCAACAAAAGAGATTTATGACTTTGCAGCAAGATGCAGAAGTGCGAAAATGTTTGCAAGAAAATCTGGATTGCCTAACTGTTACTCTAGGAAAAAGAGATGAAGAAATAAAATCCCTGCTGCAACAAAACAGAGAACTGGAGAGGCACAGAGAAGTGCAAAAATCTGCTGTGGAACATCTCACTAAAGATCTAGAAAAAAGAGAGCAAGAAATTGAATCTCAAAACAAACAGATTAAAGACTTGGGAAAGCAGAATAAAACACAGGAGGCTGCTCTAGAAAGACTGAATATAGATCTAGAAGAGACACTCCAGAATGTGAAAGCTCAACAGGACAAGATCCAAATACTAGAAGACATGTTACAAAACCAAAGAACTATAATGGAAAGCCTGAATTTGAATCTGGAGCAAAAAGTCAAAGAAATGAAAATCATGGAGGAAAAAATCCACATTGCTGAAGAGAATGAGTCAGCACAAATTGGTGCTCTGCTGAAAGAGTTGGGTGACTTGAAAATAAGGTTGAGTGAAAAAGATTGGGAACTCGCATCTCAAAAGCAGCTACTTCAAGAACGAGAAGAACAGGGTGGGAAGCGGGAAAAGTCTCTTCACACAAGCCTAGAACACATGAAGGCCATTCTCAGGAACAAAGAAAGGGAGGTAGAATCCCAGAGGGGACAGATAACAAGATTCCAGCAGTGCGAGGCTCAGCGTGAGAACCATCTCCATGAACTGCAAGAGAAAGTAAAACAGATGACATTCATGTTGACCCAGAAAGATCAAGAGCTTGAGTTACAAAAGCTGCAGATAAAAGAGCTGGAAGGAGAAATGGAAACAGAACTAAAGTTTCTTCGTGAACTTTTGGGTAAGACGGAGGCAACCTTGGAGGAAAAGAACACTGAGTTGGTGTTTCAAATGAAACATGAAGAAGAACTGAAAAGGCAGTTAGGAGTTCTGCTTGGAGGTGTCCAGCACAGTGCAGTAAAGGAGAGAGATGGTAGTGCAGAGTTTCAGAAAGACCAAATGCAGCAGCTGAAGAAAGAAGAGCTGCAAGAAACAACTATTGATATGTTGGAGCAACTCGGGGTATTGCTAAAGGAGAGAATGCAAGAAATTGAGTCCCTGAAAGAGCAGCAAGAAGAACACGAGGAGAAAGAAAGGCTTGTGAGAGAAATGCAGACAAATCTTGAATTAGCAGAGCATGCTCAGAGAAATGGTGAGAGGCAGCTGGAGTCCTTCAAGGAAGAGAATTGCCAGCTTAAGCAACAAGTGCAAAAAGCAGTAGCACATGCTAAATCTCTATTGGAGAAACTGGAGTTGAACAGATCTTCTCTTCAAGACAGAGACAAGGAGATAGAATCTTTACAAGGGCACATAAAGGAACTCTTGAGGCAGAAAGAATTGGAACAGAAAAGTATAGCGAGCCTAAAGCAGGAACTAGATAAAATGAAGCAATTAGTGTCAGAAAAGGAAGATGAGCTTCACAAGCAGGCTGAGCAAATTAGCACATACCAGGTTAAAGTAGAAGTCACTCTTGCAGAATTACAGGTATGCCAGAATCGGGCAAGTCACCTGGAGGAAGTAATTAAACAGAGAGAACAAGAATGTGAGAGAGGCCACCAAAAGCTTCAGCACCAACACAAGCAGTTAAAAGAGGATGAAAAAGAAGACTTTTTAGAAGAAGGGCAGAAAGAAAGGGAGAAAGAGAGGAGAACTCAAGATGAGAGAGTGCAAAGACTAATGAAAGATGAGATGAATGAACTTCTTGAGAACATACAGCATCTTCAACATGCACTGAAGAAAAAAGATGAGGAAGCTGAGTGCCAGAGAGAGAATGTTAAGCAGCTGGAAGAGAGAGTTAGAGTTAAAGAGAAGGAATTGTTAACCTGCAGTGAACAGCTGAAAGAAATAGTTTCTGCTCTGAAATCGGAAGAGAAGGGAGACTGCAATTTACAGAGCTATATCCAAAAGATTCTTATGTGGAAGGAAGAGGAGGCAGCCAAGAACAAGTCTCTTCAGGAAAAGGACCGGCAGTTGCAACGGCAAAATGAAAAAATTCAACACTTGGAAGACGAGAAAAGAGCAAAGAGACAGGAATTTGATCATCTGACAGCTGTTTTGAAACAGACAGAAAGTGAAGAGATAGACTGGCGAGAGAGAGCACAGAAGCTGGGTTTGTCCCTGGCCCAGAGTGAAGAGGCCTTGAGAGTCCTGAGAGAAGAAATGGCTATTGTACAGCGCATGGTTTCGGAAAGGGATAAGGACAGGCTTCATCTTCAAGTAAGGATTTTAGTGGTGCTATTTAAAAACCCTGCAAGTTGATCTGTTATAACAAAGGGGATTAGACAAATTCACGGAGGATAAGGCTGTGAATGACTATTGGAATGATGGCTATGTTCTGTCTCCACTAATGGAGGCAGCACGTCCCTGAATAGCAGGAAATCACAAGTAGAGAGGGTATGGATGCACTTGTGTCCTGTTTGTGAACTTCCCACAGACATCTGTTTGGCAACTATGACAGCAGAATGCTGGACTAGATGAACCTTGGGCCTCATTCAGCAGGGCTCTTCTTACGTTCAGCACACTCTATAAAAATAATGTAAGATTATATGTCGTGGTAAGGTTGTATCCTTCAGTTCATTTTGTACTTCGTAGTAGGAAGCTGTCTTGGCTAGATAGCGTTATAAAAATTTAGTGAAGTACCTATGTCAGTGATGGCTAACCTTGACACCCCAGGTGTTTTGGAACTACAACTCCCATCATCCCTAGCTAACAGGATCAGTGGTCAGGGATGATGGGAGTTGTAGTCCCAAAACATCTTCTGGAGTGTCAAGGTTAGCCATCACTGACCTATGTGGTGCTCTCCAGATGTTGCTGGACTACAACTCCCATCAGCCCTAGTTATTGTGGCTGATGGCCAGGGGTGATGGGAGTTGTAGTCCAGCAACAATGGGTAGGCACCATCTTGGTTACCCCTGCTCTGGGGTGTAATTAGCAGGATGTGAGTAACTCATAAGATGAAGCAGGAGAAAGAACCCAAGTACCATCTTTCCCCCTTTTTAAGACACCGTCTTATAATTTTTTCCCCTCAAAAAAACACAGGGTGGCTTATTTTCGGGGGGGTGGCTTATTTTTATTACATCAGTATGGTACGGTACAGCCTCCCCCTGCGCGCTGAGCAGGCGGGGCAGAACTCCGCAAGAGGCACGTTTTCCTCCAGCGCCTCTCACTGGTTCGCTGGCTCCCTGCGCACGGGGAACAGGCGGGGCAGGAAGAGGCGTCTCCCCCCCCCCCGCGCCTCTCCCTGCGCGCTAAGCAGGCGCGGCAGAACTCCACAAGAGGCGTGTCCCCCCCCCCCCCCCGTGCCTCTCACTGGTTCGTTGGCTCCCTGCCCATGCAGGAGCGGCTGATAGGAACAATGGCGGCACCACGGCTTACTTTTGGGGTACGTCTTACTTCTCACAAAGGTAAAAGAAACCTGCCATGGCTTACTTTATGACTACGTATTAAAAAGGGGGAAACAGGGTAGCTGACAGACACATTCTCATTTAGACACAGTTCACTTGTGCATAACACTCTAGGGACACAGTAATAACATCCCTGTTTAAAAAGGTCTGTGTAACTACTTGGGTACTTAGGTAAGTGAGTACTGTAATATGGTTTGTTCCGCAGGAGCAGTTAGATACAGCTATCAGAGCTCTGGAGGAAGAGAAACTAGTTACTAAAGCTCTGGCAGGAGATGTGAGTCTGCTACCCAGCGAAAATGACATGCCAGAAATAAGGCAAAAGGAGGCTGGAAAGGTAAGCTAAAGGAACAGGTGGGAAGGATACCAAAATAGAGAAGAACACTTGAATTCTGATGTAGAAGGGGGAGTTGTTGAGTTTCCCGGTTTGTGGTATATGCCTGGTTCTAATTGCCTGGTTCTAAAAGGGGCTAATTGCCTGGTTCTAAAATTTCCAGTAACGACAGTGCTGAGACGAGGTTCTTTCCAAGAGAAGGAAAAGACGGTGCCCTATCCATGAAATAAAGTGTCTGTTCTGCATATATATCAACTCCAGTATCTTTTATGGTCCCTTCTTTACCCCACCCTGTTTTCTTCATCATGCAGGCTGAGAGAAAAGAGGGAGAGCTGACATGGATAGCTGAAAGGAGACTCCTATGCAAACGCCTGCAGCTTCTGCAGCAAGCTGTTGCCAAGCTGGAGAATGATAAACATGGCCTAAAGCAGCACAATATGCAGCTTAGAGGTGTACTAGAGCAGGTGAGATTACAAAAAGAAGAATCAGACTTAGTTCATGTGCCTCCTCCCCATTTCAGTGAAATCTAAACCTACCTTATCACTCGCCTATCGCTTTACATACTGTAGTAGTGCCTGCTCCTGATTTTTCCAATGCAGACTTGTATTGATTTTCTGATTTCATGGGCCGGTGATCTTGTTCTTTTCTCTCATACTTTGTCTTCAGAGATTAGGTGCTTTGCAGAATACCAATGCCCTGTGCAGCCTAGCCTGTTCAGCTCCCGTGCTTGGGATCGTCCATTTTCACAACCTTCTGCTTATCCCCCTTTGTCCCCGAGGATCATTGTCATAATCTCTGTTGTGAATGCCTTTGCCCACTTTTTCTCCTGTCTTCAGGTAGAACGTGAACGTAGGAGACTGAAAAGAAGCCATGGAGACCTTTCTCTGAGCTTTGGACTCTCCCAGGCTGATTCTGCCTCCCAAAAGGTTCCATCTCTAGCAAAGGTCTGAATACTTGCATACACTAAAAACCCATCCATTATTTTTGTCCTGTAATATCTTTTCTTCTGGATATTAGCATGCTTATCTCTTTAAACTCTATTTCAGTGCTATTCATAAATTGTTGTCTTCAGTTGTCCTTGGATAAAAGAGAGAAAAAAATAAATTTCCTCTTTAGTACTTTTCTCCCATGTTGTAGGTATCTTGAAAATAAGCAAGTGGCTGAATCTCATCACTTTTCTCTCTCTAGGAAGAAATTCAGGTTCTCCATAAGCAACTGGAAGAGTTACAAAAACAGGTGAGCAGTTCATTTCTATAGCACACTGAGGCTTTCAGAATGGTGTGCCTCTTTCTCTACCTCTTCGTCCGTTTTGCAGCTCCACTGCAGATGAGTCCGTATAGTAGAGATTGCTAACCTGTAGCATCTGCCCCTACAAGCCGTTCTTTAAAAGTAGTAAGAATTGGAGCTAACGAAGATTCATTGAAGCATTTTACCATCAGTGGCATCTGGACAAATATTTTAAGGGAGAGAGGATGTATGCTTCCTCCCCACTTTAATCTATTGAAATATTAGTCCCTCCTTTAACATAGCTGTTTATTGCAGATCATGTCACTTTGGTCTTGTTCTTGCATGTTACTGCAAACATTGAAAAATGTTAGAAATGATTAATAATAATAAACCTGAATGATAAAAAATGGGACTGAAGGTGTTCATTGCTGAGATGCAGAAGCATGGGACTGAAGGTGTTCATTGCTGAGATGCAGAAAGCAAGATACTCAGAATCAAACCATCTAGTAGTTCCTGATACTATCTTTTTCTTTTTTAGGTTTCTGTTCTACAAAAGCAGCTGTCACTGGAGCGGAAGCAGAAGCAGGATTATGTTGACTGCTATGCCAAAACAAACCAGGAGCTTTCCTGCCTACACCAAGAGCTTTCTCATTCTTTAGCTGCTGTGGCTAAGGAGCCCGAGGCTGCTGTCCTTGAACTGGAGACTCGCAAGTTAGATGAAACCCTGAACCACAGCCTGGCAGTAGGGTGGGATGGTTTCTTTTCTGGAAAACAACCAATAAACTCAACACCTAAAACAGTCCAGAAGACCTCAAGATAGCATGAAGGAAATGGCAGGAGTCACAAGCTCTGCAGAAGTGCCTCCAACAGAACAATCTTGAAAGACTCTTTCATCAACATGAACTTCAACCCATATTGAACTGCATATAATCATTAATATGCATGGGGCTTCACCTTACTCAACTAGGCCTGGACTCCTAGGACCCATGCTGCCAATTTGTATGTTCATTGTTTGGAGTCAATCATGTTAAAATGAGCTGTGAAATAGCAAGAATAGCTTGTGGGCTACATATTAAGTAGCTGAAGATATGTATTGCGGAGATTGTGTCATAGAACAAAACACTGAGCTAAGGATAAGAATCAAACAAAAAAGGACTGAATTTCAGGTGGGGAGAGTAGAAGTGAATTGCTGAAATTGAGTCCTGAGGGAGATGGGAGTACACAAAAAAAAGTTCCAGCCAGATTTTACATAGAAGTCAGGTCAGAACTGTATATTGCGGAGGGATTCTAACCAAAGCAGCATTATTTGAATTCTTTAATAATTTTATTGGGTAATGAGATTTTTGTCAGAATTGATGTCTTACCCTGTTCTGAATGCAGCAGCTCATTGTAAAATATCTTTAAAGTTTTTCAATATTTTTGTACTAAACATTTTCTTTAAAAAGTTAAAGTGAATATATTTATAAATATTAACTCAAATACCATTCCATATTAAATATGTCTACTTTACTTGATCACTTCAGTTCCTATCTTGTTTGTTTCTATTGGTTAGGAAGCTGTATTTTAGTCCTTAATGTCAGTATAAGGGTGTAAGCTTGTGCTGCTGTGCTGGACCTGCAACTGCAAAAAGAAACACACTCACACACCCCTCTGAAATAAGTATATGCTTGTCTCATACACTCCTTTTTTGAGATTTTCCCTCAGATCCTGTCACTGGTTGTATTTGTAATGCACAGTGTCCTTTCTTCACAGCTTCATCAGCATGGCAAGAACTCCTAGGTAAGCAGAGTTAAGATTGCACCCTTATTTTATGTGAAACTTCTCTTTTTAAGTTTGCAAATTCCAGTAACTGCCCATGATCCCCATTTTGCTGGCTGGGAGAGCAGAGTTTGGTATAAAGTTGCTTTTACAGTCTATTTTTGGGTTACACACTCTGAAGCCAGGTACTATATCATCTGAAACATACTCATGTTTTATCTATAAAATTTTAACTTTCCCTATATCAAATTGATCTCAGGCTAGGGTTCATTTAAGACAAGTATTCCATCAATAAATAGATAATTTCTCCAATTTATTGTTTTATCTTAAATACAGAGTGGCTAGTTCCTCTAGCACACTGGTGGGGAACCTTTATTCTGCTGTAGTTGTCCTGGTACCACTTTTTCTGACTCAGGCAAGAAAGAGAAAGACAGAAATGGATGTCACCAGCATGTTTAATGAGAGGCTGGTCTGGATATCCAGCCAAAAACCTCTCCTACAAAATGTTCATGTTGCCAACAAAAGTCAGTCTACTTAAATTGATTTCCCAAAGTCCTTTCCAACCCTCCCTTTCCATTCCGTAGAATGCAGAATATATACACACACCCCTCGCAAAATCACTGCATTCATTCCTCTCTACATGGAAGCAAACCCTTTGCTTTCAATGGGTCTTCCATTTTCAGTTAAGTCTCTACCGGTAGGACTGCGGTTCACAACCCGAGTTGGGGTGAGGGCAGAGGAAAAAACCCCGTTGCTACTTTTAAATTCGTTGATGAGGAGGGAAATACGCTGTCCAGTCAGGGCTGCACTAAAAATCCTAACCGTCTAAATAAAGCGGGACCGCATGTCTTTTTAGGGGGATTGTATGGAATCCCACTCATCTCTACCGTGGCTGCCATAGCAACGGGGGGCGGAGCGGCAGAGCCCCCTACCGGAAGCAGGTTGTTTTTCCGGGTCACGGGGAGGGCGGGGGTGGGAGTGCCCGTCATGGAGTCGCTCGGGAGGCTGAAGCGGTTCGATGCGTTTCCCAAGACTCTGGAGGATTTTCGGGTTAAGACCTGCGGTGGGGCGCTCGGTGAGAGGGGTCGCTTGCGGGGGGCGGCCTAAATTGTGCTCTGGCGAGTAGCGCCTTCCTCGCAGTCTTGCGGCGCGCGGGATTCAGACGCGAGTTCACTCACGATGTGATGCTTACATTTGCGTATCCCGTGTGCGAGTCTGTTACGTGTGTTCGCGTGTTCAGGTGACGGGCTTGGTTCGCACTTGATGTTTCATCACTTTGGCGACCTGCAGCTGAGCTTTCCTCCCCGGAAAGCCTCTCGTGTTTGAGATGTGGCCCTTCTGTCTGCGGTGTTTTTAATCCGTGCTGGTTTACTCGCACGTGCAAGTCTTCTCGATGGCAGCGGCGGCAGCTTCATCAAGAAGGCTGGGCATGTAGGTGCGAATGAACCAGCTCTGGAAGAGATGCAACACATAGGAAGCGGCGTCCTTTTGCTATACTGCTTCGAGCGGCATAGCAGGTGTGTGGTCGGTTTTGTTGTGCAGAGCCTCTTCATGATCAGGCAAGAGCGGGAAGAGGACTAATTCTCAAGAGATGCCCTTAGTCAACTGGTTTAAAGAGATTTTAGTATTTAATCATGAAATTTCTTGGGTAACACTCCTTCAGTTTAGTAAACTTACTCTCCAGCAGATGTATTTTGCTAGCCTGGCTTGCTAAGAGTCTCCAATATTTCCATGCTGGATGCAGAGGATGGGAATCTCCCATTTTTGTGTGCCCATTATGAAGACGCAAGAGACTAGTGTCTTAGCAACTAGTTAGAAATCTATCAAGTGTGCTGGCAGAGGAGGAAAAGAGCTTAAGGGAACAATCTTCCCTTTCTGCTCAGCCAACATAAAAATCAAGCAGAGAAATCCATTGCTTCTCTACTAGCCCACTATGCTCTCTCCCTACCTCACTTTCTCTTATTACTAAAACCTTAGTTCAGTAAACACCTACAGGAAAAGGAGTAAGAGGGTAAATCAAACCCCTAGCAAGTCTTGATGGAGCAGTATAGCTACCGTTGCTGGGGAAGCCCCTTTGTTGTACTAGCTCTTGTGGCAGCAAGGCTAGCTCAGAATCCAATGGGTCTTTTGCCAGCCCAGTCTCAGCTCTCGAATGCTCTGTTTCATGGGTTTCCCCATGGCAACCACCTCCAATAACATCCATCTGCCATTTGAGGTAGAGTCAGGCAGGCTGGGTAGAGGGACAGTTGACCCTATTCACACCCCTATTCAACACTGCAGATTGAGGGGTTGGATTACTCTCTAAACTCCACTGGACAGTATGGGGCTAACTTCTGAGTAAATATGCCCAGGATTTCCCTGCAAGGCTGGATTTTCCATCTATTTTTGCTACTTTCCTGGTGGATACCAACATTGAACCAGCAGAGTTTATATTTATAAATAAGCACATGGGAAGCTTTATACAACACCTTTTGTAGTATTTCTTTGCATGTTCATATGGCTATACCAGGGGTTTTCAGCCAGTGTGCTGTGGCACCTTGGGTTGCCTTGAATGGTGGTCAGGGGTGTTGCAGGCAACACTGGCCTCTGCCCCATTTTCTTTCTTTCCTTCCCTCCCTCCTCTGATGCCCTCTCACGTCTTTGCCTCCCCAAGGCTTGCACAGCTGTTTGTTGTTGCAGCAGCCCTGGCTACAAGCTCCGCAAGCAAATGGTGCCTCTGGAAAGGAGAGGAGAAGAGGCTGAGGGAACACTCCACAAAAGAGGGTGTTCAAAAAGGGCTGAGGGGCTGCTGGCTCTGCAGGCAAGGGTTGACATAACTGGAATCCTAAGACCCACAGGGGTGCTACAGAAAGAATGTAGTTGGTCAAGGGAGCTGTGGACTTGAAAAGGTTGAAAACCTCTGTGCTATACTATTCAGAAAAGCCTATTGCATGCCTCTTCCTTTATAAGAAAGTTAATAATGCCCTGTAGATGAGTGTAAATAACTCATAAGACCTAGTATGCATTTGACTTAAATTAAACTGTTGAATTAAAACCCATCTTCTAATAGTAACAGAACTGGAACCCTTACCTGGCACCTTCACTCCATATCTTTAAGCACCAAGTGAAAACATTTCTGTTTAAACAGGCCTTGGGCTAATTAACATTCTATGTCCCTTTAAATGTGTTGGGGGTGTTATTGGTTTGTTTTAGTTTTATTATTTATTTTGTGTTTTTATTCGTATTTTTTTGTTGTGGACCACCCTGGGATCTTCAGATGAAGGGCGGTATACAAATTTAATAAATAAGAACAACAACAATAATAGTGAAGCCGCAACTTCCAACCAAAAGACAAAATACTTACTGTGTATTAAAAAAAAATCCAACCCTATTTAGTATTTAATCAGTTTGTTCCAGGAAGCAACGCCTAAGCCAGCATACCTGCTTGCTGTGCTTCCTAGTGGTTTTCTACTGCACAGTAAATTATTTTTGAAGAGAACCTTGGGGCTTATTTGCCAAGTGTTGTATTCTAATTGGTGCTTGTTTTGAGAGCACACCTCTTTTACTGAACACAGGAAACAAGGAAGTAGGATTTTCTTCCTAGTATTTTTTACTTTGGAGTAATTCCAGTTCCTTGAAAGTAGTTAAACAGGAAAAGAATTAAAACTGATTCCACTGAGATGCTTCATTCTGTTCTTTATGGTTTTTGTTCTATTGTATTCATATTATTGTACACTGCCCTGATATTTGATGAGAGGGCAGTATACAAATACTTTTACAAATACATAAAGAGAAGGGATTTTCAGTGGGTGGATTGAAGACTTAATGACTACTAAAGTAGAAAGTGATCACTTAATCTAATTTAGGCCACTCAAGTACATATGTGTTAGGACTGGGTGATATCTGGTCTTCAGCATCATGATATATCAACAGCTAAATATAGCTGTCTGAAATGTATCTCGGCTGCATCTTCCTCCCCAGTGAGTGCAGAATTTTGCAAAGGGTTCAGGGATATGTTTCAGCATGCTGAACAATTCATGTGAGGGTGCTGACCAGGTCTGTTGAGCCTTATAATCAAACTACATGTACTGAGAGTGTACCTGCCAAAGAACACATGCAGAGCTCTCTTGTGAGCTGTGTGTTTCATGGAAAGATTAGAGGTGATGGACAAGCAGTTTTTTGAGAAGGCTTATCTAACCGTTGATCTTCATGAGCTCATTATTTAGAAGATAACAGATCAATTCCTGCTATCTCCAGGAAAAGACCCATTTGGAACCCAGGAGAGCCACTGTCATTCAGTGTAGACAATATCAAGCTAGATGAACCAATAGTGTGACTCGGTATAAGTCAGCTTCCTATGTTCCCTAAAATATTGATAAGATCATGTGTAGAAGTTGCAAGATATGACAATATGTTACTTGTGTTTTCCTTTCTCTCTCTGCAGTGACTGTAGTCAGTGGACTTGTCATGCTCTTACTGTTCTTCTCAGAGCTCCAGTACTATCTCACAAAGGAGGTAAATGAGTCTGTTTTACTCATCCCCTGTGCACACGTGCTCACACTCCCAAATGCAGATTTTGCTTCGTCTTTGTTTTTTGATGCTAGAGATTTCAGTAATTGTGGATAGTGTGCTAGACTAAGGCTGAAGCGATCCAGCCATGGTGCTCATGGAGTTATTCGGAACATAGGAAGCTGCTTTCTACCAAGTCAGGTCATTGATGGGCCAGCCACCATCTTTCAGCCAAACTTACTTACCTCACAGAATGGTTGGGAAGATAAAGGGGAATCCAGCAAAGCCGTTGGGTGAGCAGAGCAGCTTCCATTTACACAGTGGAAGTTCACCTTCTCCTCCCCATGCCATCTGCTCCAGAGGGTTGGGAGAACCTCAAGCAGATTGAAGGAAGAGATGGAGAAGTTTCATTGCATGAATGAAAGTTGCTTTACTTGTGCAATTACTTTGTTAGATGTCTCCTTGAATTACTTGAGGGCAGGGTAGAATAATATTCAAATACTAGCCACAGCTTTAGTGTACAGTTTATGTAAACAATCAACCAGAATTTTCATTCATGCTTTAGCTTATCTTTCCTAACTATTTTTGAATAGTCTTTTATTCTATAATCGGATAAAATAGACTTAGAAAATCCCCTGCCTCAGCCTGCATGCTTAGTGTCAAACCTTTGGTGTTGTTTTCATAGATTAAAAGTAATGTAATTGGAATTGTAAGATGCTATTCTGTCCCTATACACACAATCTTTTCCTTGCTTGCTCATTTAAGATCCTCCATCTAGGCCTCTTTCACACTTGCTTAATCAAAGGAGGAAATCAATACTGTTATTCTTTTTTCTGCTCCGAAGGCGTCCTACCAATGATTGTTGTGCCTCAAGGGGATTTTCTCTTTCTTTGCTACATACAGTTTCAGAAAGAGGAGCAAGACTGATATCTAGCCCATTTTCTGGGATTTGGTCATGATTGTGCCTTAAACTAAAGTCTATAATTCTGTTAGCCTGGCTATTCTAATTCTTATTCATGTCGACCTCTGACACTGTTTCTCTTAACAGAAATTTCCCTCCCTTTTTAGTTCTCTGAATGTGGAATGCTTATAAACAAACATTTACAAATCTGGACAGATGAGAATAAAACTGCTTATTTATTTATTTATTTATTTATTTATTTATTTATTTATTTATTTATTTATTTATTTATTTATTTATTGATTGCAGTTGGGTGACTTTTCATTTTCTTCATTTTTAGATTCACCCAGAATTATATGTTGACAAATCAAGGGGAGACAAACTACGGATAAACATAGATGTTTCCTTTCCACATATGCCATGTGCTTGTGAGTATCTTCTTTAACACTTGGCTTTTAATTATATTAAACAATGACAATATTGTATGGCTTGGCATCTCATAGCACATTATATAACTTACGTGAACTTCACTGGATTTGGTCATAAATGTCTCTACAGAGAAAATGAGTGAGAGACCAGGGGTTGAATCTGGTCCCTTACACAGGATGGCATTTTCCGTTCCTCTAGTGCAGGCTTCCTCAGCCTCGGCCCTCCAGATGTTTTTGGCCTACAACTCCCATGATCCCCAGCTAGCAGGACCAGTGGTCAGGGATAGTGGGAATTGTAGTCTCAAAACATCTGGAGGGCTGAGGTTGAGGAAGCCTGCTCTAGTGAATTATTGGTCCTTCCCTATGCCCAGCTAATGTGGATATAAGGGGTCTACATTGCTGTTTTTGGATGCTTAGTCCTCTCATCAAATCCTCTTCAGTAAATCAGCCTAATCCTTAGAAAGGTTCTCTCAGAAAACCTTTGTATTTTGTACCATTTTGATACTTGATAGCTCAGTGGGTAATCAAAGTGGTGGGTGACTTTGGCCCATGGGCCTGATTAGGCTTACCTGGCCTCCTCATTTGGCCTGCAAGGCCAATTTTGCCAAGCAATGCCCACCTGTCATACACTTGCCATCGCTTATGGTATCAGGTGTGGTGCAAGGAAAGATGTGGCTGAACTGAAGGGAGGTTTGCAAGCACTGAGAATCAGCTGATTGACGGTGTCAGTAAAGCCCTGTGAACAGTGCTTTCCAAGTGCTGCTGCTTAGCAGTGCCTGCTGTGCTTTTACCTGCATTGTATAATTTCAAACCATGTGGTTTGACAGGTGATTGACAGGTGGATGTCCCCCCGCACCTGTTGCCCTTGGCTCTTGGAAGTGGGGGAGAGAAGGATGTGGCTTTTCTCCCAGAGCCAGACACGCACCCCTGGTTTATCATGAAGTAAAGGAATCGTCTGATGTCTCAAGAAATCTGCCTTCGCCTGTCCATTGTTTTTCAGATTTGAGCATTGATGCAATGGACGTAGCTGGAGAGCAACAGCTAGACGTTGAACACAACCTCTACAAACAGCGCTTGGATAAAGATGGCAAGCATGTGACTCCAGAGGCAGAAAGACATGGTAGAATACACTGCTCCCACCGTGTGGGAACAGTATTGCAGACAAGATGCTAACACTGTGGCATCTGATTTAAAGGCAGCTAAAGTGACAAGCTCACACTCTTGTCTACTGTAGGGCCAGACATTTGCTGCTTCTCATGGAGGTGCACCACTGTTAACAATGGTTGGGTGTGCTTTAGACTGATAGTTCCATGCTGGGAATCTGTGGGTTGCTAGTACAAGGACTGTGTCTGTCTTTGTTTCAGAGTTGGGAAAAGAAGAGGAGATACTATTTGATCCAAACTCTTTAGACCCTGATCGATGTGAAAGTTGTTACGGGGCAGAATCTGAGGACATCAGGTATGTCTTAATTCCATCAATATTACCTAGAGGCAAAGAGATGAAGTTGGAAGGGAGCTGCATAACCATAGCATTTCCTGAACCTGCTAGGAAGGAGTGGGCTCCAGATTGCTTTTAGTCAAACACCATGTGCTCTCCTATTCTGCTTACTCTGGAGGTCAGGTTGAGGATGATATTGGTTTCCTCATAGTTAATTGGAAGAGAGGACAAATAGGCAATGCGTGGATTTCATCAACTTGTGTCTTTCAGATAACAACGGGCCGGCTGCATTTAATATTTATTTTAAATTGTTGTAACGCGTCCTGGGATCTTAGGTTGAAGGGTGAATAAAAAATTTAAATAAATACAAAATCATCATAAGATGGTGATGATGGTGATTTGTTATTATTATTCTGTGTACATAGCTCTGCAATGGTGCACCTTGCTTCTGTGAGTGAAGCCATAGAATGATGAAGAGGTTACCACTTATCTGTCAGCCATGTGCTAGTAATCTGGGAGCAGCTCAGCATGCTGCATCTGAGATAGGGAGATACATTTTTTCCACATTATTTTACTTATGGGAAGACCTATAGGGCACATCTTTTTGTGTCCCTGCTGGTGGCTATTTGTTGCTCAGCAACCTTAGCCCTCTCCCAGCTGTGAGTTTCCTGAAGCTCCATGAAGCCTACAGGAAGCAACTGGCAGGGCTTACACAGCTTAGACATTTCAGATGGAAGTATAGACTTTTATGCAGAACCCCATTTTCTTACTATGTGCTTCATAGGCGACCATTTTTGCTGATTTACATGCTTATTCTTTTTCACAGATGCTGTAATACTTGTGACGATGTGAGAGAAGCATACAGGCGGCGTGGCTGGGCTTTCAAGAATCCAGACACCATAGAACAATGCAAGAGAGAAGGGTTTAGCCAGAAAATGCAGGAGCAGAAAAATGAGGGCTGCAAAGTATATGGCTTCTTAGAAGTCAACAAAGTGAGTGAGTCGATTTTTATCACCTTATTCCAAAAGGTACATTGAAATCTCAGTGACACAAGTGACCAAGAAGCAAGGGAAACTAGAAAAATGGGATCTTTACTCTGGTGTTGCCATAGTTTGAGTGTCAGTCTCTAGATTTTTGCAGGTGTGCATATTACTGTTGAGCAACATACAAGATAGAAACCATGTAGAATAGAAATTAATATAGTGATTAGCAAACGTTCACTGACAGTTTTTAGAGCCAGAATGTAAACTTTATTTAACTCCGTGGAGAATACGGGTTGCATGTGGAGTATGCTTTTATACGCTTTGGTCTACCACAAGTTTTTGGCAGCTTAAATCTTTACTGTACTTTGTTTAATCTTACAAAGAGGAATGCCAGTGTCTCCCTGTAAGCTCTCTTCCAGATTCCTTATAAGTTAGATAGTTCCTAATGAAACTGCTTATTCCTTCAGGATTTGGCACTAGGCTCTCTCCTCTAACTAACACCTCTGTAGCAGGAAGTGACTTTTTCGGACCAAGTTTACATATGTAGACTACTAAATGATTGTTTGTATCGCTAAATGATAGCTTGTACCACTTCAGACTTCTGGGTGAAGGGTACTTCATTTTTGAATATAAAAAAGAAAGGGTGAGGACCACCCAACATACACAATAGGGAGACCAGGCTAGAATCTTCTCTTTGATTTGTGATAGTGCCCAGACCAGTTTTATTCATCATATGAGAGAGAAGGGATCTAGCCCTGTTTGCTTTCTTCTGTGCTAATCTACTTTCAAATAGTGTGGTTTTGATGGAGGGAAAGATTCAAAAATGTGGTTCATCACTTGCAGACTGAAGTGATCATAACCATGCTGGGTTTTGGGATGTGTTTTTTTAAAAAACATAATATTACATATCTTTGGCAAAGATTGAGATTGTGTCATAAAAACATTACTTCCGATCCAGAGGACCTGATTAGTTTATGAACATGTGAGCTGATCTACTTCCATGAAGGAAATGTATGTGAAGTCCAAAAACAGTAAGGCTGGAATGGGGAAAGGGAGCTACTTCTGATGAGATGTGCTGCTCTCCCCCCAAAGGCCAGAGTATGTGGTGATGCATAGTTTAGGCTGTGTCTGTTCAAGCTGAGCAGCGGTCAGCAAACTTTTTCAGCAGGGGGCCAGTCCACTGTCCCTCAGACCTTGTGGGGGGCTGGACTATATTTTAGAGGAAAAAATGAATGAATTCCTATGCCCCACAAATAACCCAGAGATGCATTTTAAATAAAAGCACACATTCTACTCATGTAAAAACACACAGATTCCCGGACCGTCCACAGGCCGGATTTAGAAGGCAATTGGGCCAGATCCGGGCCCCGCGCCTTAGTTTGCCTACCCATGAAGTTGAGTATTCTTATCTCTTCAATGGTCAGTGTAGCAAGCAATCTGCATTTGCAGTTTGGAGGAGGGGTTCAAAGCCTTGGATGTCATTCTCAATTTGGTGTCTCTTGACTTTTAAAATATCAACTGTATGTTGATATAGTAATTCTCATAATAAAGACTGACTGTGTTTTGGACATTAGCAACTTCTGCTTGGATCTAGTTTGGGTGAAAGTGTATTGAAGTATAGGTTAAACACTTCACCTTCACATTCCTTGTGGAGTGCCTTTTTTAAACTTTACGGCTTCACTTTTAAAAGTTTTTGCAATCTGCTATGGAGAGCGGGGCAATTTAATGAAATGTAGCTGTCTTTTACAGGTAGCTGGCAATTTTCACTTTGCACCAGGAAAAAGCTTTCAGCAATCTCATGTTCATGGTAAAGTAGTTTGCATTCTTCTGAGTGGGTTTTTTTTGTAATGTTTCCTTTTTACTAAATATCAGGAAATAATTGTAACTCATGAGCTAAAGTAGGTATATAGAATATACTGTTAAGGCGGAATTTTCAGAAGGGATGTTCTGAGAAGTATGTTGGAAAATTGTGATGTTTCTATTCACATGAGAAAGAAAGTTGTAACATTAGATCCTTTGAGGCAGTGCCTTTCTTCTATAAATGGGTTTTTATCAATAGCCACTTCTGTCCTGGCAGTGGTAAGACTAGCATTTCAAAGCAATTCAAATCCTGTTAATAATCTGTTGCCTTATACAGAGTTATTTGACAACATAAATGTTTTAAATAATGAAATTAAAAATATTATTATCCCCTCCTCAGAGCCATGCTGCTCCGAGTGGCTTACAAAATGAAACAAAAAATAAGCACAAGTCTACTTATTATGCACAGCACACATTATATTTCAAAACAAATAAATAGGATATTTTAAGACCAAGATTGAAATTGCATGCAGTAGTTTGATGCATCAAAATTTTAAAGCATACATTTTATGGCAGGCTGTAGCATAGTTCTGTGAGTATGCTGCGCTTATTCCATTGCCATATAAGACAAGTGGAAATTCTGCTTGAATGTGCACTTCCAGTATATTAAGATTTTGATACAAATGTTAGGATAGATTGACTAACACCAATCAGGAAATAAGTACTTTGGCATCTGCAGCTTTTTCAAAATTCAGAATGGACATAACCCATATATGTGATAGTGAATATACTGTCTGCAATCATTGTCTGAAGGTTTCCTCTTCAATTTTGTACTGAATATTCTCCATTTCTGGTTTTCACTCCTTGGTTCCTGCCAAAGTTTCTGTGTGACAGTGCTATAGAACAGTGGAGTGTGGGGAACCTTTGGCCTGGCTTGGGTCCCAATTTTAGCCTGTAAAACTGTTTCCCTCAGAACATGCCCACCTGCATTTTGTGATCTCAGGTGTGGGCAGGTAGAGATGTGGCTAGATCAGCTGCACAACTGAGTTTCCAGAGAGAACTCAATTGTGCAGCTGATCCCTGCAGGAAGCATCTTTGCCAGCCCTGTGGTTGGCACTTGGGAAGCACCGAGCACAGGGTTTGCAAAGCACTTTATGCAGTGCTTTCCAAAGGTCCAACAGCTAACTAGTTGTCAGGTACTTGCCAAGTGCTGAGCATAGGGCTACCAAAGCCTATTGCACTGCACTTTCCAATTGCCCAACAACCCTTTGACTTTCAGATACTTGTGAAATGCTGCGCAATAAACTTTGACAGGTGGGTAAGACAACCCAACTGTAAATTGTCTGTCATCATAATGGTAGTCCCACCTACTTGTCAGAGTTGGCCAGAGGTGGGTGTTTGTGACAGATAAGGCACTTGCCCACTGGGCCAAAATGGTTCCCCACCTCTGCTATAGAATATTACTCCTTATTGCTTCTGTTAACTTGTTGAATGTTTTCTGCTCTAGCACTTAATCAAAGGAAGATGAGCTTTATTATTTTCTGTTCCTCCCTCTCCTCTCAAATGGGAAATTGGTCAGGGAATTTCCCCTTCTTCTTTTCTCTCTTGACATATTAGTATTTTACCAAAGGTTTCACAAATGGCACTTTATTACTGATGAGTTCTTATCCATCTGACTCGAAAAGTCTCTGCTGCTAAAAGGCAGTCAAAGCTGAAATTCTCATCTTTTTCTGGAATCTTGTTTTAGATATGCTGCTAGTAGTTTAAGATCAACATGATTGTGTTTCTTTTGCAAACCATCCAGCTTCTTCCTCCTGTTTGCATGGAAGAGTAGTCTAGTCCAGAACAGCATAGCATGGGATACAATAAAAATATTGATATTGAACAACTGTACTCTTGCCTTCATGTTCCCCTTAAACCATAGCCTGTGATAGAGGAAGCTTGAAAAAAATAAGAGTATCTAATGTTGAGAGGCTGTTGCTGTTGCAATAACGTATATTATCTCTGCTTTAGATCCTGCTGAGAGCAACCACCACTTATTGAGAATACTGATTTGTTTAGTTAAATTTTAATTGCAGCTTCATAGGGTTTGGAGTCCTCTTTTTAGAATATGAGCATTGCTCTACGGTTAATATTTTATCAGCTGAACTACATAGGTCAACCAATTGTCATTTAAAAAACTATTAATCTTCTATCTTTTTTAAGTTGGGAAAATATGAAGGTATAAGAATAGTACGGGCCAAAGCATTCTGTTTCTTTTCGGTGCACTGTATTTTTAATTTTTCCTGTAATAATTGATTCAGTTTAAACATGATTACACTGGTCCAAGCTCGTCACTTCCCTGCATAAACCTTGTTCTACCTGTTTCAGTTGCATGAGCTCCCTTCTGAAGGGAATAGGTTTAAGAGTCTAGCAATCCACATGACCTCAGTTGTAGTTCATGGTGCTGATCTTTGCTTTTCAGCATCTCCACCATCTGTTAAGGATAATGGATGTAATAATCCTGGTCCACTATTAGGCTGTTAAATATCACTTATATCAGATGGAACTTCCGTAGCTTATGTTTGTGAAGGACTGTAGCCATGTACATTAACCCTTGTGGCTCTAGAGAGAAATTAAAGATGTATAAGTGTTTTCCAGGGATTAGGGTACAGAGGTTGTGCATGGTGCTCAGCTCCCTGGCTCACAGTCTCATCACCCCAAATAGTTGATCCTTTGCTTATTACTGCTTCCTTGCATTACTAGCTGACAAAATCAGTCATGGAAGAAATATGAGTTGTTAGGGAGGTTTGACCAAATTCTGATGTGGATGATTTGCATCACTTATTCTGGCTGCTCAGTGGTGTATGTGGTGAAGGACTTGAGATTTCTCCCAAATATGTGATACTAGGACAGCTAAAGTCATGCCCATTTTTCTTTCACAGTTGAGAGGCAGTTGGCCAGAGGCAAAATAATTCCTTGATAGAATTCCTGTGCTGTAAGTGTCAAGATCCAACTTGCTAATTGTGTTGCTTGTGAAGGGCCTTTGCCAGTGCAAACTGTTTCACTATGCACAGAAGCATTGGCCGGGCAAAAGATGGAGATTGGTTGAGATTTGTTTGAAACTAGTGATCAGTGCCAATTCCTAATGTTTTCCATCCTCTAATCTTTGCTACAAGACTGAACAATATAGAGTTCTGTGTTCCACAAGGCCATTCTTACCCCAGCCCCCAAAAGACCTAGAGCAGGGACAGCTTAGCCTTGGGAGGGCTGTATAAGCACATGCATTCAGATCATTATATAGCATGCTGGTTCCTTCTGTGGGCTTGTAGTTGGTGCCCTGCAGCATCTGAATGGGCAGCCAATGCTGCATCTTTAGGAAGCAACACAGTGTTCCTTTTTAGTCCTCAGGCCACATGTATATGTGAAGGTTCACATGCGCAATTCACTGCTGCTTTGTGCCCCTTCACAAATTGCTCCAAGCCCAGAGTTTTGTTGGCAGAGTAGCCAGTGCCTCCTGAAAGCAAAACTAATGTCAAGTATTGCCTTTGTTTTACATCCTTGCTTTTCAGTATGGAGCTCTGAATGTTTCTCTCTTTCTTTTCTTAACCCTGCTCATTTTTGCAGTTCACGCTGTTGAGAGTAAGTGTTGCTGACTTATTTTCTTTACTAGTTCTGTACTGTCTGTAATTAAACCAGTTAATTTCTCCAGTTCAACCTTTGTGCTCCTTAAAGATCTGACAGAATTAAAGTATCAGTAGACACTGCATGTTTTCAGTTAAGGAACTGCAAATGGTTTTTACATGGCTTTAGAAGGTCTCTTTTGTATAAAAAATGTCAGGTCATTTCCGTTCTTATCTTCAAAATAATGTTCATTGAATATACGGAAGAGAGTGCAGGATTAAGCCCTCTGCCCAGCCAATTGGATCTCACAGCATGTAGGAAAAAAGAGGACAGCATATAATAGTTTAAAAAGTCAGAAACAAAATTTAGCTTAGCTTTATATTACGCTTATCTTAATACTGAATGAAATGTCTCCATACCCTGTAAAGACATTATGCCTAGACAGGAAAAACCTAATGCATGCAAGGACCTTGGGACGTATATCAGGCTATATATGTTCAGTCAAGCACAGAAGCCCCTTGGGGGGTGGAGCAGGTTTACAGTGCAGGGTATATTGAAGGCAGGGCCAGTGCAATTTGCCCTGAGGCCCATATCTGTGTTGCCGTAATGCCTGAACAGCGCATTTCTTTCTTCCCACTAAAGTGTGAATGTGCCTTCTGAAACTGCTCTATAGATACATATTTTACTTTAGTTTGAAAATGCTAAGACCTAGGCAGACTGACCAGTTTGGGAAGCTTTGCAGACAATTGAAGGCAGCTTCACACATTTTAAAAATGCATACCTAAAGACCTTGCGTGGCATATTTAAAAAAGAAATGGACAAACTTGTGTTTTTCAGCTAAACCTATGATAGGAATACATACTCCAGACAGCAGGGATTGTTCTTAGCTGCTGCATCTACACACAGTAGAACATGCATATACACACAGATACCCCTTAGTTGTAAGCCTGAGAGTGGAACATCTAGTATCTCTGTCCTAAATTCTCAAAATGTTAGTAGCTTCATTCCCAGTTGGATCTGACACTTACTGCTGAATTGCCTTGCTCAAATCCCTGTCTTATATTACAGTCATCTTAATATTATATTACTATTAGAGATTTGGTTGATAATTTGCAATGGATTCCACTTACTTAGATTTCCGAATGTTAGTTTGCATAGCGCTAAATAGCATAAAAAAGTGGGAAGTATTCCATTTATTTAGTAGAGCCTATTTAAAGGGATTAACAACTTGCTATCTGAAAACCCCTAAAGAGGAATTACAACTAAACTGGGATAATTTG
Source organism: Darevskia mixta (assembly GCA_034641385.1). Lineage (NCBI taxonomy): Eukaryota > Metazoa > Chordata > Lepidosauria > Squamata > Lacertidae > Darevskia > Darevskia mixta. The sequence continues at coordinate 45,033,430 of JAWWNH010000029.1, forward strand.
GAAAAGTTGAAAGCCTGCTCTGAATGCATTCAGAAATTAACATAAGGTATATTTGCAGGTTGGGAAAGAATAAAGAGCTGCAAACTTGAAAACACAGTTGAGAATTATGGTGGGCAGTATCTGGTGATGGAACAAATAGGTGTATTCTTTCGTCAAATCCTTGTTCTAATCCTTGTGCATATGCATAGAATGTGGCATATGAGTTGAGAAGTTGTAAACTGTTCTGAGGTTTTGTTTACAATTGAGGTATACATATTTTGTTCAACAAATAAAATATCTTCCAGTTGCGCAAGAAAGTTTGTCATGTCCTTTACTTGGAAACATGCTAGGCTTGTGAAAATTTGCAGGTTTTTCTTTTTTCTTTTAAAAAAGAACAGAGCTGTTTCATAAAGGAAAAGAATTCCTAAAGTTATTTAACATCTTGTTGTCTTGCCTCTCTTACAGTTCATGATCTGCAGAGCTTTGGACTTGACAATGTAAGTATCTGGGAGAGACATATTGAGTTTGAGATATTGATTCACATCTGCAGAGAAGGGAGTGAAGTGTCAGTGCAGATGATTTCCCCTTGTGCCTACTAGTGTGGCACCTCTAGCTTTGGCAGCAGCTGTGTAAACGATAGGCAAAAAGAACAAAAAGCAACACTTAGAACAAAACTGTTTCCCCCCAAAAGGTGACCACATAATTCATTGTATACTGGCGCTTTTAGAATCCACTAAGCATCTATCCTGAGCTCCTTGCCTTATTTTATTCTCACCCTGTATGCCACTGAGCACAAACACCTCATCTCCTTCCTGTGGCTGCAGTTCCCAGAGGAGAAGAGGTGTGTAATTACAGGGAGAGGAGTGTATTTCTAGCAGGGCTTCTGCCCTAAGGTAGTACTGTATATGCATGAAAATTGTGCAGAAGAGAAAACAACATTAGCTGTGCTCAACTTGCATAAGTGGGCACAGGTGCTAAAATCCTGCTGCTCTTATTGGAGAGAGTTGGTGAAAAACACCTACCTACCTTTTGATCATAGGCTTAGTACTCAGCCTGCTCTGCCCCTTTGCTGGTTCTGTTTGAACATGTTTCCCTTTTTTTGTTTCAGATAAACATGACCCATTTTATCAAGCACCTTTCATTTGGGAGGGATTATCCTGGCATTGTGAACCCACTTGATGGGACAGTTGTCACAGCACACCAAGGTACTGGTCTGAAAATAAGTTACGTTATAGTTTGCTTATAAACTGCTTTTGCCCCCAAAGTGATGAATACTATATTAATACAAAGAAAGGTGCAGTAAAATACAGCAAGTCAGCCGTAAAAGCAATATAAGATAGCTAATAATAATAATACCATACTTTTCTGTGTATAATACTATGTTTTTTTCTTTAAAAATCATGCTAAAAAGTGGAGGTCTTCTTATACATGGATAGTGCATAGGGTGGACGTTTGATTGATTGCTTCCGTGGCTGTCAGCGGCTATTGTGCGTGTTATTGGTTGCTGCGTCAATGGGTGGTGTTGATTGGCTGATGCTGAGGAAGTTGGGCAAGTGATTGGCAGCTCCTGCCAGTGATGGGACAGCCAGGAGGCATAGTTTGCGACGTGTGCGGGTGAGCGATTCTTGGGAATCCCCCCTAAAAAAATCTTGAACACCCTGGGTAACCCCAGGGTAGGGGGTGTCTTATAGATGGAAAAGTATGGTAATAAAATAATAATAATAATAATAATAATAATAATAATAATAATAATAAATAATTCCCTTCCCTTATAATCGTACCTAAACAATGAACTGGCCAAAATATGATGGTTACTGTCTTACCTAGGACTGTCTCACTTAATCTAGTCACCGTCTTAGCTCTTTTAGTTTCTATCTCCCTTTCACTACATCAGGGTAAACAAGCAGACCCTCATGGTTAGATCATCCAATGTGCAGGATCCTGGTAATCTACTTTCTAAACAATAGGCCATAGGAGATTTAAAATAATAAAAAAACAAAAGCAAAAATGCATGCCTCTAATACCATCCACAAATGACACTGAACATTGCTTCTTGCGTTGTAGTCATGCTCTCTCCAGACACAGCTCTTGAGTGTTTCTACTCACATGCACTGAAGGGTTAACAGCCTATTTTATAAATAATTGTAATAAAATATTTTAATTAACAATATTAAATTTACCGGTAGGTTTGCATGAAAAGGGAATAAAACCTTGTAAGTGAAGACTATGACATTTGTGGTAATGCCACACAAATTATGTATTTATGCATTTATTTTAATATAAAGTTGGGCAACTAACTGGCTGTCTTCTGGCTCAGTAAAATGGGAAAGATGCCAACAAGCTTCCTCTTCCTCCTTGCTGACAGTGAATTATAGGCAGGGATGTATGCATGAAAGAATTGTCTTTGCTCTTTTCTCCATCCCCCCCCTTCTTTACTTTCTAAGCAATTCCCAGCTCAGAAAGATGGAGTTATAGGGACAGAGACTCTTCTCCCCAAACCCCACAGCAAAATAAATCTGAATAGGGAGAGGGAGCTAGCCTTGCCTTTCTTCCCTGGGAAAGAAATCTTGGGTTTCTTTTCTCTCCCTCCCTCACCTGCTCTTTCATAAGACCCTGCTGGTAAGATTGTAGACTAAAGGCATTATAGCAAATATTATTACTATGTAGCTTGGACCTCAATAGAATTCTAACTTCCCACTTCAAAGTTACTGCCGCTTACTAATTATCTGTTCAAATTCCTTCTTGCCCCATATCAATTTCATTAAGTTCTGTATAAGGGGACTTTGCCCCCAAAGTGGCTCCTATTAACACTGTATTTTGCACTTAGCATCCATGATGTTCCAGTACTTTGTAAAAGTGGTCCCCACAGTGTATATGAAGGTCGATGGTGAGGTAAGATCCCCACATTTTCTTTTAAAAACAAACACCAAAACCTAGCATTATATTTTCATATAGAACAGTGCTGCCCGGGTTATTGCAGTGTAATTAGGGGGTTGGGACATGAGCAAAGGTGGAGGGAATGAAATTGCAAAGAGTTTTGTATATCTTATTACCAATAAGCCTCTGAACAATCAAAACTCCAGATTTGCAAAAGTGTGGATAACAACCACATGGGGATTTCTGAAAGAGAAAAGTCTTTATTGCTGTGGACCCAGTTTCCTCAGGCTAGAGAATGTAGTGTGAAGACAGGACAGTTATGACTCATGAGGGGGTGGAATTATCTTGAGTGTGTTGTAGGACTTGGGTAGGTGGTTTCTTTGTCCTCTCTCCATCCCCTCTCTGCCCAACACAAACTAAGGTAGACTTAATGCTTCCTGCGGGGGAAGAATGCATTGTGGCAAAATCCTATATAGTCCAGCTCCAAATCCTATATAGTCAATTGTGTGTCTTAACTAGTTTAATTAGAAAGAGTAACATGTTCTACTTATGTTCTACTAGGTGGTGAGATCAAATCAGTTTTCAGTAACACGACATGAGAAAGTAGCTAACGGGCTAATTGGAGACCAGGGTCTCCCTGGAGTATTTGTGCTCTATGAGCTTTCTCCCATGATGGTGAAACTAACAGAGAAACACAGGTGAGAAGTTTTCACATGAACCCATTTTATAACTTGCTTATAAAATTATGTTTCATCACGTGATGCATACAAATAGGTTGTAGAGGTAGCTGCGAAAAACTTCCATTTGAAGCAGTTAGGTTCACAAGGCAGTCAAAATGTAAGTGTTCATTGGACATGATCAAGTGGGATTAAATTACCGTATTTACTCGACTAATGCACCATCGAATCCAATGTGCACATTAATTTTTGCAAAAAAAATGTGAGCATTTAATTAGAGTAAATATGGTAATCCATGGGTTTCATCCCCCCCCAAGTTTTAACTTGTTCATTCATAATGTGCACATTACATGGTAATCAAAGTTTTTTCCCCCTCACCCTATATAGGTCCTTTACACATTTTCTCACAGGAGTCTGTGCCATCATTGGAGGGGTATTTACAGGTATTTGAATATTTTAATTGTTCTCCTCACCCATCTTGGATCTAAAGTTTAGCTTGCAAATGTTTTGATCAATACATCCTAGGCACTTTCAAAACTTGTTTTTACAAAGATGGCAGAATCATCACTAGTAGTACAATGATTGTTGAAATATTATAGTACATCTGTTTTCTATACATATAAAATAAGCACCATTCAGTTGTATTTTTGCTCATCAAAAAGTGTCTCCTACTAGTATTAGTGAGTAGCGTATTTTGGTTGTGTGATACGGCTCTTTGGGCAGTGCACTATTTCCTCACTGCTTTGACAAGTTTAGGAATCCTCCCGAACAGCTAAAAGCAACCGTTTGGAAGAAAGAGGGGGTTTCTTTTTAATTTCCCTTACATGCACTGTCGATATGGAACATATAACCTGACCTTCCTTTTCCTCCTTCTTCCAGTGGCAGGACTCATTGATTCTTTGATCTATCATTCAGCTCGGGTCATTCAAAAGAAAATAGAACTTGGAAAAACAACATAATTATCAGGTGCAATCCCCTCTGAAGAACTTGAAGGAATTAAAAACAAATGGTCATTTTGAGGGTGCCAAGAAGATCCCTGGACTTGTCCCAAGACTGGAACTATCAGTCTCTCTTCACAAGTAAAATGGGGGATTAATTTCAACCTCCATCTTTTGTGGCAGCGCTGTATACCCTAGATTTCAGTACTTGTCTTATGTGTTGGCCCAACTCTCAACTTCTAGATTATGAAATGAAGAGAAATCAAGAATATGGAACACAAGACCTTTACATGTGGGGGAAAAATATTTTCTATTTAATTGTACACAGTGCTACCCTTAGGATGTTTGTTTGGACCAAATTCTCAGGAAAAAGTTTTAATAAAGTCGTGTAATATTTGCTTTCTTTTTACTTACATTTCAACACTCTGTATCAAATAGCATTGCAGCCAAGAATATTGCTCAGTAGTCTGTGCTTGCTTCCCTGCTCCTCTGAGCTCCTTTGATACCTTATTTAAGTGGTTAAGAAAGGCTAAGTATAACAGCGGCTTTAGCAAAAATGTAGGCCTGGGAGGTACTGTGAATATCAGCTTTTTAAAATCTCTCTGTCCAAGGATAAAGCAACCTATATTGTCCATAAAATGCAATGAACGAGAAGCACAAAGTCAGCTATCGGAGATAGCCTCTATTGTCCAAATTTAAAGAAAAACATTTCAAGTTGACCATCTTGCTAAGAAAGTAATCCGTTCAGAAGTGGTGTTACATGTGTATGTATGTGTATATACATACATACCTGCGCCGGGTGCAGTAGCGCTGGGCTGCTGAACTGTGCTTTGAGCCATCCACCTTGCTTCTCTTGTGGCTCAAATGACCATCATTGGTGCCAGGATTTGGGTTCCTCTTTCTTGGATTAGCGACTTTGAAGTCTGTGGGGCACTGGAACAAGCTATTTATAAAATGATACTCTGCCTTCAGCTGCTAGTCTCTCAATGAGTGCCAGTTCAAAAGTGGCATTGTGGACTCCAGTCCTGCGGAATGCTCCAGCATACCGATTCTTTTCCCAGTAGTGGTGCCAGTTCCCTCTGCTGTCTGCGCCAAAACCAAATGCAGAGACCTGCCACACAAAGCATTATGGGGAAGGAAATGAGAGCATGAGGCCTATGTAGCCCAAAAGTTGCTACCTAATCTAGCATTCTGTTTCTCAGACGTCTGCAGGCAGGGCACAAGTGCAACAGACCTTTCCCAGTGAGTGGTGGTCAGATACAAAGTTTTACCAAAAAAAATTGTTCATCACAATAACATTGTCGCAACAAAAGAAAAATACAGCCCCCCAATTCCCCCACCCCCCTCTTCTGGTTCATTACATATTAACTTCTGCTGCTTGTTTTGTTATCTCTCAATAAAGCTTTCTTAAATTTAAATTTAATCGATAATCTAACCCTGCAAGGAGCGGCCACATTTTACGGAAGCAGACTCCATTATATAAAGAGAGCAGTGGCGAGGTTAATTTCGGCAAAGATTTTTAAATATAAGCAGAATTTACTGTAATAGCTGCTTAATAGATATCCATCCTCCAGTGTCACTCCTAATTTAATTTGGGGCTGTATGGAATTTTGGCAGGTTTAGTTCATTCTTTAAGAGGAGATGGATTTTTATGCAAAGACAATGAAACAAAAATGGAAAGTCACACTGCCAGCTTATTATCAGGGCCTGCTTGTTTCTGTATAATTTGAGTAATTTGTAGATTATTTTTAAAAAAATATATCTCTTATTATATTGCAACTTAGTGATCAAGACATAAGACATCCAGCACAGTTTCAATACCCGCCACATGCAATCTCTTCAGTCAACTTCAGTGTTTCAAAACATGGGAGAGGACTATATTGTTTTCTGAGGGACTCTGCCCATGTACTTTCTGAACTACCATTCTGTCACCAAATCAGTTGTGAGAAAAGTTGCTTTGTAAACATGGCCCAAAGAGGCAAGTTGCCTCACAATCAAATGCACTACATCCCAATAGCAACAGCAGCCTGCATCTGTAGACATCTGGAGATCACTGTACATACCTGTTTACAAGTATGGATAGCAAAAAGCAGTGCAGCGAATCCAGTGGATGGATACCTTCCAAAGCGCTTCATCCATTTATCGTGAATATATTTTAAGAAGGCAGGGTTTAGTATTAAGACCTGAGGAGGAGAAAAACATTTGGACTGAGAAGTTCTCACCTATTGTCATAGCCTCTTCCTCAAATTGTCCCACCTGCCACAAGTATAGCTAATGAGAAATGAGATGGCTTGTGACTCTTATGTTCAACATATTAAAAGCAAAGGTGTTGCTTTTACTTAAAGCAACTTCATGCTGCTTGATAAAATCTCCCAAGAAGTTCACATAAACAAATGAAACATCAGTTCATATAAAAGTACGAAATAACCTTCAATAAATATTTCCTTAAAACTTAAGTAAAAGCAATCACAACAGCCCTTGCCTTTTTAAACATTAGTCGCTCCAGTCATGAGTAACCTAAGCCCAATTTGTATTAGTTTTTCATTTCTTAACTTGGGCTCAGGAGTGTTGAACCAGGACTTGGAAGAGCAGGGTTCAAATCCGCACACAGTCAAGAATATCTATCAGAGATCAGTCAGCCTAACCCACCTCACAGGGGTCATGTGAGGAGCAGGGGAATCATGTGTGCCCCTTGGAGGGAAGAAAGGATGTAAATAATGATACAAATAGCCTACTGTAAAAGTTTTCCAGTACAGCGTTTCATTAGACTCAAATGCCTAATGCAGTGGTATTCAAGCAGTGTGCCGTGACACCCTGGGGTGCCTTGAATCAGGGGCGGAGGAAGCCTCGCTACCCGGGGCGGTGAATGGAGGCACCCCGTGGGGGCGTGATGTCACGACGCAACGTCACGGCGGACTGCACATGAGCAAAATGCCGTGCATGCGCACTCCGTCGCCGGGCTGCTGCTCCTGCGGTGACCTTGCGAGCCGCTGCACGAAAAGCAGCAGGGGTGGGGCAGCCCCACGAGCTATCAATCGCGCACGGCAGCCCCATAGCAGCGCCGGCGGGTGGGCCCCAGACAGGCCGCAGGGCGGAGCGGCCTCGCTCCGCAGCTTGCTTGGGGCCGGCCCAAATGTCGGAACCCGGGGCGCACCGCCCCCCTCACGATGCCACTGCCTTGAATGATGGTCAGGGGTGTCGTGGGCAGCATTGGCCTCTGCCCCTCTTTCCTTCCCTCCCTCCTCTGATGCCTTCTCGTGTCTCTGCCTCCCAAAGGCTTGCACAGCTGTTTGTTGCAGCAGCCCTGGCTATGAGCTCCTCAGGCAAATGGTGCCTCTGGGGCTGGCCAGGGGGTACATCCCAGGCCCCTGTGGGGCAGTGTGAGGAGGAACCTCTCTCTTTGTGGGGGGCAGCTCAGAGACCAGGGGTGACAGCTGCAGCTGCTCAGAGGACTCCCAAGGAGAGAGGAGAAGAGAGGAGGATGAGGGAACACTCCACAAGGGAGGGTGTTCAAAAAAAGGTGAGGGGCTGCCAGCTCTGTAGGCAGGGGGTGACATAACTGGGCCTCTGAACCCCACGGGGTGCTGCAGAAAGAACGCAGTTAGTCAAGGGAGCCATGGACCCAAAAAGGTTCAAATCCTCTGCCTAATGAATTATTTCAGAAGGTAAAACAGAATTTTACTCTTGGGTTGTTGAAATTAATGAAGCTGTTTATTTTCTGCCGGAAACCTCAAGACTTACATTGTTCTACTCCATAACCTTTTCCTCGCCCCTAAAAGCTGGCCCATTAAAACTACCTTTTATGTGAGCTTTGTAGTTATGCTTTTAAGTGCCAAGGTCTTTTTTGTGTCTTCTTTTGTTTACAGAAATTGCCAATGTGGAGCCCCCAGTCTGGATCAGGATTCTAGCATAGGGGTTGGATAGCTTTATACCAACTACCCATCCTCACTTTAGGATGAAAAGGCCTCTGTTCAGTTTGCACTGCAGTGAAATCTTCCATTTATTTCAATGCTATCCCTTCCACCCCCTTCCAAATTGCAGGGGAGGGTATGGATTGGGAGCATAGTTGAGGCAGGAGGAGATTAAAGCTCCTCTACATCCATTCTAGGGTCCTGTGGGGGCCACACTGACAATTTTTGTAAAAGCAAACAAAACACTGCAGTTGCACATATCAGTCCTTAAATTCACAGAACAAACAATTGATAGATCCGGATCAATGTATTGCTGCCTGCATTCACAACTTACCTTGCTTTTGTCAGCTTCAATGAATGGCTTGACTCTTTGGTATGTACTATGAAAGAAATGAAAAAAATCATAGCATTAATCATTTCATTACTTTTACCATCAAACTTTCTATTTTTTTGCCCCTCCTCCAGTGTTCAGTATACATAAACCCCATTCCTGGAGAGGAAGCAGTCAAGCAACTCCATGAATAATTATTGACATGGTGCACTCCTGTTATTACAAGCATATTTCCAAATAGCTTGACAAAATTCAAAGGAATACATTTGCAGCACTGACTTAAGTCCATAGTGGACAAATTTGTAGTCTCAATGAAGCTTTTAAGGGTCACTTCAAGATTTCCCTGCTGACTGAATGTAAAGGCACAAAGAAACCAACTCTGCTGTTAGTGAGGGATGTTTATTGTGAGGAATGAAATCCTCACAATAAAATAAATAAATAAATAAATAAATAAATAATAATAATAATAATAATACTTTATTATTTGTACCCCGCCCACTCTGGGCGGCTTCCAACAAAATATTAAAATACAATAATCAAACATTAAAAGCTTCCCTAAACAGGGCTGCCTTCAGATGTCTGGTAGTTGTTGTTCTCTTTGACATCTGGTGGCAGGGCGTTCCACAGGGCGGGTGCCACTACCGAGAAGGCCCTCTGCCTGGTTCCCTGTAACTTGGCTTCTCGCAGTGAGGGAACCGCCAGAAGGCCCTCAGAGGTGGACCTCAGTGTCCGGGTAGATTGATGGGGGTGGAGACGCTCCTTCAGATATACTGGACCAAGGCCGTTTAGGGCTTTAAAGGTCAGCACCAACACTTTGAATTGTGCTCGGAAACCATGCACTGTTTGAAGAAGTACTTCATTTTGTCTGTCCTGAATCTCCCCACCATTCAGCTTCATCGGATGACCCCAGATTCTAATACCATGGGAGAGGAAGAAATAAACCTCTCTCTCCACTTCGTTCACGTTTTATCTATGATGTCTCCCTTATAAATCCCTTCTAAACTAAAAAACAAAACCCCCACAAACATAATAACATTTACTCACATAGGACATGCTCCAGCCCCTTGATATTCTGATTTCTCTTTTCTGCACCTTTTCCAGCTCTACACTATCTTTTTAAGGGGCTCAAACGAACCTGTATAGAATATCCACTCATAGTGCAGATGCTTTGCCCAAAGGAAACTGCCCCATAAATGAATGCTAAAGGTTTTGTTCCCGCTGTAGTACTTGCCTAGCTTTTTGTACTCAAATTTGACAAAGTGCTCACCGCATAATTTCTCCTGAGGAAAAGGCACTAGCTAGCCATTTGAGATCCAGAGGTTTGAAGGGGACGAGCACAAGATGGACGCCAGCATGCAGGTTCACAGCGCTTTCTGGGTACATGAAATGGTGTGTGGTTCTTGTACCAACATCTTCCTCAAAACCTGAAGTTTGTGCTGTGTTCATCCTCAAAGGACATAAGAAACATGATCAGATGCTTCACAAAATATCCAGTCCTGAAACATGGGGACGGTCAAAGTCTGGATCTGACGCTTGATGGGCTGAGGCCTAGGGGCATCAATCAGATGCCATTCTTCAGGACTGTAGATTACCAGATTTTATTTTCAAAAATAGTTAATATTTCAGGATTTTCAGAATTAGGCAAACCTGGAGTTGAGGTTGTTATTCCCAGCAACTATTCTCATACATTACAGCATATGAAACTTTTATCATATACATCTCAACTTCCCTGGTTGTTTCTGCCTTTGCATCTCCCCACTATTTCAGAATTTAGACTGTAATCCCTGTTCTGGCGCAAGGACCTGCTCTTCTTTGCTTATGCTAATGCCTTATGCACTCAGAAGGGTCCAAATGATGCTGATGATAGGAATAGCAACAACAATAGTAATCCTGTTGAATTACAATTACTGCTCAACAATTTTTTGTTGGGTAACAATCCTATTAACCCCAATGGATGGTGATGGCTTCATTATTAAAAAAAATAAAACAAACTGAGAAGCATTAATTAGTTAATGATAAATGGTCACTATGATTCTGTGGCTATGGCTGAGTCTTTAGTGTTAACCATCAGAGAGAGAGATTTTGAGATACTTAAACAATTACCCCAACAATTATCTATCATCAGCCAATCATTCTGACCTATTAACAAATAATCTCCCTAACAAAGGAATGGTTTCTCATCAGCCTTAATACTACAATATAACAGCCACATAAAAATACTTTTCAGCATTATTCACACTAATGTTATGAAGCCCAAGGTAGGGTGTACAGTGGTACCTCGGGTTACAGACGCTTCAAGTTACAGACGCTTCAGGTTACAGACTCTGCTAACCCAGAAATAGTACCTCAGGTTAAGAACAGTTTCAGGTTAAGAACGGACCTCCAGAACAAATTAAGTTCTTAACCCGAGGCACCACTGTATATACTCTACTCCACTTACCTCAGCACAAAGTGATGAGAGTCAATCTTTTTTCCATATTTAGAGCCCTTCAGCCTTCCTGAATTGCCCACCACAGCACATGTTCCACACTGGGCAAAATCCTGCACTGTAACAGGAGGGGAGTGAAGGATGTCAAACAAGTGCTTTATTATCTTCTGGAGTTGGCTTCCATCCTGATATCCTTGCAGCCTCTAATGGAACAAAGTATGCTTTCAGTTGTTTAATTTTTTTGTAATTCCCCACCAGTATGTTGTTATGACCACCCTGGGCTCTTTGAAGGGGATGAGATAAAATTATTTTTATTATTAATAAATACTGAGGACATTAAGGGAGGGGGTGTAGAACCTGCTTTCCAATGGCCAGCATGACAAAGCCGCTTCTGGTGAACCAGAGCAGCGCACGGAAACGCCATTTACCTTCCCGCCGGAGCAGTACCTATTTATCTACTTGCACTTTGACGTGCTTTCCAACTTTTAGGTGGGCAGGAGCAGGGACCAAGCAACGGGAGCTCACCCCGTCTCGGGGATTCAAACCGCCGACCTTCTGATCAGCAAGCCCTAGGCTCTGTGGTTTAACCCACAGCGCCACCTGGGTCCCTTATATTGGTTTCCAATAGCATCTTTTTTTAAAAAAAGGAACTGCCTGCTAACACACATAACAAAAGAGAAATATTTGATGGTGCAGTTGACTGACTTCAAACTATTCTGAATAGATTCAGTTACAGGTAGGTAGCCGTGTTGGTCTGCCGTAGTCAAAACAAAATTAAAAAATTCCTTCCAGTAGCACCTTAGAGACCAACTAACAAACCAAGAACAAACTTAGAACAAAGGCAAATATCTTTAGCGAGAATGCCTTATGCAAGGGTGGCTCCTGTGCTGGCAATCAGGAAAGCATTGTTCAAGTGCTGCTTCTTTTATCTCAGAAATAGAAGACGTTTTTGCTAGGTGGCTTCTCCCTGCCATGCAACTATGAAAGCTCAGGAGCTCTCTTTGGGTAAAGCAGTTGGGGTCTGTACATCTCCCACCCAGTGGCTTTCCTGGTCCTGCAGCCAGGACTCTTTCCTCATTATTGAGAGACTGCTGGGTATATGTACAAGGGAGAGTTAATGGAGCTGGAAGGACTGCTTAAGATTGGTCAAACCTGCTGGCCAGATCGTCCTTTTGTTAGGGAAATTATGACCACGGGCTAAATGATGAGTAATGGTTGCTTTAATAAATAGTTATAAAGCAATAGTTACTTTATTTATTGAATTTATATCTGTGCCTTCCTCCCAAAGTTGCTCAGGGAGACAGTTTGCTTGGCTAAATATTAGCAAATATCATAGCAGTGTACAACACTGCAATAAATAAAAATGGTTTCCCAGAAAAACTGACCCATGAGTCAACTTATCCTTTACCTTAGAAGGATAACGGTAAAAGGGAAAGGACCCCTGGACGGTTAAGTCAAGTAAAAGGCGACTATGGGGTTGCGGCGCTCATCTCGCTTTCAGGCCAAGGGAGCTGGCATTTGTCCAGAGTCAACTTTCCAGGTCATGTGGCCAGCATGAGTAAACCGCTTTTGCCAACTCTTCCTGCTCTGCATTTGGTGCTGCTATCCCTGTGTGAGAGGGGAACTGCAGGACCATTCCTGGAGAAGGACCCACCTCACAGTAATTTACAGCAGCTGGCCTTGATGCTGGACCTCCTGGTGAAGTTGGGACCAATGTTTCCCAGTTGTCAGTGACGTGTGGATCCAGAATTGGCCTCCACAGTCACTTACGGACTCATTGTTAAAACTGTGTTTATGGAAGACAATCTTACTCGGCTACAAGTGATCGCCAAAGAAGAAGAAGAAGTTGGGAGTTAAAAACAAAACAAACACCAAACCAAAAAAAGGTATGCAGTGCACTACTAGAACCTCTGAGCACTCAAATAAGTAAGGAGATGCTCCGTGTTTCATTTCACTCAATGGACACAGCAGGGAGGAGCCTTTCTGCTTGTTTGTCATTAATGCGGTGCAACACTCACCAGCCACCACTCCAGAACCTCCGAAGGGACCTCTGGATTTCTAAGAGTCAGCAGGCAGTTTACTGAGGCATCAAAGTGATCACAAAACCAGTCCAACTTGCTATGCTCTGTGCACCTGTTCTGGCTGCACATCTTTCCCTCCCAGGGAGATTCCATCAGTGGCCATTCTCCAGAGGAAGGCAAAGGGCCCATATACACAGCCTTGTAAACCTTCCAAACGAAAAATACAAGGCAGAGGGCAAGGATGCTCCACAGCTTTTTCCTGAACTGCATCCTTCACTCAATCAGCTGGATCTCATAGTTAAAAAACCTTCTATGAGGCAAAAGCATCATGCAGTGTGGTTTAACTTGATTGCCTATGTCAGACTTTTTGCTCTGTGAGTTTCCTGTTCACATATGATGAGCAGGTAGCTTCTTGAGTAGATACTGCTCCACACAGATGCGCAGCTCAGCAGCTAAAAACTCAGAAAAATCAAGGTCCGACTCATTCTCCATTTATTCAGCCAGCCAGTGTTCTGTGGGTGTGAACCAGTTATGACCTCACATCAAATGAATGCTGAAACACACAGGAAAAGTTTGATATGACGTTAGTATGGACTACAGATGGCAGAGGGAAATGCTTGTGGCAAGATACAGACAGCGTTCTGTACATTAATAAGTTTAACGGTGTAATATTTTTCTAAATGTCCATGCTATTGGTCCCAAGCTTTCCTCCAGTTATGCTGCATGCAATTCAGTAGCAGTTTACCAGATGGGGCAGAACTGCAACACTACCTTCCCAGCAGTAGCATTGCTGCCATTTACTGAAAGGGCTGAGTTGGTGAACAGGTCAAGGCTGCTCAGGTGCTCTACAGGACTGCTGGTTTGGCTTCAGAATCACAGAGTTGTAGAGCTGGAAGGGACCACAAGGGTCATCTAGTCCAACCACCAGCCAACGTGGGGCTCAAACCTACGACCCTGAGATTAAGAGTATCATGCTCTACTGTCTGAGCTAGCCCTCAACTCCCTAAATCACTGGTGCATCTGCACAGCCCCAACCTCCCTCCTGCCTCCCCATCTATGTTCTGGTAAGGAGCAGCAAGACCATGGCCAGGAAACTAGAATTGTGGCTCTGGGTGAGCCAGTTCGAGTGTGATTTGTACCCAACTGTACAGCACTGTCTGCAACCCATCCAGTATCTATTTCTGGTCATATCCAAGGTTTGTGTTAGTAATCAAGTTAGCATCTCATTAAACACATCCTGACATTTCCATAATTTGCTTCATACATTCTGTATTGTCCCTCATCCCAGCCAGTTAAAAAGACAGCTTGTTCGCCTATTCACCCATTCCCACCAATACTTGCATTTTCCTTTCCCTCTTATTGCAGGGTTTGTAGATTTTTCTGATACTATACGATCCTAGCTATTTTTAGATGGAGACTCCTCTCCTCTTGCACTCCAGTAAGAATATACACTGGTGTATCCACACTAAAAACCGAGATGACTCAAAAGAACCTATTCCAAAGCAACAAAGCACAAGACTCATAAAGAGCATGTCATTTTGTGTTGGGGGTTTTGGTTTCAAAACTAGACTCATAAAAAAACTTGCCTTTTTGCTTTAAAAACTGTCACGTGTAAGTGGGTCAAATATTAACAGAAAGCACAAGGGTCTGTTTTGTGCTGGAAGTCGTTCAAATGAGGGTCAAAGGTTTTTCCTTAAAGGAAGGCCAAAGGTTTATCCTTGTTCTTAACCAAGACTCTCCTTGTGCCTAGTTAAAAGGGTGGAAGGGGGAGTGAAAATATGGTATCCAAGTCCAGCTAAAGAATATGGGAGTTTAGCAGAAGGTTGTGGAGTCAGAAATGTAAAAAGCTGCAAGAGGGAGAAAGTGATGAAACCATTTCAGAGACCTGAAACATTGGGAAGTGTTAGGGCACCACAGCAAAGGAGCCCAGAGAAAACTACAAAGGGATGCAGAAGCTAAACTGAGGGTACCAATTATAAGTATTGGTTTAGTCAGAGAAGCAGACTGTTTTGTTTTGTGGTTTGTTTATTGTTTGTTTGTTTTTAAAGTATTGTTTCAATAAAGTATTTAAACATTTTTTTAAAAATAGATAAATCAACTACTATTATGGGCAACTGCTAAACATGTAAAAATTGGGGTTCCCCCTATAAGAAACAATTTTCTCAAAAATGTGTTGCCTTGCTAAAAGGTAAAGGGACCCCTAACCATCTCGCTTTATTGGCCGAGGGAGCCGGCGTATAGCTTCCGGGTCATGTGGCCAGCATGACTAAGCTGTTTCTGGCAAACCAGAGCAGTGCATGGAAACGCTGTTTACCTTCCCACCAGAGCAATACCTACCGGTATTTATCTACTTGCACTTTGACATGCTTTCGAACTGCTAGGCTGGCAGGAGCTGCCTTGCTAAACCTGAAGTAAATACACAATGTGTTTTGGAAAAGCTTGGTGTGAGGTCTTGTTATTCACTCCACACACAACTACTATCACACACTACCCAGTATTGAGAGTAGGATGGGTCAGCTGAAGTCCAGGTGGTTAAATAGCTGTTCAGTGGAGATGGGGGGGGGGGTAGGGGGAATTGGGGTGGGGGTGGGGAGATATTTTCACCTGGTGGCAACAGTGAAACTAGCAAGGAGGAGAGGTTGGTTCGTTTGCTTACAGGCTACAGCCTGTGCTGTCAAAGGAGAAATCAAACTAAACTGGAAGAACATGAAAAGAAAATCCAGGCTTGTGCAAACATACCGTACCCTAAGCATTCTAACATAAAACCTTAGTAATGTGAAATGTTCTCATTTCAGGAACGACGTCTAAATATTAAAATAGTGATGCAGAAAGGTTATCTAGAAATGTTCCTTTAAATGCTCTGAGTCATATATGCTGTTATCAAGAGGAAGGAAAGCTAACAAAAATCCCCACAAGGCAAATACACACTGGTGCCACTCTAGATCATTTTGAATTCTGGACCTAATGTTATTGAAGGGAGGATTTCGATGGTAAAGTTACTGCAAATGAGAAACACAAAATGCACCCATCACCTCCAAAGGTGCACAATGCACTGTGCCACCTACACAGGGTTGTATGCAATGTTAGTCCTACTCAGATGCATTAAAAATAATGGTCATGGCTAACACTGATTTCAGTAGGTCTACTCTTGAGTATAACTTAATTGGACACAATTCACATGGTATAAACTGATCCTGTGCAAATAAATCCCACTATGCTCAGTAGGGATTATTCCAGAGTAAACGTTTGTGTCAGGTTACAACAATTAAATCACGGCCTCATTGCACAAAGGGAGATGTTGAGCTGGGACACCAGAAAGAAACAAAATACACAATGCCAGAAAGAGGGGCATTTTATCTTACCCACCCCTTTAGCTCTATACTTTGCAACTACGGATATGTTGCTAGAGCAAAAGAAAGAAAAAAGACAACTCTGAAGAATGAAAAAGAGAGATCATGTGCAGAGCTTCACATTTTAAAATGGGACTTGCTCTGATGCTAAGGTTGCTAAAGTATAAAATGTTATAAATGAACATAAATGAACCAGGAAGACTTATGTAATTGGTTACAAATCAAGTGCATAAGTTTCCCTGGGCCGATTGTCAAGAACATTGTTGGATCTGAAATGCAATTATGCAGGACTGAAGGAAACACACTCTGTACATGTTTTGGGACTTTCATCTAATTACTTCACAATCCTAGGCTCATTGCTTAGGAGTGAGTCCTATGAAACTCAGCAATATATTCTTCTGAATAAAAGGTGCCTAGGATCTGGCTGTAACTGAAGGGGGAAAGGGTGTGTGGAAGGAATTAAAAACACAAGTTACAGCGGCAAACACACTACACCTTTAATACACGTTTGAAGCACATTCCCCCACTCAAAGAATTCTGGGCACTGTAGTTTATCCACCCCAAACAATTCCCAGCCACTCTGAACAAACTACTGTGCCCAAAATTATTTGAGGGGAGGAAATGTACTCCGAATGTGTTTTAAAGATATGATAACCGGATGGCAGGAAGTTAATGAAGACCAGTTTGTGAGCAATGAACAAGCAAATAAAAGAGAGGAGGAAGGCAAGGGGGGGTGGTATTAACAAAAATGAAAGAAAGACACAACCCTCTGCACACTTACCCGGGAAGAGCAAACCCCACTGAACGCATTGGGATTTACTTGTGAGAGTCAACACGCACAGGCACTGGTGGCAGCCCCAAACGGAAGTTTTGTTGCAAATTCAGCTGAGATAGTGGAGTCCCTCTATCGAGGGTGAAGGAAGCACTGGTTCCCGCAACGAGGGAACTCTTTCCCATTTCCTGCTAGTTTATCGCTGCAGCGTGGAAAGTTGCTGCAAACACAACTATGACTCACTTGGAAAAGGAGGTTGCTGCGCTTGGCACCACTGCAAATAACAGCTTCCGAGGAGGGATCTTCTTCAGGACCTCAGCAGGAGATTGTCCCCTTCCCCACCTGGCTGAGATAATCACTAGGCCCACCCCACCCCACCTTGCACTAAGGTTATTTGCATTTGAAAAACGCAAATTAATGCAAATATACTTTCTGCTAAAGAACAAACTGGCTCGTTCCCCTCCTTTGTTAACCTGGCAAACTTTTTAGCATAATTGAAGTTATGTTTCAACAAGTTCAAGGACACCTCAGCAGACTCTACAGTGTTTTCAAAAAACAAGGACCTGCAGCGAAGACTGAACAGGCTGTTGTTTCAAAGTCTGCAGCTACGTTATCTCTTGTCCCTGAAGTCTCTTACTAAGTCATGAGACATGTTGCTACTATCTTTCAAGCAAAAAACATAGCCATGAGAGTCAGTTACTGCTCTCCAAGGCAGCTCTGCGCAACAGTCCTCAACTTCTGAAGGGAAAAACTAGGGAAGGGATTGTGTGGGAGGAGGAAATCCTGCTTGCACCCGGCCAACTACCGCAAGAGGTGATTCAGTGGAGGCTGGAGTTTGTTTTCCCACAGGAAGCTTTCATTGTTTGATTGGTCTAAATCAGTCTGTAAGGTAATCCTAAAACCTACAATGGCCAGGCACCTTATTATTTCACACAAATCAGAGTTAACATCTCCTATTTGTTTCAGAGAGTGTCTTAAAGGCTGGAGGATGCAGAAATGATAATCATCAGAGGCCCTTCTTTGTGTGCCTCCTCCATGAGAGGTCTGGAAGGGTGGCAACATGAGAACGGGGCTCGCCTGGAACCGTCATTACATATCTGTAGGCGCCAGGTGAAAATGTTTCTCTACAGATTACCATCCTATGGCCTTTTAAATGTGTTTGTGGGAGGGGAATTATTGGTTTGCTTTATTGCGTATTTTGTGCTCTCATTTCTCATTTTTTATGTTGTGAGCTGCCCTGTGATCTTTGGATGAAGGGCGGTGTACAAATGTAATTAATAATGATAATAATAATGCTGACAGTGGAAAGAGAGGTTCATGCTGGTTGTCAAGACCAGCTTTTATTCATTATTTCCAAGCACTGTGGAAATATGGGCTACAGATAAGCAACTTTTACTAAAAATAATGTAAGGCATTAGGCAGAGTACTTGTCAGATTACTGGTACATGGTTATGTATTTATTTATTTTATTAATTTCATAAAATTTATACACTACCTCATTGTGTGGGGGGTGTTTTTTATATATATAAACCAACCCTCAGAGCATTTTACAAATACTGCAAAGGAACATTTGCTCTTCTTATGCAAATACTTATTTTCAGTTTACAAACTGCCAGAATGTCCCATTTATTTTAAAGGGGTTTTTCCTGCATTAGCAACATTTATGTGTGTCCAAATACTAGTTTAATGGGGCCTCTCCCTTCTGTGCAGTGTCAAAGCAGCATTGCTTTGGAGTATAATTTGACATTTTACAGCAGCTTGTGAAGGAGAGCACAATTACTCCTGAAACACACTGTCACAGAGATACATGCACTATGTCTGATGCTACATTGCATTGAATAGTGTCACAGACCTTACACTGAGAATCCTAACTGTAGCTGCTGAAAGATAGTTTGCTAGTGTTACCACCTGCTTACCTTACCCAAGTGTTGGAGATCACACAGTCCGGGCAAACTGAAATATTGTTCTTCCTCTCTGAATCTTCCTTGGTTGCACTCAGAATATTAATGAAGATTGAAGCCACCTCCCATGGCCGCATGCAGTAAGTGACTCATTTTGAAACAGTGTTTTCGAACAGGAACTATTGCAGAAATAGAAGGGGAAGTTAACAACCCAATGCCAACCACATCAGACCGAAGACACATGCTTTAAAAGCAAATGGTATTGTTTAAGCTGTAGAAGAGAAAATGCCTCCTGCAGCATAGAGGAAGCCACTGTGTGGTTGGTCACATCTGCAAGCAGGCAGCCATTGTTGACTGCATTAGGGACATAGGAGGCTGCCTTATACAGAGTCAGATAATTTGTCCATCTACACTGACTGGCAGCAGCTCTCCAGGGTTTCAGGCCAGAGTGTTTGCCAGCTGCACCTGCCGATGCCGGAGACTGAACCACTAACCACTGAGCTACAATCCTTCCCCAACTCATACTCTCCTTCTGCTATTGCAAAATTGGCTCACACAGCTGTTCTGCTTAACCAATCAGAATTATCAACCAACTTTGGCTGCAACAGGCACCGCCTCCGCCAACCCAACTCCCCCAATTAGTCTTCTGATAGTAGGTTATCGCATATATTTTCAAGCCCTGTTGGTGGGAAATATTGGAATTCATTGAAAGTTTCAGGAGGCTCCACATCTGAAGATCAGTAATGGTGGGCACCTACCACACCTTTCATCACTGCTAGGAAATCTATTGGAATTCACGGCAGCTGGGGAGTGTTGGGTGTATTCTAGGTACACTGTCAGTTTGCCAGGGGAAATGGCTAATTCCAGCAGGCTTACCCAGCACCCTGTAAGAAAAGAGCATGTACCACAGAATACCTCCCAAAATCCTCTTTAACATACAGAGTTAAGAAGAGGGTACTCCACAAGCAGGCTGCCACTACAGAAAAGACCTGTTCTCCATTCCCTAACTCAGTGGGTCTTGGTAAGTGAAGGGAGGCCCCCCCCTACCCTCCCAAGTGGTGTATTACCAGAATATCTTAGGGCTTTGGGAGGCATGTATGTAAACAGGTGGTCCTAATAGCAATCTGCCAGCAAAAGCTTCTTGCAACATGAATCCTTTAAATTGCTGGTTGGTAGAGAGGTAGCTGAGTGAGTTTCCTTTCTAAGACACGAGGAGTCGATCAGGATGTTTAGTTTTAAAAGCCATTAATTTATACAGCCTATATACGCTTCCAGTCATCAGCCAATTTATTAACCTAACCTGCTTTCTCCCCTCATTTTCCTAGAGTTTCTTCTCTCTTTTGTAGCAACACATTAACAGCAATGATTTGGGTTTTCCAGAAAGTGGTGATGTCCATTGTATGAGAGGTGACTGTCAGACTTGGCAGGTGGGAAGAGATAAGGACCTGACTCACTGGCCAGATCTGAGTTTCCCACCATAGAGCATGATCTAATTTAGCAAGTTTAGTTTACTTGTATTTAGTAAACAAAGCTGAAAGCTCTAAAACTGCCAAGCTTGTCTAATATTTATTTGTAGTTGTCATTCATTCATTGTTACCAATGAACTTTGGAAATGGAAAAATAAAGTGCTGGAAAATTTATGTCACTTATTAACATTCATGATACTATTCTTAACAAAGATTGATTTATAAAAAGGTGTCACATTCCCCCTCACATAATGGGGGGGACGGGACAGAATTTGATGGTGTTATATATGTGAGTGTGGAGGCCATAGTTGTTTGATGATGATGGGCAAAATATCTGATGAAGCTGGAACTTCAGACTACCTGTAACATCCACAGATGTGGAGGCCGTCAGAACATGTAATTCTCTTTTGTCAGTTTTTCTTACTATGCTTTCAGGGAGAGGTCAGTAACTCTAGACTGTATTTTTAGCTTTCAGGCATGTATGTGTGTGTGTGTGTGTGTGTGTGTGTGTGTAAGTAAGTAAGTAAGTAAGTAAGTAAATGCATCATATGTAGGTACTGAAACTTAACCTTTATTCTTGTGTTTTTTATATTGTATGTTTATGTTGTGAACTGCCCTGAGATCTAAGGATGAAGGATGGTATACAAATTTAAATAATTGATTGGTTGGTTGGTTGTACCAGGTGCAGGAGTTGCCAGTGTCTTTCCAGGTCCATTTTAAAGTACTGAGCTTATTCTTTAAAGGTTTGGGACCAGGTTACCTTAGAGTAGCGCTAGGAAACCCTTTTTAGCCTGAACTGCATGCCACTGATGGGTAGGGTTAAAGATATAAAGTGGTTGGGGTTGAGGCCAAAGTGGGTGGAGCAACAGAAATCACTCTTACCTTTTGTACAGAAGTCTTCATTGCAGCTGTGCTGCAAAAGTCTCCATCCTTCATCTAGGCAAAAGCACTTGGAGAGTGTGCAGTAAGGCTGGTGGGAAGGGGGTATGGGTACTCGTGAGGGGGCTTGTTCTTGGAGGACTAGAGAGCTGCATTAAGCCCCTGAGGTTCACTCTTCCTGCCTTCACCTGCAGTCTGCTCACACTTTGAGATCAGCTTCAGAGACTGCTTGTGTGCCTGACTGTAAGAGCAATTAGGCTAATGGGAATTAGGGAGAGGGCCTTTTTGGCAGTGGCCCCATGCCTGTGGAACTCTGTTTCAGCTGAAATATATAAGGCTCCATTATTGTAGACCTTTAAGCAAGCCCCAAAGACCCACCTATTTACAACTGCCTCCTCTTAAATAGTAATTTTATTGAGTTGAACTATATATGGTGCAGGTGTACAAAGTTACTTAATATCTACATTTCTTTTTTACTATTTAACACACAAAGCAGGTTTTCAACTTCCCTCAAAACCTTCCACTCAGAAGTAACACAGGAAAAGTGTGATTTCCAATCTCCCTTGGTAATCTGACTAAGCATCATGAGACGTAAGAAAAAGAAAATTTATTACAGGAGTGGTGGTGGTGGGATAAAACATGCATTCAGGTGTACCAAATTTTTTAGGAAATAAAGAAACATGAGACAAAAATTAAATACCGGTAGTATACAGTTTTGGACTGCAGTACGTTTTCTTCTCAGGTGGAATCATATCATTTGAAAAGACAGATAGGAAAGAGTTCTGATGATTCAGCCAATCAGGATTACATCTAAACTATCAACGCAAGGCAGCTGATATTTCAGGTTGGGCAGTCTTAGTAAGAATAGGTAAATAGGGTTACTGTTATGTAAAGCAATGGTAAGACTTTATTTGCAATGAAGTGTTTAATGCCTGCCCTGTTCAATAAGGATATACAGGGTGAGTCTTTTAAAAGAGGCCCCATGGAACATGTGTACTCTGTATCCACGGGGCCTCTTTTAAAGGACTCACCCTGTAATTAGATCAGTTAGAACTATTATTTCTGAAATCACTGGTATGAATGGTAAAACTGTCCCATTAAGATTGGAGTGGGGTTAGAGATGGCTTGGAAAGCCTTCTAAGGAACAGGAACCAATGCCCCTCCAGAGGTTGCTGAACTCCAACTCCCATCAGCCATAGTCAGCAAGGGCAAGGATGCCGGGAGCTGAAATCCAACAACATCTGAAGGGCCAATGGTTCACCATCCTTTTGTTATATAAGCAGCAAAATCTGAATTTATTCACAGAGTGGGATACATTTGCAAAACCTGAAATATACCGGTATTTTATGTGAGGGTTTTTTGTTTTAAAGGAAGTTGGGGCTCCTTGCATCACTAGAAAAAGGTTGCTGCATGGGGTGCACATGGGATTGGAGACTTAGCTGATGGATTTTGCTTCAAAAAGAAAGTTTCCCATAGCTTGTGGAGGGGACTATTATGACTTTGTCCCACTTGTTTCTGCCATCAGGAACTATAGGCTCAGCAAGTATCTTCCTTCTAACTTCTGCTGGTTAACATTTGGGTTGAGCTTCATAGCCTTTTAGTCCTTCAGGTCATATGATTCGAAGTCACAAAGGGAGCTCCACATTGTTGAAGGTGCCTATTTTTCTGTGCAGTGGAAGGGAGTAACAGTGATACCTGGAATATATTGACCCCATTCACAGATACACAGTGTGGAAGCTGCTTTCCTGTGGAACAATCGCGGCCAGAGTGTGCATTAATGAAGCAACCACCTAGAGAGGTAAACTAGAGGATCTTTCCCACCCAATTGTTTCCTAGCTGTGAGGTTTGAGAATGATTCAGTTGGAAAAGACGCATGGAGTTGGCTTCACTCTTGGATGTCTGGCATTCATACATAAACCATAGCAATGAGGGATTGAACCACCAAAAAAAAGGGCTCCTGTGCCACTCTGAGTGTGTATGAAAGAGGCCAGTGAGTTTGTCAGATAATACAGCTTAGCAACAATTCTATTTAAATCAATGGACATTTTACCAGTGGCTTGAATGAGAAGTGGATTGCACTTTAGTCTATGGTGACATTTCTGCATCAGTGAGCCTGATTCCTGGTCCAGCATTTCGTCCTACAGATTGGTGACCGAGTTAGTAAATGTGAGAGGAACACTACTGAAGTCTTGGCATGCTGCTTTCAGAGGCCACTTTATATTTTCAGTAAACAATAGTATTCTTTCATCAACCCATTCTTCTATTCATGCAGAATGTAAACAAACGATGCTGGGAATAAACCTTTCCTGGAAGGCTGCCCTTCAATCCTGCCACACTGCAAAGAAAGAAATACCAGAAGTTTTAACACAGAGAGAAAAACATCAGTGCATTGTAATTACAAGTCTTACAACGACTGTATTTCTGAGACCACCATTCCCTATATTTCTGGGAGTGGGATGCGATGCGATATGATGCCTGGAGGCAGCACCCAGCGTCATTGGGAAACTATTGGAGCTTCAGAGCCCTGACCAGGGTCATTGCCAATGCAGACCTGACTTTCTGAGCAGTACTGGGTCTAGCTGCCATTTTAATAATAATAATAATAATAATAATAATAATAATAATAATAATAATAATTTATTATTTATACCCCGCCCATCTGGCTGGGCTTCCCCAGCCACTCTGGGTGGCTTCCAACAAAACATTAAAATACATTAATCAATCAAACATTAAAAGAGAAAAAAAAATATCTTCCAGTAGCACCTTAGAGACCAACTAAGTTTGTTCTTGGTATGAGCTTTCGTGTGCATGCTTGGTTCCCTGTAACCTCGCTTCTCGCAGTGAGGGAACCGCCAGAAGGCCCTCGGTGCTGGACCTCAGTGTCCAGGTAGATCAATGGGGGTAGAGACGCTCCTTCAGATATACTGGACCGAGGCCGTTTAGGGCTTTAAAGGTCAGCACTAACACTCTGAATTGTGCTCGGAAATATTCAATACACAATATTCCCTCATGCTCCAAGGCATTGTGGGAAATTAAAATTGTGTCTGGCAGCATTGTTGAAAATAAATGGTGGATAGATCCCCTGCCTGGTGAAGCTGTTGCATGAAACAGCCCATCACTGCTACCTCCTGCCAAGGCCCACTGACTACAGGGCACTTTGCTGAGGACCCCCTCAAACCTGGAGCCAGTCCCATGGGGTAGGGTAACGATCAGTGCCATGATAAGGAATCCCCAGCAATCACCCAGAAGAAACTGTCACATACCCACCAACTGGAGTCCTCCTGTCCTTCTACTACAATTATCTCTCCGCTCTGGAAGGTTAGCTCATCTTCATGGTCAGCCTGGCAGTCATAAAGGGCTCTGACCCGACACAGACTGGAGTGTTTCTGAAAATGGGCGCCAGAAAGCAATGTCAAGCTTGCAGACACAGATAATGTAGTTCAGGGTTGGGGGAACTTGTGGCCCTCTAGATGTTGTTGGGACTCCTAACTTCCATCAGCCCCAGCCAGCACAACCCAATAGTCAGGAATGATGGGCGCTGTAGTCGAGTAACATCTGGACGCCCACAGGTTCCCCCAACCCTGATGTAGTTCATGTGGAAGGCCTCAGTCACTTACACATGAAGAAGCTTTATAGCAAGAAGGAAATGCTCAGAACGGAAGGAGCCTTTGAATTGTTATTTTCTGCAACTTGTTGTGGATTCTTAGCAAGCAGGGCTGAACGGTACATTTGCACGCAACTGGCATCAGTTTAGTCAGTGAAGTCTCTCCTCAGTTATATTGTGATGCAGAACTCATCACAATATGGCTGAGGAGAGGGGGCACCATCATGCAATTAATTTCTTCACCCCTGAATCCTGTTAGTGACAGACAGACTTCATTACCTCATCGCTTTGGCTCACTTGGTGATTCATAACATCCCGGGGGTTGACAATTTCACATTAAAAGTGGTGCACAGACTAACCCCCCCCCCATTCTTCAGAAGCTTAACTCTCTCTCTCTCTCTCTCTCTCTCTCTCTCTCTCTCTCTCTCTCTCACACACACACACACACTCCTACAGTAGTCAGAGGCAGATTAGGTCGGTGAAAGGCAATCATCCTTAGCTAATAGTACACTAAAATGAAGAGGGAAAATGAAAGCACTTAGTACGGTAAGAAAATTTAAATTTAAATGAACAACATACCAAACCCCTTTTTGGCAGTGGTGGTGGGACATCATCTGATGATTCAAGTGATGATTCCAGTGAGTGGGAGGAAGTCCACTGGCTTTTTCTTGCATGTTGATTTTGCTCACAAAGTGTCCCCTCTTCCTTTAAGGCAGCTGCAACACAAAACACAGCCCTGTTGTGTTACTTCATGTTGGAAGTGCAACAGTGGTGATCATTCTGTGTGCAACTTGTAGGTGAATTCTGTCAGTGTTAAAGTCAACTAGCTAAGAGGAGGACAGGTTGAGGTGTTGCTTAGCAACCATGCAGAGTACCATGATGTTTGCTGAGGTATAACATGCTCTTATTGAATGTGTAGTTCTGCAGATGATTTCCTCTGTATGATTGGTTGAATGTCTCCTGAAGTAAGAAAAACAAACCTCTCCGTCCCTTTCTGCTCAAATTATACAGAGTTTTTGTTCAGATTTCCTTCACCAAAAAAACTTGCTCAGGATATGTTTTCTCTGTGGAATCTGGCACTAGAGTAAGGTTGCATTACATATACTACATATTTCAGTTTAAAAAAAAATGAAATTAGCAAGTGTTGTAGTTTACCTCTGCAGCCAGTCCTCACACAGTTTAAAGACAAAAAGAAGGTAAAATTGACACAGTACTAATAATTTACACCTGATTTTTGCCTTGCAAGTATAGCAGGATTTGCTACACAGTTTTAGGGAAATCCAAAACAAGAGGGATGGCATTTTAAAACACCTAGTAGTGGAGGGGCAGTCAGGTAATAAATAGAGGCAAGGTTACATATCACTAGCAAGCACCTCGGAACCAAATGAGACAATGGTACTATACTGGTTCACATCTGAAAGGATTGAACCACAATTCAACAGAAGCTCCCCTCAAAGTACTTGCAAAACCAGAGCAATAGCTTGGGCGAGGAAGCACAGGGATGCAACAGTTAGGGGAACATTTCACCCAAGGCACTTCCAGACTGTTGTTATTTTGGAGTGGGATACAATCACATAACAGCAAATTTAGCTTGTGCAATCCCAGGTGACTGAAAGTGATGTGCAACAAACCTGGTTTCTCCCCAAAAGCAAGTCAGGCTGAATGTTCATCAAATAGCCAATGCCCTGTAATCATACAGCAATCAGGAGGAATGCTCAATAAACAGGTCATTTGGAAGTGCCCCTAGATTCTGAAATGGTGTCAAAATGGAAGAACAAGGCTGATGTAGGAACACCTTGTGCAATTGAATACAAGGAAGTAAAATTCACAAAACTTATGATATAGTAGAAATCCATAGGTTCAAAAAGAAATCAACTTTAAAAGGAAAGAATATGTGAAATATTGTTGGAGGACTGTAGTGGGGAGAAGGAAGTAGCCCAGCTGGTATTTGCTCTGAGAGAGAGAGAGAGAGAGAGAGAGAGAGAGAGAGAGAGAGAGAGAGTTTTACCTTGTTGCCAGGAATCCACCACCACTTCAGGGAGTTCAGAAGAATTAGAACTAAAGGGAATAAAGCGGGGGGGGGGGGGGTTCATTCACCTTGAAGAATCCCTCATTTCCTAATCAAAGTGCTTGAAAAACAGCAGCCACCTAGAAACTCATACCAACTGACAGGTGAGCAGAAGAAAGGCAGCTGTCTTGTAAATGAAGATTCTAACCAATTTAAGTTTTATATTCACAATGCAAGTTAAAGTTGCTTCCATATTGTCACTATATTGCGGATATGATTCCACCATATACCAGAAACTTCGGTTTGCACAATTAAAGAAAATTTGGTGCTCTTGCAGAACAAAACAAAACCCCTCAAATTATTTTGGTGGTCAGGAAAGTATACTGGAAAGAATGGGATGACAGCAAAGTTGGGCAACGTTACATAACCTCCGTGCAAATTCTGTGCAAATGAATCAGGATGAACAAACAGGAAATCTAGAAGAGCCCTAACTGAACTGCTTTAAACCTCATTCTCTGCTCTTGACCAGTAATACAGAGACAGACGGATTGACAAAGACAAAGATTGCCCAACCACTCTATTTCAAAACACAGCTGGGATGCACCAGGCAATCAGCTCTACATCACAGGGCCTCTCCAGAACTGTGTTTTATTGCGGATGCATTCTGCAACATGTTCTTGACACAACAGTAGTGGTAGATTTATTCTGCTTTAGTTTGTTCTGCAATGCTGCCCCATTATTGCTGTCCAGGGGGGTGCTACAGTGCAACAAAAGCGGGACAAAAATAAACCAGAACATTTGTAGTATGCAAAGTTACTGAATTTCAGCAGTAAGTTACGATATATGAGCTGACCAAAAATGAAGCAGGAAGACTGCCGCAAAACATTTGCAGGTGCAAACAGTATTGAAAGTGGGATCGCATGTTGACAGCCCCAATAGCTTCATGAGCACAAATCATGAATGTGCAATAAAAAGGATGTCTGGAGGAACCCCCAGACACACATTGTTACCTCAACCTCCTAGGAGAGGCTCCTTCTGGAGAGCAACGTCTTGGAAGGGAGAAAGATCTAGGGTCTAAGACAGAGACAAAGGGACTTTTCTGTTTACAAGCAGGCATCAGGTCAGTTTACTATAGCCTAAACTTATGAGGAAACAATCCTCTGATGACATAGTAAAACCAGTTGAGTCCCTCCCCCATGTTTGCCACAATGACTAATTTTGTGAATGTTCTGACCTGCCTCTGATATGCACGTGCCCAGAACACATCTCACAATCTCTCAAAAATCCTTCAAAATGTGGATCCACCAAGGAGGCATTATAAAATCACCGTCTCAACAGGTCGGAGGATTCACAAATCCTGTCACTGCAGCAAACAACAACAACAACCCCAACTTGTGGACACTTAACAGCATCAATGACATGTCAAAATAGTTGTGAATTAGAGTGATGCATTCAGGATAGTTGTGGTCCATTCTCACTATCACGCCATGTCCCTGACTTTCATGTAATCAGTTTGAAGGTTATTTGCTACCTCAAAAGAATGCATTCATCCTCTCTCCATTCTGGATTGTTTGGAATGCTTCTGAAGTGATTCAGTATATGAACTGATGGGCATTTTTAAAGAAATAGCTAATGTGCTAAAATAAACCCAATTTGATTTTTAAAGAGAATTTTAGCTAGATGAACTGAATTTGTGAACCCACCACATCTTCCGTCTTTCCCCCTTTTTAAGACACCGTCTTATAATTTTTTTCCTCAAAAAAACACACGGTGGCTTATTTTCGGGGGATGTCTTCTTTTTATTATGTCAGTATGGTACGGTACAGCCTCCCCCTGCGCGTTGAGCAGGTGGGGCAGAACTCCGCAAGAGGCGCGTTTCCCCCGTGCCTCTCGCTGGCTCCCTGTGCACGGCAAACAGGCGGGGCAGGAAGAGGCGTCTCCCCCCCTCCGCGCGTCTCTCCCTGCGCGCTAAGCAGGCGGGGTAGAACTCCGCAAGAGGCGCGTTTCCCCCCCGTGCCTCTCACTGGTTCGCTGGCTCCCTGCGCACTCAGGAGGGGCTGAGGAGGCGACGGGAACAATGGCGGCACCATGGCTTACTTTTGGGGTATGTCTTACTTCTCACAAAGGTAAAAAAAAACCTGCCATGGCTTACTTTATGACTACGTATTAAAAAAGGGGAAACAGGGTTGATTAAAATCATATTTTTTGCAGGTTTGCAAGATGTGGTGACCCACATATTCAAAGTGTGTCAGAGCATTCACAGATAATCAACATTTAGAAATGGTGCAGGAAGGCTTGTGAAAAAATCATCCGTGTTTCCTAACTTCATATACCTAGAGCTGTGTTTCCAGATTTTAACACACTGGTGTCCTGTGGTAGTTTGTGAATAAGAAGAGTTAACATCCCTAGTCAATGTTAGTAGTGGATCAATGGTATACCTCAGCATAAAGCCTTCCGCCCCCCCCCCCTCTGTAGATCTAGATTTAGATATACAGTGGACGCTCGGGTTGCGAACGTGATCCGTGCGGGAGGCACGTTCGCAACCCACAGTGTTCACAACCCTCTGCGCACATGCGGGTCACGATTCGGTGCTTCTGCGTGTGCGCAAAGTGCAATTTAGCGCTTCTGCGCATGCGCAAAGCGCTAAAACCCGGAAGTCGCCCGTTCCGGTACTTCCGGGTTCAGTGCGGTGCGCAACCCGAAAACATGCAACCTGAAGCAGCCGTAACCCGAGGTATGACTGTATTCCTGTTCCTGATATTCATAATCAATGCAGCAATCCCCAACTGATTCAGTGAGCTCTCTTACCTGCACTTGGGCTGGTAGGATTCAGTGGTGTGCTGGGAGAAGGCTCTGAGGAGGTCCGTTTATGTCGAATTGTCAGAGGTGGAGGCAGGATCTTTCTAGGTGCTATGTCTGCAGGGAGGACTGACCAGCTGGATGGGGGCAGTGGAGGAGGGAAGCTGGGGGCTGACCAAAAAAAGAGAAAAAGTCAGTGATAACACTCTTGTTAAAGGTTGTTGGACTGCAGATCCCATCAGCCTCAGCCAACATGCCCAGTGGTGAGGCTTGATGGACTTGTAGGTCAACAAATGTCTGGAAGCCCATGCCCTAAAAATAAAGGAGCTGTCCATCTATACCTAGGTGTAAAATTTAAGATATATTGTATATTTTGCATATGAATAGGAGATGCAGGACACTGCTCACTACCATGACAGTATTTACACTTGAAAGTGGCAATCAATTAGTCCCTTCTTTCATGTTGCTGCACTACATCTGTGGGTATGAAGATGTATCAACCTCTGCCCCTCCCTGTCTTCTAGGTCTCCAAAATCCCCATTAAAACACATTCTCGACCAGAGTGAATGTGGTCAGGTAATCTTTGGCCTTACAGCCCTTACACTTTACCCCCCCCCACACAAAATAAGCTGTAGGGTACACTTTGCACATTGTGGAGAGACAGAAGCCAACATCTCTACCTAGGAAAAATGGGAGTAATTAGATGGCTCATATGGTACATCAGGGAATTAGCTAACATAGGAATGGTGTAGTTATAGCACTATAATTCTATAGCTATAAAGGCAGTGATGAAATAGGACATTGTCGATGCTGTCTAACCTTTAGGTGCATTGCGCGGTGGCAGCGGTGGGCCTGTACAGGCGGGGGGCGATGTTGCCACAGTGGGTCTAGAGGCAGAAACATGTGGCACAGCATATAGCTCACGGAGCTTCTCTGGGGATAGTGGGCTGGCTCCCTTTGAGAAGTCAGCTGGATTTTTCCATGACTGAGAGGCTGTTCCAGGCAGATTGTAGCAGCTCTGAGGACGGTGAAAGCGATCTTTTTTCGCTGGACTAAGCTGAAACGAATAAATGTAAACCATGTTAATAGAGAGAGGACTAAAACACTAGAAACCTTACCCAAGAACAGCATCGCTGGATCAGCAGCCCAATTTAATTTAGTATTCTGCTTCCAACAGCCTCCAGCCACCAGGAAGCTTTCAAGAGGTCACAAAGGGCAACAGCAGTTCGTTGTTGTTTGGTATTCAGAAGAAAACTACTTCTGCACATGGAAGTTCCAGCTAACAGGATGCACACAATGCATGTAGAATAAATGGATGAAGTGCTTCTTCTTGAAATGTATTCATTTTTTTACAATTCTGAGGTCCTTGTTCAAATAAGAACTAATAATTATAGCCAGTGCCTGATCCTGGAAACCAGATGCTTGTCTATTTTGGATCTAAGTTTGAAAGACTTAAGTTGTGTGATG
This sequence comes from Darevskia mixta, assembly GCA_034641385.1. Lineage (NCBI taxonomy): Eukaryota > Metazoa > Chordata > Lepidosauria > Squamata > Lacertidae > Darevskia > Darevskia mixta. Next base: position 45,064,838 of record JAWWNH010000029.1, read on the forward strand.
GCCCTTTTAAATGAGTTGTTGAACTTTTTTTCTTCAGGCAAGCACCTCATGGTGAAGACCCGAAGCCTTATTCATGTTTAATGCCTAGCACATGTACACAGGATTGCAGCCCTATTTTCTTTAAATAAATGATGGTGATAATGATGATGATGATGAAGTAGCTCTCCTTTAAAAAAAGTAATGATTGCAGTCTTGAACATGATAAATAACTTTCTTCTGTGGTGAATAGCACCTTGCAATCTTTGATTAAACCATGCAGGCCTGTATTCAACTAATGTGTTGCACTAGCAGAAGCAAGTGCAAGGATCCCCACTAATGCAACAGGATTCCATCCCCACTCTCCTGCTCCCTCTCCTATGCCCTCCCCAAGTCTGTTCCAGATTGTTTGGAGAATCCCTAGAACAGTGAGTGGGAGAGGAAAGGGGAGATTGTTCCATTGTGCAGGCAGAAATGCTTGTGCTAATGGAACAACCTCCTTAGCACTATGTTGACCACAACCCATGGGTTGCAACCTAGCACAAAATCAAGTCTGCTGAAATCAATGGCTTTGAGTGGCCTTGGAATACATTGATTAAAATGATTCACATTAATAACCCCAGTAGTGGATCATTCTTGGGATCCTGTCCATTCTATAATTCACTGACTACAGAAATTATCCATTCGGTTTTGGCTATTTTCACAAACTCCCTGCCGGAAGAGGCACCCAACTTTAAGCGACCTAATGTGTTTTAGGAAGGTGCTGAGAAATGGGAAGCAATGGACAGACCTCCAGCTCACAAAACAACTGATCAAAAGTGCTGGGACCTCACCTTCTCATCCAGATCATCATCGCTTTCGAACATGTCTTCTTGGCCCAGCCGCCACTCGTATTCCACATGTGCTCGCATGTTGAACTGATCATTTTGAGCCTGCAATAGCTGCAAGACAGAGGACACTCACTCTAGTATCTCTTTACATTATTTCTTATTATACCGTAGTTTGGAAAAGTTCCAACACAAACTTTAGGTTTGCTGGAGTCCTAGCTGCTCTCTTTTGTATTCCAGGGTTCTAGTGGGGAAGCGGGGAATAGTACTGCCGAAGGACACAAGGAGCTTCCAGCTTAATATGGAGGTTTAATATTGTAAACAGGTCACTGAGATATCACAAATGGGTCATTGGGAACAGTTTGTTTTCTTTTAGTTTATCAGATTTTCCCTGGAAAAGGTAAAGCCAAATTAAAAGAGGGGCAGGGCAGGATGCAGGCTGCCATATTAATGCTAATGATGGTGTGTGGATACTGCAAATTTTTTAAAACTTGCGGGCATGATGAGCAGCCGTCCCACAATAAATAACCATCTGGAAGCACCCAGAAGAGAAGGGGTAGTGAGGGCTATAATCCGAACACCACAAATTGCCAATAAATTGTTGGTGAATTGGGGCTGTATTTGTGTTACTTCCTTAACTACTCGCACAGAAGCATGTTTTTCACTAAAGCAGAAAAAGCTTTTACAACATGCAAATGAAGAGAAGCCTTGCATATATATATATATATATTTAATTTCTATACCAGCCTTTATCCAAAGATCACAGGACGGTTTACAATACAAAACCCCAAAACTATATAACATAGTAACAAAAACAATACCCCCTTCCAGTTTAAAAGGCCATAGATTGTTTAATTGGCCAAAGACCTGGGAGACGAGGAATATGTCTAACTTGGTGGCTACCATCTCCCAACGTCTCTCATTTTCATAGGTGAATTCACACAACTGCACTACTTTTACAGGGTATAGTTTTAATGTGCTAGGTAAACCTGATAACCTTGTTTTCAGCAAAGACCAAGGGAGAATGTGCACACAAAATAAGCACAGGAGCAATGGGCAATGATAGTTTCATAGTAATGAACCACCCACAACAATACTACAACCAGACTAAACACAGACACTGGCACCAGAGCCTGCAATAAACCCAGATGTCAACTTTGCTGCCACATACACCCGGACAACACCATTACTGGCCCCAACAACATCAAACATACCATCTCAGGACTATTTAATTGCTCATCATCTAACATTGTGTATGCCATCAAATGCCAACAGTGCCCTTCAGCTCTCTATATTGGACAAACAGGCCAAACCCTACGCCAAAGGATAAATGGACATAAATCTGACATCAGGAATCACAACACAGAGAAACCAGTAGGAGAGCACTTCAATCTCCCAGGACACTCTATACAAGATCTCAATGTAGCTGTCTTATTGCAAAGGAATTTCAGAAATAGACTGGAAAGAGAAGTTGCTGAATTGCAACTCATTACCAAGCTTAAAACCATGGAGAGACCTGGTCTGAACAAAGACATTGGATTCTTATCTCATTATACATGACAAAGCTTTTTTAACCTTCTCACCCCTCGCTTTTTCCTGTAAGACTAATTGCAGCCGTTAACAGTCGTCAACAGGTTTACCACAGCTATCAACCTTTCACCCATTTCCACCACCCCTCTGAGTAATACCCCTCCCCACCCTCTCACTATATATCAGGGTCTGGTGACTTCTGTTTCAGTGTATCTGAAGAAGTGTGCATGCACACGAAAGCTCATACCAAGAACAAACTTAGTTGGTCTCTAAGGTGCTACTGGAAGGAATTTTTTTTATTTTATTTTGTTTTGACTATGACAGACCAACACGGCTATCTACCTTTCATAGTAATTTGAATCGCTTGAAAATACAGAGCACTAGATATTTAATTTTGCCAAGAGCTCAATATTTGGGTATGTCCAGATTCCAGACACAGGAACATAGGAAGCTACCTTACACCAAGTCAGACCATTCGTACATCTGCCTCAGTATTGCCTACACTGACTGGTAGAGGCTCATGTGCATTCCAGACAGGGGCCTCATTCAGTCCAATCTGGAGATGCCTGAGTCTGAACCTGGGACCTTCTGCATGCAAAAATGATGCTCTATCACTGAGCTTTCTAAATACTTCTCAAGCTTATTACTTTCCTATAGTGGCAAAGCAGAGATAAACCTCCCCTTTCTTACCAGATCGTCGCACACATCATGATTCATTTGCCTAGCAATATCGAGGGCTGTCTCTCCAGCTTCATTCACTGTTAAGAAATATCAAATGACACCAAATGAGTAATAACGACAGCAACAGACGAAGCTCTATTGATATCTTCATACTTTAAGGGACGGGGGAGAAATTTGATTCAGTTCACATTTAAAGCTGAATCTTTCAAATCAGCATCTTTCAAATGAGAACTGAAACATAGCCACATGTCAAAATTTACGTTTATCTGAATTTTGTGACTCAGTTCTCCAACCAAACAATGTTTACAAGCATGCATATATTAGGAGAAAATGTGCTCAGGGGGAAATGGGGGGAGCTTGCCACAGCAGGAGGGGGAAACACTGTATGGCTCTTCACTATCCTGACTCATCTCTGCCTCGTGATCTCCCTTCTCCCACTCACCTGCTTTAGCTTCTGCCTCTGGTTCTTGATTCTCTCTGCCACAGACTCTCCTAACTCACTAAGCCCCGTTGCCCCTTCAACCTCGGACACCTCCTCCTCCCAGGGCTTCTCCCTCTGACCACTCAGCATCATCCCAGCACCAATCCCTGGGCTCTGAGCCTTCTTCCCTTGGTGGCTTCCCCAGCAGGTTCCCCCCACCATTCCTCTGCATCCAACCAGTCTGTGACAAGCAAGCACTTATTTCCCCTCCTAACTCAAGCAATAATTTTTGTTTGGTAACCACTTACTGATTGTGATGTTGGCTCTGGCCCGGAGAAGGAGTTTTATGCATTCAGGTTTATTGTGAAGGCTGCAGTAATGAAGTGGGGTGTTGCCCTTGGAGGTCTGCTTCCCCAGGCTCCCACTGAATGAGAGACAATTATTAGCCAGGCAGGCTGTTTCCCATTTATATAATACTTCATTTCTTTGATGGCTCAATTAACCAAGGAGTGGAAATCTCTGTCAACAAATAACTCCCCCTTACTAACATTCACACTCCAGATAAATGTACATTTATGACAATATATACAGTCAGTGAGTCTAAGCAATGCAGTGGTAATGCAATGGAGTATGGGCTTGAATACGAGAAACAAGTCTTGGGTTATGCAATTAAATAGTGTTCAGAATTGGAAGAGGAAGAGGAAGAGGTATACCTGGACCTTGCCATTATTGCCACAGCTTCAACAGCAGCAATTGACTTCACTTTGTTCTCTCCACCATTTCATTTCCTCATTAGCTGAGGGAGTTAGTGTTGCCATCACCACCCCTCCCCAGCTGTTGATAAGTGCCATTACACACACAATACCGTACACACACACACACACACACACACACACACACACAGCTGATCCAGCTCTCCAAGAATTAAATTTCTGCTTTTGTCCGGGGACTCAATCTTCTAATTAACATGACCAAATTAAAATACATGCATATAATTGTCAGCATCATTTTCAGGGCTGGAGACTCAGAAGATAGCACAACAGCATGTAACATATAGCACATACGAGGCACAAATTCACAAATGCATGCTCAGCACTGGATGACATGCTCAGCCTCATGATGATTTACATGAAGGAACATGCCATTCTAGTTCCAACACCATAGAGAGAACTTTAATATCTTTTCCAACTCAATGGAGAGAGTGCTTTTTAAAAAAATAAAATAAAAAATGGGGCAGGGAGAGGGGGCTGAAGAAAACTTCAGAAGAGCCCAAAGAGACAACACTTCTTCAAGTCCAAGTAGCTTCCCTTCCTCCCCAAACAATGCAGGTGCCTTTTTGCAAGGAAATAGAGCGTGTGTCTTCCTACTCTCATTCAGGACCTTTCTGTTGTTGTTGCAAAAAAAAATTAATTAAATAAATAAATAAATCCCAAAACAAAACCCCTCAATAGTAGGTCTCGCCTCAATTTACCATGAGGCCTAGGGAGCCAGCTTACCTATTCTGCACCAGAAAATCTACAATATGCAAAGATGTTCGGTCACATAATAGAACCGCCAGATGGAGAAGTGTCTCGCCTGGCTCCTTTAAACGAAGAAGAAGAAGACAAAGTGATTGAGCAACCATGTTTTGCTGCTTTCTTGAGATATCAGTAAAGTCCTAGCCATTGCTCTTTAGCATCATGGAAATCACTTCCTGATGGCATTCATATCACTCTAAAAACTTCAGGGGTAGGCTTAGGTAGGCTCTTAATTGTATTTTTCTATAATCAGTTCCTGGCATAAACTTAGGGCTAAACTACATGCTATGTGTTGAGTATTTCTTTTATTAAAATGTTTATACACTGCTCTGGTCCATGGGGTCACAAAGAGTCGGACACGACTAAATGACTAAACAACAACAACAACAACAACACTGCAAATTATGCAGGCAACTCAAGACAGTTCAACAGCAATATCCAAAAATCTAATCTAAATAACCATTAAAAAATAAATAAAGTACAGTGGATCTGCCATTATTTCTCACTGACAGGTTTTTTGTTTTGTTTTTAAGGGGCAATACTGTATATGAGATGCAAGAGGCAACGGGAGAAATATAAAGGCTCTGTGGCTTTGTTACAGAGACATAGAGGAATATGACCCTGGATGCCAAATGCCGAGTGAAAAATAATGAAGAGGAAACAACTGTGTTGCTTGATTATGCAAGCAAAAGGCCTTGGAGAAATAGCCAAATCACTAAAGCAATACTATTCAGTGACTCCTTAGTGTATAGCTTAGGAGCAAATACCTTCTTACAGGGTTCAATAAAACCTGTTCTGGTTGGACTATGTGTGCTGCTTCCCTCCTGCAACATTGGTGTGACCTCTGCTAAAGTGTAGGTGTGCTTGTCATCTCTTTGGGGCAGAGGAAGCCTCACCTGCCTGTACTCCAGAAGGGCCTCATTTAAATCCACCTTTTCAGCATATGCCTGAAGCAAGATAAATATATCCTTGTCTTTGACAGCATCCTGCAGGTCTTTGAGCCTGGCAGCTGGGCTCTCTGTGGTCCTCTGAGCAACATACTTCCTATCAACATACTTGGAGATGATAAAATCCTTCCGGAGAGCCCTGTAATGGTGCAAAGCACAGATTGATGCAAAGCCAGCAGAAAAGCTGATGTCAAGAATAGCCTCTAAGTCAACCAGCAGCAGAGGTTCAGAGCTTCAGTCTATGGGTAGAGACTATGGGCTTCACCAGATGACCTATTTATTGAGCTACAGGTAGGTAGCCGTGTTGGTCTGCCGTAGTCAAAACAAAATAATAAAATTCCTTCCAGTAGCACCTTAGAGACCAACTAAGTTTGTTCTTGGTATGAGCTTTCGTGTGCATGCACACTTCTTCAGATACACTGAAAGTCACCAGACCCTTATATATAGTGAGAGGGTGGGGAGGGGTATTACTCAGGGTGGTGGGAATGGGTGATTAGCTGATAGGTGAGGTAAACAACCTGTTGACGTGTTTACCTCACCTGTCGGCTAATCACCCATTCCCACCACCCTTCTGAGTAATACCCACCCTCTCACTATTTGGCTTGAGGTGTAATGTCTGACATGCTGGTGCTTCTCCCATTGCCCCACTCCCCAACACTCTTTCCCACTTTAAAAAAATATCAAAAAACAGAATTAAGATTATTTACATTGCACTATCAGTAGAAGGCTTTAGAGATGCGCTGGGAAGATTGGCTTCAACAATGTCATTAAACTGTGTGTTTCCAATATTCTTTGCCAACTGCAAAACAAATAAGATGTAATTTTATTTTATTTATTTTATTTATTTTATTTAACAGGAAATAAAAATATAGCTATGTCAGTGCCAAGCATGTGCTTGCCCACAAGCTGCATCCTGGATGGGTCTTACAACAGAGAAAATCACGTTAGAGTAGGAGAAATGTTGAACTATGGCAACATTTGAGTAGTACCTCTGTGTTATTTATGCTCTGCTTAGCTTAAATGTAAAGGGAGGAGTGAGGAAAGTAACGACACAGACACAGCACACGCATACATACTATGCATTTAAAGTACATTTAAACCCCATGATGCCCCCCAAAGAATCCTGAAAAATGAAGTTTGTCAAGGCTGCTGGGAATTGTAGCTTTGTGAGTGGCAAACTACAGTTCCCAAGATTCTTTGAGGGGAAGCCATGTGCTTTAAATGTATGGTGTGCGCACAGCCTGGGTTAGCAGGCAAGGTGAAACCATGGTAACGTCACAGAAAGTGGCAGACTGCAAAAGAAATGGGGTAGAGAGGAAAACAGCATAATCACTGAAGGAATATTGTAACCAAAATAGAGCTTATTAAAGAGGTTGATGGAAAAGAGGTGAATTAAGATGGATTAAATAGGTGAATCAGTTTGAATGGAAGGTGGTTGTTGTAGTGCAGAACACAGTCAGAACACCCTTACCAGAAGCTCTGAGGTTGCCAGTTTGTCCAAGGCTACTGACTGAATACGGGAATGATGGACACCCATCTCTCGGTGAATGCCAGAGCATTCAATGCAAATCAGGATTCCCAAATTAATGGAGAGCCATGCTGGGTCTGTGTGGAGTAAGCAAGAACAAAACAGGTATTGTCACCTTGCTGTAGGTGATGGACAGTATGGTAACGAATCTTCACACTTTCGCCTCATGAAATGTTCTCAACACCTCTGAGGGCCCTCAAAAATGTCAGTGGAAGGGGTGAACATTTGCTCCGTTTACTATAGAATAATTATCTTCAAAGCTTCAAACACATAAAAATGAAATGAAATAATAGGGTGCCTAGTGAAAACTAATGACTTCCTAAAAACCACTGCAAACCCCCCACCCCCCGCCCACATGGCCTGGGTTCATGTGCGAAAGAGAAACCTGGCAAGAACAGACCCATCTGCCATGTCCAACAAAGTCTCTTGCCAGGTCAGTTCCTCCATCCACAATCACGTCATGGATGGCAGTGGTCTTATGAATCATTGACCTGGCGTTGACCGGACCCTGAGGCAGGGATAGTCCTCAGACAATGACAGTCCTCAATAATGACATGATCTGGTCATAGCATAAGTCCTGCTTCTGCTAGTGATCACTGAGACTGGGTATCCCAATGCATCCCCCTCTGTAGAACCTGCCCCAGCCATTCAGGGGCAAAATGGGAAGTAGTTAAGCTGTCTCCTTTTGCACCTGGTGCTGAGCAGTCGCAGCACATGCTGTTTCCTGGCATGCGCTTTATTTCCTTGATGATAGCTCCGGTCAGGTCGTCCATGCTGCACTCTTCCCTGCCTTGTGCTTGTTTGAATGCCACGTTGAGAGCCTCTTCTTTACTATTGCTCAGGACAGAGACCCATCTGCAAGTAAATCGAAGCCACAATCTGTAAGGAATCCAAAGTAAAATACCTTCCCCATGCATGCCACTTCCTTAAGCAAAGGGATGCAAGGCAACAAATGAGCTTGAAGATGGAACTTCAAACCACACTGATGTTGTTAGGACACTTTGCTAAGATGGATGATGCTGGACCCATAAGCAGAGGTCCCACCTGCATCTGAGCCACTATAGCAGGAGACTGCAGTTCCCCATTCCTGACCATTGACTGTGCTGGATAGGGCTAATGGAAGTTGGTGTCCAACAACATCTGGAGGGCCACAGGTGTCCCATTCCTGCAGCAGGGGGGGGGATGCAGGCACACATATATCCTTGTGTAGGTTTAATGTAACAGAGGTCAGCCTCCCCCTTCAAATTCAGTCTCAGTTAGTATATTTTGTTTAGTTTTTGTTTTTTTAAAGTCTACAGGAAGAATAACAGAACCATGCATAATGTGTAGTTCTGCTCAAAGCCCTGTTAATAGATAAAAAATAAATGGTTGGGGCTTTCCCCTAACATGAGAAAACAATTAACATAGGAGAAGTGTCACCTGTTGCACTTTTTCAATCCACACAGGTTTTAAGGGCTGCATCCCTCCTCCCCAATACTTACATGGTACATTCCTGTTCGTCCTCTGCTAGAAAGTGGTATGTTCGGTTATCTGAAATAAACACACACACACAGAGAGTAAATTTGTTTTAGAAATATTATCAGAATGCAAAATAATCCCCCAGAATCTCCCAACAAACCATGAGCTGTAAACCAAGGTTTGTTTTTGATTTACCACTCGTGGTTTATTAGGAGGAGATGAAACATGAGCTATGGCTTAGCCCTAGGTTGCACAACTGCAGCATAGCTGGGGGAGGAGCAAAATGCTCTGGGGACCTGCATGCTTACTTATTCTCACTAAACCATGATTAGGCTTATATTATGTGTGAATGAGGCCAATGGCTGGCCAAGGTCACCCAGTGAGAAAGGAATGAAATTCAATGATGAGGGCAAGGTTTAAGATGCAGTCCCTCCCCAGACTCCTACAAAAAAAACCCTCTTCACCTGTACCTTTCCTGTGAATCACTATAGAAAAAGGGTGCTCTTTGAAATGCTTCCTCAGAAAATGAGGACTTACGTGAAATAAGATCAAAGCACTTCCTGTCATCCACGTTTGGCTTCACTTGGCAAGTGAGCAAATTCAGCTTGACTGGAGTGCGATTTAGCTAGATGATGAAAAGAAAAAAATATTGTAAGTCAGTTTCAACAGTGTCCAGCTGCACAGCATGCATACAATATGGATTATGAACATATGAAACAGAAATCAGGTGGGTCTCCATTACCCACTCATCATTCTAATCACCACTATACCAAACACTGGTGTATGAAGAGCAACAGCAAACATTGTTCAGAACCAGAAAAACTCATTCCTGACCCCTGGGATAACAACTGCATCTTTTAAGGGATACTTCCTGTTTCACTTTTGTAGGGAAGGTGAGCTTTGGAAGTACTCTAATAAAGTTCTTGTACGTAACTGGTTTCCGAAGAAGCTTCTTCTCTAATCCATCTACACTGAACAGGTTCTAAGACGAAGCATGATGCCTACCGTGCTGTGTGAGATGGTCAGGTAGCCATACCTGACTGTGCATTTTCTCTTCTGCCAGACCTTTCTTAAGCTGAAATTTAAAGGTAACATTACATTAAACAGAAAACAGAAAGTCTCAGGTGGGAGACCCAACCTGTCAAATACTAATTCCAACCACTTCACTAGGGTAAGTGCATCAAAGGGCATGATGGAAATAAACACGATGGCTGTCATCCTAAATTAATTTACAGAAGTTCATGGGAAGAGTGTTTACTGTTATTTGCCCCTCCTACACTCACTAAAGTCTCTCTGGAGGACTCACTTGAACAAGCATCTTAGTGACAACATCACATCCCTTACTTAGCCCTTGCTACAACCACATATTAAGCTACTGTAGATAGGATAGTTCTAAAATGACATCAGGTTACATATAAACATGACACAACTCAGTCTGCCAATTTTTTTGAGGGTAAGGCATGGACCTTTAACCAGCAGCATAACAAGCAGGAATTCAGCAACACATGTCCCTCTTCTCAACATGGAAATGCATGATGAGAAAATTCATCCACTGAAGTTTCGCCTGTTCTGTAGTTGCTTGTTTCTTTGTTTTGTTTACTTATAGTCTGCCGTGCCATATAAAATCTTTCCAAGGCAAGCTTACAGAATGATTTGGTTCACATGTCACATTAAATCATTGTTAAAACAAACAAACAAGCAATGGTTTAATGTGAGCACATGGTGTGCTGGTGCATGCTGCTGAAATGGTAGACACTTCTCTACTCCTTCACTACCACTGCTGGGAAGCAAGCCAGAGTCTGTTTTGCCCAAATCCAGGTTTGTGGTTTGCTTCTCTCCAAACAAACCATGAGCAGTGAAACTAAGGCTTGCTTTTGGCTTGCTACTCATGGTTTGTTTAGAGGAGAAAAATCATGAGCTCAGGTTTAAATATCACAACAAGCCAAAATCTGGCTTCTTTCCTGGCAGAGTGGTAACAGCATGGGTGCAAGAGGAGTAGACAGAACTTTTCAGCAGCATGTGCCAACACACTGTGCATCCACATTAACCCATTGGTTGTTTTAAACTATGGTTTAATGCGATGTGTGAACCAGACCTATGAGTGTGGAGAATGCTGCTGAGTTCAGGTTCTGCTTGCAGGCTTCCCATGGGCATCTGGTTGACCCCTGTGAGAACTGGACTTACATGAACCATTAGCCTGATTCAGCAGGCTCTTCTTATGATTTTGTTGTTGTAAACTGAGCTCATAAAATATATTTGCAGTTGCCAGATCTGAAGTGGTTTCACTTACCCATCACTTTTCTTAAAGAGACTCCCAGATCTCTCTGTGCCATACTGCTTATTTCCCTGTAACTGGTGCATGCTGTATCTCAATGGCTTGCTAACAGAATTCTGTTGGGAAACAGACCAATTTTGCAGCACTTTGTAGTTTTTCTCAAGTACAATATTGGCCCAGGGTTCAAAAATCCAAGCTTCATGCCCTTACAATTATTCCAAACCTCTGTTCACATTCACCAAAACCTTTTGTGAAATAGAACACCTTATTTTCTGACCCCAGCACACTAGAATTTTAATGTAAACCCACCTAGTTTGCACATTCTGAACCAAGATGGAAACTGAAACACAGCTGTCTCTCAAAATCTGTCCGAATTTTGCAATACAGGTCTCAAACCAAACAAGATAGACAAAACTGCGCAAGGCACACAAAATGAGCTTATTAGTCAAAGTAACATGGAAAAATACATATTGGGGAAAATGACTTGCCCAAATACATATCAATGGCCATGATGTATACAAAATATGTATATTAGGAGAAATGTGCACAAAATTGCATGAAGATTTTTCAGTATTTTTTTTTTTAATCACACTGATGAGGAAACTGAATTTAAGATTGAAACCATCTGGAACTAAGGGAAACCAAATTAGCTAAATCATCCATCCCTATTCCTAGGCAAAAGGAGGTGCTCCCTCACCAGTTTTACCTCTTTGGGCTCCAGCTGCAGCGCTGCTTTCAGCTGATCGCGAAGAGAGCACAGCTGCTTCTTCTCCTCGTCCTGCTTGGCCTTCATCTGAAAGGGCAGCGCAACAAACATTCCATCAAGCAAGGGAGTTCTTGCATCCGCTGCTGCTAAATCCATTCAGTAGGCATTTCCTTCCTGTTTTTACATTCTACACTGAATAACTCTGCTATGTATACTGCAGAGATGGGGAGGCCGTGGCCCTCCAATTCCCAGCCAGCTTGGTCAATGGTCACTCCCAACGGGAGCTATTGTCTAACACCAATATCATTTGGAGGGCCATAGGCTTCCCACACTTACAAAGAATAAAAGTAACGAAGGTTGATCACCACTTGCACAAGTCCCAGCTTAGATGTTCAGGTGCCTGCACTTTTAGGCCACATCCAGTTCTTTCACACTATTATAGTGCTCTTCTACAGATCCACATGGCTGACAGGAACCAGTGCAGGTGAAAAAACAGGATATGCATGTCCTCTGCACCTGAACAGAGTATCACAGGGCAGTGACCTGACAATGGGTATTTTCTGCTCCTCCTCCTGCACTTTATAATGCTTCTTCTTCTGTCATATATGAAGCAGCAACAATAAATTGCTTCAGAAGTCTTGTCAAGACTTACCTTTTTGCCTTTTCCTGGCTCATAACATTGGAACCTGTTTTACATGTTTGAATCCTCTCATTTTCCGTTTTATTTCCTTTTATGTGTTTATAATATTGCTGTTTTATTGGTTTTGGTTCAATGATATTATACTATGCCTTAAAAACAGTATACATGGTGACAATATTATTGTGAAAGGGAAAAACATAAAATTTGCCTATTCTCCTGCTGTAGCTTTTATTATTCGATTATGTTCTGATTTTTAGATAGCTTTTGAGTTTTTGGTTGCTTTCATTTAATTCTGTTAGCCAGCTTAGATCCTTTTTTTATGAAAGAAAGGCAGGATATAAATCTTTTACAGCACAATCATTTACCTGTCTACTTAGAAGTAAGCTCCACTGAGTTCAATGTGACCTACTTCAAGGAAAGTGTGTATAAAATTGCAGCCCTACAGTAAGGGCCTACTGTGACTTTATCCCAGGTAAGCATGCAGAGAATTGCAGCCTTAGTACCTTAGAATAAAAAGCATCATGTTACAGTGAAAAGTGCTCTGAGAATGATACAAAAATAATGAAAAAACAAAATAAAATAAAAAAAATCCTTCCAGTAGCACCTTAGAGACCAACTAAGTTTGTTCTTGGTATGAGCTTTCGTGTGCATGCACACTTCTTCAGATACACTGAAACAGAAGTCACCAGACCCTTATATATAGTGAGAGGGTGGGGAGGGGTATTACTCAGAGGGGTGGTGGAAATGGGTGAAAGGTTGATAGCTGTGGTAAACCTGTTTATCTGAAGTGTATCTGAAGAAGTGTGCATGCACACGAAAGCTCATACCAAGAACAAACTTAGTTGGTCTCTAAGGTGCTACTGGAAGGAGCCGTTAACAGTCGTCAACAGGTTTACCACAGCTATCAACCTTTCACCCATTTCCACCACCCCTCTGAGTAATACCCCTCCCCACCCTCTCACTATATATAAGGGTCTGGTGACTTCTGTTTCAGTGTATCTGAAGAAGTGTGCATGCACACGAAAGCTCATACCAAGAACAAACTTAGTTGGTCTCTAAGGTGCTACTGGAAGGATTTTTTTAATTTTATTTTGTTTTGACTATGACAGACCAACACGGCTATCTACCTATAACAAAAATAATGACCATTCAAAAATCTCAGGGTGCCTCCAGACCATCAGCAGTTTGCCCAAACGACTCCCTAGCACAAGAAATCAGCTTAAAAGCCAACAGAGTTTTTGTAGTTTTGAAAGTGACGAAAAGTATGGGATGAATGACTGATTAACAGGAAGACATCTAAACACTCAACAAGCAAATCAGGATGGATGTTCATTGCCTTTTAACTGCCCTTTTAAAAAACAACCCAGAACAAATGCTCCACTACCTATGCATGAACGCTGAATCAACAGATCATTTGGAGGAGCCCTTACATATTCTCTAGTGCTGCTGTATTCAACTAATGTTTACTCAGACTAGACACACTGAAATTAACGGACCTAAGTTAGTCACGACCATTAATTTCAGCAAAGTCTACTCTCAGCAAATGTTAGTCGAACACAACCCTCTGAAACTGATGAAGCATACTCACACTCTGAAGCTCAGGAGTAAGATTCTCTATGAACTGTTTGTGCTTCTCTGTTGCCTTTAAACATTCCTGGAAAAAACTGTCAGAAAAACATCGTGGAACAAAAGTAGTAAAATGATATTCCCAGTTCCCACCCCAGAGGCAAAGCACAGCCATCATAGCTAGTAGCCACTGATACCCTTTATTCTCCATGAATTTGTCTAATCCTCTTTTAACACATTCTGAGGTGGTAGCCATCACTGCCTCCTGTGGGAGTGAGTTCCATAGTTTAACTATGCACTACACAAAAAATGGCATTCTTTAATCTGTCCTGAATCTTCCAACATTCAACTTGGTTGGACAACCACAAGTTTTACTGGTATGAGAGAGAAAAACTTTGTCCACTTTATCCATTCCATGCACAATTATATAAACTTCCATCACGTCACTTCATACTCACTTTTCATCAGAAATATAAAATCCTAAATGCAACTTTTCCTCATAGGGGAGCCACTCCACCCCCTTGATCGATCCTGTATACCTGAAGGAGCGTCTCCACCCCCACCGTTCAGCCCAGACACTGAGATCCAGCGCCGAGGGCCTTCTGGCGGTTCCCTCACTGCGAGAAGCAAAGCTACAGGGAACCAGGCAGAGGGCCTTGTTGGTAGTGGCGCCCGCCCTGTGGAATGCCCTCCCATCAGAGGTTAAAGGGATCAACAACTACATGACATTTAGAAAATACCTGAAGGCAGCCCTGTTTAGGGAAGTTTTTAATCTGTGATGTGTTAATGTATTTTAATGTTTGCTGGAAGCCGCCCAGAGTGGCTGGGAAGACCCAGCCAGATGGGCAGGGTACAAATAATAAATTATTATTATTATTATTATTATTATTATTATTATTATTTATTATTATTATTATTATTATTATTATTATTATTATTAATTATTATTATATTGATCATTTTGCTTGCCCTTTTCTGAGCCTTTACCAGCTCTACAATGTCCCTTGGAGGTATTCCAAACATGGTTGCATAATCCAGGGCTTAATCCAAATTGGAATGTTCTGGAACGCCCTTAAGGCTGGGATGGGAGACCTTTTTGAGTCTGGGAGCTGCATTACCACAGTGGAAAACTGTCAGGGGCCACATTTCATAAGCAAGCAGGTCCAGAACCAAAAGTGGGTGAAGCTGGGCAGCGCAGTATCGCACATCTTGAACACACAGCCGCAATTGCACAAGTTACTTAACACAGACGTATACTTAAGGGCAAGGCTTAAGGCTTGTAAAGATGTAATGTGGGGAAGCTCTGCTATGGGGAAAGAAGACTGTTCAGAATTAAAAAAAAAAGGTGTGTGGAGAGAGAGAGATCTCATGCACACTATAAATGAAAAATAAATGAATACCATAAGGCTCTCCTACAGAAGCTCATGATGTAATACTGTTGTTAATATTTAAGATGCTCAAAAAATTATTGCAACGTTGTGAGGAATGAGGATATAGGAGACTGAACTGAACTTACTTGAACTGGGAGTTGCAGTGATTGATGTTGTTCTGCAGCAAGTCAACTCCTTTCTTGGTGTTAATCTCATTCACTTTAATTAGGTACTGGAGGGAAAGGGAACATGGACCTGCTGAGTTTACTTATTTTGTTTTGTTTACTTATGCCTCCTCTGCTCAAATAGAAAACAATGTTCTGCAGTGATTTGTTTCGTTTAAAAATGCTTCCCCCAAATTACATGACATACATTTCTTTTGTAAATTGTACCTTGCATCATTAGCATAATTAATTTGCTACATGAACTACTGTTATATAATACACCAATTTTTCTTCGAAGACAGAACAATACACTGGCTAAGATCTAGATTTCTTGTAAGCAGAACTCAAATGAAGTTCCTGCTGCTGGAAAGTGGGCACATAGGTAATTTCCCGCTTATTCCCTCTTCCCTCTGCAGCCCCTGTGCCATCCAAAAAGCTGCTCTTAAGGACCAGGAGACTCACAGAACAAAATGGAAGGCAGTACAAAGTAAGAGGGCAACAATCAGGAAAAATTGCCTCCCCCTATCCTTTCCCCAGTGGGATCTTCCACTGGATCTCAGTCCCTTCCATGAATGAAAGGAGCCCTTCTGTTTATGGAAAGACAAATCTGGATCAAACTCTTTGTATTTAGATAACGTAAATCAGTTCCATTTCCCCTCCTTCAAATTCTAAAAAAGGCAGATATCATACAGTGTTTACATTGTCTTTTAATTTACCCTTGACAACTCATTCTTACTTCCACAGCTACTAGTGTAGAAGGAGTATTTTTCCCCTAACAGTAAACAGCAAACACATTCAGTTGCTGCTGATGGATATATTGTTAAGAAGAGAAGAAAAGGAGTTTGGATTAGATATCCTGCTTTCTCACTACCCGAAGGAGTCTCAAAGTGGCTAACATTCTCCTTTCCCTTCCTCCCCCACAACAAACACTCTGTGAGGTGAGTGGGGCTGAGAGACTTCAAAGAAGTGTGACGAGCCCAAGGTTACCCAGCAGCTACATGTGGAGGAGCGGAGACGCGAACCCAATTCCCCAGATTACGAGCCTACCGCTCTTAACCACTACACCACACCATATCCCTTTAAAAGTAAAGGACCCCTGGACAGTTAAGTCCAGTCAAATGTGACTATGGGGTGTGGTGCTCATCTCACTTTTCAGGCTGAGGGAGCCAGCGTTTGTCCACAGACAGCTTTCTGGGTCATGTGGCCATCATGACTAAACCACTACAGGTGCACGGAGGACCGTGGTGAGTGCCAGAGCGTCATCTATATAACCACATTGCATTGTACCAAAGGGAATACACTCTCTGGGGCAGGGGTCGGCAACCCGCGGCTCCGGAGCCGCATGTGGCTCTTTCACACCTTTGCCGCGGCTCCGCTCTCCCTCCCCCCCTTCGGCTCCTTGCAAGCGAGTCGGAGCCTATCGCCGCCTTGGGATCATAGCTGCTCCCCTTGCCAGTCAGGGACTGAAGAAGACCTCTGTGTGCGCGCGCGCGAGGCTTTCTCTCTCTCTCACCCTCATAGCTGCCTAGAGCGCCGAAATGGAGGGGGCGCATGAACAGCCCCACGCGCTGGTCTCGCAAAGCTGCATTCAAGCCGCGGGCGCCCTGCAGCTCTCCGCAGAAGGGGCAGAGGCGGAGCGAGCGCCAAAATGGAGGGGGCGCTGGCCAGCCTGCCCCCCGCCGCCGCCCCAACCAGCTGCCCCCCATCTCACTGGCCAAGGGGCGCAGCTTGGGGGTCTGCCGCCGCCGCACGCCCCTCCCGCTTTGCCTCAGGTTCCCGCCGCGGGCGCCTTCCTGGCTCCCGGCAGCTGCAGCTCCGCGCGGGGCAGGGCAGCCTGTCCTGGCGGCCGCCTCTGCCCTTCCCCTCCCGCTCCCATTCATTTGCTCAGCCCCGAGAGGAGCGAGACGCTGCCGCCGCCTTCTCGCCGCCTCTCTCAGCCACGGGCGCTGCAATTGCCCCGCACGGACGGAGCCGCCGGCGCTGCAGGCGAGTTGCCGCGCTCCGCCGCCACCGAGGGGGAGACACCAGGCCGGGCTCCGGGGCCCTCGGCGCTTCAGCCAGAGCGGTGGGGGGGGAGAAGGAGCCCCCTCCGCCGCCGCCACGTCCCATTTCCCTTGGGGCAGCTTCCTTGGCACTTGGCTGGAGGGATAGTGCACGAAGGGCTGCCCCGCTCCTGGCGCCCCTCCACGCCGGGTGCCTTTCTTTCTCCACGGCAATGGGGCTGAGCTGAAAAGCTCATGAACCACCCTGGACTACTTGCGGGTAGCAGTAGCCCTCGGGTCCTCCGCCGCCCGCCCCCTTCCCCACCTCTCTTGCTCCCGGTTCATAGGGTTGCAGGCTGAGGCGCTTGCCTTCGAACATTTCTTGTTAGTTTCCTTGCAGGGGGGGGGGCAGGGAGACTCCGCCGTCTCCGCCGTTTGTGTCATGACTTTCCCTGGGTGCATTTCCCCTCCGGTGTTCTTGGCCGAACATCCCATCCCTTCCCTTCCCTTCCCTCCCTCCCTCCCTCCCTTCCTCCCTCCCTCCCTTCCTTCCTTCCTTCCTTTCCTTCCTTCTTTCTTTCTTTCTTTCTTTCTTTCTTTCTTTCTTTTTCTTTCCTTCCTTCCTTCCTTCCTTCCTTCCTTCCTTCTCTCTCTCTCTCTCACCTCTTTTTCTTCAGATTGACAGCTGACTGCACGATCCTGTATATATAGCATTAATGTAAGAAACAATATATGCAGTGTTATATTTGTTTTAAATGTCGCAATGGTTTTGCGGCTCCCAGTTTTTTTTTTCCTTTGGAAACGGGTCCAAGTGGCTCTTTTTGTCTTAAAGGTTGCAGACCCCAAGCATTGCATTTCCCCAGGTACAAAACACAAAGCATTAAGACTTCAAGTGCTGGAGAAATCTGATATCCTGGCAATCCTGAAAACTGCACAGAAACAAAATAGAAGCAAGCACACATTTATTGTAGAGAAATATCTTACATCCGGACTCAACTTCTGTTTGTACTGTAAGATTTTTTTTCTAGGTTGGGCACAATATCATGTAGGACCCATTGTTTCATTCCATCAACAATGAATGTAAAATCTTTAGCAGAGAAGAATTCCTTCTTTAAAAAATTATTGCAACTACTTGGCCTGCAAGTGCCCTGCTTATGGAGTTCAGAGACGCTTCCATTCTCCTAAATGAAGTAATAGTTTGCAACTATTATTATTATTCACATATCAATTTAAATAATCTGATATGAGTATCTGTCCCATAAAGGGAAATAGACAGACTATATCACGTTTTAACATGCAGCGTTGTCAAGCAGACTGATCCACACAGGAAACTATAGGAAGAAGTACTTTTTCATCTGCCTCACTCACCTCACACATGTGTAACTGGAACATCCTTCGTTCCTTTTCCATCTCCTCAGCAATCTCCCCTCCTGCAACCTCTGTCCGTACCATCCCATACTGTTTTGCCAGCTCTCGTTTTTCCTTCTCTATCTTTGCACTGAAATTTAGAAAGAGACAGTATTTATTAATGGCTGTGTGCAGGTGTGTTTTGCTAGAAACAATTCCAAGTACAGAAGCAATCATTGGCTTAAGAGAAAAAGGCCAACTTACAGTTTGCTCTCATAGTCTTTATAGGCTTTCTCAAAAGGCTTTTTAAAGTCCTATCAAGAGACAAAGAAACGAAGACTTAATAAATCTAGTTGTTGTTTTATTTCTTCTTCCCTATTTCAGTCCTTTCAAGACTCCTCATATTTCATACAGATTGCTAAACTGTTATGCTGCCCTATATGGGGTGAAGAGAATCAAACTTATATTTCCCCTGCCTGCTATTTTCATGCTTTTTATAGTGCATCTCAATACTTGATCCCACAGGATCAGTTTAAAACAAGGTTGAGAACAAGGTTGAGCAACAAAGTTTTGCAGCACATAAAGATTAAAAAAAATGGAGAGCCATTTGCGCCTCCTTGAAGTTCTTGGAGGAAAGGCAGAATGTAAATGTAAAAATGAATGAATGAACAAATATCTAAGCAATCTAACAGTAATAACCGGACAGAAACACATTTTGCAGCATCTATTTACTCACCCCTTTAAAGTCTCCCTTGATCAGTGAGTCCAGGGAAAAGTGAATGTTGTGATACAGGCTCAGCAACTACAAAAAGAGAGAGTTCAATATGTAGCTAGCACTAACGGCTTCTTCATATTATTGAGTGCTCTCCAGCAATAGATGATAATTTAAGGCATCCTTTTAATTTAGGGAAGGACAATACTGCATATTTAGGGCTTTGTTTGCTTGTAACAACCTAAATAAAAACATACAGATCCAACTGGCACTATGGGAACGCAAAAACAAGTCCATCAAGCAGGGAATCCCAATCCTTTGAGTATTACCCCAAACTCCTAAAGCATCTCTGTAGTCCAGTCCAAAACTTTACAGATCTCCTCAGAGGCAATGTCAGAGATGCCAAAACAATTTCAGTAAAGTAAAACCAGAAGGCATTTTGTATGAGAGGCATTAACACCAAATAGCCTAGTCTATTTGAAATAGGAAAACACCAGTAATATGTGGCTTATAATGCCACATAGTCCAGCCACCTGCTGGAATCTGCTGGATCAGCCCAGTGGCCCATTTCTCACAGTGGACGTCCTGGAGGTCCTTGAGCATTTTGTGCTTTAGAAATGTGTGTTGTATTTATGATTTTTATTGTAAGGCCCCTTTGGAGACCCAAGTTTTAATTGAAAGGTGGGGATGGAAACGTTTAAAATAAAGTAGAACAAATGAAACCAAAAATAATTGCATTATTGTTTTAGCTTGTCAAAAAGGAATGGGAAAGGAGGGAATCAAACTGTAGGCTTATTTGCATGCCCTAATTTCAGTAAGGGGACTCGGGTGGCGCTGTGGTCTAAACCACAGAGACTAGGGCTTGCCGATCAGAAGGTCAGCGGTTCGAATCCCCACGACGGGGTGAGCTCCCGTTGTTCGGTCCCTGCTCCTGCCAACCTAAGAGTTCGAAAGCACATCAAAGTGCAAGTAGATAAATAGGTACCGCTCCGGCAGGAAAGTAAATGGCGTTTCCGTGCGCTGCTCTGGTTCGCCAGAAGCGGCATGGTCATGCTGGCCACATGACCTGGAAGCTGTCTGCGGACAAACACTGGCTCCCTCGGCCAGTAAAGCGAGATGAGCGCCGCAACCCCAGAGTCGTCCGCGACTGGATTTAATGGTCAGGGGTCCCTTTACCTTTAATTTCAGTAAGAAAAGGCAAGGTAGCCTTTTGAGATTCTCCCATGGCCTTTGCTCTTCTCCTTTTGGCCCGGAAGGGAAGACTGACACCATTGACCATGCCCCTGTCATCATGCTTTTGTTTTTCAGACAAATCTGTGGGTGTGGAGAACAGTTTCATACCAGGCTCTTGACAGCATCTAGCAGCTCCCGTGAGAATGAAGCAAAGGTG
Source organism: Darevskia mixta (assembly GCA_034641385.1). Taxonomy (NCBI): domain Eukaryota; kingdom Metazoa; phylum Chordata; class Lepidosauria; order Squamata; family Lacertidae; genus Darevskia; species Darevskia mixta. Next base: position 45,085,875 of record JAWWNH010000029.1, read on the forward strand.
ATGAAGGCTTCAGCTAGCTTCTCATCACTGTTGTTGTGATAGTTCCCTGAAAACCTCTCCTGGGTAATAATGTGAGCTTCTAAGTGGTTAATGAGATCTGCAGAAGCAAAATTTGTTTGAACATTCATGTACGCCTTTCTGAAACAAACAAAAAGATTCCCTAAAATGATAAAACAGCGAGCTACCTATTTGACTGAATTAGCAAGGAAAGCTCTGACACATATTGATTCAGGAGTAAGTCAAGTGGTCATCCTTTGTTAAGTTGCTTTCTTGCTAATACCGTAATCAATAAATTATGGAGTGATGTTTTCTTAATGGCAGCTATTAACTACAATTTGTTCGTACATGGCAAAAGAAAGGTACAATTTGGGTAGAGTCAAATGGAGGAGAGGGGCAGATGGAGAGAGCTGCCAATAAGATGAAGGATTTTGACATTGTGCAGCTGCTGCCTTTGGGAACCTGACCCAACTGCAGGACCAGCAATTCTGCAGCCTGTTTTTAGGAATCCATTTGTTTCCAAGGCACTTTACTTGTATTATTTTAAACAGTTGTTGTAAAGATGCCACCACTGGATTTCACATTGCTCAGGGAAGTGAGGAACATGGGGAACTACTAATACAGTGGTACTTCGGTTTAAGAACAGTCCGGTTTAAGAACGATTCGGTTTACAAACTCCGCAAAACCAGAAATAGTGTTCCGATTTGCAAACATTACCTCAGGCTAAGAACGGAATCCGAACGGTGGAAGGGTACTGGCGACAGGAGGCCTCATTAGGGAAAGTGGGTCCCAGTTTAAGAACGGTTTCGGTTTAAGTTCGTAAACCGAGGTACCACTGTACAGAGTTCTGATCATTGGTCTGCCTTGCCTATGCTGCCTGGCAGTGACTTTCCAGAGTTCCAGACTAGAGTCTTTTATAGCTCCATCTGGAAAAACCAGGAGCTGTGCCTGGGATCTTCCACATGCAAGGAATGTGCTCGACCACTGTTGCCAAATGATAAAGATTTGGTTACCATTTTAATGTGTTGTCACACATTAGGGTAATGGTTCCCTGCATGGAGTATCCTAAGCACAATATGACTTGTTGTGAGTAAAGTTTTTGAGTGCGCACATATCAATAAATAATAATAATAATAATAATAATAATAATAATAATAATGTTGCACTCCACCCCAACCTCCAAGTGGTGCTTACTCAGTGTTCTGTTTCCTTGGAATCAGGGACAGCGCCGTCTGTAGTGTCTTTAGGATATATGGTTTAGTAGCACATATGTACAACCTGAGCCTAAAATGAGGGGGTTCACAGCATTGAAACCTCAAAAGATCTTTAGCATTAAGAGCATTAAAACCACAGCTGTGGTTTCTAGCAGAAATGGCTCTCCCTCTCCAGCATCTGCCTGCAGCCTGCTTTCCTCTCTCTCACACAAGTGCCCTGGCTTTTGTATTCTAACTACCAGTTAAATGAGGGAGGGGCCCCACCCATTTGTTCTCTGGCACAGAGCAACTTCATCCTTATGGCCATTAACTCACACACAAAAAAACCTTGCCTGACTAGTTCAACAATGAGATCCTCCAAGATATTTTAACCCTTGCTGGTTCCATGACCCCAGGAATTAGAAGGGACTCAGGCATCATGCAGATTAACCCCCCACAACTCACAACAATATTATTAATGCAGTGTGCCATTTAATTGCCCAAGCGGCTTGCAAGTTGTTTACAAAATCAATTGCAAAAAATATTAGCACACATATCTAAAATACTGTTATAAATTTGAGGTGTTAAGGTGTGTGCCAGACTCCTCTAATCTCTGGATCCAGCAAGTGTTAGAATTTAATCAAGGCTTTTAATTCTTGGAATAGTCAGGCTAGCCACCTGGTGCGGTGATAACCTGGATGACAGGCCAGGAAGAGGGAATAAGGGGCTAGGTACAAGATGGCAAATGAGTGGAGCCCCTTCCCTTAACAAATAAAGCCAGAGTTTAGAGTGGAGACGTGGAGCAGTAATGTGACCCAGAATCAAAGCAGCGCAGAGAGAGAGAGTGTGTGTGTGTGTCATGCCAGATCTCTGCTTGAATCCAAGGTTGCAGCTATGGGAGAAACAAGGCCCTTTTGGGATGTTGATGCTGTGAAACCCCCTCCCCCCATCATAGGCTTAGGTATATATGGGTAAATAAACCATATATCATAAAAGTACAACACAAACCCTAAGTAAGCACCTGGAATCTCACAACACTAGGAGATTGGGGTGGCATGCAACAATGCAATAAAAGAAATCCATTAAAACAACACAACAATTAAAAGAACAAATTAGAACTATTAAAACAGGAGGCTCCGGTCAGGAGATTAGGGAATGCTTGTTTAAACAGGTGTGTGTATGCATAAAAGCAAGATGTGTCTTTCAAGATCTCATCCTATAAACTACATCTATGGTTGCCAAATTTTGTCTGCAATCCTATACATACTTGCCAAAGAGTAATTACCATTCAATTAATTTAACAGGATTTTATAGGATTAGTAGACATGTATAATATTGCATTATAAGACTCTGAGAGGGATCCTCTTCCTATAAGAATTGATAAGCGGACACTGGTAAAATTAGCCCTTCTAAGCAACCCTTAAAGCTACAGGAAAATTCTCAGGGCCTCTGGGCTGGGCAGCCCATACCACATCCCCAATGACAGTCTGACCTTGTCCAGTTGTGTGTTCTGCTTTCACTGCTTTCCTCATTTTTTGCAGAATGATTCGATCAGAATCTAAAGCCTAAAGGCATTAAAGAAAAAAATATCCTAAGCACAAACTGGTCTCCCAAAGCAAAACAAAAGTTTATAAATATGCAAAAATTATTATACATGATAAGGTTATATTTTTCTAGGTGCAAAACATAAATCAAGTTGCTCCAAGGGTTACTGGGATAAACAAACCAGTAATGATACTCTCTTCCATCTGGAAAAATCAAATCATGTTGATCTTCTATATCACGTCCAGCTGTATACCCACCCCCATTGTTTTGAGGAGGAACTCTGGATAACTCAGAAACTTTGTGCCCCTCACCCTCATTACTTAACATTCTAAAGTTGCTCTCTTGAAGTTCTGGATGCTGCTTTGGATATTCCTGCCTCTCGTGCACACTGAGTTCATGCAACATTTCCGTTTCCTGATGTGCAAGCTTTTCTTCTCAGCCCTCAAACTATTCATATTTCTAAATGGTTTCCTGTTTCCAGCTTTTCATTTTATCTTAACATACTGCCCTAAGGCTCTTTTACTGCTTTGCGGGTTCTGCTAAACTGCATTATGCAAAGCTTGATCAGGTATCCTGGCCTTTGGATTTCGCTTCACAAATGAGTCCAGCATTTGGAAACTGAAGGGCAGATATGCAACGGATTTCATAAGAGGAAATGAGAAGGTGAGAAGGGCAGAAGTGGTTTCAAGTTAGTCAGAGGAGAGTTTGGTGGTGGCTCCCAAATTCCTACACAGATAGCTGTGAGATATAATTGCATTTTAAAAGGGTGCCCTATAGGAACATAGGAAAGCAGGTCAATGTTGTCTACTTTGACTGGCAGGCAGCTCTCCAGGTTTTCAGACATGGGACTGCTTAGAGAGGCCGAGATCTGAAACTTGGACATTTTGCATGCTCTACCACTGAGCCAAAGCCCTTCCCTTATGAATGGTAAGAACAATGTGGTTTAGTTAGTATCAGAGCAAAGCAAACAGATATATCACATGGACAACAGTGCAATTTATTTATTTGTTTTAACACCAGCAGTGCAATCCTATACATGCTTTCTTGCCCCATTTTAGCCCTAGGTATACAATTGTCTTGCTTGCCAGTCTTCTAATAAATGCAAAGTTGCTGAGGACAAGGACTTAAGCCACCAAGCCACTGAATAGGGATGAGAATAATTCAGAAGCCAGCTTTATGTCCTAGGTCACTGTGACAAAGGGGCATATCAGCATGTCTTAGGATGTGCTTTCTCCCAGGTGACTTTGGTACCCATGGAAGGGGCCTTCCTTTGGGTTCCTTCTGTCAGTGAGAAGAAATCTGACAAGATATCAAGTAGAGGCTCTTGCCTGCAACATAGCTATGGAGTCTGTTCCCCCAGATCTGGTCCTTCGGTGATTTAGAAGGCAAGTGAACACTGCCTGTTTAGAATAAGTGGTTTCTGTTAATTTCATTGGCTGGATGGGCAGTTTTGTATTGAATAAAAGTTCCTCTGAAGCTTGTGCTATTTGGTTTTCCGAACTCATTTATGGGAATTGGTTGTTCTCTGTTAATCTCTATGGACATTGTGCAAGCTGTTTTTAGCTTCCTCTTTTGAAGGAAATGGGGGATACAAACCCTTAAATAAATAAAAATAACTGCACCCATCTTCACTCCTCAGTTTGTCTATTTCCCTGCACAGAGTGAGGAACACCCAGCAGCAAATTCTCTTCATGGGATCCCAAAATCTCCCCCTCTGCTTTGGCTTCAGCCCAGCCGCCGCTGCCACCTCCTTCCTTGAACCCTCTCTTACCTCCTCTAGGCTGCAAACGGTGCTCCTGCATTTGCCCATGTGGCTGGTAAAGGAGGAGGTGGTTGGAGAACTGAGATCCTCTTGGGTTTGGGAGATAAAGTCCTGGACAGAGATAAGCTCAGGCATCCTGCTTCCTTAGCGCCTTGTTGCAGATCAGACCCAGAGAAGCAGCAGAGTCAGAATGCCAGGCCACGGAAAAAGGGGAACTCAGGATTGAGAGGAAGCAGCTAAGGGTAGCTGAGAAGGCCACAAACACCAGAAAGGCAGAGCAACAGCCGCTGTCCCTCCATGTCCACAAGTTGCAAAGGGCTGGCCTCTTGCCGCTGCTTCCCTGCCTCAAAACACACACACACAGTACTACTCAGAGTTTGTTAAATACTGTTTAACATGGGAGCCAACTGCTAGGAGCTGAGGTCCCTTCAGCCTCCCCAATAAAATATTTGAGGGGACTCCCACCCAAAAAAGTTGATTCAAATGGTGTGTGTGTGCCGTGTCTAGTGATCGATTATGTGGGGTGGGGCTCACCTGCCTCCCCCCCCAAATATTTTATTCAAGTTGGCACCCCTGACTGTTTCTGAATCCTCACTGAAACCTAATAATTCTCTCTCTCTCTCTTGATGAGGGAGTAGAGTTATTCATTATGTTTACTACCGGTACTTGAACAGCTACATTTCTGTTTAAACCGTCCAGTCCAAGTCTAGTTCAAATATAAAGAATCAAAATATGGGGGAGCAGAAGAGGCCTTGAAGTCACCCATCAACACTTAGTACCTGAATAGTACAGACCAGGTTACCTGGTCAACAATTTTCTCCACTATAGTGAGGTACCGTATATTGCATTTCTAGTCGGCTGCTTAACCCTCGAGTTGCCTTTTAAGCTTACTTAAACTTACTTAAGTAAGCTTACTTAAGCTTACTTAAACTGCCCACCCTCAGTTTCTTCTTCACCTGCAGGGGAGAGAAACACACACAGAGAGAGAAGATACAGGAACCCCAGAGCTTCATCAGAGTTTTAATCCAAAATTGCTAGAGGGCACAAGGTCACAGAAGGCTAATCTACTTTTTCCAAGAGCACAAGTAGGTTGTTGGACTGACACAGTGTGGTCCCCGCCCCCAGCCCCCCCTGCACAATACCTGGTTTTGCCCCAGCAGAGCAGATCTGCATTTGGAAATTTGCTTCTATGTGTGAATCACTCTGGTTGTATCAAAAAAATACATCTGTAGAAATATGCATTTCTGGGGGAAAAACACCACCCTGTAATTTGCAAAAGTGGCAGTGTTATTTATTTTTAAAGTGCATGTAATCTTTAAAGAACAGCAAAAATCATGTTATATCAATGTCACTATTTCACAGGGTAAAAAGACACAAGCAGCATTTCAGCTAATACAGGCAATACTGGGGGGGGGGGGGGGGATTACCTTTGTCCAAGACAGTTTTCTGTTGCCAAGACAACACATTTTCTTTGCTCCAAAAGTGCAGTATCTTGCTGGGAGAATCGAATCATTTTGCTAGATAATGCTGAATAGTTCTTCAAACAATGAGGGTGCACAAATGTCAGAGGCACCTTTTAGGCAGTGGTTACAATGCTTAGGAGTAACATAACCCTACTCCTTATCCCTCCAATCTGTGTTTTATATATTTACAAATCATTTGATAGATGAACTTGTGATCTAGCTGCCCTGCTCTACTAACAAAAATGGAAAACAGCACAGCTGTCTCCCACTTCCAAACATGATGGCATGTATACTGCTTATTGCACTAGACTGAGTGTAGGGATGGATGAGAAATGTGATCCGCATTTTTAATGCAAATTTAGCAGATCCACATTTCTCAAACCAATACATTAAGGAATGGGGAACTGTGAACCACTAGGGGTATCAATTGGACCTGTCAGGCGATTCCTAGCAAACCACACCCACGTACATATGATTTGGAGACACAGACAGCAGTGGCATAAAACTATAAATTCCTTTCCATTTGGCAAGGTTTCCATGCTTCAATATCCATTGCTATAGGTGGCCTCTTCCTGTTTTCTTCGTAAGTGACAGTTGATTGCTTTAGCTATAAAGAGTTGCAGGGTCATAGAACAAGCATACCATCTTAAGAGCTAATGAAAGGCAAGGCGTTTAATGAATAATTCCAAAGGCTCTTCAGAGATAATTGTCATCACATCACAGATGTGAGCAGGGTGCCTGACTGCCTAAATATGGGCAGTCTCTTCCCTTACTCTGACAGTTGCATTTTCAAAGTGCTCCAGGCACAATCAGCCAGCTGCACATGCTCTTTAATGTCTTTGGCACAGAAGTCGCAGTTATCTTCCTTTGTCAAGCCCCAACTTGGGGAAGAGGACAGAAAGCACTGTCTTTAGCCGTTTATTATCTTCTCGCTGATGTATCCCGGCATTGTGTAGAGAATGAGAACCAAGAATATGGTCAGAATTGCAATAATAAGCAGTGCAATTATGTACTTCTTGTACCGCTTCCAAATGAAGAAGACAAACGTCTTCATGGGATTCACAAACCAGTTGAAGGATGTTTTCGGGCGGCTGGGGAGAAAAGAAAGGGCAAGACTCGGTGCAGGTTTGGACAAGGGTGTAGCAACAAAGTTAATGTTGGTAGCACATAGCCAGAACACACACACACACACACACACCCGCAAGCTGATGTCAACCTATGCTTGAATGCCTGGAAATCCAAAGGTCATTTTGCATTTAATCAGCTTTCCCATTAAATAGTGTGTTCCAACAATATTAATGTATTCCCTTTAATTCACAACAGTACAAAGCAGGAGTGGGGAACCTGTGGTCCTCCAGATGCTGTTGGACTACAACTCCCATCATCCCTGGCTGATGGCCATAACAGCTGGACTGATGAGGGTTGGAGTCCACAGATTCCCCCATCCCTAGTATAGAGCAGGGGCTTCCCATAGGCTTGTATGCTTCCCATAGGTACCTGACCACCATGAGAACAGGATGCTGCAATAGATGGACCACGGCCCGGATCCGGCCTGATCTTCTCATTTACAAAGTCATTTATATAAAGCTTTAGATACTTACTTGGGTTTTTCTAAGGGTTCAGGCTCTTTCCGTGCCCGACCAACTGGGGCATTCTCAGCCTCCTCTACAGTCAGTAGCTGGAATTCGGCTTCCACTTTTCCCTGGAGAGAAGCACACTGTGAGCAAAATGTCTGACATACTGCAAAAGTCTGCCATGCTTCAGAGACTCTCGCCCGCTTACTGCCAATGGTGGAGATCCTGCCAGCGACAGTTCTGCCTTACTCAGAGTGGAGTGGGGGTTCTGGGCCAGCAGAGTGGTGTTGGCATCACTCTGTAGGTGGAGCCGGTGGAACTCAGCAGGACTTGATGGAAGGAGAGTCCCACTCAACTCATGCCACACCCAGTGGGTGTGGATTGCACCCTCAATGTACTATTTGATTTGTGTTGTATGCTGCCTAGAGAAACGGGTTAACAGATAGCTAATAAATGTAAATAATAATAAAAATAGGTGCATCTTCAGTGCAGTTCTCTTACTGTAAGGATGAAGATATTTCCACTAGGATCTGAAAACTCAACGTCTTCTGGTTTTACAGAGCTCCTCCACTTCTTCTTCTTCTTCTTTTTCTTCTTCTGCTTAGCCTCCCTCTCTTCCCTTTCAATGTCTTCCTGGCCCTTGAGTTTGATCAATGGCCACCAGCCTCTCATTCGTTTGTTTCGGAAGATGGAGAAGCGGGGCATGGCCTTCTCCTTGGCCATCTTGATGGTGCACTGCTCTGAACTCTTGGCGGCTCTCACCATATCGTTCAGCTTTAACTCAATGGCTCCTTGAAACACAACAAAGTTGGGATAATATCATATACTGGCCACTTACAATGGTAGATTTGACAATTTCTCCCCAGATGGCTGGGAAACACAGCATTTCCATCCACAGGGAATTGCAGGAATTTTGCTTGCAGCTATTGGGCTATGATATGATTTACAGAATGCAGCCACTAGCATTTTTGTAGGGATCACAGCATTAGACTGGAGCAAACAGTCCCCTGGTTCAAAACAGGAACTTCCATCCTAATAGAAGTAGTTAGAAAATGCACTGCAAAAAGGTGCTTACAGGTTGCCATATTTCAAAAAGTAAAAACCAGGGCACCCCAAAAGTTATTGAGCTTTTTAAAGGAAAATCCCAAAGCTGTTGATCTTTTGATTGACTTGCCTAACAGGACAAGGCACCACCTTTCAGAAATTCCCCCAGACATCAATTCCGCCTTTGAAATTCCAGTAATGTATGACAGCCCTAGTTTACAGGGTAGGGAAACCTGAGATCACTGTCAATCTGACTGGGTAGAAAAAATATTTGCAAACCCAAATACAGCGGTACCCCTGGTTATGAACTTAATTCATTCCGGAGGTCTGTTCTTAACCTGAAACAGTTCTTAACCTGAGGTACCACTTTAGCTAATGGAGCCTCCCGCTGCTACCGTGCCGCTGGCAGGCGATTTCTGTTCTCATCCTGAGGTAAAGTTCTTAACCCGAGGTACTACTTCTGGGTTAGCGGAGTCTGTTACCCAAAGTGTTTGTAACCTGAGGTGTTTGTAACCCAAGGTACCACTGTACAGCAGTTTGTCTCAGTAGACAAGCTGAGGCACAGTCAGCATAGCTGGGATCAGGGGAAAATTAAGGACCATCTGGCAAGGAATGAGCAAACAAAACTGAGCAGTATTCATGGAACAGCAAGGCAAAGGAAACAAAGAGTCAGAAAACAGATTCAAGGCATAGCCCAGGAACTACTGACCAACTAATCAGCAGCCTCTTCCACTTCCTTTTATAATACAGTACCGGTAGCTGCTAGGAGGCTGGAAGGCACAAAAGTAGGGAATCTCAAGTACGCCTGCATTCCAAGGCAGGGTGGGGCAGAGGAACTCTTCCACAGCAACCAAGACATTTTCCTTCTGGAGACAGAGAGCACGATGGCGCTGCCCCACAACTCCACATAAGAAAGCCAGCCAGACTAGCAATTGAATGCAAGAATGGCTGGTGGTTCATGGGGCACCACAACAATGCTGGTGCCCCTTGCAACAGGGCACCACAGAGACTTGAGAGCCCCAAGACCGCCACTGAAAAATGCACCCACTAAATCATCCCCTGGGTGTATTTGTACACCACACAACACTATATTAAAAGGGGGAGGTGTGAGGGGGTGAAGGAACACAATCGCCTAAACAGAAAGATACCTGGGAAAATCTTATATGATCCTAGCAGGTCACAACAGAGGCATCACTACATGATATCCTCCACGTGCTTCTTCCCTTCCATCTCAAGCTTTGTGATGTTCTTTGTCCTCACAGCTATTCCAGAATGTTACATCTTCATTGGTTAAAAACATTCTTCTTCAACCTAAATTTGTCGTTAGCGTGCAATTTCTTACCACTAAGATGTTGTAAATCCCCATATTACATGAGGAAACAGTGGGATGTACAGAAAGAGGAAATATGCAAAAAGACAGCATAGCAGGAAATACAGCTGAGATCTCTTTGTTGCTGTCCAAATTTCATGCATTCAATGTAATTGATACCTGGGCAGCAAACCATGTTCAGAATCTGCAACTTCCCTCCAACAAAACCAGAATGAAGTCCAAAACATGCAGTACCTTGGTTAACCACTAGATGGTGCTGCCTATTAGTTTTCCCTTTTTAGAGCTTGTTGTTGCCCCAGTGTATTTACACAATTTCATCCATTATCCCATATTGTTTTGATTCAATTCCATGCAATTTAATCAAGAGGAACTGAAACCAAATCAAAACAATACGGAGTCATGAATGAAAGGCTTTGAGTGGTGTTTTACCATTTGTTTGCTTGCAGAAGACAAGCTTTAATAGCTGTCCTGAGAATTTAGACACAAATGGGCTAGATTACTTTTACTGAATATAAATTATTTGTATATGAAGGTGAAAAACAGATGGACTATAGAAAGATGTGCGTGCCAAGCACATGCACTCTCCTTTTCCTATCTCTGGAAGCGTCCTCAGTTCAGATTAGCCATTTAAGGAAATTGCACTGCTAAAAAAGCCTCTTAATGGATGAGTTTTATGCAGGCAGGGAAGGAGGAGTAGAAAGAAAAGGAGAGTTTCAGAAGCTTTGTAGGGCCAGTTTTTAACTTCCTTGCAATATATTTGTTGCACACCCTTCAGGAAACAACTAAGAAGAAGAAGAAAAACATTTATATATGCCCCCAAACATTTAAAAGGCACAGTGAGCATTAAAATACCTAGAAAGTCATTTGCTGAAATCCTATCATAGTCCCAGACCTGAAAGACCAGGACAGCTGGCTCTCGAAATTCTGATTCCTCCAGAGAGAAGATGGAATCCTTCTTTTTGTAAGTTATCTCTTTTTCTGTTGGGAGGTAGTCAAAGCGAAACACAAATCTCCAGTTGAAGTTGCCTTCCCCAGTCAAAGAGTTAAAGTGAACATCTGTCTCTTGCTTGTCCTTCTCCAGTCCTTTGATCCAACTGCAGAAGAACCTTTATTAGAATCTAGCAATACTTTAGCATCAGTTCCTGGCCCCATCTCACAAAAGGCACAAAACCCCTAATTTAGCGGGTACGTGTGGGAGAAGGGGGGGAGTCCCATTGTGCAGGTCAAAATGGGGCAGTTACTTAGCACTACATTGGATACAACTGAATATTACTTATTAATCAAAAGTTTTAACTCCTGCTAAACTAGCAACCCACTGTATTGAAACCAGAACAGTTGGCTGCCTATTCCATCAGGGAAATCCTCATCTTCCACTGAAAGCTTTCCCTTCCATTTCAGACTATTGGTGAAGGCACCTTTTTACATAGATGTCACTGGAGATTTCTCCTGTTATTGGATTGACGTCGTCAAGGACCACATCGTCCGTGTTCCAGATAATGACACGCAGCTCATAGCTAGAAAGAATGAGAAAATGCAAAGTTCTGTTTAAAACTTATTTTCTGCTGCATCTGTAAATTCTGGACAAAACTTTCCACAAAGAACGAAGAGTACCCTTTACCAATATGAGGGGCCAGACTACCTAGTATGCAAACCACAACAGAAGCATGCCAAATGATCATAGGGTAGACAGGGTGCAACTGAGTAATTTTAGACCTTAGACCAGCGGTAGGGAACTGCATCAGGAAGGCGGGCCAGATCCTTCTCTCTTCCACCCCCTGTGGGCCAACTTGTAATGATACCAGGTGAGTGACACCTATCAAAGCTTTTTGAAGAAGCAGGTTTTGTGCCAATGAGCTGGGATTGTGCCTTCAGAGAGGTTCCCTGTAACTTCCAATCAGCTGATCGCTGGATATAAGTGTGAAGTTTCTGCAGCAGGGGGAAATGCTTTCAAAGCCAGGTAATTTCCCCTTCTGCAGAGAAAGGGTATATGCAGAAATACTCCATTTTCAGTCCAAGCTGTTCCTCCCTTTCTGCTGCACTAGCTGTAACACTTACTGCCATCCAAGGGCATCAGGCCACCGGCCCAAACAAAGGCCTTCTCAGCTGACTTTGAGTTGGTGGTGGTGCACCTCCTTGGTGGAAATCCACCCAAGTGCCACCAATCCCAGCTGACAGTGTGTTTGTAGGAGGAGGGAAGGTTATTGTTTTGTTTTGGCGTTCTAACTATTTCTTTGTGCTTTTACTCTGTATTTTTTATCTTGTGAACTGCCCTGAGATTTTCGGATAAAGGGTGGTATATAAATTTAATTAATAGTAGTAGTAGCAGTAGTAGTAGTAGTTGGGGCTTCAACTGTTCAGGGCTCACTTCAATCAATAGTTGGTGCTTGTTGAGAACCTTACACGGTGCTTTGAAGCCCCAACAATCAGTTGATCGCTGGAGCTTCGAAACATCTTCCAAAGGACTCTGCATTTAAACTTGCTTCATTTGGATTTTACCAGCATGTTAAAACATAAGAGACAAAACTTGCTCCTTTTTAAAGGGGATACCATTTGCATAGTGGAAGGATATGTGGATCCAGAATTGGCCTCCACAGTCACCTACGGACTCATTGTTAAAACCGTGTTTATGGAAGACAATCTTACTCAGCTACAAGTGATCGCCAAAGAGAAAGAGGAGAATTGCTGTGTGTGTGGCTACCACTATGCAAATGGTATCCCCTTAAAGAGGAGCAAGTTTTGTCTCTTCTATTTTAACATGCTGGTAAAATGCAAATGAAGCACACACACAGCAATTCCTATACATTATTAGGTCAGGTGCCTGTTGCAGATGTTTTTCTGCAGTAGTTCCTACCGGGGGCACACAATGTAAGAAAACGTTCTATAAAAGGCAAAACAAGAAATAGTTTAGGAATTGGCTCTCTTCCACTTCACAGAGGGCCTTTACCTGATTGGGAGTCGTGGTTTGATGTTGACAGGAGGTGGTGCAGGGACATCGTTTGGAAACATATCGATCCACATGTGGAGAGCACCCTGGGAGAAAACAAGGTGTTTGTTTCTGGGATTCAATAGCAGTTGAATATATCTAATGAAGGGAGGGGGAAACATCCAGAATGGTGCTAACAAATATTTATGAAATATTGCAGACATATTTTGAAACTCAGGGGAATGATTTTTATTCAATTTCAATGTTCAGGAGCTAATTTTCTTTTAGTTTCAAAGTGGCCTGGGATTAGTACGACAACTCTCACTCATACATTCCAAAATCTCTGCATAAGGTTTTACGAACATCTATGTGACACAGGTATGATTTCCCAAGGCTTCAATGGAAAGGGAAGAAGCTAAGCCAGTCTTTGCCAACCTAGTGTCCTCTGCCGGCTGGGGCTGATGGGACTTACAGTTCAAAGCACCTAGAGGGCCCTACATGGGTAATGGCTGGCCTAAATATTTTTATGATTGTGGAAGAAAATATAAATTTTTGCTCTCAAGTGCTGCCTCTTGCCACATCACCCTTTCTGTCTATATCTGCTATGTATAATGGCCTTCCCTTCCCTACAATGGATGTAACAGGGGTGTGTTTTCCCGCTGCAGTTGTGCTAGTGTAATATTCCTTGCACGTAATCCTATAGCACCAATGTGCAGAAGCTGTATTATGAGTAAACCAACAGTCTCATCTCACCTGTAGGAGACCCGGGCTGTCTGAATTGTAAAGGGACCGAACTTCTACATGTTCTGGTACTAATTTATATCCATATTCTGGCATTTCATCCCAGTGTTGAAGAACATACAAAGCCTTGTGCTCATCATAAGCAGACCAGGTTTCATCTTCGTTTTCTTTCTTGTCTTTCACAAAGGCTTCTATAATAAACAAACAAACAAACTAATAATAATAATAATAATAATAATAATAAACCAGAAGCCCCTAAGGGAACCAGACAGAATCAGTACTGTTTATCAGTATCAACCAACAAAGAATGCCATGGCAAAGCCTAGGAATTATATAACCTTTAGGAGGCATCTGAAGGCAGTCCTTCACAGAGAAGCTTTTTAAGGTTCAATGTTTTACTATGTTTTTATATATGCTGGAAACTGCCCAAAGTGGCTGGGGCAGCCCATTCAGATGGGTGGGGTACAAATAATAAATTATTATTTATTATTATTAATTATTATTATTATAATTATATATAAATTTCAGTGGTACCTCTGGTTACGTACTTAATTCGTTCTGGAGGTCCGTTCTTAACCTGAAAATGTTCTTAACCTGAAGCACCACTTTAGCTAATGGGGCCTCCCCCTGCCGCTGCGCCACTGCTGCCCGATTTCTGTTCTCATCCTGAAGCAAAGTTCTTAACCCGAGGTAATATTTCTGGGTTAGCAGAGTCTGTAACCTGAAGCGTCTGTAACCCGAGATACCACTGTATATAGGAATCTCAAAGGGATCTCACCACTGCTCGCTTTAGCAGCTTTGGCGTTAGGTTCTCCTTTGAAACACTGAACAAGTGTGTTGTAGTGGTTAGAGTGTCGGACTAGAACTGGGTAGACCCATATTCAAATCCCCACTCAGCTGGGATGTTCACTGGATGACCTTGGGCTAGTCACTGCCTCTCAGCTTAACCTGCCTGTGAGGGGGATGTGTGTGTCCTCCTCAAGAGTAAGCGACTCGACAGTCTGTTTAACTTATGTACAAGTTTATTTCACCGACAAGCTTTACAGTTCATCATCCTCCTCCGAGGAACCAGATTCTCCAAGTAAGGGTTTCCGCTTTTCCCCCCAGCATAAAAGCCTCTTAAAACTCCAACGCCTCCTCTCACTCCTCCTTTTCCGCTTCTTGACTCTGCCGGCCCCTGCGTTGCCCTCATCCCTTTCACTTTCATCCTCCCTGGAAGTTGTTGCAGAGGCTCCGGCTACATCCTCGACCCCTTGCTCTCCCTCCGTCTCCATGTTCTCCTCTCCTCCCATAGGCTCCCACGCCACCCGCTCTTCCTCCATCAGCACAGGTGGCGACACCTCTTCACTCCCACTTCTCCACACCTCCTTCCCTGTCTCTGGCGACAGCCTAGGTGCTGCCTCTTCCTGCTCCCATGCTCGCAATACCTCCTCTGGCGTCCATGGGTGACCTCCGGATGCCTCTGTCCCTTGCGCCACCCCTCCTGGCTCGGGCCAGTCCCTGACATCCATCCCCCCTCCCAAGCCCCCCTTCCCCTCCTGAGGCGGCTCGGTGGGTGTTACCCCAGGGTAGCCAAGATCCCCGGCTGGATCCCATTCCCCTCCTTCACTCTCTCCTGCCGTTCCTGGTGAAGAGGGGAATCCCAAGAAGATGGTGGTGTCTGCACTGGATGATGACGACGAGGACTGGAACACCTCCTCCCAATCCTTCCTGCCCCAGGGAGGAGGGAGACATCGCGACCCCCATTCTTCTGCTGCCGCGATATCCCCTTCCACCTCCATTCCTTCCGTTGGTGAATGAGGGCTACTCTGCAACTCGTTGCCACCCCCACCACTGTCTGCACCCGAGGATGGGAACCCCCAGAAGTCCCCCTCCTCTGAATCTGTGGGTTGAAACACCTCTCTCATTTGCCATCTGTACGGCTTCGGTTTGTCGGGATACAGTGCATGGAATTCCAACACTAAATACTCCTTGGTGACATCTTCCGCCGGAATCCACGTGTTCTCCGACTCTGGCTCCCCCTCCCATGCTACTAAGTACTGCAATTCATCCCCTCTCCACCTGGAATCCAGGATGGCCGTGGCTTCATTGAAGTGCTCCATGTCTACCAACGGCAATTCCTGCGACCCCCTCTGGTCCCCTTGTTGATACCTGTGCGGTTCTCTGAACTTGGATAGGAGCGACCTGTGGAAGACCGGGTGAATTCTCATGGTCTCCGGCAATTGCAACCTGAACGCCACTGGGTTGATCTGCTCCACCACTTCGAAAGGCCCAATTTTACATTGCCTCAGCTTTTTGCCCCTGCCTGGCATGGGCAATCCCTGGGTGGACAACCAAACTTTGTCTCCCACTTTGATGCTCTCCCCTTCCCTTCGGTGCTGGTCTGCTGCTCTTTTGTAAGCACTTTTCGCCCTTTCTAGATTTTCTCTGAGCAATTGGTGCAAAGCCTGTAGCTCCTCAGCAAATTGCTCCGCTGCTGGCACGTCTCCCGCCTTCCCTTCACCTCCCCCCGTTGGAAAGGCTCTCGGGTGATTGCCGTAGACTGCCTGGAAAGGAGACATGCCTGCGGACACCTGTTGAGCGTTATTGTACGCAAACTCCGCAAGCGAGAGCCTGTCACTCCAATCACTGTGTTGCTGAGATGCGTAGCAGCGCAAATACTGCTGCAAAATCGAATTTACCCGCTCCGATTGCCCGTTGGACTGAGGATGGCGAGCAGAGGACAAGTTCACCTGCACCTGCAAGATTTGCATGAGCTTACGCCAGAACCGTGAGGTGAACTGAACTCCACGATCTGAAATTACTCTTTCTGGCATGCCATGGTGCTTGAAAACATGCTGTACAAACAGCTTGGCCGTTTCCTCAGCTGAGACTACCTTAGGGCATGCAATGAAGTGTGCCATCTTGGTCAAAAGGTCAACTACCACCAACACTGCAGTTTTGCCTTTGGATGGGGGTAGGTCGGTGATGAAATCTAAGGAAACCGCTTCCCACGGTTTACTGGGGATGGGGAGAGGTTCTAGCAACCCAGCCGGCCTTTCTCGCTCCCCTTTGGCTCTTTGGCACACCTCACACCCCCTGACGTATTCCTTGACTTCCTGCCTGACTCTGGGCCACCAAAACTCTCTCGTGACCAACACCGTGGTTTTGAACTGCCCAAAATGCCCTGCTGTGGGGTTGTCATGGAGCTGTCTGAGAACTCTAGCACGCATCTCCTCCCCAGGAACATACAGTGCCCCTTTGAACAACAGCAGCCCCTCCTTTTCCTCAAACCCTTTCGCCTTGGGATCCCCCTCCCTCAGTTCCTTCAGTTTGCGCCGTGCAAAGTCATCGGCTAGGGTGAGGCGCACCAGTTCTTCCCGCCCCCCTAGAGTTGCGCCACACCTCCATTGTTCAGGTTGGAAGATCGCTCTTGCCACTGGAGGCCCTTGCTCCTCCAGGTACTCAGGCTTTCTGGATAGGGCGTCCGCTCTGACGTTCTGGTCACCTGGAACATACTGGATATGAAAATTAAAGTTAGCAAAGAACTCTGCCCATCTCATTTGTCTCTGGTTGAGAATTCTGGCCGTGCGCCAGTACTCCAGGTTCTTGTGGTCCGTGTACACCTGGATTTGATGCTGCGCCCCCACCAAAAAATGGCGCCAATGCTTGAAAGCCGCTACCACTGCTAACAACTCCTTGTCCCAAATTGCGTAGTTGGCCTCCGACTTGTTCAGCTGTCTGGAATAAAACGCACATGGCCTCCATTCCTGCGTCGGATCTTGTTGTAGTAGAACCGCTGCGATTGCTCTATTTGAGGCATCTGTCTCTATCCTGATGGGCTTGGTGGAGTCGACATGCAGCAATTGCGCCTCTGAAGCGAAGGCCCCTTTGAGGGCTTCAAAAGCCTTCTGCGCCTCCTCCGTCCATCGGAATTTCTTCTTGCCTTTCAAACAGTCCGTGATTGGCGCTGTCATGTCTGCAAATGCCGGTAGGAACTTGCGATAGAAATTTGCGAAACCGACGAAACGCTGCACATCTTTCTTGGTTTTGGGGCTCTTCCATTGCAGGATTGCCTCTACTTTATCAGTGTCCATGGCAATCCCCTTGTCAGAAAGACGATAGCCCAAAAAGTCCACTTCCGTCGCGTGAAACTGACATTTCTCCAGCTTGACACATAGATGATTTTCCTGGAGTCGTCTTAACACCTCCTTGACGTGTGTCACGTGTTCTTCCGGGTTTTGGGAGTATACTAAGATGTCATCAAGATACACGACTGCATGCTTGAACAACAGAGGACCCAGGACATGATGCATGAACGCCTGGAAGCATTGGCTGCCTGCCTGTAACCCGAAAGGCATTACCAAATATTCATAAGCTCCTAGAGGCGTGTACATGGTTGTTTTCCATTCATCACCCTCCCTGATTCTTATGAGATTGTATGCTCCCCTTAAATCCAGCTTGGTGAACATCTTGCCCTTGCGTACTGCCGCCAGCAGGTCGTCAATTCTGGGCATGGGATAAGAGATTGGTACTGTCTGACCGTCATGCTGCCTTGCCTCAGTGACAAGAGCTCTCTTGCTTCCACGTCCTGCGCGCTCCGGCTAGAATAAACAATATCCATGCCCTCAAAGAAATCCTTAATTCTCTTTAACGCAGGGTTCCCGGCTAAAATCAAAGGACGCACCCAATCTCTCGCAGCGCCATCAAAATGCGCAATCACGAAACCGACTTGCTCCGCTTCGTCTCGGAACTCCTCTTTGTGCAGCCCCAGAATGTAAAGCATGTCCGTTTTGAAACCCAAATAATTTTCCGGCTGCCCATCGAATCTGCTGCCGTGGGAAGGCATCCTCCTTCCTCCCATTGCCCTTCTCCCTGCATCGGCATGCCGCCTCGCCTCCTCGAGTTGAGCTTGAGCTACTTCGTACCTTATCGTTAGGTCCCTAGCTCGCTCTTCCCAGTCGACGTACAGCCCTGTGCCATCCGCTTCTTCCTTGCGTTCAGTCATCCCGGCAGCCTTTTACTCCTTGAGGAGGTTGCGATGACTTGGAGAATGCTGTGAGGGGGATGTGTGTGTCCTCCTCAAGAGTAAGCGACTCGACAGTCTGTTTAACTTATGTACAAGTTTATTTCACCGACAAGCTTTACAGTTCATCATCCTCCTCCGAGGAACCAGATTCTCCAAGTAAGGGTTTCCGCTTTTCCCCCCAGCATAAAAGCCTCTTAAAACTCCAACGCCTCCTCTCACTCCTCCTTTTCCGCTTCTTGACTCTGCCGGCCCCTGCGTTGCCCTCATCCCTTTCACTTTCATCCTCCCTGGAAGTTGTTGCAGAGGCTCCGGCTACATCCTCGACCCCTTGCTCTCCCTCCGTCTCCATGTTCTCCTCTCCTCCCATAGGCTCCCACGCCACCCGCTCTTCCTCCATCAGCACAGGTGGCGACACCTCTTCACTCCCACTTCTCCACACCTCCTTCCCTGTCTCTGGCGACAGCCTAGGTGCTGCCTCTTCCTGCTCCCATGCTCGCAATACCTCCTCTGGCGTCCATGGGTGACCTCCGGATGCCTCTGTCCCTTGCGCCACCCCTCCTGGCTCGGGCCAGTCCCTGACACTGCCTCACAGTGTTGTTGTGAAAATGAAATAGGGAGCATGAGAACAATGTACACCACCTTGAGCAACTTGGCAGAAAAGTTGGGTAAAAAAAGGTATATATATATATTTAGCATAAATCAGTACCTTCAGGAAAAGCTTCAGGAGGGATCTTAAAAATCTTGTTGTTTACTTTGACTTCCTCCCGCCTGTACTCAGCTGAGGGGAGTGAATTTTTCTTACACAAACTGTCCAAGATATGTGTGGGTTTGAAAGCATCACGCCACATGTTGTAGCCCTCTCTGTAAGGAAGGAACAGGATCAAACTTATTGGCCTGGTCTGCACATAATACTACACCATGGTTTGTTAAGTCAAAGTATGGTTTGTTTGAACATCTGAACCTAGCAGACTAACCATGGTTTGTTTTCTAAAAACAAAGCACAGTGTGAAACCATGGTTTGTTATTGGCTTAACTCATCATGGCTTGTTTTAACTTTAGCATGGCATTATGTCTGAACACAACTACCTTGTTTAACCTTGTTTCATTTGGTGCTCATCTAAGCTACAAGGCAATATCAGATGGAGAACAAACTAAGCTTTGGAGAAATAAGCTGTGGCTTGTCAGCTCATCTGTAAGATGATCTGTGGTTTGCTGAACAGTTACATCAAATGATAGCTTAGTGTCATGTGAGGCCTGTTGTGTATTGATTCAAAGGTTATAATGTCTGTATGACTATTGTCTGTAAAGTAACTGCATTCCTGTTCCAAAAGGAACAGCTACTATTGGTTCATTCAAGCTGCTGCATTTGGATCCTCAGCTTTATTGGTTCCCACCAAAAAGCTGCTGTGTGATTGCTTGAGATTGTTCCCTCCAAAATGTATCTTTCCTTGCCAGCCTCTCTCTCCTATAAATGTACCTCCTACCATCAGTTCCCTCAGTCTTGTCTTGTTGCCTGAATAAAGAGTTGTTACATGAAGACGCTGTCTCCTTGCCTGCAATGTCAGAGAGCTGAAATCATTTGCTGAAATCATTAGCCCCACGTTACAACAAGGCCATAGCCATTACCTCCTAATACGTATAGAACTGGATGTGAAGCTAGTTTATTTCATCTTAGTGCTAGCATTCCAGGAGACGTTTCTATAGAGCAGGGAGCACTGGGAGTCCAACCCCTACCCACCACTATAGAAACAGGCTTCCTTGGGAAGGCTACAGAGTTGCTACCAGCCACTTGAAAGAGCAATACTTTCTGCAAAATAATAATTTTAAAAATACTAACAAAATGACAAGAAGGGTTTGTGGTTGCTTTGCTAACCCCTTCTATATTACATACGTGTCATATTGTGAGGCCACCCCACAGTTGGCTCTGTGATTGCTGTAGAATCGGTTCTCCAAGTCAATCTTTGTTTCGCCAATTAAGTCATCTGATCCGACCAAATCATGGTCAAATATCGATATGGTGAGTTCCGATTCTATGGGAAAGGATATGCTCAGCTCCAGCACTCTGAAGAAGAGAGGCAGACAGGATGAGAATATATATGGGCAACTAGAGGATGGGAAACAACCTATGGAAGTAGGCTCTGTGCAACCACCACCACTTTAATTCTTGTTGTAATAGAACCTGCACCATTTTAAACCTATGTATCGTATCTGGGTAAAGTCACACACATCCATCCATGACATCCAACTGGCACAAGCCCCCTTTAACAGCCCCCTTCACCTTGAAGACCCTGAACTTCAAATTTCCCTCCCCCACCTCATATGGCCAAGAACCCAATGGCAGAACCCAATGATGATCTTGTTTGTTCACCCCTCATTTCCGCTAACTTTTGATAACTGCTATACCCTTCGTCATCTTCCTATAGAAAGCCCTCTTTCCTTCTTTGCTGCACCACCATCTTGTTAGAGATGCATGCACACCTAGGTGGTGCTGAGAATACAAATCCCTCCCTTTTGCATCTCCAATAATGGGACCAACACAAGCTACCCTTTGCAGTTGCCTAGGTGCACCTAGTGGTAAGGCAAAGTCTGCTATAAGCAATGTGGAGAGGATACAACTCAGATGCAAAGTAAAGCTGCGTTCTTACTCTCCAAAGACTGGATTCAGCTGCTTTGGGATGTACCGCTCCTTGGTGTCTTTCTGTTGCTGCCCAATTTTAACCACAAGGTAGGGATCTGCCTTGCCATTGGGGTCTGCTGGACTCAGATTAGTTGCCTAAAAAACATAACACGTGGCACTATAACATTGGCGGCACAAAACCATATAGCATTACATTTATTTGTCTGGAAACACCTTCATGAAGCTTCAGGTTGAATCGGTAACAAAAAACTACTATTGCAAAAGATCACTGACCTGTGTTACATGATCAAAACATCAACAGTTATAAAATCATAGAGTTACAAGGAACTCGAAGATCATCACTTCCAGCCTCAGGAGGCAGAGCTACCTAGAAGTTAGCCACTTTCCCCCTTCCCCAAAAAATTATTTGATGCCAGACAGACCAGTATGTCCCAAGCAGGAGCAGAACCACGATTAAAGTGCCTGTCACTTCAAAAGGCTTGCTTGCTGAAGCTAGGACACATGTTACAGGCAAAACTATGGTCACTGAATGGAGTGGGGAGTGAATCGAACCTGAATGGAGTGGGGAAGAAACCTAGGTTCGCTAAATTGTGAACCACCTGGAAGAGTCTCCTGCTGCTGTTTTCTGCAGATGCAATAGAGGAGTGAAGAAAGTCTTCTTCGCCGTCGCTATCGCCACTTGGTAGGCTCGACATTGAGCTCTAACCCGTGTCCGGTCAGATTCAGAATGAGTTATCCGCCACCGGCGCTCTAACCGTCTCAGCGATTGTTTTATTGCCCTCAGATCCGTGGAAAACCATGGGGCTGTCTGGGTTCCATGCAATTGGAGAGGGCACTTCGGAGCCAAACAGTCAATAGCCCTGGTTAACTCCATATTCCAGCGGGCCACCAGGGAATCAGCTGAAAGGCCATCAACATGGGATAAAGCATCCCCTACCAATCTCTGGAAACCATTTGGATCCATTAAGTGGCAGGGGCGGACCATCCGAATCGGTCCCACCTCCAATTCCAATCCCAGAGGACTTTGCAGGTTGTAGGATGGTTATGAATTCATTATCTGGTAATTGTAGCACAGGTTTCAAAACTCATGCCATTCAGTACAAATACTTACTTTCACAATATAAATTCGGACAAGGACCTTAATGGGTCTGTTTCTGGGGATGCCCTGGGAGATCTTGTGCTCTGCACCTGCCTCTTCAGCCCGATAGACATAGAATGAGCCCTGCAAAAGAGGGATTAAACAAAAGGCAATCTATGTCACTCTTTCTAGTAGAATGATATTTTGAATAGCCCTACACCTGTCAGAAGATTTTTCTTCTTGTTTCCTAGGAGACTGCAGCATGTTGAGTCTTGCAGTATCACAGCTCTACCACACCTCTGGTGACACATATATTGGAAGTGCAATAAATCACAGGAGAGACAGGAGAAGGAAGAGCACAGTAAAAGTAAAGCTATAACTCCATAAGGAATAGACACAAGGAGGAGGTTTACTACTGCATTCTGAGCAAAGTATGAGCCTTTATCCTATAGAGCAGGCCAGATCTGCCATTGCGTTGGTGCACAGGGTTAGTTGAATCCAGCCAGTTACCTTGTATTTTCCCACTAAATTATCTTCTTCATTTCCATCGTCATCTTCATTGGCTTTCCCACGATGAAGTGGAAAAATACAGAGCCAGTCCTCAAAATTGTCAAACTCGTTTTCCAGCTCTGAACTGTAGATCTGAAATGAGAGACGTGTTAATTTTAGAGCTTTCTTGCCATAACAGCCGATAATACAAACCAGTAGTACAGAGAAAAGTTAGCGCAACCAGAGTCCCCTCAAGTGATCTGTTTTCAGTTCTATCACCAATCTAGTGAATAGGTTGTCATGTCGCTACAGATCTCTACAAAAAAATTTAAGTGGATCCATGAAATCCATTAAAACTTGTAACATAACAAATGTGTAGTCTTTAAGATGTTGTAAGATGCTCTTTGTTGGTTTTGAAGAGCTAATAAAGAGTCATAAAGAGCAGTCAGCCACATCTCTCCTTATCATTCTTCACTGTGGTCTCAGCCTCACAGGCTGACAGAATAGAACATCATTAACATTGGTGCCTTGGTCAAAAAAATTATGAAATGGTGGTATATAAATACTTTTATAAACAAACAACAACACACACATAAATAAGACAGGCCACTCTTTCCTGGCCTGAGCAAATAGTGAAGTAAACAATTACAGTACTTTTCCATGTATAACACGCCCCTGATTTTTGGGGACTCAAAATTAAGAAAATAGGGGGGAGATTCCCCGAAGTTGTTGAGCATTTTTGCCCAAATTGATGCGCATAATATGCAAATTGGGGGGCTGAAATACACCAGCCCTAGTCTCACAGAAACCAATAGGAACAAAGGCAGCACCTTGTATCTAGTCAGACCGTTTGGAAATTAGCTCAGTATTGCTGACACTGATTGGCAACAGCTCTTGAGGGTTTCAGGTGGGAATCTTTTCCAGCCCTACCTGGAAACACTAGGGATTGAACCTGGTGCCTTTTGCATACAACCCATGTGTTCTGCCAATGAGCCATGACCCTTCCCTTAATAGGACTTACCTTTGATAACTTAGGACAGGATTCTGTCTCTGAAAGACCTACCTTTAATGTAGCTATAGGTTTCCTTTTGGGACGAACTGGCTCAGCTTCAACTATCAGGCCATTTTCCACTTCCACATCAATATTTAAGTTCCCTCCATCTAAATAAGACATTGAGAAATTAATGGGGTAATTTGTTCAACTCATGCAGTCAAATATCACACAGATTTTCCAATCAATCCCTACAGCTTTGAACAATTTCCAACAAAGTCAATGAACAGATTGTCGCTCTCCATCCCGTCCTTCTCCTTTATTCTTTCTAGCGTTAGGCATTCATGTTTGCAATTGAGAATTCAGTGTGAGCACAGGGCAAAGAAAGGCTGGAAGTGGTTCCACTGCAGACATCTGTCGCAGCTGACAGAACCAGGGAACACTGTAGGCACTGGGTGGTTTCTGCGAGCATAGTGCAAGCCTCAAGATGGCTGTGTGTGAACCAATCCTATGAAATCTGAAAGGAGCAGTTTGCCAGCCAAAACCAGTGTTACTAAGAGGTTCTAGACAGAGAAAGAGGATTTTGAGAGACTGAACACCTATTACTGTGAATTGACTCTGTGCCCAGTTATAATTCCTGTTCATTTTGTACATTTGCAAATAGACCGATATTCACAAGGAGCACCACTGGTCTCTCTCTCCTGCAAAGGATGTTAGACCCATCACCTGCTATACTGGGGGCCCCCTCTGTTGCTGATACACCACACTTTGACTAGGGTGAGCAGCAGAGTATGCACAGCTCCAGCAGAGTCTTCCAGCAGAACATCAGAGTCTTCCTGCTTTCCAATAGTAAGTCTTTTCCAGAATCCCCGGTTAAGAAAACTCCTTTTCCACACAGTCCAGTTCAAAGTATAAAGTGTGCTTTGTCTCATGGTGCAAGACAAGCATAAACACACTATCTACATTAACTTTAAGAGATGCTGGTACATCAATGAACTAATCTACTACAATACAGTTCATTGGTCTTAGAAATAAACCTCATAAAGATCCAGGTTTACAGAGAGATTCACTAGCACTTTACCATGCTAGCTCACCATGCTATACTTTACCATATAGCATGTAACCTTTGCATCCAGCAAATACCGCACAATCATGCCATATTGCTGAATCCAGCCTTGGCTTTATACCGATCACTGCATGTACACACATTCCTTAGAGAAAGGGAGGGTGGATGAGTAATGCTTTAGGCATTTGGTCTTGGGTGGATACAAATAACCCAAATATGTTTTTAACCACCAGCTGACGTGCTAACCCTGACGTGCAGCTGACGTGCTAACCCTGAACAGAATCCAGGCGCAATTTCACCAATTTTTCCAAATTACACCAACATAGGGAACCGTGCTTCTCACAGCTCAGGGAAGGGAAGCACAGACAGAACAATAATAAAAACACCACTTTGGGATGGGTAGGTCATTTGAACACCAGATATTCTGGAAAGTTCAGGTCCTGGTCCTGGCAATTTTTATAGTATGAAGATCTCACCTGGATCATTTGGGTCCTCTTCCTCTTCCTCATCACTGTAGGACTGTAAAATAGGATAGTCATTAATCAGACTATGACAAATAACCATCAGTCACTACTAACTGAGCAAATCTATTAACAATGTGAGATGAATTTCACAATACCACCCCCAAAACTCCAGAAACCCATAAATTTTGCTGCAGAAAACAGAAGCTATATAACACAAATTTTGAGTTGTCTCCAGTATTAGACCTACTCAGAGTAGACCCATTGAAATTAATGGATATGACCAACTTTGATTTGTTAATGATTGGCAGGAGAAATGCAGAAGGGGTAGCTTTAGCTTATTAGGGTACCGCTGGGACCTCCATCAGAGTGGAGCCCTCCCACCACCAGTGCTCCTCTCCTGGACTCTGGGCACCATTCTAACCCCCACCCACCCACCCCACATTCCAATTCAGTCTTTAAAGAATCCTCTTTGTACTAGTACAGGGATGTCCAACTCCCAAGAGACAGCAATCTATTCTCACTATAAAAACACTGGCAGTGATCTACCCATTGGATTGACCAAAGTTGTTAAGCTTTTTGGGGGGAGCCCTCACCCAAGTTCTTGAGCTTTTTGGGGGGAGGACTTTGCACTCAAAGTCGACCTGATGGACATCCCTGTATTAGAACATCAAAATCAGCATTCCACCCTAACACAAAGCTTCACAGGATATGACAGTTTCTCGTTGTGGCCTTGCTGGGAATCCTGCAAGGATTTGTGTATGCTAGGGAGACCTAAACTGATATATTAATGTGTGATGTTCTAGAAACAAAGCACCCTTTACTTCACATCCTAACCTCACACATTGAATTGTAAACAGAATACAATAAGGCAGGACTCTTTTTGTGATGATACAGAATACTGCCACCTCTTTTGCACCTCCCCATAGCAGCCGTTTTGTGCTGGCTGCCACACACAGCATTTCTATCAAGATATGATTACTGGAACCTTATTATTTTTTATACCAAAAAAGTGTCTTAGTATTTGAAATAAACTGTTTTTTTAAAATCATTTAATTGCATTCCCTTTTTAAAGTAGTGCTCAATCCATAAAAGAGCCCATCCTCTTGCTAAGTTTACTTAAGGATCTTTCCTACTCCCCCCCCCATTCTTTTTTCTCCTCCTTCTCCAAATCCCATGAGGGGGTTGCAGTATCCTGACAGGATATGGTTTTTCCTGCTTCCGCCTACCTGTCCTATGTAGTTCTCTACTGCAGTCATTTGCTTCACACCTTAGGCCCCTCTCCATCCCCAATCTGCTGCCGTTCAGATTTTTTGGACTACAGCTCCTATCAGCCACAGCCAGCATGACCAATGGTCAGGGATGAAGGGAGCCGTGGTCCAAAGCATATGGATGGCAGCAGGTTACATTCTATTGCAAATACAATTCAGTAGTTGAAATCCCATTACCTGGTTGTTTAATTCCTTTAATGATTCATAGTACTTAGACCACCAATCCAGCTCTTCTTTCTCAGGCTTTTCCTCCTCAAATTCTTCCTCCTTCGGCATGAGTTTATCAATTGGGAGTTTCTTCAGAGGTGCCTGAGAATAAATTATCTCAATCTATCAAAGGCATGTGTGAACATAAGGGCCCTACTGGGTTGGCCCAGAAGCTCCATCAGGTCCACTGTCCTTCTTCCAACAGCGTCCAGCCACATGGCTCAATGAAGCCTATATGCAAGCTCTCCTCTATTTCCCCAGCAATGAGTAAGAGGTAAACTGCTCCCAAACATGGAGGTTCCATTTAGCAATCTGGAATAACAGCTGATGGGAACTGGAGTTCAACAGTACCTGGAGGGCCCCTAGATTCTGAATTCTGTTCCACATGTTGCTACTTTACTACCTCATTGCTTTCCCCAATTCCAGATCATTTATGAATACATTAAATGGTACCAATTTCAATAGCAAATCATTGGAAGACCCTGTTGCTTATATCTCTTTTTTGTGAAAACTATTCTTTTACTGGATTTCACGGGATTCTTATTCTTAGTTACAAGTCCACAAGAGGAACCATCCTCTTATCCCTGTTATGTTCACCCAAAAGTCATTCATGAAGGACTGTGTCAAATCTTTTTTCAAGTCCAAGTGTAGAATGTCTGCTACTAAAATGCTTCTACCGACACACTCAAATAATTCTAAAAGATTAAAAGTAAAGGTAAAGACCCCTGACAGTTAAGTCCAGTCACAGACGACCCTGGGGTCGTGGCGCTCATCTCGCTTTACAGGCCATGGGAGCCAGCATTTGTCCGCAGACAGTTTTTCCGGGTCATGTGGCCAGCATGACTAAGCCGCTTCTGGCACAACGGAACACTGAAACCAGAGCAGCGCACAGAAACGCCGTTTACCTTCCCGCTGGAGTGGTACCTATTTATTTGCTTGCACTGGCATGCTTTCGAACTGCTAGGTTGGCAGGAGCTGGGACCGAACAACGGGAGCTCACCCCGTCGCGGGGATTCGAACCGCTGACCTTCTGATCGGCAAGCCCAAGAGGCTCAGTGCCACCCGCGTCCCACTCTAAAAGATTAGTGAAGCAGAAATTCCATTTGGGGGAAGCCATGCTGATTCTTCCTAAGCAAAGCTTGTTCTATAGGTTTAATAATTCTAACTTTAATCACGCTTTCCACCGTTTTTCTGAGCTTCTTATCTCCCAGATTCTCCTGGTTTTATGTTGACTGCTTACTAATGCTCTGATATGGAAATGACTCACATCCCTTAAACCATATTACCTCCCACAGTTGTTGCATGGCTTTTCCTACAAAAGAAATTTCTGACGGAAAAGATCAAAATGCTTTCCCTGGGGCAGATGTGCATGTGTAACACGCATAGCTCTCTCACATACACACCACAACCCATGCCTACTGCTGGAGAAAGCAGTAACAAAGGACTGCAACTCAGCACTCCCTTTTGTGATAAATACCTGGGATTTAGGATAAAAGGATGTGTCTGAGAATCTTCTCTGGGGACCCTAGTGAAATCTGTAAGGATCTGTTTCCAATGATATCTATTTGCATTTACATCCCTGCTGTTTGTATCCCCCCCTTTTCTGCTACTCAGTAAAGTCCCCCCACCATAAAGTACCTAAGCTTTTCGAATGATTCAGCTATGTGGAAAATCCATTTCTGCAATGTGGATTTAGAAAGGCACTTCCTATGAGCCACAACTCTCCTCTAATAGCAGAATCTGTGACCATCCAATTGCTGCACTCACCTTTGCAAGCTTAAGGGGATTTACTTTGCTACCTATGTCTCCAGCAGCTGCACCAATATTTATTACTGTCTGACCAGCAGCTGCACCAATGTTTATCACCGTCTTCCCAGCAGCTGCACCAAGATTCAGAACCGATTTGGAGATTTTCGGCCGTGAGGCTTTCCGTACTGTAAGAAAACAGTATAAATTGTATACTTAGTATGAATACGTACCCTTCACTTACTGAATCATTTCCGCTTTACTAACCAGTTATGGACACACCCATGACATACATTTAAAGCACATTCAGTGCAAATTTAAAGCACATGACTTCCCCCAAAGATTTCTGGGAACTGTAGTTTCATCTTCCCTGAGCTGCAATTCCCAGCACCCTTAACAAACTATAGCTCTCAGGATTCTTTGGGGGAAGCCATATGCTTTAAATGTGTGTTTAATATGCTTTAATTGTATGGTGCAGCCCTGTCCTTCGCCACCCACCCACAACTTTCCTCTAATTAGCTGACAAAGAGAAAGAATGTTGCATTTAGATTTACCACTGGCCTGACTCACCTTAAAGCTCCTTCATGAAATACAGTATATGTTCACAGCATGGTTTTTAGGTGGAAATAATATAATCTGACTCTGAGAAGATATTTTAAAAAGCAAAATGGAGAAATACTGAAGCTTAGGTTGCTTGCACAGCCTTGCTACCATGCTCAACTTACCGGTAGATTTTTCTTTCAAAGCATGGTGCTTTGAATGTTTTCTGCCCTGGCTTTCACCTTCTGGCATAGGAATGCCAATAAATTACCGGTAGATATGGCCATGAGCAGCAGAGTAGCCCTAGTCCA
The DNA here is from genome assembly GCA_034641385.1 of Darevskia mixta. Classification (NCBI taxonomy): domain Eukaryota; kingdom Metazoa; phylum Chordata; class Lepidosauria; order Squamata; family Lacertidae; genus Darevskia; species Darevskia mixta. Next base: position 45,115,253 of record JAWWNH010000029.1, read on the forward strand.
ATGCCACGTGCATGGTGTCACACTGCAAATGTTAAATCCCAGCCAGGGCCAGCGCTTCCATTTAGGCGAACTAGGCGGTTGCCTAGAGCTCCAAAATGGAGGGGGCGCTGGCCAGCCTGCCCGCCACCCCCCGCCCGCTGCCGCCGCCCCAACCAGCGGCGGAGCGAGCAGCTTGGGGCGAAAACCGCGGTGGCGCCAAAATGGAGGGGGCGCTGGCCAGCCTGCCCCTCGCCCCCGCCCGGTGCCGCCCCAACCAGCGGCAAAAATCGCAGCGGCGCGGGGCGCCCGGCGGGCAGGGGGCGGGGCACTGTATGCAATGACATCACGTGGCCCGCCCCCTCGCCTAGGGCGCCAAAAACCCTGGCACCGGTCCTGATCCCAGCACATAAAACCCTAACTCGACCCTCACACAATTCCACCTCATTGAAAGGTCCCTTAAAGCAGTGCTCTTCAACCTTGGGTCCCCAGATGTTGTTGGACTCCAGTACTCATAATCCCCAGCCAGCTTAGCCAATGGTCAAGGATGATGGGAGTTGTAGTCCACCAACATCTGGGGACCCAAGGTTGAAGAACGCTGCCTTAAAGGAGTTGGGATTCTAAAGACTCACTTTTGGATGGGCTGTCGTCTTCCTCTTCCAACTCATCTAGCTCTTTAGGAGCAAATTTCATAATATGGGAAACTATGTGAGTTCCCACCATGACAGATCGTCCAAAAGCCCTCTTTTCCACCACGAAGATACTGAGAGGTGGGTGCAAGTACACCTGCTCTGGGAGCTCCTGTGGAATACAATCAGGTGCCACAAAGCAGGTTATTTATTCATTATTAGTCATTTATTGATTATACACTGCTTGATGCCCAGATGGCTTCTAAGCAGTGTATGAAGCACACACACATTCACATATAGCACAACATTGTTAATATACAGAAAAATTAAAAATACACCAGAATCAAAATACAGGCGGCAACCATTTTGCATGCATCCAATTGACGCACGACCGCCGACCTGTGTGTTGTTTTTGGCCCCAGAAGGGGGTGGAAGAAGGGCAGGGTTTATGTGTAACCACTGACATGTGCAATGACCTGGCATGTGGCCCCTGCACAAACAGGGAGTTGTCTGTACCCAATAAAACAATGCAGTTAAAACAAACTTTATCCATGAATAAAGCATGCAATAAAGCAATCCTTTTAAAACAGTCCAGCAATGACAGAAATTAAAACAATACACTGAATTAGTAATCTTGGTCAGGATGAAAAGCAGCAGTTAATATAAGGTCCTAAATACGATTATTCACTGTGTAAAGTGATTTCATAACTGGTGGGATGGTTCTGTATCCTAGTTCAACAAGATACCGGTACTGTGAATGATTCACATCAACCCTGGCAACATTAGGAAGAAAGGTCAAGTCAAGCAAAAGGTATGGATTAAGAGTCAAAATCTCTGAAATAAATCCAAAGCTGCTATAAGTAACCAATTCAGGCATTAATCATATATACTGGTTGGGTTGCATGTTTGCATGTATGCTTTAGTGGTAATTTTAATGCAATTTTTTTATTGTGGCATGGCCTTTCAAGAGCAACAGGTTGCTCCATCATTGGAGCTTCCACAGGTATGATAGCAGAATTCCACAGCTCTGTTCAAGTCCAAAGTATCAACCATTCAGCAACATTCAGATTGTTGCTCAGCCATCTCTACTGATAATCACACAGAAACCTCAAAGGTTCTCAGTGGATGGGAACATTATTTAGCAGAAATGTATACAATGCGGAGGCTAACTCAAGATAATGGGAGCTTCTAAATTACTGCCGTACAACTCTGGTTTTGTTAATCAGGTAATGGAAGGTGATCCCAGCCTTTTGAGATCTGCCTCTTACTCACCACATCAACAAATTTGACAAGTTCATTGAAATTTGGGTTCTCTTTGTACATTGTAACCACTTCAGATTCCACTTTCTTCCCAGCACATTCAATGATCACCTGTGGCTGGTCAACCTCAAACAAGTTCACACGCTTCAGATCTCTCAGGCCCCAAAACAAGATCTTAAAAAAAGAAAGAAACAAAGCATAAGAGTTGGCTCTTCTGGTACTCTGTACAGGGCCCAACATCCTCCTTCTCTAAAATGGTCCTCTTCTCAAAAACCACTGAAGCACCTTTCCCAATGCCCACTCACAGTTGCATTCTAGATTAACAGACCTATATGACATCTACCGGTTCTCTGCAAGCCAAACCCCAGCTGAGGAACAATGGATCTTAACATGGTGGTGCTGGTGTAGGCCTGGACAGAAGGCAAGGGAGCAGGCAAATCTCTGTGCCATCTTGGAGCTGATGTAAGTGATTGGGCCTGGATTGGGCCTCATGTAAACACATGATGGTCGTGGCCTCAGTTCATCTCTGCCCCAGAACACGTAGCAAGGATCCCACTAGCAGCATTTTCATTCACCCACACATTTGGTGGGCAGAACAGGGAGTTCTGTGCTATTGGAGTGACACTGGTGGAGACACCTCCATCCAATCCAATCCCTTCCACAGCCTGGTGCAAAGGGAATTTGGATTGCATTCTTAGTTAAAAAGGTAAAGGTAAAGGGACCCCTGACCATTAGGTCCAGTCACGAATGACTCTGGGGTTGCGGCGCTCATCTCACTCTATAGGCCGAGGAAGCCGGCATACAGCTTCCAGGTCATGTGGCCAGCATGACTAAGCCGCTTCTGGCGAACCAGAGCAGCGCACAGAAACGCTGTTTACCTTCCCGCCGGAGCAGTACCTATTTATCTACTTGTACTTTGACGTGCTTTTGAACTGCTAGGTGGACAGGAGCTGGGACCCAACAACGGGAGCTCACCCCGTCACGGGGATTCGAACCGCCGACCTTCTGATCAGCAAGCCCTAGGCTCTGTGGTTTAGACCACAGCGCCACCCACGTCCCCGCATTCTTAGTTACTGTGTGTCAAACTAGAATCCTCCATTCTCTCCTGTTTATTTCCTTGCTGCTTCTTCACAAAATTGTGCCCAAATTGGCTCATACAACATGCTAAATGAGCGACAATTAATATGATAATTGCAATTACATATTAGGAATGATAAAAAATAATCATGATGTCAATATGTAAGGGGGAGAATCCCTACAATACTGATGTATTTGAACAGGTTAAAAACAAAATGGTTAGGTTAAATAAATCCTTTGCTAAAAGAAGAACAAATAATGTTACCTCTATACGAAACTCTTTAAGGATTGGTCGGATACCTTCAGGGATAATGAATCGTCCAGAACGGGGGTCTCCCAGATATTCAGGCTCCTTGGGTTCTACATCACTAGGCACTGATGGCTGGACAGCACAGAACAACAATTCAAAAGTCTTCTCTATAGCTATGTAGACTTAAATGCCCACCTGTCAATTTATCCACCAATTACCATCATAACCAATCCTCACTTTCTAAAGTGAAAGGTGTCACGCCTTTTCCCTCTAATCCCAGATGTATGAGCAGCACTGGTTGTGGGTGGTCAACAGTAAGAGATGGTCATTGGTTATATACTGAAAGGCACTTGGGCACTACCTGTCTCATATCAAGTCTTTCCATAAAATTCTTTCCCCTCAATGCTTCAGGATCCTGCTCTAAAACACAAGGCCCCTCTGCTAGGAGAACATGATGAACCTGAGAACTTAGTTTTATCACAAATTCTGGTTAGTTTTAAAACAAGCCAACATCAAACTAGGGGATATGAAGCTGGCTTGTTTAACTAGCCAGAGTTTATGATAAATCACAATCCCTGGTTCACACACAAGGCAAAATTAAATTACAGTTAGGGATAAGTACATCTATCAGTGTTGGTGTCTCTCTGTTTCTCCTTACTCCAATCTTAAATTCAGTTCTCCACATTTCCATATCCATTTGCAATTTCTTTTTTCTTTTTTAAAGTCCTCACAATAGAGATGTCTGTATATTTTACCTAATATGCACATCGCTGCAAGCGAATATTACACATTTTGCATGTTATTTTCACTATAATAAATACATTTTACACCAGTGTATACAATTTTGCACACATTTCTTGGCTGGAGAACTGCATTGCAAAATTTGGAGAAGGAGGAATGTTGAAGGATGGTTGTGTTTTGATTCATGTGGAAAGTGTGAATGCAGTAGATTTGCCTTTAAATGCAAACTGAAACAGATTTCTCCCCTGTCCCTAATTACAATGAAATGAAACAATGGCAAAGTCCTCCAGCACTGCCTACCGGTAGGATGAGGTGATGGAGCACAGGTCCCTGAGGTTTCACTTAAGCTCAGTCCAGCTCATCAGCACAAAGCTTGACTGTTACATGAGATTTGGGCCATTTTTATTATTATTATTATGAGACTATTCACAGGCTGTTCACAACCTATTCAAGCTGCCAAACACATCCCTGTAACCATGAGGTGGCAATGAGCCACTTACCTCTAAGTAGCCACTATAATCCAGTTCAATCAGCTCAAAGACAGCAATTAATTCCCCAGCTGCTTTGTGTCCCTTGTAAATGTCAAAAAACTGGAGAGAAGGTTTGCTGTATGGCTCATCTACCAGCTTCACCAGTGGTGTAACAAAGGCTCGGCCAAGGAACTCAGGTGAGCCCTGGAGAGAAGAGGAAGCAGCTATTAGATATGGCGAGAAACATTATTTCAGGAACCCAGTTTCCCATTAGATCCAATGATGGGCATTTTACCCACACTGCAGCACCCTTTGTATCCATCTTCACTGCATCACAATCCTGCCTCTGCTTTTTACTCATGCAGAAAATTCACACAACTGAGCACTGCCCAGCAAGCCTGCTGCTAGAGTGACTTAACCTCTCCCCCAACTAATTGTTTAGATTAGGAACTTCAGTATGCACATTCAGTCCACCCAAGTGCTTGACTAGATCAACTGTATCGGTGTAGGTTTTTCTGCAACATGCCATGTATAGTATTCATTCAACCTGCTGGTGGTTCCCAAACCATTTTGAATTGCTGCTGCAGGAAAGTGGGGTTATGGCCTATGTGAGTTCCTGGTACCTGAAAAGCTATTGCAGCCAAACAGAAAATTACAGCCACACAAAACAGGTGAGAGTTTATATGTTCAAACTTACAAATTTATTGTAGTCAAAGATATTGACAACAGCAATTGGAGTCTCTGTCTTCAAGTCCTCCTTCTTTCCATCGATAATGAGCTGGTCATACAGAAGTAATTCATTCCACATTGGGCTGAGTGTCTCTTCCAAGATCTGAATTAACAGAGATCAAAGCTGCTGTTTAGACAGCTCCTTTAGGACCAGGCTAGACCCATGCAATCCAAAGTCATGTACAGGTGAAACTCAAAAAATTAGAATATCGTGGAAACGTTAATTTCTTTCAGTAATTCAACTTAAAAGGTGAAACTAATATATGAGGTAGACTCATGACATGCAAAGCGAGATATGTCAAGCCTTTATTTGTTATAATTGTGATGATTATGGCATACAGCTGATGAGAACCCCAAAGTAACAATTTCAACTTTGGTGTTTTCATCAGCTGTACACCATAATATCACAATTATAACAAATAAAGGCTTGACATATCTTGCTTTGCATGTCATGAGTCTATCTCATATATTAAACTCCAGTAGCTAATGAAAACAATTGCTTACATAAATGGACTTTTCCACGATATTCTAATTTTTCGAGTTTCACCTGTATATCTTTCACCCAACTTACAGGTACTTTTTAAAACAAAAGCTACTCCAGGAGTCTGTGAAATTAAGTAAAGGGAAGGACTGCTTAAATATTTCCCTTCCATTCTGCTTGTGAGATTTTCAAGGATATCAGGTTGAGCAATCTGGAAACAGAGTGCTGGGCTAGATGGGCCATTGGTGTTATCCAACAGGACTCTTATAGCCTTTTACTATTGTTACAAAAGAGCACATGGGGCCACAGGCACACACACACAGGGTCTGTGTCCCTTTGGAGAATGGAAGACATGGCAGAGACTGTCATGCTTTAAGAAATATGGTTTATTCACCTATTTACACCTTTAGTCTGCATGGAGGGGGTCCATTTTATGGCATAGTCATTACAAGAGGCAGCAGCATAAGCTGCCTGCAGTCAGCGCACTCCAAAGATGGTTCTCCCCTCTTCTTCTTCTTTCTTTCTCCCAGAAACCCCTTGCTCTCCCACCCTCCGCAGTTACCCTAGCAACCTTCCAAATCCCCATTCTCTGGTCACACCATTCTCTTGTCTTGTTAACAACCCTCAGTGGCTCTCTATTGTTTCCTTAACAGCCCTAGTTTGGCCAGGCTACCCAAGTATTCCTTTGCAGCTTATATTTCTCCCTTCATACAAAAATTAACCAAAATGGCATTTATTAATTTTATCCACATCTATAACACCATTTCCGCACTAAAACACAACAAAAACATATCCCTAAGCATTTTCCCCACCCCTATCCTCGACCATTTCAATATTCACCTGGGCTATCAAATGTGTTTACTTACAAGTCTGCTGCAAATACACTTACACATGTAGTCTGGCACTGAGTTGAAAACACCACTTTTGCAAATGGATCAGAAAGGCCATTTTCATCAGCTGGGAGAATCCCTCGAGCCTGGTACAAATGGGCTCGCAGCTGAAAGTAACTGAAGTCTGCAAAAAGCAAAATGCATCTATCAACTCTCCAAGATGACAGCCATGTGTGATGTTCACACATTAGACAGGACTTTGATGTGAATCATTGCTGTTTCCAACAAGTTTACAATGGGGAGAAATGATAAATATAACCAACAGCATTTAATCACGAACGTGAAACTGCTAGAACATGAACATTTCATTTTTAAACCTCATTGGAGTCTTGTGGCACTTTGAATAACTGACTATTTTATTATGGTGGTACAAGCTTTCATGGACCACGACCAGGGTCCACTTCAGATCCATTGAATGCTACCTTAACTAAGTTGGCAGGTATATGTTTGTGTGTGCGCGTCACACAAACATACACCTGCCAACTTAGCTAAGGTAACACACACACACACACACTTGAGGGGATGTTAGCAGTGAGCTCACTAAGGAGTCTTCCTTTAACATATCAGAGGCTGTATTTCTTCACTCTGGTATGAAATTGCTGAACAGTAACATATCAAAAAATTTAAGTTCTGTGTGGCATGAACGTATATAGCAGGTTCTTATCTCACTATGGCATTTGACAAGTGGCACGTGTGATAAGGTGGAGCCGCTGATGTCACTGCTGTTTACCGAAATGGGACAGGATCACTGCCACCAATCAGCTGTGCCACAGCTTTGTACTACTGGCCACGACGGTTAGGGCTGATGGGAGTTGGAGTCCAACAACATCTGGCTACCCTTACATTAGAATCTTCCATCCTGCGTTAGTTTTGAGTTATGATAGCTTTTCATTTCTGAAAGGACTGGGAGGTAACAAAAAGCAATATGGGCTTACCATCTCTGTTGAGCTGACTAGGTGGGATGTACGCTGGAATCCTTGCAGCCTGCATAGCCTTATCATATATTGGTTTGAACTCCTCTGGTAGCTCTGCGGTGCTATTCTTCACATATTTAGTTACCCCAAGCCACATGTAGACTTCCAGTTTTGCAAAGATTTCACCACTCCGTGACCCTGGAACCTTTAAGCCCCAAATAATATTTTTTCAGTTAAAATATGGTGAGGGCAAGAAGTGCTGATATAGTAAAAGTATGAAATAAATTATCAGGTCTGCTTCCACACATAAAGCAATGTTCTAAGTGTGTGGGAGGGTCAGTCTGGGTGATAAACATGGGTCCCTTCCAAACCTATGATCCTGTGTATGCGAAGTTAGAATCTATGAGAGAAAACCTGCCATTTACCTGTCAAAAGAGGTTGCCCTGTTGCATAGGGACAAAGGGATGGGCCTTTTCTCACCTCACCTGGGGGGATGCTATGCCACCCTAAGAGGGAGAGCAATAGGCCAAATGAGGGTTTTGAGTGTGTGAGTTTGTGGCTGGTGCTGGAAGCTGGAGACACAGAGGCTTTATCTTGCTCTATGCTGGATCCCAAAGCTATGGCTTGGGGATCTCCCTAGGAACCTAATGGGGAGGCAAGAGCTGTGGAGCCCCTCTGTCCTATGCTCAGGTTGTATATATGTGTAAATAACACCATATATCCTAAAGATACTAGTCTCCATTGACCATTCCAACAGTCCTGTATCAGGAATTTTTTTTTAAAAAATGTTTTATTATGTTTTTATATCTGCTGGAAGCTGCTCAGATTGGCTCGGAAAACCCAGACAGATGTGAGGGGTATAAATAATAACATCGTTGTTGTTGTTGTTGTTGTTGTTGTTGTTGTTGTTGCTGCTGCTGCTGCTGCTGCTGCTGCTGCTGCTGTTATTCCAAGGAAACTGAACCATTGGTAAATAAGTGCTGGAACCCCTGGAGTCTCTTGCTGCTTGGAGGGTCAGGTGCATGCAACAGAAATTTAATGAACAAAAATGGTGAGCACTCACCTTGAGAAAGACAGTTTGTATCTTGGCACAGTCCTTGCCTTTCTCCTCTTCTACCACTGCATAAAGGATGTGTTGGGCAGGGATCCGAGTGTATGCGACACGCTTGTTGTTGCTAAACATCCAGATCAGGACATCAGGGATAGGACATTGGGGCTGGGTGGGGTGGGGGGGAAATGAGAGAGAAAGCTGAAATAAAACTAGCTTACCATAATTTTTTTTTAAAGTGCAAACATTCTTTTTCCACATCTGGGGGGGGGGAGAGTTTAGTTTTTGTTTGTTTTTTTAAATGGAACTTTTTGTTTGAGACCAAGAAGTGAAAGAAGGTATGATTCATGGGCGTAGGCAACAGATGTAGGGACCAGAGTGGGAGCTGAGCTTCTTCGAATTCATCTCAACCCTTGATCCTTTCATGCACCATCCAGACACTTTCTGGTTTGGAAAGCATCACACATAATTTCTCACATGCACTCATATTTCTCCCACCCCCACCCCACTACCAAAAGGACTAGAAACCTGTTCGTTTTCTTCTTTCAAAGCATAAACAGAAATTCTAACAATTCTAGGGTATTACTAGAATATCATGCTCTCTGGTGCAGTGTTTCCTTTCCCAGTTGCTTGAGCTACCCAGCTTTTAATGTACCGGTATATAATGTATAATGTATAGGAGCTCCCAAACCTGATTGCACTCCCCACACCTGCAATCACATACCTCTTTAGCCAGGAAGCGCAGCTTTGACAATATTATCTTTGTCTCATTTACTTTCTCCTTGACATTGGTGCGAGTCAGGCGCCTTCTTATGCGCATCCCCTGTTTTGCATATAGTATCTGAAGACAAAAAGGTCACATCTTCTAACCATGAATTTAACCACATAGAGGACCAGGCTGAGAGGTCCCATCTTCTTTTTCCCTCCATCAAAAGGTGAATCCCTTCTTCTGCTCTCCCACACCTCCTTGCAAACTGCCCATAGCAGAGAATCTCTAAATTCTATAGTTCTAAGCTGTAGATTCCTGCGGAATTTGTGTTTTCATAAATAGAAAGTACTACTATAATTTTGCAAATGTTTATTTCACTCAGAGTAAGGGCCTCTCTAGGTGGGATTGTGTATGACTGCCCCAATACCATCACAAGGACAAATAATAATTAATGCACAATTTAAAAAAGACACCTGGAGGGGCCTTGAGTTTGAACTCGGGGATTGGAGCAGTAAGGGGAGAATACCATGGGGTGGAACAGCCAAGGCAGAATGCAGCAAGAGGAAGAAGGATGGAGGCCATGCACAGATACCAAGGGTTAAAAGGAAACAAAACAAGGAAAAGAGGCATAGAAAAAGAATAAGCCACAGTGTTCAGAATAAGGAGGCAGTTAGTCCTTGCTTGCAACTTTTTCAGGTCCTTTGACTATGAGTAGACTCTACTTGTTAGAGAGACACATAGTTATGTTTTCAAGTATGACCTGGCTGCAGCCTGATTATGTGGAGTTCCTATGATTTGCTTCTCCCTTGTGATAATTTTTTCAGCAAGTGCAATTAGTAGCTGTAAGGGGGGGGGGGAGTTTCCCTATGAAGAATTAATTGCTACATGAATGGATGCCAATTGGTAATGTAGATCCACCTCGCCAATGGGTTTCAAAGCTATAGACATTTGCACTGATCTGGGGAAACTCTGAAAGCTACTGAACCTGGCAACACAATGAGGATTCCATGTTTACATTGGGCTAGATGAAGGTCAGAGTATTTGCTGTCACATGGAACACTCAAATTCCTTTCTGCTCCTCAAGAGTGCATGCACACAGCTTGATCACATGACTTACAATGTTTTGCGGGAGAGATTTCATCCGGCATCGATCAAGGTTGTTTGGACGGGCCATGGGCTTTTTGTCCACGTTAAGAGAATACTGCCTGGAATCAGAGAAGCTATGAGTTCTGAGCTCATGACAGTAGCACACACATACCACACAGGCTGTAGCTACACATATCACATGAAAACATGAGCTGAATTTAATACAGGGTTGGGGACAATTCCGGTTCACTCTGCATTTTGGAGTGAACTTTCCCATTTCACCTCCTTTGGACCCATGCTTGGATCGAACTGCTGGCCTGTGGATTAAGCACCATAATCAACAGCCCAAACAAAACACAGGTCTGCACTGTACCTACAAGATGGTCTGAGGGTTGCCTCTTTATCCCTTTTAGCTTCTAGGATTTGTGGTTCTTGGACTCCAGGATATTATTTCAAGATTATTGCAATTATCTGTGGCTGAGGGAGCTAAAAAGCCAGCTTTATGTGAAAAGAAATCAAATATGTAGTACTAACCTACATCCAGCTACAAACTCCTCTAGAACCTGCCGAAGCCTCTCATCTGCCTTTGATCTTGGTCTCCTCAGGAGCTTCTCCACCTCTTCTAGTCCATGTTCCTGTTACGGCAAATACAACAATGATATCAGTCCCAGAAGCAACATGTGTTCTCTTATGTTCTTGAAGTGTTCATTTATTACACAACAATACTTGTGCCGAAGGGGGGAAATGATTAAAGCAAGCTGTTCTCACATGCATAAGCAGGAGGGATCTAGCTGGTCATTAACTTGTCCATGAAGCTATTCAACCCATACCTCTGGGCTTTCTCTCTGGCCAGATTTAAAAGAAAAGCGAGGTGCTTGCAGAAACCACTGGCCTACCTCATATTGCAGTTGTGGGCAATGCTTTGTAACTGCAATTAAAACAAGCCAAGAGCTAAAACAATTGGCAATTGCCACATTGCTAAAATATTGTTATGAATTTACTGTATGCATAGACTGTATTGTATGCAGAGACCCTCCCACCCACTGGGATCCTGCAAGTGTTAAAAATAAGAGTCGGGCACGACTGAACGACTGAACAACAACAACAAAGCTTCCTGTGTTGAAGTGATAGCCTGGGTGATGAGCTATTAATGGAAACAAAGGAAAGGGGCTCTGTGTGATATGGCAAATGGGTGTGGCCCCTCCCCAGCTCATGGTTACGCCCCCAACTCATGGTTAGTTTGAAAAAAAAAGTCAGAGTTGATTTGCAATGATGTGACCTAGAAGGAAAGCAGCAAGCTGGAGAGAAAGTCAGAGCAATGTTTGAGAGCAATGTTTGATTTCTGTATGAATCCAAGGCTGCAGCTATAGGAGAAACAAGACCCTTTTGGGGTGCGGATGCAGTGAACCCCTCCACTGAAGACTAAGGTTGTATATATGTGTAAATAAACCATATATGATAAATTTCCAAAAGGAAACATGAATCCTGGGTAAGCGCCTGGAATCCCTGGAATCTCCCAACGCTCAGAGATGGGGGTGGGGAATACAAGTCAGCATAAAATCAACAGAGTTCAATAAAAAAAGCTAAACGAAGCAGGGGGGAAAGATCTCATTAAAAGTTGGAAGTGCAGGGGCCATACGTACATCCTGGTATAAGGAATTCCAAAGATAGCAAAGTAAGTATCTCATATATAAGCAGCAAGCATGTCATCCTTCACCAGGAACAGATCTGAGAGTACTCTGAATCTAATCTCAATCATGCTGTTTCTCAGTTCAGTTAAGGATGTGTGGTGCAAATAAAACAAGTATATCAGAAAAAAAGTATCAGGGATTGACAGAGCCTTTACAGGTAGAGCAATACTTTACCAAACGCTCTGCTATTTTGACAATCCAGTTGGAATTACAGAGTCTCCAGGTATAGTCTTCCCAGTAGCTCCAAACATACACACAGGGCTTCTCATGCAGCATTGGCAAGCAGATGTAAGAGCTAAGAGTAGCAAACAGAGAAGTTTTACAAACCTTCTACTAATAGCTAACAAGTGTTGGCATGCCAGAGTTATACTCAGATATATAATAAAAAATAAAAAAATTCCTTCCAGTAGCACCTTAGAGACCAACTAAGTTTGTTATTGGTATGAGCTTTCGTGTGCATGCACACTTCTTCAGATGCACACGAAAGCTCATACCAATAACAAACTTACGGTAGTTGGTCTCTAAGGGACGCGGGTGGTGCTGTGGTCTAAACCACAGAGCCTAGTGCTTGCCGATCAGAAGGTCGGCGGTAAATAGGTACCACTCGGCGGGAAGGTAAACGGCATTTCCGTGCGCTGCTCTGGTTCGCCAGAAGCGGCTTAGTCATGCTGGCCACATGACCCGGAAGCTGTCTGCGGACAAACACCGGCTCCCTCGGCCTATAGAGCGAGATGAGCGCCGCAACCCCAGAGTCGTCCGCAACTGGACCTAACGGTCAATGGGTACCTTTACCTTTACTAAGGTGCTACTGGAAGGAATTTTTTTATTTTTTATTTTGTTTCAACTACGGCAGAACAACACGGCTACCTACCTGTAATCAGATATATAATATCAGTAAGGTAAAGGACTCCTGAATGGTTAAGTCCAGTCAAAGGCGACTATGGGGTGTGGCGCTCATCTTGCTTCAGGCCAAGGGAGCTGGCATTTGTTTGCAGACAGCTTTCCGGGTCATGTGGCTAGCATGACTAAACCACTTCTGGCGCAACGGAAATGCCATTTACCTTCCTGCTGCAGCAGTACCTGTTTATCCACTTGTACTGCTATGCTTTCGAACTGCTAGGTTGGCAGGAGCTGGGATAGAGCTCACCCCATCGCACAGATTTGAACCGCCAACCTTCTGATCGGCAAGCCCAAGAGGCTCAGTGGTTTAAACCACAGCACCACCCACTCCCTAATATCAGTAGGGGTGTGTTTTACACGATAAAGAACTGCTTTTCCTTTGGTGTGTGTGTTTTTTTAAGCAGCGCCAAAGGACAGAAATATAGAAAGCTGTGTTTCTGCTACACAAATTTGACATAGATGAAAATCCATTCCACTTTCCCATGCTAATATTAGATAGCAGCATTGAACAGTTCCTTACTGGATAATAATAAAAGGCTTTTCTGATCAGAAGGGCTTATAAAGGTCTATGCAATAAGGAAGTTTGGGGAGACGATGCATGCAATGACACTGGGGGGCAAAACTTGTGAGTGTGTTCCTGTCCCCTTATACAGTTCTGCACTCAGGTGTTCAGACGAATGCCCCAACATAATTTTTTGAATGTATTACATTAGAAATGAATGAACGAACATGAAGACACAAACAGGGCTAAGAGTATGAAGAGTAATTACTTGTCATATTCAGTGGGTTCAGGTCTTTGGTTCTCAGTCATAGATTTATCAAGCAAAGGTGTACTTGGTGCTATGACTTCAATATCCAACTCATCATCTGAACTGGGTTCCAGCAAAGGTTGCTTGTCTTCACTCTTTTCTCCCTTCTCCTCTTTCTTGGAAATTTTGGTCATCACTTCTTCAGCTTTGCCATAGTTCCCTTGAAGATGAGTATGGTTATTATTTATTCTCATTAACATTTCATATTTATAATGTTATATAATTATAAAAATAAATTTATAATATTATAAATATCTCTGGAGCATGAACAACTTGTGTTCATAACATGCATGCTCTAATATATTATAATCTATGGTCTGAGTTAGAGAGCCAGGAGAAATTCAAATCAGTTTGTAGTAAAAGCCAAACCTATCAAATTCACACTTATACGAGAACCAAAACACAGCTTTCCTTAAAAATTCTTACTTCTCCGAGTTTTGTGATGCAGCTCTCCAACCAAACATCGCTTACAAAAAATGCATATATTGGGGAAAACTGTGCATAAAAATAAAGATCTTAGTGAAAGTAGCATGCATTATGTTAGGGGATGTACATTATGTACATTAAAACGGCTTAGAAAGATGTCGAAACAAAATAAAAAAATTCCTTCCAGTAGCACCTTAGACACCAACTAAGTTTGTTATTGGTATGAGCTTTTGTATGCATGCTGTGTATCTGAAGATACTTCTGTGTATCTGAAGAAGTGTGCATGCACACGAAAGCTCATACCAATAACAAACTTAGTTGGTGTCTAAGGTGCTACTGGAAGGAATTTTTTTATTTTGTTTTGACTATGGCAGACCAACATGGCTATAGAAAGATGTGTTTATTAGGATAAATTCACATGAAAATACTGATGAATTTCCATGAGGATTTTAAAAATAAATAAACAAATAAGTCTGCAAATTGCTGCAAAAAGTGGATAAATTAACTCTGGAAAAATTAGAAACTGAGAAAACTAAAACTGACAATTCCTTCCATCCTTCATCTGAGTAAAAGCAATGAGTTCCCATTTTCCTAGACTGTTCTCTTGCTTGTACTTACAGTGAACAAACGCCTACATGGGTAACCTAAAGCTTCCACTTTCTCAGGGGCTTTAAGAGCAATGACAGTGAAGGCAGAGGCAAACAGGGCCAACTACCGGTATGTGTGGAGATAATCCACTGAGGGCATTTTCCAAGCCATTTTGCGAGTGCTAATCCTTAAGCAATATGTGGCGGGCTGCAAACCTGTTGCACAACTGGCCAATTTCACCGTGGCCTATTGCAGACAAGGCTGTATGTTTGGTGTAGTTGCAGAGCTAAGCATACAAGGTAGTCACAAAGAGAGGGGCACTTATATAAGAGAATACGAGAATAGAACGCGTGAGAGAGAAACAAAAAAGGAGACGCATTGGGAAGAAACTGTTTGAAAGTGAACACAAGTCTATGCCAAATTTACCTATGGAGATCTCAAACTTCACAGGCTTGCTACCTATTGCTGGCTCCATCATAGTCACCTCAAAGAAGGAGGCAAAGAGAAGGAATTCTTCTTTCACTCCCAGGGCATTCTGAACAACAACAAAGAAATATAGTTTCAAAACAGCCTAGGTATATAATATCGACCTCCTCAAATAATAATTCAGAAAACTAACTTATGGATAAATCCAAGTACTAATTTGTGATGGCTGCTAAACATTGACACCAATTCAGGCTTCACACATCTATTGCTTGTATTGCAAGTTTATTCATTGCCTATTCATAGCCCCCTTGGGCTGGGCCCTAAAGCGAGACCCGTAGTAGGGTTTCTCCACGTCCAAGAGAAGGCTGGGTGGGGGAAACTGGAAGCTGCATTCTAACTGAAGAGACAAGGCAAAGTTAATTCACTGTGCCTTAATACAACACACTAATCTTAATACAAATGCCACCCAAGACAAACAAGGGGAAACAGCTGTGGGGTTCCATAGGTGATTAGATTAAAGACTGGCAGGCTCAGCTCAGTTTCTGTTTTACAGGTCAGTATATGGATGATATCATCTTGGGAGAAGGATGTGAATATTGGAGAAATAAGTCAACCACTTGATCTAGAGTTCTGAGTGCAAAAGAATACTAATGCAGAAGCTGATGCATTAGAACAGGGGTCAGCAACCTTTTTCAGCCGTGGGCCGGTCCACCGTCCCTCAGACCTTGTGGGGGGGCAGACTATATTGGGGGGGGGGTGAATGAATTCCTATGCCCCACAAAGCACCCAGAGATGCATTTTAAATAAAAGCACACATTCTACTCATGTAAAAACATGCTGATTCCCGGACCGTCCACGGGCCGGATTTAGAAGGTGATTGGGCCGGATCTGGCCCACAGGCCTTAGGTTGCCTACCCCTGCATTAGAGGATCTGTCTTCCTTATATGTAAAGGATGCAAGTGCCTGTGAAGGCCAGAATATTCTGGGACCCATATGACACTTTCTTCTGTACATGGGACTTAAGCAGCAACTAGTGGTAGCCACAGGCACACAAAGCAACAGAGGCCTTTGTCCCATTAACCTCACATCTGAAATGTGTCATGCAAGACAACTCAATTGTTTGTTTGATCCAAATGTAGGGTTGCCATCCATCCCTTAAAATACGGGTTTGTCCCGTTTTGGCGGCACAGAATCCCTTGCCCGTTTGTCCAATTTTTGAAGTCATCATCCTCCATGAAAAAATAAAATCATCATTTGCTCACTCCCCCTAACTTGTTTGTTCGGTGCAGTCTTACTTGCTATGCATCTTGCAAGCTGAGCCCGCCCTCTGGTTAACTGACATTCCAGGCTCAAGCCAATGGCTCAAGGAGAACAAAGGAAACGTTTGCTGGAGCCTAAGCCTACCTGTATAGTTTCAAAGGTCTATAGCTGTTTTTTTGTTTTTTTTAAGATATAACTTCCTTGGAACTGTAAGTCAGGCAACCTCCTACATTTACTTAGTAAGTACAATGTTATTAGATTTACTGCCAGACCAGGAAGGGAAGGCTCTATGACATGGGTGTGGTGCTTTTTTGATTTCATTTGTCCTTTTCGCTGTGACAGAGCAGGTCAGAGCTCTTTGTCCTTATCTATATAATTCTGTTGTATGATCACCATCTCTACCTGCTCACTGTTTCCATTGCAAACACTGTATGAATTGTAAAGTGCTGCATAGTTACTGTAAAAGTACATGTGTACCAAACAATTTCTTTTCCTCTACAGAGTTCTAAGGGGAGACTTATGTGCTAGGTCAGGGATGCGGAAACCTTTGGTCCTCCAGATGTTGTTGAACTATCATTGACTATGCTGGCTAGAGCGGCTTTGAGCTGGAGTCAAACATCTGGAGGGGCAACATATTTGCTTAAGCGTCTTGAAACAATTTATCACAACTCATTAAATTTGAAATGTGAAAGAGATGCTTACAATTTCAAGATTTCAGAATTTTAACTTAGTACCTACCTTGCAACATAGTATCTTTGTCTTACATAGTGCCTTTGCAAGAGACAATTATAATTATATTACTTTTGTTGCTGTCCAGGAAACGTTTCATCTCTATTCTGGAATTCACACATGTGTGTGTTTAGAAGAAGGCAATGCACACAGCCAGAGCTTTGCTTTAAGATCTAAATATGAGTCTCACCTCTGGGAGAGGATGGAGGTCCTCTACCTCCACAATCACCTCACTTGGCTGGTCAGACTCCTCCAGGACGTCACCCTCAGCTTGGCTTCGTTGCTGCTCTTTGACAGAAGCTTTGGATTTCTCCTTGGCCTTTTTGCTCTTTTTCTTCAGCTTCAGCTTACTTAGGGCACCTTTGAGAGCTTCCACAGGCTTCTTCTCTGCTGCCTGGATAGTGCTGAAGATCTCCACACTAATGGCCATGAGAAGACGCCCGCGGTAGAATATGCCTTCACCCAGACCTTCATTGAGATCTTTGTGAACATCTCGCAGGGCAGAATTCTTGGGTGATCCATATAAATTCACCCAGGTTGGGCCAAAGGTGGGATTAAAGCCTGTGGGAAAAGACATTTCTGAATTTAGTGTTATTTGGTTCGGAATTTCACACATGTCATTCCCCACTATGGAGCAGAGCAGAGACTCTTGGTGACCCTCCTAGATACCGGTACTGGCAGTAATCAAATAGAATTCAGCAGGGATGACTGTGGCCATATCCCATAGATTGCCTACATACCATACACTTAAAGCACACACACCCAAATCTTGGAAACTGTAGTTTGTTAAGGGTGCTGGGAATTATAATTCTGTGAGGGGGTATAGTTCCCATGGTTATTTGGGGGTGTATGCTTTAAAAGTGCTCTAACTGTATTGTGTACATGCAGCCTTAGATTTGGGTGCCCATCAGATCTCCCCTACTTGCGCTTCTACACACAGAGAGATTGACATATTTGCATACCCAGTCAACTGAGCTGTAGTAGATAAATTAATATTTATTATATGCTTGTATGTATTCCATTCTTCAAATATATTCCCTGGACAGGTAGCTCAGAAGATAAGATTAAAGATATAATCAAAATATTTAAAAACAAAAAAAACACCACTCCAGACAAATAGGCAATGAGTGAAAGAATCATTTGAACACTCAGAAATGACTGCTGCTCTGAGGGGGCTCACCATTTCTGCCAGGATCAGATATTTGCTGCAGGTCAATAAAGTGTGTGGCAAGGGCAACATCTCCAATGTTGGCATCATCCAACATTTGGACTTTTATTTTTCTGACAAGAGGCGGGAACATTTCAATGAAGCTGATCTGTTCATTCCACACTGGTTCTGTGGTACTGCTTTCAACTGAGGTTTCTCCCTGAACCAAACAATAAATCAAAATTACACGCAAGGGAAAACAGTAGAAGTTTCCATTTTGAAACCACACAACATTAATTTCTCATTCATAATAACTTGTGGACATCCAATGAAGTGAATGTTGGAAGATTCAGGACAGATTTTTGAAAGCACTTCTTCACACAGCACATATTGTAACTATGGAACGGTACTCCCACAGGAAGTAGTGGTGGCCAACAACTTGGATGGTTTAAAAGAGGATTAGGCGAAGTAATGGAGGAGAAGGCTGTCTCTCTAATCAGTTTTCTAATCAGCTTCCTACATTCTTAATACGTAAAGGTAAAGGGACCCCTGACCATTAGGTCCAGTCGTGACCGACTCTGGGGTTGCGGCGCTCATCTCGCTTTATTGGCCGAGGGAGCCGGTGTACAGCTTCCGGGTCATGTGGCCAGCATGACTAAGCTGCTTCTGGCGAACCAGAGCAGCGCACGGAAACGCCGTTTACCTTCCCACCGGAGCGGTACCTATTTATCTACTTGCACTTAGACGTGCTTTCGAACTGCTAGGTGGGCAGGAGCAGGGACCGAGCAACGGGAGCTCACCCCATCGCGGGGATTCAAACCGCCAACCTTCTGATCGGCAAGCCCTAGGCTCTTTGGTTTAACCCACAGTGCCACCCGCGTCCCATTATTCTTAGTACATACCCTCTCTCTATTATGATGCATTAGAAAAGCATTTGTTCAAGTTACATAGACTGGACTATTGTGAGCCACAGAACAAAGAACCAAACATTTCACAGAAATCAGTTGCTCAAGCTTAAACTTACCTGCTGACCAGAAAAAACAACTTGCACATATGGATCAATGAAGACTTTCTTCTCACCCACAATCTTTGAAAAACCACCCATGATTCCTGCACTCATGCTAGGCAGACCCTCTGCCTTGTACATTTTGATGCAGAATTTCGCCCATGGCCTCTCAGCTGGGACTCTTTTAGGCAGCAGCAAGTTCCTGTGAAAAGAATACATTTGAGCTCTAAATAGTGTTCACAGCTCCTAGAAAACCAGAGGCTAACTAAAATTGAAGGAAAAATCACTGAATCAGAACAATGGCCAATTCCATCAGTTCTCTAATCTTGAATAACATTAGCTATTAATCGCTTGCCAATCCTTAGGGAGAACACACTACATACCAGTACCTCTCCATAACACAAACTTACTTTTCAATGTCTTCATTCTGACTTGAAGTAGTGGGAAGGGAACTCATTACATCCCCTCGTGCAATGACAGAAATGTTGCATTTCACAAAGCCTTTAACTCCTGCCCTGGTGTCCTTGGGGTCATGAATAACAGCCCACTTCTGGTAAAATCTGTGATCTAAAAGGACATAAAGAGAGAATATCTGATTTACAATTTTCTTGGATCCAATACATATTATCATGAGAACTTCCATCACAATTTCAAAGCTTCAGAGAAAAGCCAGCAGAGTTGTATTATCCTCACAAAGTACCAGGGAAGACACTTAGCAAGCAAAAATCAATATCCATTCCCTGAAACCAACAGAGCTCTGAAGATTTACGGGAGGTTAAGCACAGGAAATATGAGCTTTACTGAAGTCTTTCCATGGGCACAGTAGAAATTCCATGGAGCTTTCAGTTTTGATGAGGCAACACTGTACACATTAAGGCTCATATATCCCCTGAAGAGTCAGAATCTTGACCAAGAGGGCTGTAGAGGGTTCAGAATCATGAGTGCTGGAGGCACAGCCAAGCTAGCTCTACCATAAAGCAAAGTAAGATTGGCTGTCACAGACAACAAATGTTGCATACACTCCAACATTTCTCTGATGAAAATAGGGACATCCCATTCTAGTGATGGCTAACCTTGACACCCCAGATGTTTTGGAACTACAACTCCCATCATCCCTAGCTAACAGGATCAGTGGTCAGGGATGATGGGAGTTGTAGTCCCAAAACATCTGGAGTGTCAAGGTTAGCCATCACTGTCCCATTCCATGGTGATAATTTTGCTACTTATACACCACACATCTTACTGGGCTGCCCCAGCCACTCTGGGCAGCTTCCAACATATAAATATAAAAATAAAAATAATAAAATTAAACTTTTTTTTTTAAAAAAAACCTTCCCTATACAGGATTGCCTTCAGATGGCTTGGGGGTTGGATAACTCCATACGCTCCAATGAAAATATGGGCACCCTAAGGAAAAGTTGGACATTCTGGGATCAAATCAGAAACCGGGGTGGCTTCTCTAAATCAGGGACATCCTTGGAAAATAGGGACACTTGGAGGGTCTGATGCTGGCAAGAGGCAACAAGATGTTGGAGGTCAGAGTTGTGTGAGCTATGCAGCCCTGCATCCTCCTCCCCACTTGCAAGTCTGCTACCCTTCACCAGTGTTCAAGGAAGATTCAGCTGCCGCCAGTCTGGTTGCCTTCTGTACACAGAATAGGGAAAGGCACAATGTTATCCTTAGTTTTCAGCAAAATGTATTGGGGCTGCACTGATCAAGCAGATGGAAACCCATTTTACAATGTTCTCATTCATTACTTAATTGTAAATTATGTTGTTGTGAAAGAAAGAGTTCAAAATAGACCATAATGCAAGGGCGACTCATATCATAGACTCAAAGCAGATAATGGAAAAGGAAATCAAGAGCCACTTCCAAGTACTGTACCTGGCTGGTTGTATATAGTCGCTAGATCAATCTTGAATATCCCTATGAGTGCACCTAAGAATCGGATCTTCTTTGAATGGAAGACCTGCACAGTAATACAAACCACTTTCTCAGTATTGTCAAAAGGTGTGCAGAACGTGATTAATGCTACAGTAGTAGTCCTCTATCAGCAGTGATGGAGGGAACTGAGCTAATAGAATTATTTTGTGGTTCCAAAGGATAGGGGGAGTGGCAAAAAAATGGCCAAGTTAAACTGTACTATATGAAACAGAGACAAGTTTAAAGGTTGATCAAACCGTCCCATGGAGAAATGCAGATACCCTTGGGATGTTGCAAAGATTTTACAGGCAACCAGCTCATCTCTTCCACCTTTTCCAGCATTCATAGAATACATTAGAAAACTCTTTCCTAGGTACGTAGAATTCTACCTCCTAGGGCAACCTAAGGCCCATGGGCCACAAGCAGCCCATGGGGGTCGTTTAACTGACCCATGGACCTCCCTGCCCGCTCAGTCGGCTCCCATGCGCCGTGCTAAACCAGCACGGAGCAGAGCGGGGACCGCCTTCCACAATGCTGGCCGGCTTCCCATTGGCTGCAGGAAGCTCCTGCAGCCAATGGGAAGCTGCGCACGCCTCCTCCGCGCCAGAAGGAGCGCCGGAAATAGTGTTTGTGCATGTGTGCGTCCACATGTGTGCACGCACTCCGGCCCACTGCGGTGTCTGCGGGACTGTGAACTGGCCCAAGCCACAAAAACTTTGCTGACCCCTGTCCTAGGACCAAGGCAGCCCAGTATAGCTGAGGTTCAGATTACTTTAGCTGCTCCTTCAAATTTCTCCTAGAACACATTATTTTCATTGGACATTTGGCTTAACCCCTGAATCCTCATTTTCAGCTAAAACAAAACTTTGCTGCACATAATTACATTTTATCTCATTTGTCCCTCCCCCACCCCTTTGTTTGGTGTCTCTCGCACTTTAAGTTCTAGATTGCATGCTCATTGCAGGGAGAGACCTCTCTGATCCTCCTGCAAAGTGCCACCTACACTTAAGGCACTATAAAATATCATGAACAAAAATAGTAATGCCTACATTGGTTTGGATTGTAATGGTTTCCACTGAAGCAGTCATTCTTATGAAACTAAGAATCAGCAAAACTTTGGAAGAAGAGGAAGGAAACCTAAAGCAGAGGCATGGTTTAGTACCCCATCTATTTTGTTACGGTTCTTAGCACCCATGTTGCTATGCAATAGGCTCATGTTAGCCCTCTCCCCATAACAGTGACCCACAATGGCTGATACTTACAGAAATCTCTATGAGTCTGTGGAACAAAACATCTCTCGGTTCATGGAATTCAAATGTAAAATACTGGAAGGGAAGGTGAAGAATTATGACTTGTGAGTGCTATCATATTCCAAGGACCACAGTTGCCCCCCACCCCCCACCATATGAGATGCTTTCTTTAAAGCAGGGGTCATCAAATTTTTTCATCCCATGTGCAAATTTGCAAACTGGGGAAGCTGTCATGAGCAACATGCAAGCACTGCAGCCACCCGCATACTGAAACCATTCACACCTGCACACTTTACAGCCACACATATATGCACACATGGCATAAGGTAAAGGTAAAGGGACCCCTGACCGTTAAGTCCAGTCATGGACGACTCTGGGGTTGCGGCGCTCATCTCGCTTTACTGGCCGAGGGAGCCGGCGTACAGCTTCCGGGTCATGTGGCCAGCATGACTAAGCCGCTTCTGGCGAACCAGAGCAGTGCACGGAAACACTGTTTGCCTTCCCGCCGGAGTGGTACCTATTTATCTACTTGCACTTTGACATGCTTTCAAACTGCTAGGTTGGCAGGAGCAGGGACTGAGCAATGGGAGCTCACCCCGTCGCGGGAATTCGAACCGCCGACCTTCTGATCAGCAAGCCCTAGGCTCTGTGGTTTAGCCCACAGTGCCACATGGCATACACACATGCATTTGCTGCAATCTTGCACACACCAGTCACAACAATGCACATACCCTTCCCTCACTAGCAATTAGGCTTGACAAAAGAGTTTTTGCTCCCCCCCCCCAAGTCTAACTGAAGGCAGAAGGTGGTATTCCTGGAGAAGATACCCTTCCCTCCCCAACTGCAACCCCTCATCACCCCTCTTCCATTGTAATTAGGCCTTCCATTGTAGTCAACAGAGGACCTCTGTGTGGGAGGCATTATGAGTCAGGAGGCTCACAACTGGGGGTCACCATTAACTCACCCTTCCCTATTTGAGACCCCCCTGCTGAAAATGTTCCCCACCCCCACAGTTAGGGGGTGGGGAACACCGTCGTGGGGATTCGAACCACCGACCTTCCGATCGGCAAGCCCTAGGCTCTGTGGTTTAGACCACAGCGCCACCTGCGTCCCCCATGTGCTGGTAGGCTGCAGCAAAGTTTTAGCAACTGTACACAGAACCATTACTCGAGTGTGCAGTTGTCAACCTTGATAATTTAGACATGGCTTGCATGTTAATGTAACATCCTTTGTAGCATATGCAAGAGCATGCGAGTCTTTTGAGAGAAGTTTGCAGCCTGCAGTTAGCTGCAGTGGCCATGATGTGTACAAAACTAGAAGTTCTGAGTGGTGGAGTTGTGAAATCTTGCCTGAACATTACATACCTCATTGTAAAAGGGACAGTTGGTTGACTTTTGTGTTGCTGTGTGTCTCTTCTCATCTCCGATTTTCACAACTACAAAAGGGTCAATATTCACTCCCACCAATTTCTGGGCTTCAATAATGTTTATGCCAATCTGTGGAAACAATACACTTCCTAGGATCAGTCTGAGGATGTCATCATTATGGGAAGAAGAAGAAGAAGAAGAAGAAGAAGAAGAAGAAGAAGAAGAAGAAGAAGAAGAAGAGTTTGGATTTGACATCCTGCTTTATCAGTACCCGAAGGAGTCTCAAAGCTGCTAACATTCTCCTTTCCCTTCCTCCCCAACAACAAACACTCTGTGAGGTGAGTGAGGCTGAGAGACTTCAGAGAAGTGTGAGTAGCCCAAGGTCACCCAGCAGCTACATGTGGAGGAGCGGAGACATGAACCCGGTTCCCCAGATTACGAGTCTACTGCTCTTAACCACTACACCACACTGGCTCTCTCCATGGGAGATGGAATTAAATAAGAGGAAGGAGAAAACTGCTCGTTTCAAATATCATTGAGCTTTTTCATATGTTACTGGTATGTCAGGGCCACTTGGGAATTTTCTTTTAATCTGTAGGCAGAGATGGGGAATCCATGGCCCTCCAGAGATTGTTGGAATCCAACTCCCACCAGCCCCAGAAAGCACGGCTAGTGGTCAGGGATGATGGGAGTTGTAGTTCAACATCTGGAGCCCCACAGGTTCCTCCACTCCTGATCTAACATGTCCTGGGCTAGTCTAATAAGAGTTTAATAACTTGGAGTTATCTCCCATAAAAGAACATATGCCCTCCTAGAAATCTTAAGGCAATGTGGACATTCCCTAAAAACCAGTGGTTCTTAAAGGATGTGGCATGACACACTGATGTGGCAGGAGAAAATGGCAAGTGTGGCCGGAAAATTCAAGGACATTGAAACGATTCATTTCTATTGTTGAGGAAATGAGAGTTTATCTCAAATTAGACCTAATATAAATGAGATTACCCGGCAAAAGCAAACGCACACGTCTCATTGAGTTTCTATACATACTTAAGTCTACATACAGTATATCAGAGGCTCGTTTATAATTATATTTTGGGAATGATTCATGTTCTTTTGTAGCTGCATTGTTTTATACTTTCGGGCTGTCCCATGGTCATATTATGAAGTAGTTGTGTCCTATCTTATAAATCAAGCACTGCTAGGAATTGTTTCTTTTTGTTTTCCAATGTATTTCTTACCAATACAAAATTTGATGTGGTGTGAGCATATTATTATTCTGAAAGTGTGGCCTAGATTTAAAAAAAAAAAGTTTGAGAGCCACTGCCTTAAATAGTTTACACAGGAAGACTGGCAAGCATAGTACCTGGAAGTTCTGTGGTCTAGGAGTAGCGTACAAGTCCCATTTGGAAAATACTCTAGAACGGCTGCAATGGAAAGAAAACACTGATTAAACACTTCAACAATGCCATTTTCTGTAAATCATTATTTTATTTTGGGTATATACAAGTAAAGCTGTTAGTTTGAACTGTGACCCTTGTTAACATAATTTAAAAGGGAAGGATAATAGAAGAAAACAAAACATTGACTTCGAAATTTAATCAAATGCTTTTTATTATCATCACTCTCTCAATAGAAATTCAGCAAGCGCTTTCCGCTTTAACTTTTAAACTTCTGCTGAAAACATTTCTGTGCCATCATTTTGTATTTTTATGTTGTGAACCACCTTGTAAAAGCAGTATACAAATTTAGAAAATAATAATAAAATTAATACTAATCAGGTTTATGCAGACAATTAAGAAAATATCATCTGCAATAGATAATCACTTATTCCAATTTTTAAGTGGTATTCTAGATGATCCTCAGGGTCCCTTAAGACTCTATGATCCTATGAAATATGCTGTTCCTGTTGATAAATGATGAAGGACCCTCATACAGCACATGCACACTGTTCTGAAAGGTACACTGTGCTTAACACCATGTTCCTTTTGCGAAGGGTTATCAAATAGCTATGCAATGACGTGCCAAGCTAGGTAGGAACATGAAGACAGACCCTTTTGTGTTAAAGTGCTTTCAGAAAA
Source organism: Darevskia mixta (assembly GCA_034641385.1). Taxonomy (NCBI): domain Eukaryota; kingdom Metazoa; phylum Chordata; class Lepidosauria; order Squamata; family Lacertidae; genus Darevskia; species Darevskia mixta. The sequence continues at coordinate 45,141,113 of JAWWNH010000029.1, forward strand.
GTACCTCTTGACAGGAGTGAAGACAATGCCGGAGAACTCCATGTCAGACACATCATAATAATCATCCTCATCATCATCAGTCTCCAAGCCTTTGACAAGTTTCCTGCCAAGTATTGCAGCCTTCCTATCCAGATCAGCAGCTCGCTTCACATCATCAGGGCTGCAACAAACACAAGCTCATGCTACATGCAAAGGGAACTTTAAGAAGCACAAGATATATGCAGTTCCTACATCATCACATTTATCAGCCTCAGAAGCTTTAGAAAATCTTATCTATATCATTCAGCATGACCAAAACTGAGCATCTAGTTCTTCCCTTTTTATTCATTTTTATAATCATCATCAATAACAACACAATCCACTCCAAGTTATCAATTTTAACTAATTATTACAGTGTCAGATGTTTAAGGATGTCTTCTTTTCCACTCGATCCATAAGACATAATAATGCTTAACAATGGCTAGACCTGGAGTCCCCCCCCCATGCTTTCCAGTGAAACAAAAGAAAAGAAACACAAACCAACTAAAAACAGCATACAGAATATAAAAGCAATTTAAACCAACCCAGTGTTGAAACAACACAATGAAACATTCAAAGTTGTGCAGAGACAAAACATACTATAACTTTGAGTTTCTGGAGTACAATATTTTCATATTTTGGGTCCTTCTGTTGCTTGTGTATTCCATCGCAGGCCCATTGCACGCACTCTTTGCCCACTAATGTGTCACATCACAACTATGCTTGGCACTGCTATACTGCATCTAGCAAATATGGTAGGTCACCAACTTTGCAGTGTTGATCCCCCAGTGCTACCGATTGCTGCCCAGGGCATGCGTGCGGGCATGCAGAGGGGGATGTGTGCACCAAGGGTGGGTGGGACATGCTGGGGGTGCAAAACTCACCCACTGGAGTCTGCCGGAAACGCCCGGCTCCCTTCCGTGCCGGATCATCGCAGCATTGGAGAGGGGTGGCGGCAGCGCCTCTCTGATGCTTTCAAGCTGTGTGTGATCGCAGCATCTGAGAGGGGCAGCGCCGCCACCTCTCCGACGCTTTCGCCCCTGGATCAGGCCTGACCTGGGAGTGGAGCAGCTACTGCCCACGCCCCAGCCCCGAAGGCGAGCCTGGGCACTGCTTCATTCGATAAGGGAACTATAGTGGTTGCGCCCCCTCAAAAAATGCACCCAGGGCAACGGCTCCCTCCCAGCCCCCACGCTACGCCACTGCCCCAACTTGTGGTTTTGAACCAGTGCATAAAAGCTTTTGTATTTGATCAAGTAACTCAGAATATCAGGTTGTAAAATGGTAATGGAATAGGACACTTACTCCAGCTCCTCAAATCCAGGGTTGCGGATTATAACCTCTGAGCTATAGTAAACAGGTGGAGAAAATGAATAATGATAAGCATGCACCGACTGCAGAAAATAGCTCTCTATCCAATTTAACCTTTCTTGGGTTATTTCCATAATAGGGCCCTTTATCCCTGCTGAGGGATTAAATTTCTGCAGTTAACTAGAAGCAGAATGACTATGGGTACACACACAGTTTAAAATGTTGCTCTATTTCCCAGTCGGAACAGGGGCGCCATAAACAAGATATTTAAAAAGCAAGATTGTCAACAGGGAAAACCCTGGAATGTAATTGTTTTGTCTCCACTCTCTGGAAAACCTGAGTGAGTGAATGATATCAATGTTGGCTGCACTGACTAGTGAATCTTCTTAACGGGTTGCAGTCCTTCTTGGCCTAGCATTTCATACCAACAGAGTGATTCTGATGGCAATCAGAACTCCTCAGATTAGTGGTTGAGAGAGGCCAGTTATGGTGCAATTGCTTCCAAAGCAACATTATGAGTAACTAGTTGAATTAAGCCCATTAATAATGGGCGCTAGCGGCGGCGACAGGGACCCGAGGCGCTTCCTTCTCCCTGCCTCAGGCGGCCAAGCCACCACCATGGCGGAGCCGCCTGTTGCTGCTGCCCCGCCGGCAGCCCCGGCGACGGCCGCCCTCCCCGCCGCCGCCACGGGCGGCTGAGGCGGGGAGAAAGAAGGGAGGGGGAGAAGCAGCAGCGCGCAGGGAGCGGCCGCCATTGCGGCTGAAGCGGAGAGGTTCGGAGGCTCGCAAAGCGCAAGCGCTTCGCTCGCGCTGTGCTCCAACCTCAGGCTCCTCCTCCTCTCTGCGCTCCAATCCGTGTGTCAGTGGAGCGCATGCGCAGTTGAGATTTCCACTGACACACGGACGGCGGACGCAGGGACACAGGGAGATTATTATAGAGGATATGCTTAACTGTGACAATTTCTCTTTCATGCCTCCAAACCCACATTGCCTGGGGCTAGTCATTCAATTTGCACTTGCATGAGCCCTGCATGTGCTGAAATCTTATCCTTGCTGATCTTACATTTCTGTGCTCAATTATAGAAATGCTTTGAAATCTCCTAACAACGCAGAGAGGGGAGAGCACGGTGGAGACGTGCCTGTAGGAATGCTGATTGAATAGCAGACATCTAAGTCTATGCTTGAAAACTAAGGGTGCGATCTAAACTCTCCCCTCCCACTGGTGGGACTTTGTGGAGCTGTGGAGCAACTCCCACATTTGTAATCCTGCTGGTTTCAGCAAATACGGGGAGGAAGATCAGAGTTGATGCCATATTTCCTGCTATAAACTGGCTCCCAGGCAAGCTCAGTCCAGCTCTAGCCTTTCTTCAATTAGCAATAATCGCGCCTCGGATTGACCTCATTGGCTACGATACTGCCACTGCGCAAAGCTGCAGCTCTAGCCTTTCTCAGCCCTTGGAACACCCATTTTGGGATTCTGCCAGCTGTTGGTAGGGATCCTGCCAGCAGGCTTCCTGCCCACCTGTTTGGTAACTGGGAGGAGGCTGACTGAGCTAGGTTTCCTGAGTGGAAGGACACTTCTGCCTAGTCCTACCTTCTGCCCAGTGTAATTTTCTTCTCATATTATATCCAGTACCTGTCTTTCATCTGATAGACAAAATCTTCTTCAGCCCATGTTCCTGCGGCTCCATCAGGAGGCTGGTATCGCAGATCTAGTTCAATATATATCTATATGGGAAAGGCAAACCATAGGAAGACCACAAATGTTATAAGGCAGCTGGCTTGGGGAGGTTTTTGCCCTGAAATACAGGATGTAAATTGGTATGGACAGTGCTTTTTTTCTTTTAAAAAAAATGTTTAGGGGTAGTCTCATTTTGACTCAAGAATAATAGATCAAATAAGGAAAAAGAAATACAGTAAATGGACAAAAGTACAAAGATTCACAAAAATATTTAGGGGTATGCGTCCCCCTGCATCCCCCCATAAAAAAAGCATTGGGTATGGATAAATGCATGCATGAAATACGAAAGAATATTTTAAAACAGAAGAGAATATAGTAAATGCACATACAAAAGTAAGTAAAAAATAATAGTGAGCTAAATTAAGTGGAGGCTTGTATCTCAGCCTAACCCACCTAACCCAACTCGCAGGACAGTTGTGAGGCAGGGGCCATGTATGCTGTTCTGAGCTCTTTGGAGAAATGGCGGAATTAAACATATAATAAATGGACCATTTTTTGTGCATGCCCAAAACCAAAATCTAAGCATTTTAGCAATGGAAGATGTCTGCAGAAAGAATCTTCCATAACTCATGTAGGTTCTCTTTCCAGGAAATAGGAGCCTAACACATATTAAGTGCTTTGTCAAGTTAGCTGTGGCACTTAAAAGCCAGCTCACTGGTGCTTTTCAAGTATCCCTGGGCATAGCCAGGATTTTTGTTAGGGGGGAACAGGACTTTGATAAGGGGGCAGGACTTTTGTTAGGGGGCAGAACTGACGTGATTGGTTAGTTATTTAAGTTATTTCTATTGATTTACTTGAACTGGGGGGGGGTGCAGTTGCCCCCCGCCCCACCCTTGGCTACACCCATGCAAGTATCCCAGTATTCTGATGATAGTCAAACTACTTACACCTGTGATGCTGTGGTTTTTGTCAACCAGAGCTTCTCTGATGTTTAGTCGTCCAGATGTTACTAAGTGCTGAAGGCTTATAACTAAGGAACCAAGTAATCTACAATGAAAGAATAAGCAATGTTAAAACAGTCAGGGACTCAGGGATGTGGAGCTCAGCAATCCAGCAACATCTGAGTATTCCTATTCCACCCATTGAAAAGACTGAGGAAGACTGCATTTCTTTGTGTGCAGGCAGGCATGTATACACATGTGACTGTTGGGGTACCCAGGCATCAGCCAAGAGATCATGGATATATCTTTAACAGGTTAAAAGCACTTGAGTCTCCTGCACTTGTGCCACTGCTTCTCCAGTCCCTTTACTACCTCCTCCCATGTTTCTCTTGCTGTTTTGGAATGTTTAAAGGTGTCTGAGTTGAAGTGCTGGGACGGGAGAGAGGTTAGAGTACAACATGAGCCCTTCTTCTCCCCTGCTTATAATGGACCCCCTAGGAATGCACCTTTTGCCTGCACTGGTGGATATTGAATTCAGGTGGCGGCCATTTTATACTCGTCCAATTGACACATGACCACTGACCTCCGGGTCCTTTTGTCCTGGAAGAGGGCAGAATGGGGGTGGAGTGGGAGGCAGAATAGGGTGCAGTGGGTGGGGTGTAACGGGGTGTTACGGGGCAGGGCAGGTTTATGCACACTCTGCCAATGCGCGGGGAGGGGGGCAAGGAACAGAACCCCTGCTCAAAATGGTTGCCATTTGTACAAGCAAAGGAGTAGTGTTTGCAATCTTAACCAGCTCCAATGCTCGCACAACTTGATTGCCTTGCAATTGTTTGGTGGCAATGTTTCTCAACAATGTCCACTTACAGTATGTACCTGCCGTTGCGCCTCCCACACCCTGGGTGACTTCACAAAATGTGACCCCATATTGACATTTGACCTCTCTAGGGTGGCTGCCTGTATGTATCAAAGCATGAGTATTTGGTTGTAGGCAAAGAAGAGGGTAGATATGGATTAGGGATTCATCAGGTCAGTTTACCTCCATATGCTTCAATTGCTCTGGTTTAGACAACTCGCAATACTCCTGCATCCAAATCACCAAAATTTAATTCTGTTGATATTTAAGCCAACGGCATTTATTTTAACTCCACTTAACCCAGTTGTGCCATCCAGAGTCCACTGGAAGGTCATAAAGTCATAAAGAACACAATTTGCCTGAGGCAAAGTACAGCAACAAGACCTTCCCAATGGAGGCATGTGTTGATTTCTGTGAAATTTGTGAAATGGACACATACATTGGTGACATCAGCCAGGCTTGTTGCCCTAAGCCTAAATCTAGCTAGTGCCTCATAGTCACCCGCTTGAAATAAATATGAACTTACCTATTACTGAATACCTTACTGCAGTTGTAAACTTTAACAATCAGCATCTCTTCCATAATCAGCTTTCCATAGTGTGGCCAGCGAAAAAGCTAAAAAGAAAAGACGAGCAGCAGAATTCATGCTGGGCTCCTGGAGCTCCTGAAAATCCCACTTCCCCAGTTCTTCATGTCATATACCAGCCTTCACCAACCTGGTGCCCTCCAGATATTTTGAACTGTAACTCCCACCAGCCCCAGCCATGTTGTTGAGGCAAGTCGTCCGAAACATCTGGAGGGTGGTGAAGGCTGTCATATATAGCTAGATGAGTACCAAGGTATGAGGTATCTTAAAAGACCACATGAGAGTAAGGCAGTCATCACATCTTTTGAGTCACAGAACTTCACATATTAAACAACGGTGAGAGAAGACTTGTCGTCACTTTCTCTTATTCCTTAATAACCTAAGGATTATATTGCACTTAATATACTGGGGAAATTTTAACACTGTATGATTTAATAAAAGTAGACTGTGGGGCAGAATGAGATTCTGTGGCTAAGAGGGCAAGCATGCCTTCAGCCAGATCATGCTGCTTCACATACCCCACCCAGAGTGGCTAGGGAAACCCAGCCAGATGGGCGGGGTATAAATAATAAATTTATTATTATTATTATTATTATTATTATTATTATTATTATTATTATTACACTATACAGCAGCTTGGGGACACTATTTTGCTGTGGTAGACATGTCAAGTGTGGAGACGCTTATCCACAAACACTTTGGGAGCATATGCTAATGTGTCATAACTGAAAACTCAATCCTCTTTTAGCACAATGTAATCCTTCCTTACCTCTCCAAAGACTACTTCCTGCCCACAGTGTATCTTCTTTGTCTTCTGAGTAAAACCTTAAAACAAAATGCAGAGTTTGTCATTCTAGAATAGTGGTGAACCCGTTCTCACAACAGCCAACCCAGATGCCTAGGGTAGCAATGAGGAACCTCTGGCCCTCCAGATCTTCTTGGACTCCAGCTCCCATCAGCCCCAGGTACTGTAGTATGACTGACCAACAGTCAGGGATGATGACTGTTGTACTTCAATGAACATCTGGAGGGCCACATCCTTGTTCTAGACAGTATATCTGCATCTTCCATTGGGGAATACACATCCTCCAAGGATGCTGGGTTTTTGGTTTTTTTTAGGAAATCAGATATTTCTACAGAAAAATAGTACTTTAATATGAAATGTTCTTGGGGCTCAAATAATATGGAAACATCTAGTGGAGTTCCTAAGAATCCCTCTTATTATCCAACGAAAGACGGAGCAATGTGAAACGGCAGCTGTGTACACATTGCCAACTTAAAATGCAGCAAAGTCATTCTTTTTCTCAATTGGGATTGAAGCTGATTTGGGGGGGGGATGCATCAACACACAGTATTTCTTAAGAAACAACAATATAAATATGGATTGTGTGTACACCGCTTTCCAAACCAGTGGTGGAAGCACACTGGATGCAGAGAAAATGGAAGAGTGTATACAGCCTATGACTGATAATAACTTTATGGAAATTTTGACTCATACTTTTGTTTAGCTCAGCTCCCCTCATGCTAGAATCTGATATTAACAGAAGCTTCTCTCTAGCCTTAGCATGCTGCTACTAGCATATGTTTAGAAAGCAGAGATCCAAATAATTTTGTCTAGAAAAGCACCACACCTCAGAAAACATTCCTGGTCACCCTTTTCCTTGCACTTGAGTTACCTGGTAAGGTCTCCTTGATAGGACTTCCCATGCTGCTGTGCAGGGAGAACTCAGAACACTGACACCTTTGATAAAGCCACCTGTGTCTTTTTGAGGTATATACCAGACTTAATCACAATAGCACACCTAAAGCCAATTGCTATCTAAAGAGTGTTTTGGTAACCAGTTGTCTGAAGGGATATGCACAGGTGATGTCTCAGACTTCATCATCCCACTGTTGTTATTTAAAAGAAACAGAAACGTTGTCCTTGCCATTGTGTGTGCCCCCTTGCCTTTTATCCACACAACAATGCTGTGATGGGTTTTGGGCTGAGAGTATGTGGCTGGCCCAGTATCACCCATGAAGCTTTGTGGCTGAATGGGGATTTGAAGCTGGGTATTCCTGATCCAAGTCAAGCATTCTAATTACAGTTAGTACCCTCATTACAAGGGACGCAGGTGGCGCTGTGGGTTAAACCACAGAGCCTAGGGCTTGCCAATCAGAAGGTCAGCCGTTCGAATCCCCGCGACGGGGTGAGCTCCCGTTGCTTGGTCCCTGCTCCTGTCAACCTAGCAGTTCAAAAGCATGCCAGTGCAAGTAGCTAAATAGGTACCGCTGCAGCAGGAAGGTAAACGGCGTTTCCGTGTGCTGCTCTGGTTTGCCAGAAGCGGCTTAGTCATGCTGGCCACATGACCTGGAAGCTGTACGCCGGCTCCCTCGGCCCGTAACACGAGATGAGCACCGCAACCCCAGAGTCGGACACGACTGGACCTAATGGTCAGGGGTCCCTTTACCTTTACCTTACCCTCATTACAGATAACAAAATGTTCTAGGTTTCCCCCCCTATCCATGGTAGAATACATGCAAGGAGGAAGACTAAATAATGGTGACTTTAGAAGCTTTCCCCAAAATTGAAAGCAAAACTCTAGCTTGCATTTGGTGGTGTGGGCTTTTAATTCACTGTCATACTGGACTTTTGTACACAAATAACTTTCTTTTAGCATAAGAGAAATTATACCTACATACGGAGAGGAAGCCTCTGCATAGTGTTAGAAGTTGTTGTATGACATGAATGCTCTAAATAAGGGGGAACCATGGCACAAGGAACCGGCTTTCTGGGATGATAGAGAGTGTGACACTAGGGAGGGAGACAGGTTGCTAGATGAAATTACCATAATTTTTGGTTTTAATTTAGAGGGGGAAAGCTGTTCACCTATCTGGGTTTCTTGGTTGTTCAAAGGAAACAAAGCTTACCACACGGATTATCACCATAACTAAGACATGACCTGATAATTCACCGCCACTTTTTAACAAGCAGATGGGAACACCTCTTTCCTTTAGCAAATATTTCATTGCAGTGGAATGTACACAAAGGATACTAGACTGTTATCAGCTACTGAGTCAACAACTACTGGTGAGTTGCTGGACTTAAATAGAGACCAAAGAGGAAATGACTGACTGACAAAAAAGCTACAAGAGAAATCCCTCCTTGGACAGAGAAGTGAAAATGTTTCTGAGGTGGGTAATTCAAATCACTGGAAGCATTGCCTGAAAGATCTAACAGAACCCTTTTGGCCAGAGCATAGTTACTTGGAGGTTTTTCCTGCGCAAGAAGAAGTAATATTCTAGGAAACATGGGATCTTTTGATAATTCCTATATCTTGCTGACCTCCATTAAATTAACCTCCAATTAAGATTAACACTGCAGAATGGGTTTCTATATTTTTTTTTTTGCTGTCCTATCTCCAGTACAAAATATTGTCCATTCAGGTGATTGGACAATCTGAATTCTGCCTCCACATCTTGTTACTAGTAATGTGTACATATATGAGGAACGAACAGGCCTTTTTTTAAAGCTAATTTAGTTTTAAAAAAATTAGTTGGAATTCACCAGAACTCAGTTCTGGCCATAGCTGTCAACTTTTCCCTTTTTTTGTGGGAAATTCCCTTATTCTGAATAGGATTCCTCGCAAGAAAAGGGAAAGGTTGACAGCTATGGTTCTGGCACCTCTCAGGTGGGCACCATTTCCATTATAAGAGAACAAGGGAAGCGTTCATAGTGAGTTCCTGCACCTCTTTTTCTAGAAAAATAGGACTGGGAATGAATATTTGCTCCTAAGTGATTATAAGATTTAAGAGGTGTTTCTTTTGAGGGTGTGTGTGTGACTGAGGAGAAAGGTTTTCTTTTTTTCTTAAAGAGAGCTGCTTCCCACGACAAATTTTCTATACAGGCAGCTAAGTACATCCTTGTAAGAAATTAAATATGTGCATATACAGTCCTGTGTGTTTAACATACACATGGCTATTTCACCACATATTTGAGTTGGGGAAGCCCTGAATGGGGGCCACCTCCCATAGCACACTCTTGCAGTGAAACAGAGAGAGATCAAAACAAAAAAATAAAAATAAAATAATAATAATAATAATAATAATAATAATAATAAATGTTGGTCTCTAAGGTGCTACTGGAAGGAATTTTTTTTTTTTTTTTACTATGACAGACCAACACGGCTATCTACCTTTAATTAGAGAGAGATCAGTATGTTTGTTACATGTGATGTTCTACACACAGATGCAGGCACTTTCAAAAAAGAGAGTGCTATCTGTGTTGTTGTTTTTTAAATGTATCATGTGTGAAGAGTTCCTCAGTTTCAGAACTTTCTTCAAGGTTATATGAACAAGCAGATTCCATGACAGAACAAAGCAGGACCACAGCTCACATAACAGACATGTTCATATAACTGAAAAGGAAAGGCAGTGATACCTCTACACAATGCACAGAGTCCCACAGACCTGCATCTTGGCCCCCTGATGCATTTTTATCACCTCAGGCTAAAGCAAACAGATTCCCGGGCTACTAGTTCCTTCCCCCCTTCCCCAAACCTTGGATGCATTTCCTTTCCTTCCCACCTCACCCCTGACTTCCTTCCCTGCGCCTCCCCATGCTCCGCACCTCGGAAACTCAGTTGCACCTGCCGCTCCCCTGTCCCTGGCAGGTGGGTGACCCTCTTGACGCTGACACTCAGGGCCATGGTGCTGCCAGGGCTTGGCTCGCTTCAGCACTGACCAGGCGTGAGGGCTGGCTGCTTAACAGTCCAGGGCTCCACCTGTCTCGTCACTCAGTGAGTCAGGCCTGGGGACTCACCAAGCAGGTTTGGCTGCCCAGACCCCACCTGCAAGTCACACATTATCCAATATTGGCAAGTACGTTCAAAGTGGGTAGGCACCAAACGCTCCGGGCTGTATTCAGTACTAGTGCTTCTCAGAGTAGGCCCATTGAAATTAATAAGACATGACTGAATTCCTAGCATTACCTACAGCCCTCTATCCCCCCCCTCTGATTCTCCTTAATACAAGCCATGTGCCTAACGAGCATGAGTCACAGCCAGCTGAGGAATAGCAGCCATTTCCCCCTCAGCGGGTCAATGAGGTAATTTTAAATTCTGGACTTAATGGTCTGATTGAGGATGGGGGCTCTTCAGATATGTGTATTATTCACAGACTTTGGACCCTTTCATCCATACCAGGCACCCCCAAACTGCGGCCCTCCAGATGTTTTGGCCTACAACTCCCATGATCCCTAGCTAACAGGACCAGTGGTCAGGGATGATGGGAATTGTAGTCCAAAACATCTGGAGGGCCGAAGTTTGGGGATGCCTGATCCATACTTTTTATCACACATTCATGATTTGTGCTCCTCATGCTATCCAGGTGCTCATACATAATTTCATTTTCAATACTACTTATGCCTGCAAAAATTTTGGGGTGGTCACACTGCTTCATTTCCAGTCAGTGCACGTCCCATATCTTTCTGCTAAAATCTTGAGACTTTCTATACCACAAATATTATGGTTTATTTTTGCCACGCTTTTCTTACAAGAAAGCTCATCTGGACAGTAATTTATATGGTAGGACTGGGGAAGTGTTGCAGAATAAATTAACCACTAATCCCAATAATAACACAGAACAAATTCACCACTAATCCATTACTATTGTGTCACCAACATGTAGCAGAATGCACCCATAATAAAGCAAGAGTCTGGAGGGGTCTCTCATGATAAGTAGACCCTGTTACATTTGGGGGCCCTCATTCTGCTGAGTGGGGCTCCAGACTTCTCCCCCCCCCCACCGCCTTTCCCTGACTCCACCACAGTTCTTTGTTCAATATATCTGGGGCCCCATCTCTCTCTCCACTTGACCTTCTATATAAGGCCCCTCCACACAACCAGTGGAGGTAAAGAATCAGATCAGAAGCTGCAAATTTACTTCAAGTGATGTATTCAGGTCTGGAGCAGTATGCCAAGAGCCCTAATATTAGTATCATTTCTTCATATATACAGTATTTAGAATATCCAGTGAATAACATAAATTCACTGCCATTCCTAAATACATTTGGAGGTTCCATAATTTCTGCTTGAGTGCCATAAACAACACTTCCCACAGTTCATATTGTGTTTCCCCTTTCTTTTCTAGTTGTTGACAGAATAGGTGGAGCACATGTGACTTGCCTCCTGCTTAGTTCCAAGATTCTGTTTGCTTCCTTTGCTGAGAAACTTGAAAATGAATTCCCTTGTCGTGTACGTTTACAGTATTATTCTGTCCCATTTCTTTCTCAGACCATTTAATCTCTCTCAATATTTTAGTTAGTTCTAGCCACAAGGGCTGGCCCAGCTGTGAGGGAAGGTGAGATAACCTCCTCAGGTAGCAGATTCCGTTGTAGATCTTCATTCACCCCTTCTTCCCTGGCAGGGAAGAGGGCGCCATTTTGTGGTTCATCTCAGGTGCCCAAATGTCTTGGGCTGGCCCTGCTGTTTGTTCTGAGGAACGAACTGAAGAATGATCAGATCAGGAGCTGCAAATTTGCAGACACATTTTCCTATATTGCACCTGCTTTGTGGTTGTACCTCAGTATAGTTGGGACAATGTGCTGGGAATCAATATGTGAAGGGTCCTACCTTGCAGCAGGAGCTTGGTCTTTCTGACCTCTTGGTCTCTTTTACCCCTAACACATAACCGGGGGCGTAGCATGTGGGGGGGGCTCCTGGAGGGATTGCCCTGGGTGCATTTGGGGGGGGCATGCTGCTCATGCTGCCCTCAAGCCAGCTCTGCACCGCTTTCTGAGGTCTGAGGGACTGGGATTGATGCATGGCTGTTGCGTCCTCACACCACTTACCCCAGATTCCAGTCTTGCAAAGGCAAGTCACAGCCAGAAATGTACCTGGCAAGTACTCAACAGTTCTCTCTCATTAGCCTACCACTGATGAGAGAAAATCAATCTGCCATGAGGCTCCCTCTCCCGGAAGTTTAATTTAATTGCTTTTCTCTTCCCTCCCTCCTCCCGAACATAGCTGTGCCACACTGGGATTTATCTAGGCAAAGGGTGCTTTCATATTGCACTTGAACCCTCGGTCCACCCTTTCTCTGTTGGAGCCAAGCAGTGACAATTTATATATGGCATGGAATGAATACCTAAGGCAATGTTCTCCTATTCTTGTGTTTACACCTTCTGGAAACAAAGCTCATGAGTGTGTGGAGTGTGATTTATGATTGAGAGGAAAAGGGCGATGTCAGGAGCTGCCACTTCTATGTATGCCAAACAGCTGCCTACTAGGAAGCAGGTTAGCACAAAGGACTTGCTTACATCTGAGTTCTCAACAAAAAACATCAGTTTTAGGACTGGTTTCGTTAGCTGCTTTTTTCATATAATTTGGTGATGTTTGAAATCACAACCTGGTGAGCTCTAGTACAAGACTGAATAATAGATCTCTCCCATATTAAAGCCATCTAAGCTAATGATCAACGCATCTTGTCACCTTTGCAGACTACCTCAGTGGAACAGGTTTACAGTGGCTCTGCATTGTTATTTTTACTGGTTTTTATTTTAGTACTCTTGCTTGCTGAATACTGACAAGGAATAAAAACTTGTAAAGAATGGTAAATAATGCTACCTGCAGAAAGAGGAGCTTGTGCATTTTGAAGCAACCTGATTGAGGCAAGGATTGTGATTCAGTACTTCTCCAGTGCTGTGCCAAATAGGAACTACGTGGTTGACTTGAATGACATTAAGTTTATAAGGACTTCTACACATACTGGAGGTAAGACAATTAAAAGGGGAAACTGAAGCACCTGTAGGCTACAAATATGCTGTGTAACTGCATTCCAGCCACTCCCCGTTAGGCTAGAGGTATAAGCCAAGTAGGAAGGCAGCTGCATGCGTCACAAGTGCACAGCACCAGAGTAACATGGATCCTGTGTTACAGGCTTTGCCACCATTGAGAATAGCTCTAAGTCAAATCACATTTTGGGGAACTTTAAGCTTAGCAATTTAGCACCACTAGTGGGCAGATAACTGCATATAGTCAGCTCAGCTGTGCTTCTTACAATGCCCCTTTTAGTTTGCAGCACACCTAAATGCAAGGAAGCCACACTTTTCTCTTCTGCTCACCTTGTGTATGATTTAATTAACACGTGAGCACACATAGCCCAACATAAAAGACACTACCCCCATTTGGGCATTCTTGCTCCTGTGTTTGTCAATATGAGAGTGATGTGCTGAGGAGCTCTGTGCCCCTCCCTCCAATAACCTTTGCAATAAGAACCTAACAGTTTGTAATGACAGTCTTTGCACATAGTAATGGGGGTTTCAAGCAACAAAGAAGTCTTAACATCAATTTCCATCTATACCTGTGAAATTTTATTAAAATTAAGAGACTGAAGACACCTTGAGTTTGATAAAGAAATTTAATGGAGTTTGTGGTACACAAGATGATATTTCTTACATGAAGAACTGATTCCTTTCTGCATTAATCAACCAAACCAAGCAGTGCAATAGAATATCAATGTAATAGTTTCCAAAAAAGCAAAGCTTAATTTAGTAAAAATACTCCATTTTCTAACAAAGAACCAGGCTGTCATTCCAAGTTGGCCAATAATATTTCCAGTGAAACAGTATGTGTGTAGCATTTCTCCCATGAGACGGCCCTGCCAGTTATGCCAGCTGAACTCTGCCAGACTAGTGAGAACTGATAAAGAGACCCCCAGACTGCTACATCCATGATGTACGAAAGGCATAACTTATTCTGATTGCAATCAAGACAGGTTCAATCACCAACATTTCTAGTTAAAAGGATCAGATGAGAAAGACCTCTGCCTGAGACCTTAAAGAGATGTTGCAAGTCACAGTCAACAATACTGGGATAGATCCATAAACAGCATGATCTGGAGAGCTAGTCATACAGTTCTCTATATTCTGGCCTATAGTATTGGGGATTACCAAACTACCGGTATGTGTCAATAGGGCACATTAGTATACCGCAAAAGAACACACAGCTCACACTATAGCTACCCACAAAGCATCACAATTGCTCAAAAAGCACTTGGCTAAAATGAGAGCAAGATGCTGAGATGCATTATTAACTCAATTTGCAAGAGGTATACCTCCCAATTTTCCACAGAACTGATTAAGAATATTTTTGTTTCTGAATGTTGAATGTTAAATGGTGTGCGCTTCTCCTCTTAATCCAGGAGAAGACCAATGTTGTGCCCTAGGCACCAAAAGTATGGACTACACTGACATTTGCAGAAAATCAGGACCGCTATAAAAGAATGGCAGCTTTCATAAGGAAAGGCACCAGCATTTCAGACTTCAACATACTCCAGTACAGACCAGCGTTTGACTTCAACAAGTACCTGCTCAGCCAGTAAATCACTGTTTAGCTTTAGATAAGTCACTATCTGCAAAATGGAAATATGAATGATAGAAATAAGTGGTAGAGCAATGTAAGCATTGTATCACAGTGGTTAATACAGGCCGGAAGAAAAAGAAGCAAGCAGCTTTCATCATAATACATTATCACTTTTATTGTACTGAAGAAAATAATCACATTAGAGTTTCTTCTGCACATAGCATCTTTCTTAAGGATCGGAAATGGAAGACTTTCAATTGTAACAGATTTCCCAGGACTTAATTAAGTGTAGCACACGCTTTCTCAAACTCGGCCCTCCAGATGTTTTGAGACTACAGTTCCCATAATCCCTGACCACTGGGTCCTGCTAGCTAGGGATCATGGGAGTTGTAGGCCAAAAACATCTGGAGGGCTGAGGTTGAGGAAGCCTGGTGTAGCATATACCTGCAACAGAACAGCATTCTGAGGTGGCAACAGGAATTATACTATTTCAGAAAGCTTGGAGGTGGTGTCATTTTTAAATGTTATCCCAGATAAAAAAAATTTCTGGGAATCTCTGCTAAGTTTTCTACCTGCAGGAAGAAGTTTGTTTGTTTTTGTTTTTAAATGCAAGGAAGCATTAAAAACATTGAATGCTACTTACATGCAGTCTGGTGATATGATCCATTCTCCCACTTTAGAAATCTACCACCTCAAACTGCTTGAACACATGTAACCCACCAAGTAACAGCAAAGGAAGGTCCTAGGCTTGTAGTATTCACTGTATTATTTTGTTCCTGGAGAACTAAGTGTACATTTCACATAGCTGCCGAAATGATAAATATTGCAGTTCTAATTGAAACATCTATAATTTGTATATCTAATTTATATAGGATCAAATTTATGTATGGATCAAATTGCAGTTTCAAAAGAAGAGGCTATTTAGGTATTGTGCAGGGATTTTACTCTAATGTAATTTTCTTATATTTTTGAACAGTGATTAATAATAGTTGGTAGTATTAAATATTAAAGTTCTCCATATACTGTTTTCCTTACATCTAATAAAGATTTTATATGATGTTTTAAAGTGCTTAAATCTAAAAGTTGTAGGAAGCATGTAATACATTTTAAAAACAATACAGCTAAAATACTGTTGTCTAAAGCAAGCATCCAAGCTTTCGCTATAAATAAAACTACAGGATTGTAAATATTGCAATAAACCTGTGACAGATAGTGCAGCAGTTGCTTAACAGTACATCCACACAAACCCCTCTCTCCCCTGCATATCAGTGCACAGCCCAGTTTGAAACACACTGACCAAAATGCCCTTGAGAAAGAATTTTTATATGTAAACAGCACCTTTGAAGCAAGAATCTCTTGATTTGCATTCGATTTTGGGACCTGAAGCTGAAGGTTCCATTGTAAATAAAGTACTAAAAAAATCATTGGCATTCCATAAAGGCATAGTAGAAATTAAGGCAATCAGTGATTTTGGTATATATCAATGCAAAATGATTTCTCTTTCTAGACACAGAAGAGCCCATCCAGCAATACATGGTAAGTAATATATAACTATATATGTAAACTTTATAGCAGCTAGATTTCAAATACATTCTAAACTGAGAGAAGCAACCACTCACAAGACAATTCTTTTTAGTGAGCTGTATGAGTACCTGGCCATTCCCCCCCCCCCCGTTTTGGGTTGGGTTTTTTTGTAATTTTAGTACAAATATCTGGTGTTTTCATAATTTGTTATGAATGAACCTTCACAACTGACTCAAAAATGCAGTGAAGGGTTGAGCAGATTAAATAATAATATTGGAATTGGATATAAATCAGCAAGGGACAGAAGCAAGCGTTACCAGCCATTTTGTGATATAGGAAGTTTCACCACCTTCTGAAAGCCATGTCCCAAGCTCCATTCAGGTTCTGCAACTTCAGCAGAAAAATTAAAATTAAAAAAGCTTTCTTTTAAATCAAGGGCTAGGATTTTGACTTAAAAAACAACCCACCCAAGATTGAAACAAAATAGAAAAAATTCCTTCCAGTAGCACCTTAGAGACCAACTAAGTTTGTTATTGGTATGAGCTTTGGTGTGCATGCACACTTCTGCACACTTCGTGCATGCACACGAAAGCTCATACCAATAACAAACTTAGTTGGTCTCAAAGGTGCTACTGGAAGGAATTTTTTTATTTTGTTTCGACTACGGCAGACCAACACGGCTACCTACCTGTAACCACCCAAGATTCTTCACTAGGATTGTGTGCTGCACAGCATGGGCAGGTAGACAGAATGCAAATGGATTTGGCCATAAGGTATTCGTCAGTTTTCTAATAAGAACTGTCAAGAGCAATAGTATTCCTATATATTGTCTGCAAATATATCATATTCCCAATATATGTTGAAAGTACAAAAATATTGTTTTGAATGCAGAGTAATACATAGGGGAAAGGACTATTCACTGGAAAGCTCTATATGCAGTATTATTTTCCTTGTAAATGAAATGAATTGTGCTTTATGGCTGTTTTTCTGAAGGCAACTTCATGGGAATCAGGCCAAGCATCTTGAAGTAGGATACCAGTTGCTTAGGAACTTCAGCTAACACTGACTGGTTAAGTGCCTCACGAGGAGCCTGTAACGAAGAAAGAGCAAGACAACATCAGTGACAACAAGAGCAAGAAAAGGAATGGTTTTCATAGCTGGCTTTAGACATTGTTATTATTAATTTTAAAAAAAAAATTGTGCAAACAATGCTATGAGAAATTCTGGGTCAAACTACAGATTACGGTTTACTAAACCATGGTTTAGCATTACGTGTGAACTGTGTCCAGCAGCCTATGATTTGTTTACTGCCAACAAACCACAATATGAAGTTATAGTTTGTGGTTGGATTATGAACCTTGGCTTGTTTTGCCTACATTGTAGCATTATGTGTGAACCAAAGAGTCTTCAAGAAGTAAATAATATTGCCTGCTGACAAAGTATCTGGAAGAGTTAGGTATTCTTCAACTTACATTCTGGAACTTCCTGAAGGGCACAAACTGGACAATATCTCGTGCGGCTGGTTCCCCTGACAAGGACTTTAGAACACCATCGTCTCCATCAAGGAATTCCATGGCATTGAACTCAGCGCTGCCAACTCCAATGATAATGATAGACATGGGCAGCTTGGAGGCATTGACAATGGCTTGCCTGGTTTGGTCCAGATCGGTGATCTCTCCGTCTGTGATTATCAGCAAGACAAAGTATTGCTGCAAGAAAATCAGATTAGTCAATAGAGGTTGACTTCAAATCTTAGGCAAGAGTTAAGGAAGGGACTGAAGGGCTGATGTTTTTATACTTCTGTGTTTGCTCAAATATAAAGAATGATCTGTACACCGTGTCTCACAACTTCGTAAAGCATGAAAGAGTAAAAAAACACACAACTGGATTGAAAACAATAAAATACAGTAAAGTAACTTTTAAAACCCAGTCCAATTCTCAAACCAGCTATTTCACGTTAGCTTTATTTGAAATTATTTTGGAAAGCATTAATAACCTAGGCTTTAGTACTTCAAGGGCTCATGCACACTTCCATTTGTCCAGTGATTTCAAGTCGTGGGTACAATAGGTTTTAGGTTTGTCCCACTGCTTTACCATGGAAAACCCATTGTTTACTGCTGACCCAGAACAAACATCAATCAGGTTTTCTGTGGAATGACTTCGTTCTGATTCAGCAGTAAACAGGTTTTCCCGGGGAAAGCAGTGGGAGAAATGTAACGCGTCTTGTACCCATGACTTGAAATCACCGGACAAATGGAAGTATGTCCTAACTCAACCACATGGGAATGAATTGCAGAGAAAACACAGAATCCAGAGGGTAGTCTGATTACAAATTCATTCAGCACCTGAAGTTTCATGGCAGACTTTGGCTTCACAATAGTGAAGTAATGAAAGAATACTAGCACAGCTTTAAATAAATGCCTCTTGTGACATTTTTTTTTCAAGCCATCACCGAAAAATAAAAACAACATCGAAAATATTAAATCAAACAGACTCACAGAAGCAGTATTTTGCTGTGCTGCCTGAGCAGCAAACCTGGCAACATGATTTATAATTGGGGAGAAGTTTGTTGGACCATAGAGACGAATCTGCGGCAATGCCTGGCGATATGCATCCACAATTCCCTGGATTCCTGAAAAATGAAAACACCAATTGTTATTGCAATAGTTTATATGTATGCTGCTTATTTCCCACTGTTATCCATAGATCCTTCCACAGTTATTCAACTTTTATCATTTCTATCACAAAATGGAAATGGCAATCTAATGTGTGCACAATAACTGAAGCTGAGCAGACATGCCTCCCCCCATTTCACCACATTTGTAGGGTGTGTGAATCAGTTATTTTCAGAGGATGGCAAAACATGTACTGCCTGCAGCACATAGCACAATTCTTGGAGCCTTGCAGAGGTGGTTACTGGCTGCCAAGAGGACTGTGGCTACAGAACAGGTGGAGTGGCAAAGAAGATATACCAATAGTCATGCACATTATCCTGAAAAAAAAACTCTAGAAGCCCTGCTGGTCCTGTTCTTTATTTTTAATGGAAGATACTCTCTGATGCATACTTTGTCAAATTCGATTACTGGGTCATGAAGATTACTAAATACTTACCTTGGCAATAGGGATTTGTAGGTTTAAAGTTCAATGCAAATTCATGGGACACCTGGGAAAGAGACACACTTAGTCATGTAGCCAAATACCAATGCATTTGAATTAAGAAACACCTGAACTAAGAAACTCACCTTCCAGTCTGGAGGAACTTGAGCTCCAAACCCAAAGGCAGGGAACAGTTTGTCACTGAAAGATGTAGTGGGTGGAGGAGGAGGAAAGATAGATATGTTACCTTCAACTGAACAAAAACAATTCATAGTTACCACTGCTGCAAGCTGGCAGAAAACTGCATGCTACCTCAGAAACCAAAACTGCTAAAAGCGAAGCAAGCAGTAAGAGTGCAGAGGAGCAAGGCTTCTAGGAGCCAATGCTGAAATCGAGTTGACTCCTCCTTCAGTTTAAAATGTCAGGAAAAAATGCACACTCATCCCATGAGTAGTGATCATTTTCATTTATACATAACTGCCTACAACTCCTGCTCTCAAGTACCGAGACTCAGTAGTGTCATTTTATGAGCAAGAAGAAAGGGAAAACAATCACTGACTCTAATGAAGGAACCAACAAAACAAAGGACAATCTACTGCAACTCTCACTGAATTACCGTTCTCAGCAATAACATGAGATGCAGAAGATGCATAATCCATAAAGGTTGAAGGGACTGAAGTTAGTCAAATACATCACTTTTAACTCTATTAAATTTCACTTATTTCTAACGCTTGCAGCTAGAGCAGATAAAAATAGTTTTAACATACGTGTCATAATCCTGTACCACGTTCCCCACACACCAGATGGCGGTCAGGTATTCATTTATCCCATTTGGACTGATATAGTGAAGAGAATCTGGTGACTTTGGATCTCCATTGGAGCCGGTGAAATCTATGCCCACCTGACACAATAACAAACAGCACAAATATAAGATTTCTTTCTGGAAACAGGCAACAAAGAAAGCCCGACATCCATGGAAGTTGACTTCAAGCATACCTAACACCAGTGAAGAATGCTGCTGAAATAACCACTAAAAAACTCAAGGCAGCTGAAGAAAGGTCAAACATTAGGCTCCCCCCAAAATGCAACCAGGGAGACTGCTATGTATTAGAAAGATCGGTGAATTCATTTTGTTTAGTCTCGCAGATATACAAGCAGCAGACTTATTCACTGACAGATCTAGTAAACAGGTTTTTGTCCAGTTTAAGTGCAATGGCTTTTTCACAGGAATATATAAATGCTTGAGTTATGTTTTAACTTAGGGGGAAAAGGCATGTAAATAGGTGACCCAACTCACAGTGAAATTAATTTGGCAGCCTCCCATGATGTAATCCAGGAAAGAATATTCCGTTTCAATCTGAAAGAAACAGCACACAACTGTTACAACTTCTACCCTACAATCACGGAATAGCAAACTCTTCCGTATGAAATGCTCCTTACTTTGCAAGACTTGACTCTAACAATGCCAGAGTTTTTATAGCTCTTCTTCTTTCTCTTCTTCTCAGGGTGAATACACTCAAATTCCACCTGCAAAGAAAGCAACACACATCAAAGGAACTTGTTCTAGTTAATGAAATGAAAGCACATAGTTCACATTTTAAGATACACAGGACAAGACCCAACTTAGAAAAAATAATGGTAGCCATGCATACTGGCAAGTGATCACAGCTTGACAGCCAGGTCAGCCCAGCACCAAATGGAACCGTGCAGACCTGTTGGGAGCTCTCTTTTTACCTCTTTGGGGACCTTCTTTGGGGCGCTTGTTGCCTGCAAGCTGCCCAAAAACTCCAAAAAGCAGCAACCGGTTCGCTGCAATAGCAAACCTGGCTTCCTTTCCCCCTTGTGGTAAACCAGGAAATAGAAATTAGATATCTTAGGATCCTAGGATCATTTTGCTTGGGTTGCTGAAGAACACAGATGACTTAAAATACAACATCTATTGCTCCCTAGGAACTGTAAAGGGTGCTGGGAATTGTAGCTCTGTGAGAATAAATTTATTGTTTCTATGATTCTTCTTTGCAAGGAGAAATAGGTTCAATTACTTAATAAAAGAAGGTAAAAGTAAAAGCTCACCGGAGAGCTGCCACCTGCCTTCTGTAGCTGGGAGAGGTTAGTTTCAAAACTGCCTATCAAGTCATGTGACCCATCACTATCATAATCTGAACAGTGCACCTGAAAGGAAAGAAACAGCAGGCAATGGACAAGCAGAACTTTATAATAGAGAATGACTGCTGCTCACCGCTTGGTCTCTCGTTTCCAGCAGCTTTGCAGTGATGCATGTGAACTCCCCTATCAAATCTGAACTGGAGCTGTCATCCATATCACTAACTGAAACCTAATAGTGAAAGAGAGGCCCAAAAAATGAGTCCTTGAGGAGAGCCATGGGTACTAACCTGTTTAGTAGGCAATGGAAATGCAACTAAAATGCTAAGCAGATAAAAAAAGAAAATGACTGTTCCAAGGCCAAATTAAGTAAAAATCCAGTTACAGAAGCCAAGCAATCAACTGAAATTAAGTCTTATATAAGTCTTATAAAAAGAAACAATGGGAACAAAACAAAAACAGCACAAAAAACCCAAGACATTCAACAGCAAAGAAGAGCTTTAACACAAACTGTATAATCCAAAGTTCCCTCTTATTTTAAGAACTTTGCATGAATACTCTTCCCTGATGATATCTAGTCATGCAAAAATCTGCAAGCCTCATTCTCAAAAGTCGAATGAAATATGACCTGAATGTCCATGCTAAGCCATTTAGATAGTCTGCAATGGAAGGAACACAGGACTCAATTGAGAATTGCTATGTATTTGGAGCTTAAAATAACTTTGAGTAATGCTATAGTTTAAACAACAGGTAGTTTTCACCATTGCCCTTGTTTACCGGCAGATTGAAAAGATAGGAATTACATCTAGATACAATGTATGGCTTACATACAAATGGCTTGATCGTAAATATATTTTCTTGAATGCACATCCCACTAATTTGTTCGTGACCAACATTCAGTGATGTGCTTTTAGGAGTAGAGTAAGATTTAAAACAGCACAAGCCAACAGTGTGCATCCTAGAACACCATCAATTACTATTGAAAAGCAGTACCTTTCAGTAATGGCATAGATAGGAAAAACACAGCTTTCTCACCAGATTAGGATGGTGACAAGTGCTCCTGGTTTACACTTGGAAATCAAATTGTAAGCCTGACTGAACCAAGGAGGCAATGCTCCTTTCATCTGTTCTCCCCTGGTCTATCTACACACCAACCATTATCACTTTTGTCTTGGATTTAGTTTCAATTGGCTCTGCTTTGTTTTAATCTCCCTCTGCTCAGGCAGGCAAAGCGCAGATCCAGAAAGATACATGAATGTAAAATGCTCTTCTCTCCCTGCTTGGGTGGGAAGGACACGCCTTTTATAGGTACAAATTTGGTGGTGTCATCCAGCATGCTCATGCATATTCTGAATAAACAAAGAAGAATGAGAGCACTCAAGCATAACCCCAAGGACAGTTAAAGGTAAAGGGACCCCTGACCATTATGTTCAGTCGTGACCGACTCTGGGGTTGCGTCGCTCATCTCGCATTATTGGCCGAGGGAGCCAGTGTACAGCTTCCAGGTCATGTGGCCAGCATGACAAAGCCGCTTCTGGCGAACTAGAGCAGCGCACGGAAACGCTGTTTACCTTCCCGCTGCAACGGTACCTATTTATCTACTTGCACTTTGACGTGCTTTCGAACTCTTAGGTTGGCAGGAGCAGGGACCGAGCAACGGGAGCTCACCCCGTTGCGGGGATTTGAACCGCAGACCTTCTGATCGGCAAGCCCTAGGCTCTGCGGTTTAACCCACAGCGCCACCCGCTGTGTTACTAGAAGGTTATTAGAATGACTGTTCACCTGATTCCCCTGGGAATGGCTGGACAGGTTAAGAGCTGAGCCAACTTACCGCAGGCCTATTTACACATGCCAGGTCCCATAGTTGTACTATCAACTGCTCTTGCTGTAAGTTCCCCTAAACTCAAAATTTCCTTCATTATTCTCCAAGTAGAGATAATCTACTGACACAGCTAACACACCTTCAGTTACATAACCAGAACATGACCCAGGTTAGAAATACCCGATCTAGTTGTGATCACCAAAAATGGAAGGTTTGACAATGAGCAACAGCTGAGAGGATCCTCAACATTTATGTTTTATTCCTCCAACTGTGACTATCTCACTAAAGGTATCTAGCATCTTCCATTCCTTTACGTGAGTATAATACTCCCTCTTCCACATATACAGCTCAGCTTCTCCCAAGTAGCCTTAACTTACCAAGACAGCCAGCACAAACGTAAGAGCTGCCCATCTGGATCAGATCAAAGGAACATCTAAGTCCAGCATTCTGTTGTGACAGTAGCCAATACAGATGCCTCTGCCAGGGGTGGAGACCTGTAGCACCCAGATGTTGTTGGACACCAATTACCATAAGTCCCAGATAGTATGGCTAACAAGCAGGGGTGATGGGAGTTGTAGCCCAGCAACATCTGGAGGGCCAAATGTTGCACACCAAAGGGCTGTGGGAAGCCTGCAAGCAGGCTAGAAAGTCCAGGTTGTGAAATTTGGTTGGCTGGTATATTAAAAATCCTATTTTAAATGGCAATTTTACTGGGCAGTGGATATGACTTCACTTCTGAACATCAGCAAATTAAGCATATTAAACAACTGCATTAGATACTTGGAAGTGCATTTTTTAAAAAACCAATGGAATCATGGAGGCTTTGCAGTCACTATATAGTTTAGAATGTTTGGGTATGAAGAAAATAATTTCATTAATTAAGCCACAAAAACCATAGCTTAAAAACAGAGCCAAGCATCCTCCAAAGAGCATTTTGGTACACTCAGGTCATATTTTCAAGCTTTCCCGCAGAACCAGCAATACTACAGACTTACTTTTGAAAATTCAAGCCGCTATTTAGGTCTTCATGATCTTGGTCTTCCATAAAACTACATTTAAGCGTGTAGGATTAAATAATATTATTTATTATTTTAAGACATAGTTGTAGTCCACAGTGGATGTACTGCAAAAAACTAGTCTATACAGAAAGGCAGCTCTAGCAGATGATGTTTCCAGGTGACCAATACACGAACAAAGGTTCCTGCTCAGTTAGAGGGATGGAGAATGGCTCATATTACCAGTATTCTCAGCGCTGCCAGAATATTTTAAAGAAATAAATGGGTAAGGGGAGGGAAATAGCACACAGAAGGCAATCTGGTGCAAAAATAATGGCAAACTAATTAAATTATTGGGCAGCCACACATTATTTGGTTTTAGTTCTTTCACAGTCAGACTCGTATTGCAAACGATGTTTATAATTTAATGAAATGGATTCTCTAACCTGTATTTTTTTTATTAAAAAAAAGTTAAATCATTGTCATCACCTTCATTGGTTTGTTGAAGTCACCACCACAGAATGTTTGCAGAGGAACACTGAACTTTCTCCAGCAGGGATTTAAATTGTTCTTAATAACCTATAAAAGAAATCCAATTACAATCAAGCGCCTGAGATCTCTCCTCAACCTACAAGTACATTATAACAATGGCATTCCCTCACCTAGAATTTCTGCAGATTATTATTTTTTAAATAATAATTCTGTTCCAATAGCTGCATAATAATTTTCTGGATGAAAAGTAGAGTACCATTATGATAAGACATAACTCATTGCTTATAAGCAAATATCTATTAATACACTTGATGTATATGTAATAAACATATATGTATTTTCTGTATTTTTAAGCCTATTTCTAGTTTCATACCTAGATAAATTTAAACATGCATCTCAGCTGAATGTGCAGTTTGGCATAAGTATGAGATTTTGGGTGGCTACAGCTGCAAAATTTAAGAGCTGCTGCAGTGTCTTCCAGACATCCCAACTGGCTTGCACACCACTCCCCAAATGTGAGGAACTTATAGTGGGTTGAAGTCTGAGAACCACTAGCAGAAGAAATTACTATGTAATGCAGCCCACTATGCCCACTGAAAAGGTGTTTCTGAAGGTCAGAAGCCCTCTGGAAGAGAGTGGGATGGGGAGGTATCACCCAAAGTCCGGCCGAAGCACCTTGGATTGGCAGAGCTCCACTTATGCATAATGCCCCTGCCTGATTGTGTCCAAAGAAGTAGCAGTTCCATTTTTTTGCAATTGAGTTCAGAGGCAGTATAACTCCCCATTAAGATATAGCAGCTCCTGAAGTTCAAAAGTTGAATCACTGTGCAAATCCTACCTCAGATCGGTAGACAAGCTGCCATTTTCCACCATCACCCTCTTTGTAAAACTCCAAAAATGGATCAGATTTGCCCAAAAAATCCTGTGTAGAAAAAGAACCTTGATCTTTATACAAATAATAATTCAGCATATAAGAACTTCTAGAGCAACATACCTTTCTGCTATTCATATTTTATCTATTATTACTGGCAACACACACCAAGCATTCAACGAATAACAGCTTATTTTCAGTCACAGATGTTTTTGTTCGGTCCTTTTGTTCATTTAAAAAGGGACCCCTGACCATTAGGTCCAGTCGTGACCGACTCTGGGGTTGCGGCGCTCATCTCGCATTATTGGCCGAGGGAGCCGGTGTATAGCTTCCAGGTCATGTGGCCAGCATGACTAAGCCGCTTCTGGCGAACCAGAGCAGCACACGGAAACACAGTTTACCTTCCCGCTGCAGCAGTACCTATTTATCTACTTGCACTTTGACGTGCTTTCGAACTGCTAAGTGGGTAGGAGCAGGGACCGAGCAATGGGAGCTCACCCCGTCGCGGGGATTCGAACCGCCGACCTTCTGATCGGAAAGCCCTAGGCTCTGTGGTTTAACCCACAGCGCCACCATGTTCATTTAGTAGCCTGCAAATAATGGATGCCTATGCTCAGCTAAGGCAAACTATAAAGTGCTTTAAGCACCAAAATCCGTGGTAGCGAGAGCTGAAATTATTATGCTTCTCTAGGAAATCTGTACTTCAATAATTAACTTCAATAAATAAAAAAAGCTTTACAAAAATTAATCACCTTTAATTTCAAGTGTGGTCTACACACATGCCTCTCACATTCAACCTCCCCCCCCCCATTCCTTCGAAGCAACAGACAGGTCCATTCTCATGTAAGCCCTTAATTACTACATTTATTGCCATTTCCTTCTTGATGTTTCTGTCATGACATACCTTGTGAAACCTATTCACACAGGTACTGCTATAGAGCCAGTGTGGGGTAGTGTCCAGGGATCTAGTCCCCACTCAACCATAAACCTCAGTGGGTCAGTCAAGCCTCTCAGCCTAACCTACCTCACAAGGTTGCTACGAGGATAAAATGGAGTGGGGAGAGCTCTGTGCACCACCTTGAGCTCCTTGGAGGAAAGATGGGATATAAATGTTGGTTCAAGTACTGAATGAACTGGAAAGAGAGTTACTTTCAATATATCATTTACCTTTTTGTCTAAATTCCGGGCTTCAACATCTATGGACACAACTCTAGTGTCTTTAATCTCTTCTGCAGAAATCTGAAAATTCAAGGGGAAATAATTTCAGTGTGATTTTGGAAAGTATTCTAATGTGAATAATGCAGGCCGTTCAAATACACAAATTATAAAACAAACTCACCAATGTACTTCACAATTAGCTTAACCAAAGGAGAAATATATGAAGCTATTATGTTCCAAATACATTCGCATGAAGCAGCAGTGTTATTTACTTCCTAGATTCCTCCTGTGATAATGTGACTGCTGTGGAATCCAGAAGCTGTCTGAATTACCGGTACTTGCAAAACAGTTTTGTTTTTTTTTAAAGCAAACCTGAACCACTTCATACTCCACACATACATTTGACAATAATGAGGTTACCGGTAGTTGTCCTGTTTCACTCCCATCTTTTCATCATTTAAAAAAAAAAAATATGTTTAACTACCAGAGGTCTGATCTAGCCCTATGGAAATGAATGGGAATGGGAAACTACAAAATGTCTATGCTATTCCCAGCAACTTCTCAAAATAGGATAGACAAACCCTTAGCATTTATGCCTATATAACGAATTCTGTATCACAACCTATTTTGTTTTTTTTAAAGGCCTGTACATTCCTGTGTATACACAACACACACACACACAATTACAAAAAGGATCACAGGGGTTTGTTGGTCTCCAGGAGTAAATTTCAACCTAGGGTTAATTCTGCTTTGCTTTGACACAGGAGTTAACATAGTCTAAACTTGAAATGTTTATTTCTTATTTGGAAAAAGAAAATACATACAGCAAACCTCATTAGGCCATTACGGTTATTGAGGTACATTGGCCCACTTCCATTATTTACTATGAGGCCAGTATTTCACTTAGGTATTATTTGGTTTCTGTGCTGTTTCCTCTTCTGTTATAAGCCAATATCTCATTGTTCCCTTTTTCTCCTCCTCCAGGGCTTCCTGATAGCCCAATAAAGAATTTAAATAGACATTGACAGTTCCAATGTACCCCAATAGCTTTTGTACTGGATCACTTTTTAAATATGACACTTAAAAAAACACTATTTTGTCTGTTAGACTGGAGTAATTGTGAAATTGATCATAATTTTTAAATTTATGTTTATTTCAGATAGTTCTATATTACTTAATATTTAAAATTAATGTTATATATATTCTTAAAAGAAAAACATCCACAATTCAATTTGTTAATAAAACCAGAAAATTACCTTAAAATGCCTGCTGAAATAAGGAAGACTTTGTCATGTGATTGAAGTTCAGCAAAGGATGCCTGTCTAATCTCAGTTGGGAGGGAATTCCATAAACGTGGAAACCCTCAAACACTGAATGAATGGCTGCTAGTAGTTATGAGCCACGCAGTTGAGCTATGGGGGACCACCGACAAGGATTTTAAAGGGTTCCCCAAAGCAATTATTGGTGAAAAAAATTGTAGAGGAACCGTAAACTAGCCAGAAATGAGTTTCTTACCGTAACAGTGCCTTTTCCTGCTGGTTTTCCTTTCTTCAGGATTAAAGGCTGAGTGACTGTTTTACTCGACACAATCTAAAGAAGAATGAAATCTATGCATCCATTACAAAAGTCACAAAAAGTGATATATTCTACCCTGAGGCAGAAATGTGAAGGAAGAAATATCATTGGCAAGAAGCCAATTAACATGCTGTCAACATAACAGACATTTTTGCACCTACCAGTTATAACAACCCATCATAACTATTTACGTAGTGTGAAATTTTATCATTTGCCAAGATACATGTCAATGTAATTATATAAGTGTAATGAGAAACAGATTTGAACTTTTATGTGATTTAACCATTTGGATTTTCAGACAGTTGCCAAAGCCTCAGGATGCATTATTTTAAATTAAAAGGACAAACACAATAAGGATCAAGTGAACTCACATGCCAAGGTACTGAAAGGATTGTGTAATTCAGCCCTAAGAACAACCTCCAATGCTGTAACAACATGTTATGACAGATGACTTGCTGCCACCAGCGCAGCAGCCCCTTATCCAGAGCTTTCGAGTACATTGTCAGCAATGTAATATTTCTCCTTTACATCTGCAGGTGTGGCAGTGGGTGTGCTGGACTGCTGCCTTGCCTTGGTAATGGACTGGATAAGAGCCAATAAAGTGAAGCTCAATCCAGATAAGACGGAGGCTCTGTTAGTGTGTGGTTCTCTAGACTGGAAGGTTGGGAGGTGGCCTGCTCTTGATGGGGTTCCACTCCCTCTGAAGGAATAGCATGGAGGTGCCTCTGAATCCATTGCTGTCGCTTGAGGCTCAGGTGGCCTTGGTGGCATGGAGTGCCTTCCATCAGCTTTGGCTGGGGGCCCAGCTGCACCCCTATCCAGATAGGGATAGCCTAACTTCTGTTGTCTATGTTCTGGTACATGGGGTTGCCTCTGAAGACAGTTCAGCTGGTGCAGAATAGCTGGTGCAGAATTCAGCGGCCAGGTTGCTTACCAGGGCAAGACCGTTTGAGCATTTCGCACCAATCCTGGCTGAACTGCACTGGCTGCCAATTAGTTTTCAGGCCCAATTCAAAGCGCTGGTTTCAACCTATAAAACCTTAAAATGGCTAAGGACTGCAATACCTCAAGGATCGCCTTCCCCAATATGAACCAACTCGGACCCTGCAATCACTATCTGAGGCCCTTCTTCATGTGCCTCCTCCATGAATGGTCAGGAGGGCAGCAACATGAGAACTGGCCTTTTCTACTCCCTGCTTGTGGAATGCTGTCCCCAGGGACCAGGGAGGCTCGCCTGGTGTCTTTAGGCAGCAGGCAAACATATTCCTCTATGTCCTTTTAAACTGGGTGTGTTTGTGTTTATATTGTAAATCACCCAGTGATCTTTGAATAGACATTTAATAAACAAACAAACAAACAAATAATTTTTATTATCTTTGCTGCCAGCATAACATTGCTGCATTGTAAGTTTTCCTACCCTATTTCACTGGCACATGTGGGGGTGAGCACTCCTGCAATGCCATACCACACCTCACATTTTGGCTTACTTAGAGTTAGCATACATCAGGCATAAGGTCAACGTCTATTTCGAAGCCTAGGGGTGGGAATGAGAACAACTCTATCATGGAATTATTGTCCCGTGCGATAGTCACAGTGGGATCTGGTTTTATGGTTGGCAAGACTGACGTATGATAGTGTCCAGCAAACAAGCAGGTCTATAGTGTCCTGCACCACCATGCAAAAGGAGGCAATTGATGCAAGTACTTCTACTCTTAACTGAAAACTTTTAGAATATTAACTCCTCCTTTCATCTGTGTTATTAAAAGATTAAAAAATAGCATGTAGCATTACAGTACTTGTTTTCCAGTACCTGTCCCAAGGTGCACTCAGCCCCTCCAAGAAAGTCATCATCGTTTAAATCATAGGATTTGTTATCAATGTCATAAATGCCAAATTTCAGTTTCTGAACTTTCTCAAAATAATAATCAATTCGCAGCTTCTTTGAAAATTGAGGATTCTGGCAATTCTTTATTTTTTCAGTTCGATCCAACTGTAACAATACAACAAGAAAGCGAAATGTCATGCTTAACACTCACATTCTTTAACAGAAAACTAGAGGTGTGATCTGACCAAAGTTAAGTACTGTTGAAATTCTAGAGCAATTCTGCCAGCCAGTGATAAAAATACTGAGCTAGAGGAACCAATCATCTGACTTGATATAAAGCAGTTTCCTACACAACACTTTCCTATGGCTGCTTACTGCAGGGGAAACAGTTCATGGAAGCATATCTTCCACGGTGGTCTTTTCGTTAAGGACCAAAGAAGCAAAAATACAAAGGAAAACACCAATGTCCTTTTTTCTGTAGGTAGTTCAGGTCATAAACTGGCCTGAGTCACAAGTAATGATAAGTCAAACTATGATGTATTTTGAACAAGCAAGCATGCAAATACACAAAGTAAAAATCACAGCCACTTTGCTCCTCCCCTAAGCCATAGTATGAGATTAAAATTATGTCTGATCCTAAACTCATTGTTTGTCTCACTCCAAGCAAACCACAAAGTGCAGTTAAAGTTTGTTTTTGGCTTGCTGCTCATGGCTTGTTCGGAGGAGACAAAACCATGAACCTGGGTTCCCATGTAATGATATGCTAAACCATGGCATGGCTTAGTTTTGATTAGTGCAGCAGCAGTAAGCCTGGAAGAGCAGCAAGGCAGCTGCAGATTTTGCTCTGTGTGCCCACAATCTTGCTTGCCCATGCTTAGTCATTGTTTGGGATTGGCAATACACGTGATCCAGGCCAGTACAGAAATATACTGCCTTCAATCTTTCCACTGTCTATTACTTGTAGAAGATACAAAAATTAACAAGAGTTATGGGCAATCATGCTGGTCCATTACCCTGTTTCCCCTATTTTAAGACGTAGTCATAAAATAAGCCACAGCAGGATTTTTTTGCATTTGCGAAATATAAGCCGTACCCCGAAAATAAGCCATAGTGATAGGAGCAGTTCTGGAGGGTGCCAAGGAAAACGCGGGGCTGGGCTTACGTAATAAAAATAAGACATCCCCTCAAAATAAGCCATAGTGCATTTTCTTGAGGGAAAAAAAATATAAGACGGTGTCTTAAAATAGGGGAAACACAGTATACATATATAAATCCCCACAAGCTGCATAATAGTAAGTTTTTTGTTAGGAACAACCAACACGCCAAAGTTGTGAACAGGCTTCTGATTTCTCCTGAATCAGGTTGGATGTTGAGTAAAACCAGAAGGGGAGGAGAGGAAAAAGTTAGGTATGTTGACTCTGGGGCAACTACATATGTATTGTCTCCAAATGCAACTTCAAACAGTAAAAAGATTTGATAACATAGTGGAACTTTCAGCATTACAATGGGCATATTAAAAATGCTGCTATGTTGTTGCCGACCTCCTTTCTCCACCAAAAGCCAGAGGAATTGAATTAGCAAATACAAAGTTCAGTTAAACTTTTTATAAAAACTTCCATGATTAAAAAGCTTGGGCTATGTAAAAGTCCTGGAATTTTTTTATTTAAAAAATGGGACATACAAAAAAAACTTTTTGTTGTCATTTAGCTCATTTAATTGCTTAAACCTGTAAAATATTAATCCTTAATTAATTTTAATCAAAACGTCAAGTGGTCAGAAAGGAGACTGACAACTTCTGGCAATTTTAAAATTACTAAAAACAATTCTTTACTTCGGTCCATTGGTTTCCACCAACATCTTGAAGCAGGATACATAGAGGATCAGATTTTGAGCCAACATCTTTATCAAGCAGATTATCGCATGATATGGACAGTTCCACCTTTGTCACGCAGTGCGCCATCTGTTAACAGAGTGAAAGGAGAATGATGAATACTCGTTAAACGATTAGGTCATAATAATAAAAATGCATACAGAATCACAACAAATCTCCAGAATATGTCATCTGTGCAAACTGTATTAGTTTCCTAATATTTTCTTTGGAATGCCATGTATTCTCTTGTCTTAACAGACCATAGAGCTAAATACATTTTCCTCCAAAAATAAAAGAAATAAAAAAGTAATGATCAGGTACACTGCTTTAACTACTTGTCTGACACTCACAGAAAGATTTGGCCAAATGCCATTTAATACAATGCTGTTAGGGTTGCTTCACACAGTCAGGTATTCTGTATCAGAAATATTTCTAGAACATGAAAACTGCATGAAGCTGCACTTTTCTTGTACACATGCGTATTTTCCTGCAAAAACATGCAGTGTAACACTCAAATGGACCAAATGCTAAATATAATAATCTGCACATCAGTTTCACACTAATGTCAATATACGACAGAAATTGTTCAGGGTTTAACATACAAACTAGCAAACTTTCAGACCGCATAGCTCATTACTTTTCTGTTTCAACATCATCATCACATGCCCATGGGCAGATGTTATGGAGAGGCTAGTTGACTTGGGATAACTCTAAGGACAACTCAGATTGGTTGGAAGGTAAACAGGAAGAGATGCAGCCCTGCTTCTGACGCTACAAAAGCAACGCCAGGCCCAAGCAACGCTTTCAGGCATCTAAATTTAGCTGATGTAAAAAGGGATTGTGTGGGGACACCATTTAGGCTTCCCAAACCCACTGCAAAGAATAGCTGTGCACACCTGAGAAGGTGCAAGAGCAACCAGAAGGTCCCAAGAATAGTTAACACCTGTTTTCCATTTTTTTTACTGGCCACCCTCTCTCTTGTCTATAGGGCCGAGCCACCACACAGGCTTAACCTGTGATAGTAGTTATTTTACCATGGGTAAATGAGGAAAACCACCACTAAATATTTCATCGTTCATGTTTCGTTCCTTGTAGCTCACACTCCTTCACACATTGCCTCCACAGCTGGCAAAGTCAGGACGTGATAAGCAGATGCCATGAGTCCATCACTCATTACTCCTGTGATATGATTGCAAATCACTTTCTCACACAAATACAAAAGGCGATTCATACGTAATAATCATCCACGAGTTCAGAAATATCCAAAAGAAAAGGAAGCCTCTGGGCAGACAGGACACCTTCTACAAGATGGGCACACAAATCACATGACTATGTACACTCCACCTATGGAAAAGTCAGAGGAGATATCAGGGTCTGGCAGGCAGATATCTCTGACTGGTCTGTAATCCAACAGATGAAAGGGGCTAAATAGGTTTGAGGCCCTGCTAGATTTGTTCATACTTCATGGAATGGCAGATTCAACCCTGTCAGTTTGTTCTGGTTTCAGAGCCTCATAGATCTTTACTTCCTTTCAGAACTCCCACACTGGAAAGGTGGAAGGGAAAGACTTCACCAAAACT
This sequence comes from Darevskia mixta, assembly GCA_034641385.1. Taxonomy (NCBI): domain Eukaryota; kingdom Metazoa; phylum Chordata; class Lepidosauria; order Squamata; family Lacertidae; genus Darevskia; species Darevskia mixta. The sequence continues at coordinate 45,174,758 of JAWWNH010000029.1, forward strand.
TATCTTCCCTCTGATAGCAGCACCATACGACAATTAATCTGAAAGCATATGCCTTGGCAGAACAGCTATGCTCCTTTTTTAAAAAAAGCATTTTTATTCAAAATTTCAATAGCATACAAACATAAATGGACGCAACACAAAACTCAGTACATCTGTTGTTATATTTGCCATATAGTCCCAAGCCAGCTATGTTTCTTCAAAAATGTCCTTCTCTTTATGCAGGTTCCAGGCAAATCTGCTATCCCTTGCAGTCAACCAAGTTTATAAGGGTTGCAAAGTTCCCAATCTCCTCTCACTTAAAGAAGCATTAGCTACTTTCCCAATGGCACTGCTAGAAGGAAGTAGCCTGCAACTCACCTACATCAGGTACAGGCAGACTTCAGGCTTGTGGGATCTTGCTTTTTTACTAGAACCCCAAGATCCTCGAACCAGAGTCAGGTGCCAAAACACACAAAGAATTAAAGAATTCAGAGCCTAGGAACTCATTTTGAGGACCTGACTCGAACAAAGCTCAGTCCTTCCACACAGGTTCCCCAACCTTTCTTCATTCCAGCAGTATAATTTGTGTTGGCAGCACTTGTTAAGTCTGTTATTGCTTTTGTCAAGCAACTGGGAGTCAGAAATTCTTGCAGAATCTCCGGAGATCTACCAGCAGACACAGATCTACCTTCTGCCCACCCTAAAAGGAAGGAAATCCACAACGTGCTACTGCTGAGAAGGCAAGGGACATTCAACCAGAACTTTTCTTTGCAAATCACCCCCGAGTTAGGGCAATAGCAGCAGTAAAGCAGAGAAAACTCATCTTCTTTCCAGCCATTGATCAAACTCTTGTCTGAGATTGCCTGGTCATTCTACAATTTACAATGATTCTACCCAAGGCAGACTGGACTAAGCAATCTTGCATTCTAACTAGGGGGGGCTGGTGAGAGTTGTAGTCCAAAACATATGGAGGGCATTAGGTTTTGCAAAGGGTGCTTTAAATATTACAAGCTACCCATCAATGTCACTTCCAGACAATATGCAAGTGTCCTTTGGCAACATTTCTTTCTGCACAAGTATAAACCAGGATGTGTCCATCCAGAAGAAGTTCCTCCCACCTTGGGTCAGGTTATAGAGCTAAGGCCCCTGATAGCTTCTACTGTACTTGTGTTGAGCATTTCACCTGGAACATCTTACAATGCTCTTCCCAGGGACTGGACTGAATAGCCTATTGGTTTCTAGTGGTGGGTGATGATGCTGTTTGCTGTTTTTGAGTTGTTTCCACATAATACAAAAGCCCTGGGAATAGCTTGTTGGTAAATCTTTCTGCCGGGATTGAAGTATGCCACCAGCTTATCTCCAATCATTTTTTTGCATTTGCTTTAATATCACCATTACAGAGTCTCTTAAGAGGAGCAATTTTAAGCCTCTGGAAAATTAGGAAACTGCCATATACCAAAACAGGACAATTAGCTCCTTACTGTCTACAATGACTGGCAGCAGGACTAACATTCCTAGCTATACCTGGAGATGATCAGGATTGAACCTGAGACCTTCTGAATGCAAAGCAGATGCTCTACCAATGAGCTACACCTCTTCCTCTTTGATGGTTTGGTCAAGTGCTTTAATAAAACCCTCCTGTATATACCATCTCAACCTCAAAGATACAATTCCTGATCCTGTGTTGTTTACTTTTCAGGCAGTCCCACAGGTCTCCCTGGAATTATCCCCTTCCTCTCTCCCACAGCTCACAATCTTCCATATGGGAATCACGGGACAGAACAAACACAGCAACCCTGGAGCCTCAGATACAGAAATCAGTAGTGTTTATAGATGGTGTTGATTATATACAGAATAGCTTTACTAGGGTTCAGATCAGAAAAGGTACCACAATAAGGAACGACAATATACCTGGGGATAAGGATTTTTAATAAGCCTAAGGTTACGCAATACTTGTCAGACCTCTGAAGTATTTACTCTGAATTTGTTGCATGACTGGCATGGGAGGAGCATTTCTCTCAACTCACCTGGGACAGATGAATTCACCAGGGGGCATCAACTTAATTCCAGTTTTCAGCTAATAGGGATAAACATAATGCAGCACAGGCAGAATAAGGGCAGTGTGCTGAAAGAATAGGCAGCCTCACTGATGTCAAATCTGCACCACAATTTCTTTAATCGAACAATACAATACCACTCCTGGGAAGGTGCCACAGCCCAAAAGAATGCAGGATGCAACATACAGAGTTTCAGGAAATTCTGAGTTAGAATACTGTGGAATTATGGTGTAGCTTTATTGTATTGGTCCTCAAGCCTAATGGCTCAACTTGGATCTGGCGAGATTTCTGCTGATCCCATGTTTCGTGTTGGTACAGGCTGGGTAAAGCCTGTTTCATCCACGCTCATCCTTTTCAACGGAAGACTATTGCTTTAAGAGCATGTAACTTCAAGACTAGTCGACTGCAATGTCCTCTACATGGGATTTCCCGTTTTTGTCCGGAAACTGCAGTTAGTGCAAAATGCAGCAGCATGATTGCTGACAGGAGTCTGTTAGCATATTACACCTGTGCTTGAAGATCTGCACTGACTGCCAGTTCACTACCAGCCTGAGTTGTTCTTATTGGTATATAAAGTTTGGAACCAGTTTACTTAAGGGATTGTCATACTTCATGTGTGCAGATTCACTTTGATCTGCAGAAGAGGCACTTCTGCAAGCACCATGCAATATCCTTTCTGCGTTTGTAAGGAGTCTTCCTTTGGCACCTATACTTTGCAGCTCACTACTGACATTAAGCTGGCACCATCACTATACTCCTTTTGATGCCTATTGAAAACTTTTCTGTTTTGGCAAGTCTATCCAGGCAGACGGTTTGGTTATATCTGTTCTAAATTTTGGTTTAGATGTTTGATTGTGATTAGATGCTTTTGAATATATATATTTTAATTAAAAGGTCCCCTTTCCATAAAATCTGTAAGCCAGTTTCATGGCTCCTCTAATGTAAAAATGTAGAGTAAGCACTAAAATAAATTAAGCTATTTTTGCCTGTCTTGCTCTCAAAAAGCCAGTTCAGAAACGGATCACAGCAATAATATAAGAATACTTAGCCAAGTCAGACCTAAGTTTTAGGTAACCTAACAAGAGAAACTACTTACTTCGAAAGCTCTAATCCAATTGCCAGTGAATTACTGTATTAGCATATGGCATTAAGGGAACATAAAGTACAATTAAATTTTATACTGATATAAATGCTGTATGATCAAGGTCTGTTCACAGGATCTCTAGAGAATACATACAATTAAAAACCATTCACACAAACAGAAGCAATATATGAAAGCTTGCATTAGAAGAACATAGAATACTTTATTCTTCCTATTAAAGAAAACATACATCTTCCCTTTCTTGCTCACAAACTAAAGTAGATGATCATTGGTATAATTCGCCGAAGAATTGATGCTTTAGAATTATGGTGCTGGAGGAGACTCTTGAGAGTCCCATGGACTGCTCACTGGAAGGACAGATCCTGAAGCTGAGGCTCCAATACTTTGGCCACCTCATGAGAAGAGAAGAATCCCTGGAAAAGACCCTGATGTTGGGAAAGATGGAGGGCACAAGGAGAAGGGGACGACAGAGGACAAGATGGTTGGACAGTGTTCTCGAAGCTACCAACATGAGTCTGACCAAACTGCGGGAGGCAGTGGAAGACAGGAGTGTCTGGCGTGCTCTGGTCCATGGGGTCACAAAGAGTCGGACACGACTGATCAACTAAACAACAACAACAATGGTATAATCTAGTGTATTATTCTTATTTGTGCTATTGTATTTGAATTGTCTTCTGTGGATCACTTTGAGCGCAATGTATTTGTGTAAAATGCAGAACATAAATAAATACTTTCTGCAACTTCCCATGTTGCATCAGTTGCACCATTTCAGCAAATACACTGGTGGTTACAGATTATGATTTGTCTGGAGTGAGAAAAACCACATGTCCAGGTTCAGATGACACACTAAGCCAAATTGTGGCTTAGCTCACAGTAACACAGCAGCAGTACCAGTGAGGACAAGCAAAGCAGACACTATTTCTTCTCAGGGAGCCCACCTTAGTGCCAAGTCATGATTACTGTAGACTTAGCATTACATGTCAACTGAGCCAATGTCTCAATACGCCCCCACAATTAAGGAGGAACTCCCTACAAATAGAAAGCTAGAATACCAGGGTGGATAGGCTAAAACCTGCTCTGCAAATGGACAATTTGTTATTAGAAGTGGGGCCAGTACGGTTGCAGCTGTCTATCAACAGTCTGAAAGTTAAGCTCTGTCACCTTTCTTTTACATTATGCAATTCCTTTAATTGCTACTATGTTCATTCAATTTTAAATAATCTCTGCATTTGAAAAGATGAATAAATAAGCCTCTCTTTAACTCTATGCAGACCTCAAAACATATTCCCCTAGGCATATTATTACACTAGAAAAAAAGGAAGAGTTTGAAAGGTAAGATACCATTTTGTACAAGAAATACTACATTCATATGAAGTATGCTACACTACCAAAGCAAGTTATTATTTTCAAAGGAAGAAATAACTCCTAAGGTCACAGAACAAGGCAGAAACAAGTTTTTATAGTTTTTATAAAGGAGCGGGGAAATCTGCTTGCTCTGCAAAGTGAACTTGTATTTAATTTGAGCAAGACATAAGATCCTCATCCACTGTATTCCACACGATTAATATGAAATTTACTTCTTATTTGTGGTTCTAGGAATGCATCATCCTATTCCTACACAATGGATGGAGGGGGATTTACTATAGGTGTGTTGGTGTTATTTGCTACTTTGCTACGTAGGTCCCACTTAACGAACAGAATGCGTTCCCTGTTCATTAGGCGAGCATTCGCATACCGGATCTACGATGTGCACTATTTCCTATGGAAATATTTCTAATGCAGGATTTTCCAACCTTTCCCCATTTCTCTTTATGGTTTCTTCCTGAAATGGCTGCAGCCAATCAGCAAGAGAAAGAGAAAGGGGGGAAACTGATTTATCTGATCTCACCTGCTCCATGATTTATCCACTCTCTCTTGCTCTCTGATTCGTCCTATCTTGCCCCCCCTCCCAGCCCTCTTTCTGTGGTTGAAAATGGCTGCCAGCAACCAGCAAAGCACAAACAAGAATGCTGTTTGTTTGGATAAGTGAATCTGTGAAGTGTACAGCAGGTTTGGGCATAATTCTTTATGTGTGGCCAAGTGAATTTTCGGCTAGCAGATAGCCGGACCTGTGTATATTGTTAAAAGCCCTAGGAAGGTACAACTAAAAGTAGGCAGCATGAACAAAAACATTTTTAAATCACGTTTAAAATGTAAGTTTAGAATTACTGTCTTGAAAAAAGTATTCTATTTTAAACATATTTGAGGGGTTGGCATGTTAGTCATTTGCAGCAAAAACAGATTCTTATAAACATCTTAAAAATTAACAAATTTATTATGTTACAAGCTTTCTTGGATTACAGCTCACTTCATCAGTTGCAAGACCTGGAAGGAGAGAGGGAATGGAGTCACAGTGGTCTATCTATCATTATTCTACCCCCTGACCCAGTTGCCCAAGAATTGTCTTCCTGTTTGGATTGTGTGTATCTAAGGTGTGTAGATAGGGTAGAAGCCGTCTGAAAACCTACTCTATGGCAGCAAATAAACTGCATTTCTGCCACTACTGCATTCCACAGTCATTCAGTGCAACTTTTTTGGGTGGTCAATGATCAGTTACATCTTGTTTCATGAAACAATGAAGACAATACCAAATGATTTCCATCCAGTCTCCAATACTCCATTCTTGGGAAAGGTGCTCAAGCATGTGGTGGCATCTTAACTTCAGGGATTTTTTAAAATAAAAAAATAAGACTGATTATCTAGAGCCATTTGAATGCAGTTTCAGGTTGGTTATGGGATGGAGGCAGCTTTGATCCTCTTGGTGGACAATCTACTCCAGGAACTGGACAGGGAGAGCATGTCCCTGGTGGTTCTGCCAGACTTCTCTGTGGCTTTTGTTACTATCAACCATGGAATCCTATTCTTGTGAACTGCCTGGTTGTGATAGGACTTTGAGGCACTGATTTATGGTGGTTCTAGTCCTTTGTGCAGTGTCAGTTTCAGAAGGTGGTGCTAGGGAACTCCTGTTTGATGATATGGCCATTGGGCTATAGCAGGGGTAGGCAACCTAAGGCCTGTGGGCCGGATGCGGCCCAATTGCCTTCTAAATCCGGCCTGCAGATGGTCCAGGAATCAGCGTGTTTTTACATGAGTTGCATGTGTGCTTTTATTTAAAATGCATCTCTGGGTAATTTATGGGGCATAGGAATTCGTTCATTATTTTTTTCAAAATATAGTCCGGCCCACCACATGGTCTGAGAGATGGTGGACCAGCCCACGGCTGAAAAAGGTTGCTGACCCCTGGGCTATAGAATCCCACATGACTCCATCTTGCCTCAGTGCTAACCACTGTGTGAGACCATCCGTGGTTTTGAGGTTCTGTGTTAACAATATGCTGATGATGCTCAATGCTACCTTTCCTTTCCATTTAAATCCAAGAAAGCTGTTCAGATTCTGAATCATTTTTTGACATCTATAATAAGACTGGATAAGAGTGAAGACACTGATTCAGACAAAGCAGAGTTGGTCCTGGCCTTACTCTATCTTAGATGAGATAGCAGACCTCTTGGACACAGGTTTGCAGTTTGGGTGTGTTCCTAGCTTCAACCCTGAACCTGGAAGCCTGAGTTTCAGTGGTGGCCAAGTGCACTTTTGCATAGCTAAAGTTAGAATGCCACCTGCATCTCTTCCTGGCTATGTCAGGTCTTCTCACAGCGACACATGCTGCTCTTCTATGACACAAACTGCTTTCAACACACAACCAAAATATATTATATATAGTATTATATATCAGTATCAGAAACACCTCCATGTTGGTGTGTATGTGTGTGTAGAGATCTGATTTCCAAGGTTAGGCATTATAAATGCAAGAAAAAGGCCTTGTAATATATCATTTTGCCTTTACATTTGACCCAGAAAGTCATGAAGCATGACCCACAGACATGAGAATACAGGAATGGCATCTAGCATTGCACCAGAATTGTCCACTGAGCCCTTGTATTCATCTGCAGCCTTAGCCTTCTTTGTCTCTAAAAGATACAATTGTTTAGCGCACACAAACTGCATGACCAGACATTTTGGATTATATACTTTGGTTGTATAACAAGTTTCAATTTTGTAGCAAACCGAAGCTTTAATTGCCACAAGCAATTGCTTGTTCAGAAAACATGGATTTCAAAAAGTGAAACTTAAACTGGCTTTTTTTCATGGAAATGTAAATCAGGAACATCTATAGTGGCTGTTGGATGACCCCTGCCAATGGGAAATAGGGAACACCTGGCAATCATTAGTGCTTCTGAAGAAGTACAGCAGTAAAAAATCAAAGTAAAAAAATTCACAAAAAAACTTCCTTAGAATGGATGGATGGGGAGAGAAATGTGTAACTTGTCACCAGTGATGCTACAGACACTAGCCACAGGCTGCCAACCAAACTATATTCAATGCAAATAAAAATGCAAAAGGTACATTAGCTAGCTTCTAAAAGCCCAAACACCCACATTACTGAGAATGGCAGTAAAATGTTTGGCTCACATATGCAACTGTAACTGGGTTATAGTTACAGTGCAATAAGACAGTCTGGAAAAGCCCTAGAACTGTAAAATGCATTCAAAGTCAAATGATTTTCTGAATATCCTCCCCTTTAGTATCCTCTTATACAATATTTTTTTAGCATAACTCCAGGACATTATTAATGAATTCTAAGTAATGTGCACAGAGGAGTATGGAGATAAACAGGACTGCTGTAGTATACAGTTGCTTTTTCCTGCAACACTTTGACTGTTTGTAGGTTTTAGAGACCTCTTTTGGAGTCTAGAGGTTCACAGTCTATTAAACCCTCAAATTTTAGATTTGCTCCTTTTATCTTGATGTCAGAGTTTATGAACAGGTAGCCCACCAACAATTTGTAAGATTGAGAATCAGCTCAAAAGTTTGCATTTACTTATTAAAAGCTGAAGAATGAGCCACAAACATGTGTCTGAAAACATGTTCTGGAAGCAGTAAGAATTATTTCATTAGTTTACACGCATTCAGACAAGTAATACTGATCTTTTTACTGAAAAAGTCTAATAAGGAGAAATATGTAAACAATTACTGTGTATGGTAAGGTCTAAACCCAAAATGAGTGATGCCACCCATGGATTCAACAGTGGTCAAGCTAGCAAATTCTTTCAAATGCTCATTCTAACTAGTCAAATGGTACAATAATGAGAGACAGATGCCTTTTATAATCATATTTCTCTTTGCTGTTAAACTATGAATCTACCCCGAATAGTTTCTTAATCTGCATTTCAGACAGGTGCTAAGAGTTTACAAGAGAAAGGAGCTAAGAATACTAATTTACAAGGTAATATATACAATGGGTGGCAAACCTGGAAGCATGGTGCAATGTGGCAGAGGAACCAACAGCTAGCTATCACATAACATAGCCTAATCTACACTATTTGCTACTCTCATCTCATTCGACTGCATCAAAGCATAAATGCAGGGTGGATAAAAATCAATGGTTTTTTTAAAAAAATCAAAAAAATCGGATTTTTTTGATTTAAATCGGATTTTTTTTATTTAAATCGGATTTTTAAAATAAAATGCTTTTGGAGGAAAAATCTTTCTAAATATAGTCTTCTATTTAAGTTACATTGTAGTCCAAAGGCTATTCATCAGGAAATAAGGATTTGTTTTAAGTTTATCAAGTGTGCTAAAACTCAGTCTAAGTTTTTTTTAAAAAATGTTTAACCACATCAGTTAACAAACATGGATACATATGCTATCATGTTATTGTTTTAGTTAAATAAATTGTTTAAATGGTTATTAAGGAAATGATTATTTTTCTCCTTCCAATAAAGTACAGCAGAAAAGTTGTCCAAATATAAACAGTTAACTTATTAAACCTCACCATAACTTCATAATTATCTGTCTATGTATTTCTAGTAGTATAACCAAATCAGTAATTTTTGATTTAACTGTAAAAACCACTCTGAAAATTTATTATTCCAAAAATGAAACCTTCATATGGTTGTAAATATTAAGATTATACCAGCAAGAATGAGTCTTTCTGTAAAAAAAATATTTAAATCAAGTCTTACTGACTAGTGATTTAAATCAAGCCTTACTGACTAGTGATTTAAATCGTGATTTAAATCGTGATTTAAATCAATTTGATTTAAATCAAATCCACCCTGCATAAATGCTCTAGTTTGTTACTCTTTGAACTCTACATGTGACACATATGCCAAGAAATTCCTCGATGAATTCACCACATTTCCTTTCTACAGCTGAACAGTGCCAAGATTTAGAGTTTCCACAAATGCTTACTAGGTAAGGTCTAAACCTGGGCCGGTTTCTAATCCAAACTTTTGAACAGAGATTTTTATGCATCATAACCCTAACTGACTGAGTAGCAGGTTAGTTTCTTTTCTAGAAGATAGGAAATTGAACCAAGTGTCTTCATGGAGCAATATATCTTTTGTTTACTCGCATTTAGTAATGTTAAATCTGATCACATATATGCAGTGCTTTTTCTATTAAAAATATGTTTAGGGGTACTCTCATTTTCCTACTCATATTGAAATACTGCCCCCCAATGAGGTCAAACTTAGATTCACAAAATGTTTAGGGGTATGTGTACCCCTGCGTACCCCCAGAAAAAAGCACTGCATATATGCATGAGGTTTCAGGTACTTCTTGGCTAAGAGCCAATAAGATGTTATATGTTATTTCCATTTTCTGGACCTTTTGAATATAATAGTGTCACTAGACTTTGTAATGTAATTTATACAGCAAAAGTCATTTCTTTGTGCCTCTTTGTTAAGTTCACTCTTTCAGAATGGGCATACAAATCTTCCCTACCACACTACTGACACATCAGTCTGGTGAATTAATTATATTGTAGAATCAATAAAGAATCATTAATTTGGGTGCTCATCTTAAATTGTTTTTATTTTCATTTTGGTATGTTTTTGATAAGGCAAAGCTAAGATTTGGCCACAGAGACTGTGTTGTACTGATTACATCTTATTCTTGTACTTTTTAAAGCTTCTAATAACTTTTGACCACAGAAATGGCCTGCTGATATTCTAGTAAATTGCTTTCCTGTCTATTTAAAATTGAAAACTGTGTAGTTGGAATAATTCTCAATACATTATTTTGCATTTCTCCGTCAGAAACATTGCTTGCTTTTTGTTCATCAACTTAATCCAGAATGTTCAGAATGTTCCTTCTGCATTTTGGTTTGTATTTGATGCATCTCTCATACTTATACCCATTTTCCAGATGTGAAAAAAGGAAAGCAGTAGTAAGCAATAATGTGACATGTATCTCAGCATCATTGGATCAACACAGTACTTAATTGAAGTAGTGGAAGAAATTGCTCAAGAGAATAGCACAGCAGTGAAAATGTCTAAAGATCAATTTATGTAGCAGCAGTTCACTTGTTGTTTCACTATACTCATGGTTTTATTTATTTACAGATTTCTGCTGCACTCTCCAAGCAAACCCCCAGGGTCACCATATGCACAGAATATGGATAGCAGCATTGTTTAGTGAATCAATACACAATGCCGTGTTATTTACTCTGCTGCACTCAACAGGTGATTTCCTTCCATAAGATGAGGAAGGTGGATTTTCATTAATTATGAGACAGTTGTAGGATTCTATAGAAATGAGGCAACAGAGCAGGAAGATAACTAGGTGAATAACCCAAACTCCTATCCTTTTCTTTACCCACAGACGCTGCACTGCTATGTCTATATTTGAGGTTATCCAGCACACTTTGATTAGCTTAAGAATTCAAAGACTTGCTGTGTGAGCTTTGGATGCTTAAATGAAGCATCTCACATCCCACCCCCTGACCTATCCCAAAACACTACCCACAACATACATACTTCATTTAGCGCTGCAGAAAGTATCAACTGCACCATTCTAATCCCTCTCCCCATTCACAGAATCATAGAATTGTAGAGTTGGAAAGGGCCCCAAGGACCAAGCCCCCTGTAATGCAGGAATATGCAGCTGTCCCATACAGGGAACAAACCTACAACCTTTGTGTTATTAGCACCACACTCTAACCAACTGAGCAATCCTTTATATGTGAGCACTTACCAGCAATTACTGTAGTACATTGCTGCAGAGTATGGTATTGCAAAATGAAAAACCTTACTTGGTTCAACCATCATTTACTGTTTCCAATGTACAGTGGTACCTCGGGTTAAGTACTTAATTCGTTCCGGAGGTCCGTTCTTAACCTGAAGCGTACTTAACCTGAAGCACCACTTTAGCTAATGGGACCTCCTGCTGCCGCTGCGCCGCCAGAGCACGATTTCTGTTCTTAGCGGAGTTCTTAACCTGAAGCGTACTTAACCTGAAGCGTACTTAACCCGAGGTACCACTGTATTCCTGATCATAGAATCATAGTGTTGGGACCCTGATGATCATCTAGTCCAACCCCTGCAATGCAGGAATCATTTTCAATTACCCAGGCCACTGCATACTACAGACCCTGCTAATCCATTCCTAATTCTCAAACCTCATTAAGGTTATAGGTTGTGGCTTGAGCTTTACTCAGGAGTAGACCCACTGAAATTAATGGACATAAGTTAGCCATGTTTATTATTTCAACAGGTCTACTCTGAGTAAAATATCATCTTTAGTGGCTTTCTACACTCCCCCCCCCCCAACTGCCAATACGGCAAGTTTATGGTGTCATGAACCACTTATTTCCTTTGCCATGAGCTTGTTGAATGCTAAGGAACTATGATTGTATGAAAGGTGTTTTTTAAAAAGGTTTTCCACCAAGTTTTCTCAACTCTTTCCCCCAAAGCTTTCCACATCAATCTCCCCCTTTTCATAGTTTGCAGTTTCATACAGTTGACTTAAGCTGATGAGCTTCATGTACTACTTAAGATCAAGAAATGCTATTATTTTCTATCACTTCCTAGCCTGGGCTTATTCCTTAAGTGATATAATCATCACACAATAAAAGAAGTTAAATTCCACATTTCACTTGCATTTTTCAATGTTGCTGTCTCGTTTTAGATTCTCCAATTTGTTGCAGCACATGTAAACAAATGTTGCTCAAATTTAATTTTCAAAAACTAGTTCAGCTGCACAATGCTAAACTATTCAGAATGGGACGCGGGTGGCGCTGTGGGTTAAATCACAGAGCCTAGGGCTTGCCGATCGGAAGGTCGGCGGTCCCCGCGATGGGGTGAGCTCCCGTTGCTCGGTCCCTGCTCCTGCCAACCTAGCAGTTCGAAAGCACGTCAAAGTGCAAGTAGATAAACAGGTACCGCTCCGGCGGGAAGGTAAACAGCGTTTCCGTGCGCTGCTCTGGTTCGCCAGAAGCGGCTTGGTCATGCTGGCCACATGACCCCGAAGCTGTACGCCGGCTCCCTCGGCCAATAAAGCGAGATGAGCGCCGCAACCCCAGTCGTCCATGACTGGACCTAACGGTCAGGGGTCCCTTTACCTTTACACTTTTCAGACTTTCTAAAAAGCTGGTCTTACAAGCCACTATATTGGTAGGTAACTATTATATTTGCTAACTAGAAAGGGTGGGGAGAGATTTGTGGCTAGTATACAACCTAGTTCAGCAATGTTTTTATTCATAGCTTTGGCATGAATGTAACTTAAGTCTTCATGGATTATATATAAAAATTAGATCAGTCTCTCATCTACAAAATAGTTCTTTAGTTAAGTAGAAATGTATTGAGTCTCTGAGGAACATTATTTTCACCTGTGTTCTTTCTATTTTAAACATGTCTAAGCTATCTACTTAATAATGTCTTTGAATTCACTTGACTAATGATGTTCTTGAATTCACTTGGCAAGGTCTGCTTCTTTTCATTCCTACTTTTCTAGTGTGGGGGGGATGCCGTTTTCACTTTTAATACTGCTGTTATTACTGGGCTCCTTCAACCTGCCTATATACTGTAGTGTAATATTACAGTACAAGCATTTCATGTTTGCAATATATTGTAGATAGAAATTTTGGAACTTTTGTCCCATCACAGCAGGCTGTGTGTGCAACCTGATGCAAATGCTCATTCAGATGGAAGCAAGACATGGATACACACTGCTATCCACATTTCTGATTTCAGGATGCTCATTGGTGTCTGCATCGCAGTGACGATGAGAACACACATCCATGCTGCTAGTCTCATTTAACACTTTATACGATGGCTGAACTGAAATCCGTTTCCTCCTCTCATTTTCTGTTATTCTCATTCTTGCACAGTGACTTCAGTGTTTCATCCAAAAATGGCACTTCATAGGGTATGTATGTTTGAGTGTATTTGCTTTAGAAGTACAATACCCTGTATTATTCAAGAAGCTGAAGTCGTGGAACCGTGATGGGAGATTTCACCTCAATGACAGGCTTCTCTGCTTTCCAGATACAGACCACTCTTTCAGACCAGGTAAAACATATAGATCACTTTCGTTTAGAAGCATGCAACTAACCTTCCATATGGGAAATTTGTCAGAGGTTACATTGAAGAGGAAGCTGAATGTTTATTACTTTTCAAAGTTCTGTTTACAGAGATGCTTATTAGCTGCACAGTCAATGCATCTGGCCATGCATATCGCTCATCTGGCCATTTCCCTCACTACAGCTGAGGATACAATAGGAAAAGATGCTCCATCTCTCATTGCAGTTATGAACGATGGACAACAGGCAATGTACTCCTGCATTATTCTTGATTTCAAAGTGCCTGACAGGCAAAACAGTGTGACTTTTTGAAAAAAATACCAAACTGCTTTGTGCTGCATATACAAACCCCAGCCTTCAGAAAAGAATCTGAAATCTGTTTTAATCTCCTTCTTGACTTGGACTCAGAAGGTTTTATTTTACAATTAATCCTCTGAATGTCTATTGTTTGACCAGTTTCAAATCCCAGCATCCCTGGGCTTACCCAGAACTCTTTGTGTATTTAGGCACAGTAGCAGACGTTTAATCAAAAACTGTAGAGTGAACACATTGCAGGTGACAGCCCAACTGCAGAATCAGCTTTGCAACATTGGCAGCAATAGTTAAGACTGCAAATAATTCCCATAAGCAGGATACTCTTGCTTTATAGTTATACTAAACGGGTATCTTTATCCAAACTCTATACACATCTAACAACCATGAATATAGGCTAAGCTTATGCCAGTGCAAATCCAGTGACATCTGGTTAGTCAGCCTCCTCCATGAGAACTTTTCTACTAGGCTTAAAGGAGTAATCCCTGTGCCTATCACTGCTGCATTTACACTTTTCTGCTGCTATTTAGCAGTAAGGATTTAGAATTAGAACATACAGCATTAGTTATTCCTGCTCCAGATTCAAAGCTGTGCAACTAGTGGTAGAAATGGATCCCCTTGTAGAGTTATAGAGTAGAAGGCTGAATTAATTTTTCATTAACTCCTGCTAAGGTGTTCTGAGTAGGTCATATATTTTGAATACATAAAAATCATTCACCAGAGTAACTATGGATAATGCAGCACAGAGGTGCAATCCGACAATTAAAATACTACTACGCTGGATGAAAACACTAAGCTTAAATGCCAAAGACTGAAGGTGAAAGCAAATACTAACATAAACCAGTCTTCTCCGAGTATGTTATACACACCCAGACATAGCAAACATGTTTATGCAAAAAGGTTCAGTTTGGATGTCATTTCTACTTTTCCTCCATCCCAACCTCCCTTAATATTGCAATACTACATTTTAAAGTTTACTGTATCCTTCCTTGCAACACATTACTGACTATACTTGTATCATTTTACTTCCAAGTAATATATGATTTCAAGAAGGATATTGTCACAAGCCAAACCATCTTAATGTACATTTAAAACAGTTTATACACAAACCTAAAAATGCGTGTATGATGGGGCATATAGAGTGGAACATACATTTGCAACCAGCCAAGTGAAACAGCTGTCAAGTCATCTGTCACCTGTTCTGTATTCTCTGAAAGGCTATCATCAGCAGAGAATGCTAACTAGCTAGTTTCTACCCTGTAATCCCACAGAAACCAATAAACCAGGGGTTCCCATGCTTTCCCCCACATGGGACATTTGAAAATTGCTGAAGGTCTTGGACGACCACTTACCGACTTTTCTGTTGGTTGTGGTAATTGTATTGCATTATGATATATGCTACATGATTTTAATTGTATTTTAATTGAATCTTTTATTTTACATATTTTATTACAAAATGTAATAAATAAAAGCAATTAAAATTCAATTAAAGATCAATATGGATATTTAATGAAATAGATGTGCAGTCTGCCACATTCAACCACAAATCCACAAACACACTGTGGACCGCCTGAATGAAGCTCAGTCCCCAGGCTAATTTGGGAACCCCTGCAATAAGCCATTATAGATGCAGTTTCATTATCTCAGTGAAACCTTCAGTTCCCATTTGTGAAGATGATCAGCATATCCTCTTCCTTTAACTATAGAGAAAACAGCTGCACAACTTAGAACATTGCTTTTTACTGTTTGGAAGCTAGCGGATTTTGCAAGCCTCCTCTAGCTCAAAACAAACCAAACGGCAGGATGTATTATTGTTTAGTGTATTTCCCACCATTTCTGATTGTGTATGCCTAGTTCATTCTTTAGCCACTTGTTTCTTTCCAGCACCAGATCTATACTGCGAGTACTACATGGTAAATTTGTTACAAAGACAACACCGGTAATGGTTCATGGTTGTCTTTAAGATACCATTTTAACAAAACCTGAGTCTTATAACTCACCTGTCATTGACTGGCAATCAATGTCTAATCTTCACCTTTTAGAAGTTACTGTATTGAATGCCTGGAAACATTGTAAGCTTGGATACAAAGCAGCTTCTGTAGGCAGCATGAAATGCTTCTGCATACATGTGAGGAAATTCAGTGGTCACCTCTCAGTTCTCTGAGTTTCATTAGAAAAACCATGCATTGGTTAAATAAAAAACTCCCTACTAAGAAAGAGTGCATAATTTGCATATAGTTATTGTTAGCATTTCCCTTTGGGGCAGCTCTATTAGGAAAAGCTATAATTTATAATTTTTATTTATTAAATTTGTATACCACCCTTCAACACAGAGTGCACCAGTGAAGCTAAGCAAGAGTGAATCCAATTACTGGGTGGGTAGGCAGGAGGCTGCTACAAGCTGCTCTGAGCCTTCATTCTAAAGAAGAATTCCTAACACATTCCTGCACAGAAATGAAACAAAAGAATTCTCAATTCTTAGTAGCACCAAATTTTAGGTGGTTAACTTTGAGCGAATAATTTTTCCAGTGTTAACTGCACATTCTTTATTACATGGAAATGTGTTCTCTAGTTTTGTCTAATTTGAATTTCTACCAAATTTGATAATCTGCTTCAACTGAGATTAGGCAGAACTCTTCCCTACTGAATTTCAGGTTCTTGACAGACTTTCCTGTTTTAGCAGGCACTTCACTTATTTATTATTCTTATTTCATAAAATGTATACCTGTTTGCCAGGGGGGAAACTCTCAAAGCAGTGGTTTTCAAGTAGTTTCTTGTTGCTATTATGAATTTTAATTATTCTTATCTCTCTCTTTTTTTAAGTACACCACTTAAGGTATTCTAAATATTAAGTTAAAGATAAATGACATAAAAATAAATAAATAAACCTCTTAGATGAAGATAGTATTTAGGTTTACAAGAGGTATCCAACAAATATAAGGAATGTTGAAGAAAAGAAACGCACAATAATGTTGGGAGGGGCGAACTATTCTTGGTTCCTGGTGCATTTCAAAATCTACGGTATTTTTTCAAGGGATGTCGTCTTTACAGTGACCTTAAGGTAGCTGGTACTGCTCATCCACACAATGACCACATTTTTTTCTGCACTAGTATTAAGTCCGCAAAGTTCAAATCTATCATACTATCTGTTCTTTAGGAGATTTAACACTTATACTGTCTTGTGATAGAGTAACTGAGAAATATTTCTGGTCATCATCACTGAGTGGGTAAGCAGAGCCATTACAGCTTATAGACCTTAGAGGTGGTTTAGAAATACTACCATGAGGGCCACATGAGTAATAGATACCGTATGAACAAAATGCTTTGCTAGAATCCTGAGAGCTAATCCAAGCAAATTAAATGCACCGACTGCCAATCAACCATGTAGCTAGACGTTTCACCTACCTTAAAGTGATGTATATTAAATGTGATGTTATTCTCTGGATTCTTTAGCATCACAACCGTATTCTTGATAGGCCAGTGTCAAAATACCACCATTTTCCAGTGATAGAGCCAACAGACAAAGGATGACTGACAACACTGATTTGCTAAAGGAAGTTTTCAATCTATATGGCATATTTTCAAGTTATTCTATAGTCAAAGTTTAGATTTTAATTTTGTTGTCCATAGTAATAACCAGATCCAATACACAACACTAGACCTACAGCTTAACAGTAAAGAATGCAAGAAAAAAATGTCTGAATAATCCAACCAAAAAAGCATAGTTCTCCCAAGGGCCATGCACGCACCTTAAATTAAACATCGCATTACTTGTATGCAAAGTTTCACCATTCTGAAAACTTTAACAAGGTTCTATAGCAAGGGTTTCTGAACTGTGGTCTGTGAGCTTCACCCAGGTGATCCATAGCATGTCCACAATTAATATTCATTTGAATTTTATCTTTTCATTTCTCATATAGTATTACAATTTTATTCTCTGGAATACAAGTTGTAATACAAGTAAATACAAGTAAAAATCACACAGCATCTGCAAGTGCATGACAATTGCTACAACAGGAAGAAAAATAATTAAGTGGTCTGCCTACCAATTTTCAAGTGGCCCATGGGGAAAAAAGTTTGGGAACAACTACTCTGGAATTTATCTATATGTATTTGAGAAATATATGTTAACTACACCTAAACAAGTTTAAGAGAAAGGATCATTCAGCAAATCCTGGTTTAAAAGGTAGAGCACAAACCTCATATTGAACCTGCAAACTAATGTTCTGCTGCATCATAGTAACCAATTTTAGCACAAAAATATCAGTCTCTCACATCTGACACATTCGGATTTTGGTGAAAGGCCCATGTATTAATAAACTTGTGAGCTAAACCATCAACAATTTTCTAAACTTGTTACTAAGTAACTATTTCACCAAACTCCGTACTGCAAAGGCCAAAGACTGCAAAGCTAACCTAAAAATCTCAAAATCCACAGAAAGGACCTGAAATCAAAATCAAAAGAAAGGCTGACAAAAAAAAGTTCTCAATTGCAGTAATTGTAGCTTGAGTACCTGCAACCTATCACTTTTCATCCGCTCAGGCACATTTTGCAATAAACCTTATTGCTACCAATTAGAACTTAGTCTTGCACCAAAAATAATAGTTACAACAGGGGACAGTTGTGTGCACACACACCTAAGCTACAACAGAATTTTGTTGGACCTAGGAGTAAAGAGACCCACATTCAAACCCCCACTAAGCCATGAAGATCACTGTTTAAATCCTTCGACAGTCACTATTCTTCATAAAGGCAGCTGTGAAGATATACTGGGAGAGACATATGTCCTTGGCCACACACACAACAAATAACATAATAAAGCTGCCTGTATACAACTCTGCATAAATGCATAAAACCACGATTTACATGAAAACTTTGAATATAAAGTCCAAGTCTCTAGGTATCATGGACAGAGATTAAGTGCATGGGCAATAAATAAGGAGTAGCAGAAGCAAGCAAAATTAAGTTGTGTAATTTAGACAGGCTGCAGGAATTTTCTTTTTTTAATGCAGAATTTTGCTTTTAAAAAATACAAACACAAAGCCAAGTTCCTCGCACAAGTAACCATGCTATGTAAAATAGAAACACCAAGAATTTTTCATTATGAGAAATTATCACAATTTCAGAAATCTGGCAGTGTCCCTTCCATATACTCTTTACGATCAATCACTTATACAGTGTAAGGACTAATGTCTTATGCATCAGCAGACCAACAGATCAAAAACAATTCTGTATGCTGCTAGTCAACAGTGTTTTCCTCTCACTTTAATGAGTGTGTGCTTAGTTGCCAAAATCCCACATGCAATCCCTAAAAAGTGGCCTGCTGGCAAGCTGATACCACAGATATTGCAGCCTCAACATATCTTCTGCCTCTATGTTGCTGGCTGGATGAATTTGGCACAAGCACTTCCAGTTGCTGACCCCTATTTAGTGTACTGAACTCAATACTGCCTACAATGCTTCTAATGCCACACCTCCTCTGGAACTCAATTCCTTTCGGCATTATTACAGGTACCTTTGCTGTACTATTTTTGGTGCCTGCTAAAAACTTCTTTGTTGAGGCAATATTTATTTATTCTTTGTTGTAATATTTATTATATATTTTATGTAAATTTCTTAGAGGTGCTTACAATTAAACATGATATAAATTGTTAAATAAAACAGAAATGTGGTTAAATAAAAAATAGAAACCTGCTTATGTGCATAGGTTTCCTTAACTGAATCACCAAGTGGTAGCTTTATTTTCTAACACAATATCTGATTTAAAATAAAGGGGGAGTCCTTGGTTTTAACACAACAGCGTCTTCTAACAGAAATTATTTTAAGTCATTATAAATAGTTGCTTTTACAGTGAAGTGTCATAACAATGGGCACCATCATGTTTGGTGTCCTCTGCTTCCCAAAAGCCACTAGCTCACTTAAATGGCTCTACTGTTTGCTCCTCTTTATAAATCAATATTGCATCACATCTCAAAAAATCTATCTTCCATAAAGGCTTCTCACCCAAAGACAAAATGCCTAAATGTGTGCAGCTGAACACAAAAATTATTCCTTCCACCTTTACCTCTCTTCTATACATATTTCTTCTTTCTCGTAGTTAGAATTTAGTCAGTAGCCTCCTCATGGTGAATAACTGTGTGGTATTTGATTTAATAAAGTGCAGTATACTCTGGCAGTGTACTATTAGGTGTTCTTCCTAAACACTGCTTCGAATATTCTAAAGCAGAAAGGCAGTTTATAAAATTCTAATCAAAATTTAGAAAACTGTATTATAGAATCATAGAATTGTTCAGTTGGAAGGGACCCTAAGGATCATCTAGTCCAACCTCCTGCAATGCAGGAATCTCAGTTAAAGCATCCATAGCAGATGGCCACCCAACCTTTGCTTAAAAACCTCCAAGGAAGGAGGGTCTACAACCTCCCAAGGGAGACCATTCCACCGTTGAACAGCTCTTACTGTGAGGTTTTTCCTGATGTTTAGTCGGAGTCGCCTTTCTTGTAACTTGAAGCCATTGGTTCATATAGGTAAAGGTAAAGGGACCCCTGACCATTAGGTCCAGTCGTGTCCGACTCTGGGGTTGCGGCGCTCATCTCGCTTTATTGGCCGAGAGCCGGCATACAGCTTCCAGGTCATGTGGCCAGCATGACAAAGCTGCTTCTGGCGAACCAGAGCAGCACACGGAAATGCCGTTTACCTTCCCACTGGAGCGGTTCCTATTTATCTACTTGCACTTTGACGTGCTTTCGAACTGCTAGGTAAATCAAGACTATGCGTTCTACAATATTGCCCCTTAAATAACGTTAGCAGAGCAAAAAATATAATTAAATCCATCTAATGCTCCCCAATGTTAGCTAAAGGCTAGCAAAGTTAGGAGCCAGCTAAGTGGTTCTATCAATTTATTACATCAATTGAACATCACCACTCACAGCACCCTATCCCCATTAGTCATCCACTGAATCTCCAAAAGCAGGGGCACCCATAGTAGGGTCGCTAAAGATCTCAAGGAATTTAGACATTCACACAGAACCAGACGCCCTTCAGAAGCCCCAATTCTGAACTTTCAATCAAGACCAGTACTTTAGTTGTACTCAAGCTGGGAACCAATGGCTTGGATCCAAAGATATTTCCTAAAAGCAGAAAGGCACTTCCATTTGTACAAGGCAGCCCTCTCAAGCTGTACCCATTTCCTGCTGCAGTCACATGCCCCATCAAACAGTGTTCAAAAGGACCCCTGACCTTCAGGAACAGCTTTTCAGGGGGCACAGAGGATTGATGTGTAAAAGATGAGCCAAGAAAACCTCATTGTGCGAGCAGAGTTCCACTCATTTTCTCTCAGGATACAACCAACTGAATTAAGATTGAATCATAATATATACTGGCAGGATAAGTTCCAAGCAGCTATTTCAAGTGAGGCTACATACAACACTATACAAAGATAACTGTAGAAAGGTGAATTATGCCCAGGAGGCATTGCAGCTGGCACACTAGGTGAAACTGGTGAAAAGTGCTTCATTTAACAGATGCCACTGGGACCTCCAATATTAAAGACAAATCTAACTGGAATATGAAAGACATATTGCCTGGGTTTCTCTGGCTTTTCATCTCTAAACAAGTATTATTTAGCTATTCCAATGAGGGTGACAATCTGTTGTACACTGGAAATCATACTGTGAATATAATCTTATACATACTTACCTAAGAATAAGTCCCATTGAACTCAATGGGACTGACTTCTGAGTAAATAGGCATAAGATTGCACTGTAAAGTTTTCTTAGATAAAATAAGCAAAATTTAGCTGTTTGTTCTACTCATTGAGTTGAAACAAAAAGGGACTCTAGTAAGAGAAGAATAAATTTCTGTTAATGCAAGGTGGGTTCTGTGGTGTCTTGTAACTCCCTCCTCCATATACATAAAGATCCTCTAATCCTGGAGTGGGTGAGAAAGCACATTCTGTACGTGGTTTCTAGGATCCAATCCATCTTGCAGAATTTTCCAGAAAAACATTGTCTTCTTGTCAAAATTTTAACACAAGCTCCCAAATTAATTTCAGCTTGTACACCACTAAGAAAACCCCTACAATAACATCACTTGAATTTTCCAATATCTGATATGTATACTGACGTGTTAAAAGTGTAAATATAGCCACTGACCAGAGGACATGATTAATTGGACAGTATATAAACACCAAATATAAATATTAAGCTTTGAGTATAGCTTTAGCAAGATAAGCTGCAATTTTAAAAACTTCAGACAAATATACCCTCTCATTTTAAAAAAGATTTACTAGTGCGCTATTTTTTAATTTTTAAACAGTATACAGGATATGAATCAGATGGGATTTCAAAAACCATCTGCATAACAATCTGGAGAAACACGTCTACAAGAGTTTCCTAGTACCCTGCTGGATTTTCTAGAGTATTTGCAGAAGTATCCTAACAATCCCACTTCAAAGTGATACAAAGCGTTCAAAACCATAAGTGAGAGAGGACTAAAAACCACCAGTTTAATTGAAGTTAAAATCAACAAAAGCAATGCTAGGATTTTTCAATATTTAAGTACGGTTACCAATTCATCTACATACTACTTTCAAAATTCAACCAATTCTTGAAATAAAACATTGGGCTAAATCCAAAGGTTCCATTCCACTCATTAAAGGGACTGCCCATCCATGGAAAGTCTCATCAGTGATTGAAAGAAGTCATTTCATTCATGAAACAGAACCTTTCAGTTCAACCTCATGATTTTACTTTTCAGGATTTGTATTTCTGCAGTCACACCCATATGATTGCAAACTAGTTGGCAATTAGAGAACAAACTTTAAAAATAGAAGTAGAAAATGCTCATTCCCTATTCAGGCCATTTCCTCAAAATGTATTTTTATTGACCGTTCAATAAAAGAAGTCTGCTGTTGAAACACACCAGACAATTAAAAATAGATAGCAAGAAACTTCAGAAAGACAGTTTTATTAACAGGAGGCTTAGTAATTTTAACAGTGTAGTACAATCATGTCATTTTTCAGGAATGCACCATCTCTGTTCCTGTCAAAACAGTTTCAAATCCATGAATTACAAAATTTGTAATACAGCCACCACTTCATTGCAACACTTTCACACAAACCTTGAATTACTGTACTGCAAAATCCTCTCATGATGCAGCAATTCAGCATGTTTTTTCATTCACCTAACACACTGGATGACTAGAATAGAATGGTTGCCACTTGCATGTCTACATTATGCCAGGCTGTGCACTTCAGATGTTCCATCATACCCAACTCAAATGGACACCGTTTCCCTTTAACTGGGATCAGAATAGCTTAAAATGTTTTTTAAATATACAATGATTTGCAAGTGTTTTTTCAGGCAACTTGTTGAATCTAATCATGGACAGTCTTTGATTTGCATCTTCCCTCTTTCATAAGAGAGTTCTACTAAGAAAGTGACAATTCTACATAGAATTTGAACAATGTAATCTATTGGAAAGACTTTAAGAACTCAATGTGTGACGGGAGACATTTCAATGCTTTAATTTCTTAAGTGATCATAGCAATAATTCACAAGATTTTGTGGAATCATAGTAACACAAATGATTGCTAACATTAACACTTTGCATCAGTCCCTTATGTTCACTTAATAAACCAAGAGATTTCAGAAGGGTGTGGTTCAAAAAATATACACAACATACAGAGTGTAGAAAAACCAAGTGATGAGGATCCTATTCCAACTGTAACATACAATCCTAACAAATCCATCTAATCAAACAGTTATACTTTCAAGTTGTGGCATGGTATGGCACCTCCATGTATTCAATATTAAGCATACAGTAAAGATGCAGAGTAATAAATGAAGGTATCTGCACTTGTGGCAAAAGCCTTATTCTATACAGTCAGTTGAAATATGAACTAAAATTATTCCACAAAAGCTGGAATTTTACAGATTGTTCTGTTTATGTATAGGAAAACTGCCTATATGTTTCTCAATGTACATAATTTCACTGTCCATACACCAAGAATCTTTGAAAAAATAAGGTACATAAACAATCTGTGTATACTTAGACTTTATTCAGTTGCAAAGTTAAACTCGGGACTTTTAAGCAAAATAACCCAAAAAAACCTTGACCTGTGTAAACAAAGAAATTCAGCCAGCTTTTAACCAACTCTAGAAATAGTTACTTCCTATTTTACAATAGCTTGCAACAGCACCCACTAAGAGATCACTAACTTCATCAAGACAGTTTTCCTCATCCAAGATTTCAAAAAAAAAAACAAAAAACACACACAATCTAGACTCCTTGATAAACATTGCATGGTTAATTTAGCATTAGCAAACTTTTTCTACTGATGAGAATCCTTCTTTACGTATCTGTACTGGTAGAACAACTGCACATTTTCCCTTGCAGTGATTGCTCTGTAAACAATTAAACCAGTCAAATCAAAACAAATGGAAAGTTTAAACAATTTATAGGTTCTAACCTGGAGCTACTATAAAACAGTCTGAATGCATAAATCACAGCACTAATATCTATTCTACAAACATTTTATATTACCAGCTACCCTAGAACAAGTTTGACTTTTCTTGAGCCTATTGGCCTGTCATTCAGATCAACAACAGCTGCCATTGCTTCATCACGAGATTCAAATGCAACCATTGCTTCACCTGTTGGCATGCCCTTTTCATTGTATTTTAAGCACACTGAACCTGGGATTACTTGGTAACCATAGAAGAAATCCAAAATTTCATCCACTGATACAGTAAAGGGCATATTCTGAACTTTAATGACAGTTGGCCCTGGCTTTCCAGAGCCAGCTCCAAACCCAGGTGGCCCAGCAATATGCAAGTTTCCAGGTCCAGGTCCAAACCCTGGAGGTCCACTTAAATGTCCAAGCGCACCACCAAGACCTGGAGGTCCACTACCAAAGTTAGGAGGAACAGTTAAATTACCAGGCCCATTTCCAAAGTTCTGAGGACCTCCTGTGAAACCTGATGGCCCAGTTAAATTGCTAGGCCCACCTCCAAAACCCGGAACATCAATTCCTGAACCAGGCAGACCAGGCAGGCCACTATTTCCAATAGAAGGCATCCCTGGCCTTGAATCACCAAAGCCACCTCCTATTCCTGGAGGTGGAAGAGGGGGCCCAAATGCGTTAGACCCACTGAAATTGCTGGGAAAATGAAAAG
This sequence comes from Darevskia mixta, assembly GCA_034641385.1. Classification (NCBI taxonomy): domain Eukaryota; kingdom Metazoa; phylum Chordata; class Lepidosauria; order Squamata; family Lacertidae; genus Darevskia; species Darevskia mixta. Next base: position 45,199,787 of record JAWWNH010000029.1, read on the forward strand.
GAGGCCCACTGTTTGCATCTTTGGGGTTATTACCTATGAAAGAATGCTTATCCCCACCAGCATTCTGCACTCCTGGCATTAGTGCACTCCCTTGCAATGGCATTTTCAACATTTTTTTCCCCTGGGAGGGAGGATTTCTCTCAATTTCTCTCATTTCTTCAAGGGAAATCACTCTTAGCACAACATCTCTCCCATTTAGTTTCTTTCGATGCAGGCGCTCTGATTTACGAGCATCTTCTTCAGCTTTGAACTGGACCAGTGCTTGTCCTAAACCTTGCCCATTAGTATCAACAAGAATTTGTATAGAATTCTCTTCCACTGCCAGCCCCTCTAGAAACTGAAGGATTTCCATTTTAGTAATGTTGTAGGGGATATTGGATATATGTGCACATAGTTTAGTAGGGCCAGTCTCCCCTTCAGTATTCATAATGATCTCACGCTGATCATAGTTGAAGTTCTGCAGTCTTTTCCGAATCATTTCTATCTTTTCTAACATAGCTTTTTTTGTTATGGGATGTACTTGAATGAAACGATTTCCAATGTACTGCTTATGGTGACATAAAGCTGCTTTGTAGTCAGTTTCATTTCTGAACTCAACAAAACCTTCACCAAGTGCTTTCCCATTGGGTCCATAAGCTATGTAAATACTGTCTTCCACAATATCCAGCTTTTTAAAGAAATCTATTACATGCTTGTTCTCAGATTCAAAAGGAAGTCCTTTTAAATAAACACAGAAGCCCTGGTCATGTGGTGATCTGGATCTGGATCTTTTCTGACCATTAGGTGATTTAGACATAGAGAGAGTCTGAGGAGAAGGATGGTTTTGTCCAGAAGGACCCATGGTTTGCTTGAATGTTATATGGCCTCCTGCAGACACCCACTGTCTCTCTGTTGCAGGACCAACTTCGACATAGCGTTGAATCATCAGCATCCTGTTTCGCTTCAAGGCTTCAAATGTATCTTGAGGAGAACAAAACTTAACTAATCCATTTCCATTATTTCGTCCTACATGATCTTTCAGTATATGGACCGCATCCACACGAAGTCCATGAAAAAAGTCTTTCACATCAGATTCTGTTGCTGAGAATGGCATTCCATGCACACTGACATACAGATCATCTGGATTGATAGGAAGTGATTTCACACCACTTTGAGAATTGATCTGAATAGGATTTATGGGACTCATGAACATTGGATTCAAGTTAGTGCTCAGATTCATGGCTGTTCCAGATCCATTCATTCCTGTAGGCAAAGGTGCTACAGGTGGGGGATTCATTGGAGGCATTCCTGATAAAGGAGGCAGAGGAGTCATAGGTGGCACAGGAGGTACAGGAGGTATTGGGGGAACTGGGGGAACAGGAGGCAGTGTAGGTACTGGAGGTGGGACAGGGATGGGAGGAATGGAAGGCATTGGGGGCAATGATGGCAGAGCTGGAATTGGAGGTATTGGTGGAGGTGGTACTGTGTTCATTGAGGATGCTGTACTAGGTATGGTGGAGCTAAAGGTGGGACTTCCAAAAGTAGCACCAATATTAGGAGGAGCAGTTCCCATACTGGCAGTGGAGAATGTTGGTATGTTTTTGTTGCTTTCATGAACTGAAGTAGCTGCAGTAACTACGCTAGGAGAGGGACTGTTAAAGTTAGGTACTGTCGTAGGAAGAGTCACCCTGCTACTTATTCCAGAACTAGGTGGAGGCCCAGACCTGCTAGCATTTGCTGGTGGCATATCTAGATTTGCTGTTTCAAAGCGCCTGCGACTGAGTTCAATCATATTCTGCATTTCAGTTTTACTGCTCAGCAATAGTGTTACTTTGGAACCTTTAATGGTACCACCTGTGCGCATCATACCCAGCCTTGCATCTTCATCAGTGGCAAAGACGATGAAAGCCTCACCCAGCTCACCCCCTACAATATGCACGCCCCCATCAGGAATGGTCAATCCAGAGAAGAAGTGGCGAATGTCCATAGTCCCCGCCACAATTGGGAGACCTTGTAAGCGGATGACCACAGCCATGCTGCGCTGAAACACACACACCTGCAGATGAGAAAAGGCAACGGCTAGGTCAGACTATTTAAGACACCATATGCTTAACCTAGATACTTATGTTTAAAAGCTCCTGCAGATCTTAAATCAATTTACAATTTGCCATCTTTATTCATGCAGCTTTCTCTACAATGCACTTTTAAAGCATGATTGCATCAAAGCTTTCCAGTAAATTGCAATATGGGATGTTAAAGGCTGTTGACAAGAACACAGTCAAAAACTGGAACCAAGACAAATCCTTCTGGAGAACACCAGCTTCAGATATGACAATCCAAAAGCAAACTTCTTGCATTTAGCTCATGGCTGGAATAATATTTTAGGCTCCTGTGCACCAACGAACTTTTTATTTTTAAAACACTTATCTTATGTCACAATCTTATACTCCAGTCCCACACAGGAATGCATAACTACTTCAAAATTCCTATACATCACATTGCTTGGTATCTAGTCATGGAATCTCTCCAGCCTATTCCTTGCTCCCCACTTTTGTTCTTTTTTTTTTTTAAAAAAAAAATCTCCTCCTACTCTGCAGCTTTCACAAAGCCATTAATTCCTTTATACAAGCAATCCAATACTTGGTTTGGAGTTTGGATGGAAAACTCTAGAATTACCAGGCACTTCAAGATGTATTTTAGAAGTCAGATAGGAAGTAATACACCTCTCCTGTACCCTGTGTTTGATTATGTTGCTGTTTCAGATAATGTCACTCTGAAATAGCTACATAGTACTGTTACAAGCCTTCCTAAATAAAAAAGGACTGGCATCTCTAGGAAAAAGAATGTGATAAAGGAAGTAGTATTTAAAATGTTCATGATTTCTTTTTTTAAAAAAACAACTTTTTTGTTAAAAGAAAATGCTTTTAAAATCATTCATCAGCTTGCTAACATGAAGGGATAAAAACTTACATAATTGCTTTTGAAGTATCATAACATTTTCAATAAATTGGCTTTGATTTAGTTGAAGCTCATCAGAAGAACCTTCCTTTTTCCTTATGGTTGCAGAGAGAACTATAAAATGAACTTTAGCTGAAACAACCAAGTAGCCAATAGCCAGCAGTATGAAAAATAAATGCTCCAATGGTGCCATGTTGCCTGGGATTTACAAGCACAACTTTTTCCCATTACTAAACAAATCAGGAAACTAGCTTATGCCACCAGAACACTGGAAGCAAATTTCATTTAAACATTTTTTCAATATATCCATGCTAGATTAAAGAGGCAACGTTCTAAGTCATCCACTAATAATGCTAAATCTCATGAAGATACAGAGAGTACTTCACATTCATCCTAATGTCTAGGTGCTGGAAGGGCTATTGATGTACTGGATACTGTACATCATATTTGGTGAAAATGTGATGTCACAGTCTTTCTGAAGTAAAGACTGTGAAATAATGAAATTTCTAATGAAATCTCAAACACTACTGGTACAGAATCTAGATTAGCACTCAAACTTTTTACTTCATGAATTGTAAAAGCTTTCCCATAAAAATGTGTCTATTTCATTAGTTACAATGGCAAAGCAGAAAATAACTGCACATTTGAAGGACACACTATGTGTGATATCCTGATCATATAATTGGTGCAGAATAAATAGCATACTGTGCTAAATTAGCAAGAACTGGCAAACCAAGATCCTTTGTATGCTAAACTGCATTCTTGTTACTTATTCAACAATGCAATTAAATGGTTTTATTAATTTCTGAACTAGCTCATTTAGTTCCTGGTAGAAATAATTTTAATTATAAGTTATTATTTTAAACCCCTCCCTTTGGGCTGATAATGGTGATTTTGTGTTGTAATATATTTTGTCCAGTTTTACAATGTTGCTTATATTTACTGTAGTAAGTACAGTCATGCCTTGGGTTGCGAACGTGATCCGTGCGGAAGGCATGTTTGCAACCCTCAGCGCCGTGTCTGTGCACGCGTGTGACGCGATTTGGTGCTTCTGCACACGACGTCATTTTGCGCTTCTGAGCATGCGCCAAAACCCAGAAGTAACCCATTCTGGTACTTCCAGGTTTGGCAAGGTCCGCAACCCAAAAACGCGCAACCCGAGGTATGACTATACTTTTAATCAAAGTTTTCTTTTAAAATAAAACAGGTTTGAAATCTGCAGTGTCACCTTTAAGATGTTAGGACAGTCACAGATACAAATAAATATGCAATAGATTTGCAAATGAGAAATGGGAAAAGACTTTTTAAAAGTTTATTAATCCCTAATTTAAAAGCACAAGAAAATGTAGATTATTCAAATGCAAGCAAACAATTTAGTACAAGTTAAAGCAAGCATTCAAAACTAGTACAACATATTAGTGGAAGATGCGAGTATCTCTGAAATAAATCTTTATAATAAGGGGTAATAACTTAAGTAAATTAGTGTATGATTGTTACAGGAATTCTCATTTTTGTTTCTATGTAATATTGAATAGTGTGCTTTGAAATAAAGATTACAATGTGTGTTTGTGTGTGTAAATCTTTCTGTGTGTTTGTGTGTGTGTACACACACAATTGTTAAAACTCTAGTCTATAGTACCTACCTACTTCAGTAAAAACAAACAACACAAAACCACCTATGGCTATGTAGGGCACCTTCCGGTAATAAAATAATTACACATATTAAAACGCCCAGGGCAGGGTTGTGGTTTTTGGACAGCAACATCTACAATACATTTATTCTGCAGAAGTGTTATAAGCATACTTATAACCTAAGCAGCAAAATCAAAAGAGTGAATAGGCCTATTCAGTGGAATACAAACCTCAGCACATCATAAAAAGGCTAAAGCATTTTTGTTAAAAGATTGAATAAGCTGTAAGTCATGTTATATAGTATTGAGGGTGTCTTTGACTGGAACCTTTGCACAGAGGCTCAATTTCTATTAATATCTTCAACTGGTTTTTGAAGAACATTCAATTTTGCATGTTCAAGAGCCACCACAAATATACAGTGGTACCTTGGTTTAAGAACAGCTTAGTTTATGAACAACTTGGATTAAGAACGCTGCAAACCTGGAAGTAGGTGCTTTGGTTTGTGAACTTTGCCTTGGAAGCAGAACATGTTCCGCTTCCTGTTGAGAGTGTTCCATTTGTAAATTGAGTCCCCCACTGCTATGGGAAAGCACACCTTGGTTTAAGAACGCTTTGGTTTAAGAACGGACTTCCGGATTAAGTTCGTAAATCAAGGTGTATTGTCATTTGGCCTGAAGATACCTTGTTGCATACCTTATTACCACAGTTATTCAACTGGTGCTCCAGGATCTAAAGCAGACTGCAACAGCAGCACTACTACCAAACAAATGTACAGGCAGCGATCATTTTATATGTGTCCAATTGACACACGGCCGCACACACGCTTATCACTGCGGACCTGGAAGTGGCCTGAACACGAGTTGGGGGCGTAAAATAGTAGGCTTATGTACGCTCCGATGTGTGCAGGAACCAGGAATGCAACCCCGCGCAAATAGGGCAAAGCCTGTATGATGAAAATTAAGTATAAATGCCCAAACGCATGTCTGGAATGAACGCTGGTCCTTGGTCTGAAAAAAGTAGAAGCCTCCTAATCTGATCTACATAAGTATTTCACTTGCACTATGTGCACCAAAATGCTGATCTTACACAAAAATAGGGACATGCTTTCAATCATCACTGGTCAGTGATACAAGTAAGCAATAGTACTGTTTACAGCCAAATCTTTCTCTGCAACCATAAGGAGTTTTGAGATAAACCAATCCAGATATATACATTCTATTAATCAAAACTATTAAGTCTGTCTTAGGAACCTGCTGAAATATTGAGACACCAAAGTCTTGTTCCATACTTCATCACCAGAAATGTCATTGGTAGACCATAGAAACGGGGCCTTTTCTGACAAGGTGCAAATATTTTGGAATGTCATTTTCAGAGATGTCTGCTTGGCTCCATCTTTATTTGTTTTCATGTGGGTAGTTCACAAAACTTTTGTCTTTTATACTTACCAAAAAGCTATGCTGTGCTGTTTATTTTATACCAAACTGTAGTTACTGATGTTTTAGATTTAATAGCTGCTTTGATTATATTTTAGATAGAGAGCAGGAAACTAAATTATTAATCTTTGGGCCATTATCTCAAAGAACGCATTTCTTCCATAATGTCATAAAGCTGCCTAACATGGCCTTCCATTTTAAATAATTCATTCATCTGGAGATACTTATTAAAAAATACAAGACACAAATGTTTGCACAGCCATTTAACAACAGTTCATAAATGTTACATAGAAGACTGAGCAGCAAAATAGTACAGTTCTCCAGAAAACAACAGGCTGGAGATATAACCATCATGGTATATGTAAATAATGTTTTTTGGGGGGCAGGGATATATAAAAATCTGACTTTGCAAATATATAGCTAACACTGATGTGCCTCACAAAAATGTATTAATTATTTCAAACTAAACACAAAAGAGCTACAATTATAAAAAAAATGTATTCAAACACCAAATGCAAATTAAAGACTTAGCTGCCAAGCTTCAGCTAGGAGAGTAGAACTCACCTGCGTTTTGTTTGTTTTTAAACCTACATGGCTAGACAATTTGGGTAAGTACACAAAACTTGCTATACAGAAGAGTTACCGGTAATGGTTTTTTAAAAACCACATAACCCTAAAAAGACATCCATCTTAAAGAATTCTACTCACAGAAAGTTTTACAAAAAATAATCACAACTAGAGGCCAACAAGGGGGTGGGGGAACCTCCATATATTTTTGGTGATTTAAACTTTTAAAAGTAATTCATGTACTGGCTCTATCTTCCTGAGTACTTTGAATTATCCAAGCGTGTTCAGTAAGCATAAATACATCTTCAGTATCTTACCTGCCAAGAGAGGTGTTTTTTTTTTCCTTAACAAGTAGCAGAAGCCAAGGCAATCCTGTGGGCAACCAATTAAAACCAACTTTTAGACTGCAATAAAGAATAAATGGAGGCAAAAATCAATGCAAGCAACACATAACTAAAAGTTAGCAGTCCACAATGTGCTGTGTATTATGACAGTCTGGGGCAATGTCCATCATAAGGCACTCCAATACATGGGAACCACAAGTTTGAGTGCATGAAATATACATTCATTGGTCTTTCCCACAGCTCCACACATTTTGATAGCAACAATTACTTTTATTTTAAAACAAAATATACCCAACATGAGAATGAATACAAACAAAAAGCCAGAACACATTCATTAAAGAAATTAACTTTTCAGATTTGCATTCTCTCTTCAGATTGCTGATTTGTCTCATTTCAGAAAGAGGGGCAAGTTTATTTTCCTGATCAAGTAAACTAGAATAATTTTCTAATGCTACAACTTCTCAACCAATTAAGAAGTACTTTAAATAAACCAAAATACAACATCCTTTCAAAGTCATTTCACATTTGCTGAAGCCAAATCAGACTGCAAATACCTTACAATACACCTATTTCTTTAACCTTGTTTATTTTAGAGCTGCAGAATCAAAATACAATCCAACATAAATTGCAAACAGGACAATCTTCTTCTCAAAGCACTGGACCAAACAGTATTTCACAATCATTGTGTCCAACGTTCAGCAAGTTTATATACACTAGTACTTAAACACACACAACCCTAATGTAATCTGACAATCCTGATCTGCAGATCCTGAAACTATTTTCCATTTAGAGAAAGGAAACAAAAACAAAGAATACTGAATTCCACATGTCTCATGAATGGCTTGACAGGCGATCACCTATGAACAGGTGATATCTGTAATTATGCCTCATTTAAAGAAAACCATATTTTTGCTGACCACAAGAAATAACTATTAATCAAAACAAAGACTTTCAAAGCACAAACCAACATCAGTACCACAAAACTTAAACAGTGTGAATTCCCACATAAAATCTGAAGTAAAACACCTGTCTGAACAGCAAAACCAGAGAAATGATTCACTTCCTGACCTTATAAACTACAATTCAAGATTAGAACATATGTTAATTCATATGAGAATTATTCAGCACAAGCCAAACTTCAGCATCTGAAATCTTTCAATTATCCTGGTGACTATTTTTTGTACAATTGGAGAGATGTCCTTTTTTTCATTTCTAAATAACTTTAAAATTTTCCACATGGTAATATAAATGCTAACAGATATTTTTCTCCAACCAGTTCCCAGTGCACATTTCTATTCAACAAAACGGTCTGCCATCATGCTCAGTTTTTCCCATAACTATTTTCTGTGGTTTATGCCGCATGCATAGTTCCAAGCAAGCATGTTCAGAAATCAAAAACCATTTCAAAAAAGCATACTACCAGATCTGCTGAGATATTCTGTCATATTAATTTGTCCCTGATCTTAATTACTCCTTTGTGCCCAATGAATACTCTTTGTATGTTGCCCTTGAGTTCCGAAATATACACCAAAATCCTATAGAACCTAAAAAAGCTTCTTTTTTATTCACGAGGTAAGCAGAACATTCCTAAGTACAAAGTAACTTTCCAACACCAAGCATTTTCTTGGAGCCTTGTTTCAAACAAACAGTATTAAAAATGTATGCTTACTATGCTTATCAGTAGCTGGGGAAGGGGAAGTGTGCAGGAATAAAGGGATTCACAACTGAAGAATCAAAGTCAACACAAAACTAAAGCCAGTATTTCCTAATAATCAAAATACATAAGAACAAATACTTTTTTAAAATGAAAAGCCTTTTTATAGCATCTTAACAGTTTGTACCTATACGTAAGTTTAGCTGTTCTATTGTCAATTGGCAAATTTAATTCCTATCACCTTTCATCATCAATTACTTTACCAACTTACAACAGCCCTATTGTTTAAAAAGCAAATATCCTTACATTTATGTCTCTCAAAGGAAATAAACAAACAGCAAACAATGAAGCTCTCTTTTATGAAGTCAAATTTCGGAAGGATCAATTAATTTTGTATACAAATGATGTTCTTATCGCTCTATAACATATGAATTTGTTATATAACCTGATGAGTACACCCATTTCAGTGAAAATATGAAACAGATCCACCCCAGGAGTCCTAAAAAACAACCATAAACTCTGAAGTCATCCTCCAGAACCAAATGTTTCTTAAAACCGTTTTAGCCAACTTAAAACAGCGACACCGGATTTCACATTTAAGGTACAATTTCATGCCGCGAATTTAATTTTTGTTAATCACGAAAGGCCCAGAAATTTCACAGAGCGCAGTTAACCAAAATAACAACCAGTGTTGTGTGTACCTGGAGACCACCCCACCAAAACCAAACCAAAACCGTGGACGCTAGATCTCCATCGAAAGCTATCGAAAATTCATCACGGCGTTGTTTACATTAAGTCCAGTACCACTTCGAATCTGCACAAGGACGAGTCTTTATTTGACTTGGACGCCAGAGAATCCGGCGTACTGCGGCAGCTTTTGGTCGATGCAAAAAAATATTTTAAAAAATTAATAAAAATAAAATCCCTGCAGCTCAGGCCATTTTGTTTTACACTACCGAGTTCGCTTCCATTCGCCCCCATCATCCCCTACAATGGCAGCGCCTGCACCGCCCTGAGACCCGGCCCCGGGGGTGCTCCCACGGAAGCCCGGCTTAGTAAGGCCATTTATGAAGGGAGCCGCTGATACTCACCTACCCCTCAAAAGAAACGGGGGTCACAAACCCACGGGGCGCATAGGCGGCTCTTCCACTACCCCGAACCAGCACCGTCGCTCAGGCGCAGCCAAGAAACCCTGCGCACCAGGCCCAAAATGCCTTAGCGACGCTAAATGCCTGTCGAACCTACAGACCCCACGCGATAGTTACAGGCCAAGGCCTCGAGGAGCCAACGAGGCTCCGGGGCGCGGCCCCCCCCCCGCCCCGTTCAGGCCTAGTTCCCGCCCTCCCGCCCTTTGTGCAAGCTGAGGTGGGAGGGGAACACGCTCCCCCTCGCAGCCGAGCCCGGCTTTCCCCACCTATTATTATTCCCCAGCGAGCCGGAGCCGCCGCCAGGGAAGTGCTAAGTTCTTACCGAGGGGCCTGTACGGGAAAAAAGTGGGTTAGAAAGGAAACTAACTCGCCACTCAGGCCCCGCTCCCCGCGCTGAGCCCCAGCGCCAGCGACAGAGCAGCGCCACAAAATGGCCGCCCTCCTGCACCGCCTCCGGGCCGTCTGCGGCGAGGAGAGGAGGGTGTGGCCTGCGGTAGGCGGCGCAGCGAGAGCGTGTGTGGCGAAGGCAAGTAGAGCAAGCGCGGGCGCATCTTCGAGGTGGTACCTTCCTGTGGTACCTTCGCAGTCTTCGCACATTTGGTGCAGCGAAAGCGTTCAGGTGGTAAAAGGCCCTCTGCCAAAGACACGTTATCAGACAGCAGTAGCCGAAAGGGGGTGGGGTGAGGAAATTTTTGTAAACATTAGGGATCGACATGCCATGAAAATTGAATACACTATGTACCAGTACTTCTGTCACATTTCCATATCAAACCCAAATATATACAGCATAAAAACAGTGAAAAAGCAGTCCTATGCATGCTTACTCGGCAGTAAGTTCCGCTGAGTTTCACAGGGTTACTCACTATGGTGTTCAGAATCGCAGCCCCATTCACTTATAGCTGCAAGGAAGGCGCTAATGTCAGTCATTTCTCTACCTGCTTCTGTTTATCTTCTTCTGCTCATGGTAGAAGTTAGCCTCGGAAGAGCAGCTGGGTCATACGTTTCTGCTAACCCGACATTTCTGTTTACCAAGGTAGTCCTTTCCCCCCAGTTATCCCCTGTAAATCACTGTATCTGTGTTGCCTTGAGAGAGTTGAGTTGCCTTTTCTTTTCCTAAGAAGAACGGTAGTGGATTATGGAACAATTCTTTTCTATGCATGTTTAACTAAAATATAGTTATCAACTATATTTAACTGATGAGTGCAACATTTCCAGGTTGCCTGGGTGGGTCACTTGCTGTTTTTCAATGTGCCTTTGTTCCAAGTTCATATTAGTAGTAGCAATGGGCAGCAGTGTTTCCCACTAGGTACCTCTTGATAGGACTGTTGTTTAGTTGATTAGTCGTGTCCCATTCTTGGTGACCCCATGGACCAGAGCACGCCAGGCACTCCTGTCTTCCACTGCCTCCCGGAGTTACGCCAATTCATGTTGGTTGCTTCTATAACACTGTCCAACCATCTCGTCCTCTGTCGTCCTCTTCTCCTTGTGCCTTTAATCTTACCCAATACCAGATTTTTTTCCAGAGAGTCTTCTCATGAGGTGGCCAAAGCATTGGAGCCTCAGCTTCAGGATCTGTCCTTCCAGTGAGCACTCAGGGTTGATTTCCTTCAGAATGGATAGGTTTGATCTTTTTGCAGTCCATGGGACTCTCAAGAGTCTCCTCCAGCAATACAATTCAAAAGCATCAATTCTCTGGCGATCAACCTTCTTTGTGGTCCAACTCTTACTTCCATACATCACTCCTGGGAAAACCATAGCTTTAACTATACGGATCTTTGTCAACAAGGTAATGTCTCTGCTTTTTGAGATGCTGTTTAGGTTTATCATCGCTTTTCTCCCAAGAAGCAGGCGTCTTTTAATTTTGTGACTGCTGTCACCATCTGCCATGATCACAGAGCCCAAGAAGGTAAAATCTGTCACTGCTTCAATTTCTTTCCCTTCTGTTTGCCAGGTGGTAATGGGACCAGTGAGCTACCAGGTTCAACCACAGGCTTGCTGATCAGAAGGTCAGCGGTTCGAATCCCTGCGACGGGGTGAGCTCCCGTTGCTCGGTCCCAGCTCCTGCCCACCTAGCAGTTCGAAAGCATGTTAAAGTGCAAGTAGATAAATAGGGACCGCTCCAGCGGGAAGGTAAACGGCGTTTCCGTGCGCTGCTCTGGTTCGCCAGAAGCAGCTTTGTCATGCTGGCCACATGACCCGGAGACTGTCTTCAGACAAACACCGGCTCCCTCGGCCTATAGAGCGAGATGAGCACGCAACCCCAGAGTCGGACACGACTGGACCTGATGGTCAGGGGTCCCTTTACCTTTACCTTTTAATGGGACCAGTGGCCATGATTTTAGTTTTTTTGATATTGAGCTTCAGACCATATTTTGCATGCTCCTTTCACCCTCATTAAAAGGTTATTTAATTCCTCCTCACTTTCTGCCGTTAAAGTTGTGTCATCTGCATATCTGAGGTTGTTGATATTTCTTCCAGCAATCTTTTTTAAAAAGTAGATCTGCTAGATTTCATTCATATTTTTACAACTTCCAGGCTACAGTATATGGGTGCATTGTCTTGTAAGTATCTTAGACCTCAATGATCCACCTTTTTCTTCTGTCCCATTCTCTAAAACTGTTGAAGAGCACCCTCAAATCTCAAAGTCAGCAATATATTTATTGATGGTTAATTTCTGAAATCATGGAACTGAATAGTTGCCTGTTCATGAATGACCTGGAATTAGGGGTGAGCAGTGAGGTGGCTATGTTTGCTGATAATACCACATTATTCAAAGTGGCAAGAACAAATTGAGAGGATCTTCAAAAAGGAGCTCTCCAAACTCTGTGCACAATAGCAGATATGTTGCAATGTACGCAAGTGCAAAGTGATGCACATTCAGACAAAAATTCCTATCTCATATATGCTTATGAGAACTACTTGCTCAGCAAATCAGTGTACTGTATATATTTTCCATCCCAATGAACAAAAATTCACAACTCAAACAAGCTGTTTTTATCTCTTTATTAATAGAAGAGTGCCACATTACTAAGTTAAACATAGAAAAGCATTTTTGTGCCAATTTTAACTCAGTATTTTGTTTTTAACACATTATCTTTTTTTCTCTGTCTGCCTGTAATATGTATTTTCTCTTTCACTGTACTTATATTGCACAGAATTCCTCTAAAACAACAAAAATGTCTCAAAAAGTCTGTGTACAGTATAAGAAACGGTACAGTGTAGGAAGTGTTCCAAAGCTGTTTATTATTATTATTACTACTACTACTACCTGGGGGGAAATTAATGGCTTGCCCACAAAATTAAATTGAATTTTGTGATATGGTAATAAAACTGTCATCATTGCAGTATCAATGCTTCTTCCATTTTAAACCATGCTTTTGAAAACTTCTGTAACAATTCTGCAAATTAAGAACTCTCCTACATGAAGCAGTTTTGCCGGAACAGGTTTGCAATAAACATTATCTCAAGGAAGCTGATACAATTTCAATGGGAGTATATGTGTTGTGTGTATAGGACTCATAGTTAAGGCAAGTGATAGGCTACTTCGTTGATTGCGTACTAACAATCCATTGCCTAGGGTCAGCAGCCATTTCCTTCAAAATGGTGTGTACACAAAGCTGCATAACACAAGCATTCATTTATTATAGACAGTTAAATTTCCTTCCTGCATTTATTTGAGAAAGCAGTAAAAAAAAACTTCCCTTAAATAGATTTTTTCTTTCTACTACTAGAAAAAGTAATACCAGTAAAAAAAATCCCATACAAGTGAGTACTACCATCACCAGTTTAACTTAATGTAGCACTGTCAGGCACCCTGAAGTGAAAGGCAATGACAATGTTTTATTTTTTAAGTGATGATCAATCTGGGATATTTCTATAACTTGGATATTTCTAGACAGACACAATCTCATTCTCAAGACCATAGCTTCTTATCCTCAGCAAAAACCAAAATATGTTGCCCTACAGGAAAAACATGACATTGAAATCTTCCATCATCACTCAAAAATAAAGCAATAAATAGCCCAGAAAAAATTATTCTGGAAAGCAGGAGAAAATATTTTGTGATAATAAATCAAGGGTAAAAGTAAGGAAAAGGTGAAATTGTGAAAAGGTGGATGTGATCTGCATTTGGGAGCTAGTAAGCCTTAGGCACAGTTGAATTCATTGCTATGTAGCAAATACCACTGCTCAAATATAAGACATGGACTTTTTAGATGGAAGACTGCCTTCTGTAAGAGGATTACTTCTGACCATACTGTCTGTTTGAACACAAATTTTGCAGTAAGACAGATGTTGCTGAAACAGATGCAAATTATTCTAGGGAGAACCTACAGTAGAAACAAACTACTTTTTATTATTTTTACAGTAAGACAGCTGAAGATTTGGCATATCAAGCTGCACCAATGTCACCTCCAAAATAAAAGTACTGCAACTTCTTTGGTTCCAGGAAACTAATGTCCATTCGTATTTGATGATGTGTAAGCACAACTGTTTACCTGAACAAACATCACCTTAGATTTAGTTTTCAGGCTCTGGATTTAGAAAGCGTAACTGATTACCCAAAGATTTTGTATTTTTAAAACAAGTACAACATGGCTTTACTCAGGAATGTAGAGAAAATATTACTTTATATGCATACAGTCCAAGATAAGTGATTTCCTTGCTTAATGTTGTGTCCATTTAATGCTCTTCAAATCAACTCCATCCTGTACCATTTCCCACAGTGGGCTGTAAAATGAGAAGGAAAATTCAATGACAGTCAGAAATACAAATAATTTGACATCAATAGAACTTTCAGGAAATAATTCGTAAGAACAAAATATTATTTTAAAAGAAGTTCCTCAAAGAACACTTTCTAACTACATGAAGTAATTATGTCTAAGAATGCCTCCTATCTTCCAAAATCTCCAATTAAAATGTTTAGTTACGGCAAAGTATCACCAAGGTTGAATACCTGAACCCACAATGGGTATTATATTGAGACACTAGTAATAGAAATAAAGAGATTTATTTAAGAATTCCCACCCTTCTAAATGCCTATTCACCCTGGCCTTTGACACCTGAGAAATATATATTAGGGCCCACCCTATTCTGTGACTTAATTTGCTTTCACTGATTTTAGTACTGTATTTTTGAATTGTTGTGATCTACTCTGGGACCTAACGGTGAAGGTCCAATAGCAAATAATAGTAATAATAATAATATTTAAGAGGAGGAATGTTTTATTTTAAAAGTATTTTTGCTAATATCAGTCTAATGATAATGGGATTGCATGCATATTTGGGCTTTATAAGGATTGTGCCAGTTTGCTGTAAATATCAGGTTGGACCACAGCTACAGAAATAACAAATAGTATATTCCTTCCCCTAGCTTGATCTGCTCTAACCACTGAGATTCAGTGACTTCTGGCAGTATTTCCTTACCACAGACAGACTTTTAAAGAAATCCTGTGATGGTTAATGTCTAATATTCAGATATTTTTTTTTACCTCATCTCCCTTAATCTCTTCACATGCTGTATGCATTTTTTTACGGTATAATCTACCTCTTCTTCAGTAGTGAAACGGCCAATGCCAAACCTGAAATGAAGCAAATAGCTTATCAGATGCAACACAGCACACATAGAAAAGATAAAAAGGGATTATTCTCTTGATGGATGCAATATAATTGAATGTGACTATCTAGAACAGGCATAGGCAAACTTGGCCCTCCAGATGTTTGGGACTACATCTCCCATCATCCCTAGCTAACAGGACCAGTGGTCAGGGATGATGGGAGTTGTAGTCCCAAAACATCTGGAGGGCCGAGCTTGCCTATGCCTAATATAGAACTATAAGCCTTGCCTTATGGATGAGTGAGCCAAGTCTTCATCAGTTCCAATTGCACGCAACACATATGATGGTTCCAGAGACGCAGATGTGCAAGCACTAACGAGAAAAAACAGAATGTTGGCATTTTGTCCTTACACAGAACTGGTATAGAAATCAAAATAGCAGACAGCTCTAGAATAATATGTTCTTATTATAACTCTATCACTGCCACCTAAAGATTTACTGACTACAGAAACAAACCAAGAAGACCAAGGGTGTGTAATTGCATAATTAATATAAGGTAAGGGATTTCAACTGCAGAAGCAGAAAATAAAAGCAGGCAGAGTACAGCAACAGATTGGTGTTAGAAAAAGAAGTGTGGGGTAGGGGAAAAGATCAGACAGGGTGGGTAATATATTAAAAAGTGTGTTATGTGATCAGGAACATAAGAAGGCCCAAAGTTCTTATTATAACTTAGGGGGACTAAAGTACTGGAAGGACAGGGCAAAAAGTTGTTAGCAGCAGGAATTAATCATCTAGCAGTAGATCCAGTTATAACCAATAAAGCTTGGTTGTTAAATTATGTAATTTGACATTTGCAAATTGAATTTTAAAAGGAATCAGAAATATTTGAAAGGAGTCAGAAATGCTAATAGGACATTCCTTATAAATGGAAATAAATCAGCCCTGGTCAGAATAAGGAAAGATTCTGGATTAGATGGCTCATAGATTTGTTCTAGATCATCAATTCTAGTGACTTGAAGTGGAAAAGGCCACTTTTATTCTGCTCTCCTTTAAATATCTGGCATGGGAGTTCCAGGCAATCTCTCATCTGCACACTGACCAGACTAAGACTTGCTTAGCATGTAACATCCACCAAGATGATAAAACCTCACACTTGGCAAATACCTCACACTGCCAATGCTGCTGAATCCAACCTGCCTTTGCATGTACACACATTCCTTAGAAAAAGGGAGGATGGATGAATCATGCTTTAAGTATTTAGCCTTCAACTGTTTCTAACCACCCCGTGTAGCTACCGGTAGGTCTTTCTCTAAACAGAATCCAGAGACGAGGGATGGACTCCTCAAGTGCTTAGTGCAATTTCACCCATTTCTTTTCCAATTTACACCAACAATATTACCTTCCAGAAGACAGAGCCACATCTTTTAGGGCCATCAACAGGCTTTCTCCTTCCACATATGCAAAGGATAAGTTAATACAGCCTGCAAAGTTAACAAAGCAGTGTCAGCTTCTTTTAAGATTGTACTTTAGACAACAGAGTTTTTGCAGAATCTTAGAATGATAGAATTGTAGAATTCGAAGGAACTACAAGGGTAATCTAGTCCAACCCCCTGCAATGCAGGAATTTTTAGCCCAACATGGGGCTTGAACCCAAGACCCTGCTCTTAAATAATCTGAGCCTATTTTCCCTTTATGGAATGTTTATTTGTAATTTCCTTTGAAATGTGAATGTCACCACAGCTCTGATCACTAGAGAGCTAAATGCTAATTCCAGAAATGCACGCAGAACAACTGTCTCACCAGTCATGATTTTTATTT
Source organism: Darevskia mixta (assembly GCA_034641385.1). Classification (NCBI taxonomy): domain Eukaryota; kingdom Metazoa; phylum Chordata; class Lepidosauria; order Squamata; family Lacertidae; genus Darevskia; species Darevskia mixta. The sequence goes on from JAWWNH010000029.1 coordinate 45,216,874, forward strand.
ATAAACAGCCTAAAACTAGCTAATGCAGTGGAAGAAAATAGCTCTTTGGACCATTACAGAATTCTTCATTCAGTCTTTAATACAGTGATTTATCCTAGTGCTCTACCTAAAACAATCAGAACTAAGATGTAAAACAATAAGAAAAGCTTGTGCATAATCTGCAACTCACTGGGATTAATTTATGCAGTAATTTAAGGTCAGTACAGAAGCAGAAGATATCTCTGAATAAGTTTAAGCATCGTGTCTCAGTGACTACAATCTCTACTTAATTTCATGTTGACTTCATATGCTTAACAGAGCAACAGTGAAACTATTTGACGATCAGAAGGTTGGCGGTTCGAATCCCCGCAACGGGGTGAGCTCCTGTTGCTCGGTCCCTGCTCCTGCCAACCTAACAGTTCGAAAGCACATCAAAGTGCAAGTAGATAAATAGAAGCGGCTTAGTCATGCTGGCCACATGACCTGGAAGCTGTACGCCGGCTCCCTCAGCCAGTAACGCGAGATGAGCGCCACAACCCCAGAGTCGGTCATGACTGGACCTAATGGTCAGGGGTCCCTTTACCTTTTTTAAGGTTTAGCTCTGATGCTGTTATATTATCTCAGTTTTCATCTAGTCATGAATATATATAACATTGCATAACAGAGGGTGAGAATTTTGCAATATTCAAGCTATTTGTTGAGTTTCTGGGCTAGTACCCTATTAGCACAAGATTGCTTTCAATTCTAAAACAATACTGCTGTACCAGATTAACACTTAAATCTGTTTTTAAATTTTACAATGCTATATTCATTTTTTAAAAAAACCCTAAATGGTTAAAGGCAATTTCTGTAGTAAAGAGGAACTCAACATTCTGCTAATAATACCTGGATAACGATGATCTGGATCGCCATTCATTACTACATCAGGAATTTCAGACATTATGTTTGTAACTAATCTGCCAGCTAATAAACTAATTCGCTTATGGTCATACTGAAAAAGAAACAAGAGAATTTATTAGCTATTTTACAAACATGCAGATGAGCCTTGATTGATGTACTAAAAATGTTATATCAGTCAAATCTGGCCTGTTAACCAAAAAGGCAAGACAAAATAACACAATATTTGTCAGAGCAATTTCTCACACAAATAATAACCACAGCAAAATTCAAGTTAAATATGAGAGTTATGGTTATCAAGCTGATAGCAGGCTATATCCGATGCTGGCTATGTCCAAGTGGAATAGACTTCCACCTGCACAATGGGACTTCACCTACCTCTTCTCTCCCTTCCACGCTGTATTACCCCCAAATATGCCCCACATTTTAAGGGTACATGGGGGGGATGGAGGAAAGAAAGGATGCATTCTGTGAACAGAAGTCTGCTTGCACAACATTGGATTCCATCCCCTGAGTTTGCTTTGCTATCCCACAACTGATGCTGTAAAATTCAGAGATATGTAGCAGGAAAATTCTATAAGAAATTGCCTCCATAACTGTTTGAAAATCCTATGCTGGAGAAGAAACAGAGATGCCCACGAAACAGGGGCAAATCTCTGTACAATTATTATAATCAATAAATACTAGTTGTTCTAGAAACTACTTGCCTTCTCTTATCAACAGCAAGACAGACCAGAAAGGTTCTAACTGTAAGGTTAGAGTTTGTAAGAAATATGGCACAGAGAACTACTTAATGGATGAACATAGCACTACAGTACTAAAATAAACTTACTCAAAACCATCTCAGAAAATTGTTCTGCCAAGAAGGCCAAGTTTGCTTTGCTTATTTAACTGCTTTTACATATTATAGGAAAATAAAGGCTGAATTATGGAGCACAATTAGTTCTCTACAGTACAGAGAAGGGCATCATATTAAACCCTAATCATTATTGTTAGAGGAATGTGTTGCAGACTTTCAACCATCAACAAGGCTTCAAAGCACATGGTAAAATAAATGGATCAAGAAAAGTTACGCAACTAGAACTGCTCTTTATACCTCCATCTCTTGTTGTGCCAATTCACAAGCTGCTCCAAGACCAACTGCTAAAGGAGTTGGCACAGTCCCAGAACGTAATCCTCGCTCCTGGCCTCCCCCACTTTGTATAGGTTCCACTCTTACTCTTGGTCGCCGCCGAACATAAATTGCACCAACCCCTTAGAAACAAGAAGTTACTTCTGTTCAGTACACAGGTAGACTTTCTGTACTGTATGTCTCCTAGCATATTTAAAAACATTTAGAAAAAAATACTTCAGGAATTTTTAATCAAGATTCTTCATCGTAAGAGATGCACTTTAAACATTCAGGGCAACATCCAGTGATGTTCAGCCACTTGCGCAATGGGAATCTGGTTGCACAACAGAACTTCCAGTTTCTCATTTGAGCTTGCAGCCCCCTATGCACCCCCAAAAATCTACTCCAGAGGGTCTCCCAACACACTGGAGAAGATTTGGGGGGGTCACTGTGGGGACCTGCAGTGGGGGGGGGGAGAGAGGAAGAAGCCCTGTTACATGAACAGAACCATTCACATTTTGTTGGATCTCATCCTCAGATATTCAATTTATATTTCTAATTGGAAGAATCCTCATTTGCTAATTTCTATAAAATAAGTATTTTCTCTTAAAATTTATCAAAATCCTTGAGGTATTCTTCAGCAGGATCTTCTATTGTCAATTAACTCTGGAAAATGGGAAATAACTGTCTGGCATCCTAATCTTCAATATTCTGGCAGAAAGTCATGCATACTGCCACATCCATACACACAGTCTATTATAGACTGTGACCGTAGTGCCCTGTGCAGTAGTTTGCATGAAGGCTGCTGCATATAGATCTGTATAGTGTAAGGTATGTGGACAGGCATAGCTTATTCCATTTGTAGATGTAGATTGTTCCACATAGGTGTCTACACATCTTAGATAGCAGACCAATGTTTAAGAACCAAGTTGTGTTCAAAGTGCTCACATGGAAGTACTTTATACCAAAATTCAAAGGACTTATTTCCAAGAAAGCTATTTTGAATGAAGCGCCCTCCCTGCAAGACAGTTGCAGGCTTTCCTCTGCTATTCTTATTTCCTCCTTAAATACTATTGCAGGGATAGGGAGCCTATGGCCCTCCATATATTTCTGGACTACAAGTCCCATAATCCTTGATCACTGGCTATAATTGCTAGGGCTGATTAGAGCTGTAGTCCAGCAACATCTGGAAGGCCCCAGGTTCTCCAGCCCTGTACTAAGGTCTCTGTTTTTCATGGTGCCTTGACAAGGGTTAGCAATTTTCCAAATGTTTGACTACCTAATCATATAAACCTGGCCACCTTTATTAGTAAAAATGAAGTAGTATCTAATATAAGAAATATCAATACCTTTGGGACCATAGATTTTATGGCCACTGATGCTCATTAAATCAATTTTCATATCACTGACATTTAGAGGGATTTTCCCAACTGCCTGTGCAGCATCTGTATGAAAGAAAATTTTATGGGAACTGCAGATCTGACCTACAATGCAAAAACAACATGGTTCAGAATGAAATATTATTTATATTTTATGAAAATTTTAAACATACTGATTTTATCAATCAATTCAAATGTATTGCTAAAACCCAGAGGTCATCACAAAATAAACCTGGGAACAGATATAATACAAATGATGTCTGTGTTTCACCATACTATTAGCTTTCAACTGCTGGGATGTGGACATTTAGATGGGAGTGAAATGGCACAAAAGAAAAAGTGAAAAAAATCCCCCACGGTACTGCTCCAAGAGGAAGACACATAGACAGCAACACTGAAGTTCTTTTTTTAAAAAAGGTTTGGTGATCTGGTCACAGATCTCACCATGTAACATCTGTTTTAACCCTCACAAATTATTGACAGACATAGAAAAGCTGTCAGATATTGAATGTCAGCCAGTGATTTGTTTCTAAGTCACCACAATTATGTAGCTATTCTTTGCTTCAACAGTGTGTGCTTCATTGTTGTGCTTTATAAGTATTTGGCATTTTAGCTCAAGCTAAGACTATTATATTATTTATTTATTATGTATTTATTTCAAATTTCATAACCAGTTTTTTGAGGAACTTCTTCCATAAAGCATCTTACAATCTTTCATAAAATCAAGTCCACCCAAACTGTCAACTTACCAATGTCCTTAACGGGCTGTATCACTCCTATTTCATTATTCACAGTCATTACTGAAACCAAGCCTGTGTCTGGTTGTATTGCATTTTTTAGATCCTGGTGGAAATCATAGAAGAGAACTAATTCGAACTGCATTAGCACTGCAAATGAAACTTATTTTACAATTACACTGCACTTTTAACATATAAGCACCATTATATTCAATAGGGCATACTCCCTGTGCTAAGATGTGCAGTCTAAATGGTTAAAGATGTAAATCAATTTATTCTACTAGTACATAAAGTGTCCTTTCTTTGAATGCACCTGCTAAACTGATCCAATTTTGTACAATATACTAGGTAAGCAGTAAACCTCACCCTTTTGTCACTGCAACCCAACAAACATTTCACCAATTTTTACTTAGACAGCTCTCTGTAGCATCCATATTCTAAGTGGAAAACTGCATTTTTGTTAACATTCCATTGCAAAGGACTGAAAAAGAAGAGAGATTCTGCAATCACATGGATACAAATTTGGAAAGAAGTGTTTTACCTTCATATCTATAATCCCATTTTTCTGTACAGGCAAGTATGTGACACGAAATCCCTCAGCTTCTAGGGCACGGCATGAATCCAGCACACACTTGTGTTCTGTTTGTGTTGTAATTATATGTTTCTTTCTGGATTTATAGAATCTTGCAACACCCTTTACACAGATAAAAAGGGGGAAATGTTAGATCAAAACTGCTGGAAATCTGTAGTTTCTGTACGTATCAAGTAAAAAAAATGCAAAATGCCCAGTTACCTTGAAGCTTCAGGCAATGGACAACACAATCCTAGGCACATTTACTCAGAAATAGGTCCCACCAAGTTCAGGGGGGTTTACTCCCAAAAGTGTGCATAGGATTGCAGCCCACTTACACACTTACATGGAAGTAAGCCCCACTGAACACAATGAGATTTACTTGTGAGTAAATATGCAAAGGATTGCATATGAAAAACTATTCAAATAATCTTGGCAATTTTCAACTTTAGCTCAGTTTTTTAAGTAAGTGTCATGGTTTCATTTTTACATAGAACATTTTTCCTCAGTGTAATTATGGGAAATAGCTACAAAGCAAAACTGTAGCCACAGAAACCTTACAAACTGCAGTGCAGAGAAGAATCTTGAAAAGAGACCTGTCAGTTAGTTTTGATAATGCATCTCTCTCTTTGCATAACTGTTTTAAGTACAAAGCAGGCAGAATTAGGTTTGGTTATACAATATGTCTCTTAACATCAAGAAACCTTAGTGCAATCTAATTTAAGGAAGGCAGAAGTTTAATTCAACTAGCAGTACAATCTTACATGCATGTCTGCATAGAAGTAAGTCCCACAGTGTTCAATAGGGCTTACCTTCTAATAAGTGAGTTCAAGACCACAGCCTGAGGCTCTTATGCACACTTACCCAAAGAAGTCCCATGGAATTCAATAGGACTTACTTCTCAGTAGACATGCATAGGAGTGTGCTGTGAACCTGGTTAAGTTTACACCAAGTTGTTTTAGGAACTTACAGTATACTGCTATACGATCTCAGCCAAGTTACAATTACAATACATTTATGATATCAGAAACAACAAAGTATCTTTAGATATTTAACATGACTCAGTATGCACATCCTGCAAATGCAAAAACAATAACATTATCCAAATAACTTTATGTAGAGAATTGTGACTTCCACAGACTTTAAAATAAACTGCACACAAGGTAATAGGTTTAGCACTTTTTAAGACTTGCCAATACTTTTATTTATTCTCAGATAAAGTCAAAAAATATACACAGGATTGCACTGTTAGTTGCTGCAATTGTATTAAGCTTCTGCCTTAATTGTAACACAAGACAAGACAGTAATATTTGAACATCCAGACTACTGTGAATTGTTTTTACATCACCATCACTTGCCATTACAATATACTCATTTACCTTAATTGCTATGTTGTTTGATTCTGTTGCCCCACTAGTAAAAATAATTTCTCTAGGATCTGCTCCTATTAACGATGCAACTTGCTGTTTAAAAAAAGACAGAACACAATAATATGTTACTACTTTGAGGCAGAAAACCACATTCACCAGACAATTTTTCCAACATCTTTCAAAACACAACTGCTTCATAAGTCAGCAAGGGCAGATTTAGAATTAAACTGCATTTTTATGCTCACAGGTGGTGGCGCAGCCACTTCTTTATATTAAAAACAAAACTTGGTCCAGTAGCATTTGCCAACTACTGCCTGGCCACTAGTACCCTCTTTTGGAGGGAAGGTAGCAGCAGCACATCTACAGGCATTCTTGGAGGACAGATTACCATCATTACCTTAACCCACTAACCCACTGCAATCTAGATTTAGGTCTGATTTCATGGCTGAATTGCCTTGATTGCTCTGATAGGTTGTCTATATCAAAAAAGGGACAGGGAAGTGTGATTACTTTATCTCCCGGAGGCTTTTTATGCCATTAACAATAGTAACCTCCTGGGATGGGAGTTGGAGGCACTGTGTTGCAGTGGTTCTGCTCCTATCTCCAGGGCTGATTTCAAGGAGAAGCACTGCCCCCCGCAAAGTGTGCTATGGGGTGCCACAGGAAACCGTCCTGACCCCAGGGCTGTTTAACATCTGTATGAAGCTGTTAGGTGTCGTTGGAGTAAGGTATTACCAGTATGCTGATGACACCCTGCTCTATCTATTTCTCTCTGAAATCTAAATCAGATGAGGCTATGCAAGTATTAAACATGCTTGGATGGAGTGGTGGGATAGATGATAGACAATAAACTGAAAATGAATCCTGACAAGATGGAAGCCCTGTGGGTAAGCGGTACCGAAGTCCAGAAGGCAGCTCAGTTGCCGATTCTGGGTCAGACTGCATTCTTCCTGAACAATCAGGTATGTAGCTTAGGTGTACTGCTGACTCCAACTTTGTCACTAAAGGCCCAAGTAGTCTCAGGGGCTCAGAGCACCTTCTCTCAGCTTTCTATCAGCTTTGGCTGCACAGGGATACCTTGGCCACAGTGGTCCATATATTTGTCCCCTCAAGGTTGAATTACTAGAATGTGCTCTACGTGAAGCTGCCCTTGAGGTTTGTCTAGAAGCTGCAATTGGCATTGAATGCCAGGCTTTTTCAGGATAGCACAATTGGCTATTGTTCATGTTGGTTTTACATTGGGTTTAATGTACTCTTAACTGTTTTGTTTGTATCTTGCTTTTCTTTATTTTGTATACTGTCTTGCCAAAGGCAAGGTGATTCTTTTAAAATAAGATTCAGAAGCAATACAAAATACACAGGTGAGTGAGAAGATTAAAGATTTTATTCTAAAACAGCAAGCAATGTATACATACAAAGCAAGCACTTCAATCTGCTACTTGGAAGCCCTCAAGAAGTGGCAAAGCGACTACCCCAGGTAGCCTCAGTTTGCACGGCCCTGCGGCCGATCAGTTCGGCAATGAGCTTCAAAGAAACTCTGCCCAAACCGCCTGATTTTATAGATAGCCTGTGAGCGTTCCTAGACTGGCTACGTGCAGATCATCCATTAGTCGCCCCCTCCCAATGCATCACTTTCTCAAAACAATGTCCAACAACAAAGAAGGTACCCAGCATTATCCTCCACAACTGATTAAGGCAGCTGGGGGGGGCTTCACCTTCTCATTCACAGGACATTAAAGACTGCTCTCACAGCAGCAAAAAAACTTAACAAGAGCGAGGGAGGTGAAAGGAACAGAGGCAGGAAGGGTAACCGTGTCAGATCACTAACTCCTCGATACATTTTGTCTTCTGGATGAAATTCCTATACATATTCTGCCATGAGATTTGACTGATAAGCAGTTTATAAATAAATTATAAGAACAATGCAGAAATCTCACCTGTCTAGCTTTTTCCATAGCAGATTCACTCTCCCAACCATAAGCATGAGTTCTTGAGTGTGGGTTGCCATAAAAATGCACAAGATAGGGAAGCATGGTATCCAAAACCCTAGGGTCCTAGAACAAAATATTAATAGTTCTTCTATTTCATTTCATCATTAAAAAAAATATTTCTGTGTCGAAGAGTTTTCCCGCACACACACAAATGCTTGGAACACACCCAGACCTGTTATTAAGGCTACAATCTTCTTTCTGTTTGTGTACACAAAACAGTACGTCCAGTATGGCAGCAGTCTTTATTTCAGAGTAAATAGGATTAAAATGTGATTAAGAACAGGCTGTAAATGTTCAGCCATGTTCTCTTATTGCTAGATCCAATGAGAAGTATCTGACTCAGTCAAACTCTAGAAATTATCATTTCTACAGATGTAGCCTGAGTACATCTTAGTCAGATATCACATTGTATTATTCTCTCACCTATCAAACCTCTCAGGGTAGACAGGAGACTTGGGCTGTGATCCTATGCACTTACCTAGGAGTAAGCCCCCACTGAACATAGTGGGATTTACCTCTGAGTAAATAGTGCAGGACTACTCTGTAAACAATGTGTTTGTTTAAACAAATGCTCCTCAAAAGAGTACAGTACTTAGTTCACAAACCAGAGGAGTAGTTGCTTGGATATCCATGTACAATGGTCGAAGCGAAGTTTCATCAGCACTGCCTATGCCTAGGGAAAGACAACTATATGAGTGACAAATGCAAATTTGCAGAAGATATCATTTCTACTATGGGGTGGAGGGCTTATCCCAGTATGTAGTATAATATGAAGATTAATTAATGCACAAGCAATTCAGACAGATGGTTAAAATATATTTTTCAAAAATACTTCCACTTTAAGTTCAGCTTCAGAAGCTGATACACAGGACTATATTGTTCAGGCAAATTTAACAAAGCATTTCAACCAGAATGTGGAATTTTAAAAGTCTGAAACTGAATCACCAGCAGAAATCAATTGAACTGAGCTCACACAATAGTGAAGCGTTCAAAGAGCAAGATTGTCTCCATAGCTTAGCTATATGTAACATATAAAACATTTTCAGATTCAGAATGTTTGGTTCCTATTAGGATTGCTGAGAAAAAGTTTCCAAACAGTGATGTAGTGGAGCAGGAACATGGGAGAGAACAGCGTCAGTAGTTATTCATACCTGGAGCAATGGCATCTGAATAGGCAGTATTTGCCAGCATTGGAAGTTGGATCTGGCCTGGCACATGATACTTTTATTATTAGGTAGGCTAGGCTCAGACAGTAACTGGCCCAAGGTCACCCAGTGAACTTCATGGCTGATGGAAGATGTGAACCCAAGTCCCTCCCAATCCAACATGGATTTATCAGGTCACTATTCTAAAAATGGGCATTATGCAATGTATTGCTGATCAACAAAGCTGCCTACTCCCCCCCCCCTTTAACTGTTTTTAGGGATGTAACCATGGGAGCTGTCACTATGAGTTCCTGCCCTCCCAACATTTACTAACTACGCCACTTTTGCAAACGCAAGGTTGGGCCTGCAACTTTCAAAGGGCTGTAATCCCACCACCGTCATCTCAACGATCGCAATGCTGTTTACTGTAGCTGACGGGAGAGAAAGTTGGACGGACCACCACAACACCGGGAGTCGTAGCTATTTATTTACACGTTCTCTTTCCGCGTTTGAGCTCTTCGCATCGTGCCTGGGGCTAGTAGTAGTGTCGCTGCGGCGGCTCTACCCCGTCCGATCTTACGGATCTACGGTCCCGATCCTCTACTACTTTCACATTCAGCCAAGATTGCTTCCAAATGACAGCAAACCCACTTCAGAGAGTAAGCCCTCAACAGGAAAAAAAATAATACTGCTCAAGCTGTTTTAGGGAAGAAGGGACCAGGCGACTCTCACTCGTGTTTGGGGTTTTTTTCTGCGCGAGCTTCCCAAGTCCGCAGGAGCGGAAAACATAACATTGCCCAGGAGGCAGATGCCATCGCAGCGGTGGAAGGGAGCCGCCTACCAGCTGCTTCTCCTGAAACTCTCGACCCGCCAGGCGTCCTGCCAGGTTGGAATCCCTTTTGGCGGGATTCCAAAGGACAGAGCGCAGTTACCTTGCTGCTGCTGCTGCGGAGCCCCTGAAAGCCGCCTCCTTTGACCGGCTAGCAGTCCTCTCAGAGCCCGCCATGTCGCCGGCCGCACCGCCATCATCGTCACTCCGCCTCCCGTCCTTCGCCTAGCGGAGTGCAGCCACAGGCACCCACAACAACGACGCTCGCCTCTTCGCCTCCCCCGGGAGAGCCGTTTCCTGCGACGTAATCGGAGTGCGACGGAAGCGCAGGCCCGAGCTGAGGGAAACTCGGGTTTAACGAAGCACGGAGTGGTCGAGGTGAGGGGGGGACGAGGGGAGAAGCAGGGCAAAGGCTGTTTGCAGACGGGCCCAGAGAGCGAGATGGTCCAGGGTGGGCTTTCTGACGCTGGGTATCCGGGTGGGGGTGGGGTGGGGTCTCTTTCGGTTGCCATAGCGATGTCGTTCTTGTCTCCCGAGCCTTTCTCCGCCTCCCCGCCCAGCGTCGTTGGCTTTTGTGGTTTCAGCGAAACTGAGAAACTCAATAAGCAAGTGGGACAGAAAGATACGCGCGCCCTTAAACGTACGATATTTAAAGACCTCGGTGTTCGTTGCCGCGTAACCTAAAAGTTCTAAAGTCGCGGGTGTTATTCTGGAGCCCATCTTATTGCGCCGCCGCCCCCCGCATCCCCAACAAAGATCTGTCGGTCTTTTGTGAATTATTCCTCTTTTCCTCTCTGTAGCCCTTTAAAAGCGGCAGTGTTTCCAGAAACTGGTCCGTTTTCACCATATTGGAGGAAATTGGTGATACTCGCACAAGAGATAAGCAAGAATATAGGAATTTTAATCTTTAAATTAGAATGGCTATGCTGCTGGCTTTTTGGTGTGTTTTTTTAAATATAAAAAGCATTATGTAAGCGTCTACGAGTTCAAGGTCTAGATTGCACCACATTACAAATAATAGCTAAGTCAGTTGAACTCCGTGGAAGATTCAGTGGGGATATATATCCTTCAAGCTAATGTTAATAATATATTTGCCTGTTGTCAGGCCCTTTTGGTTTGGGATTGTTTGGCAACTTGTGTGTTTGAACTTCTGCTTGTAAACTAGAATAGAATAGAATATATTTTATTGTCATTGTCCCCTTCGGGGACAACGAAATTACTTGGCTGCTCCATCCACCCAGATAGGGCACTCCACGCAAAGACAAAACAACAGGAGCAACCAGCCGCTGCGTCTACACGCGCCGCCATCTTGGAACTACTGAACTACTACAAGTGTTACCTAGTGGGAAAGTATTGCTCCTTAATTTAAACATTTAGTAATTTAAACAGTTGCAAAATAGAACTTTGTCTAAGTATTTCTTAAGAGACCAGACAGGGTAGTAAATGGAAATAGCTTAAAATCTCAAAGTTTATAGTTCATTTCTAAGTTGCTGTTGATTCAATGAAGTTGATTTGTAACAGTTCTTTATTATATATTGCAAAATGAAATTAACACACTTTTTTTTAAAAAAAGAATTAATAATGTTGAGTCCAAAGTGCTTATTTTCAGCCTAGTCCTTAACTGACTTACATTCATCCTTTGTACATTTCTATCACACATTGATTGGCGATCCCAAAGAAAATGTGGTGACTAGAATAATACAGTACTAGGTAGCACTTACTGCATGTTTAACTCATTTGCCTCCCTGGGGCATTTTGAGGAAACCTTTGTGGTCTAAATAGGACCACATTCCCCCATAACTACAACTTTCATAAAGAGACATTTGTAGCAAGTTTTATTTTTGATGAAGCAAATCAAATTATGAATTCCTATGGTGTAGGGACTTCTTTTTCACCTGTTATTCATAACGGTCATGTACATTGATCACACTTTCATATTTGGAGTGATCCATCCACTGGAGATGAGGATTATCTTCTGCACGGAAGCGATAGATATTCTTTATAAGTATTTTTTATATTTTTAGATGCCTGTGACAGTGGGGCCATATGGCCAATCCCAACCCAGTTGCTTTGACAGAGTGAAAATGGGCTTCATGATGGGCTTTGCTGTTGGTATGGCAGCAGGTGCACTGTTCGGCACATTTTCTTGTCTCAGGTATGTTGGAATGTAGTTGAATGCAACATAAATCCTAAGAAGAGTCTTCTTCATTACCTTTCCTGGCTTAGGAACAGAGCAAAATAATGCAATATGATCATATCACAGGCAATAACCATTTTGAGCAGGGATTTCGTTTCCAGCCCAGCGTGAGTCGGAGATGCAGATGTGTCCCGCCCTCATTATGGCCATGGTCTGCACTCTTCGAAGTCCATAAGGACCCATGTGTCAGCGATTGCGTGTCAATTGGACGTGCCCCAAATGGCCACCGCCTGTACTTAACAATCTTTAATGCTTACTTCCCCACCTATTCTGTGTATTGTTGCCATATAACAGACCATGACTGCAATCCTGTACATTTCTGAGAGCAAGACACATTCATGAGTATAAAGCTTTAGATAAAATCTATAGTAGAAATTACTTCACCTGGAGAATAATTAGTACTAAATCTTTGTACTCTTAAACTGTGTTCGTGTATATATACTAGCAAAGTAAAGGATGGGGTTTGGGATTAATACTAAATCTTAAAGATGTGTGCTTTCAAATGACCTGCTGTATAGGTCACTCCAAAGTACCCACTCAAAATTAGTGAAGTTTTTAATGTTGATTGCATTTCCCAGTAATCAGATACAAAATTATTGTGGGAAGTAACCACCTCTGTCATTGTTTCTTCTCTTTTAGGTTTGGCATGAGAGGGCGAGAACTGATGGGTGGTGTTGGCAAAACCATGATGCAGAGTGGTGGAACTTTTGGGACATTTATGGCAATTGGCATGGGAATCCGCTGTTAATGTTACTTTTCTATCATGAAGACCAATGCCCCTGCAAGTTGGAAGTTCTGCTATGTAGTAGAATAAAAATCTCTGCACCAAGATTGAATAATCCATCAAAATAAGTTTCGGCCTTTATTGCTGTAGCAAGAGTTTGTAAATCTTTTTCTCCATGACAAAAGTGGCAACGACAGTGGAGATTTAGAAGCAATGGAATCTCTGTATACAATGAATCTCCGTGGATGTGACCTCAATTAAATGATCAATTATAGGAATCATACCTATTAGAAGTTGCTTTTTAATTGGTATCAAGTGTTTCCTGTGTGGGTATGATTAGTTTATTACAAGATCAGCCATTGATTGTTTATAAAAGGAATCTTCTGTCCGTGATTTTGTAAGCCAAACCAGGGAAGCTTGAATTTTTGCAAAAATCCCAAGTTTATGGAGGTGGAATAAAATTGGATGAAAGTGTGTATGTGAAACTGTTTATCTTTATAGATTGGACTTGCAAAACAATTTGGATTGGGCCAGGATTAATTTGAATCATTGCATGGATAATAAAAAAGGGGGTACCAAGTTTTTGCAGTGTAAGCCTAATAACAGTTTCATGTTTAAATTGCACTTATTCTGGAAGAGTAAAAATAATTTTCATTGCAAGTTTAAAGAAGTCCATAGCTTCCCACTTGGTAATAACAAGAGCTTCCTACTGTAGGATTGGATCAGTACTATTATAGAAGGGGAGCTTAGGCCCTCTTATGCCTTTGAGAGAAGGGAATAATTACGGTAAATAACACAAGAAAATAAGAACTTTTTGGGGTATGTTGTGAATTGATTTGGCATATTCACCAGAGATTATTAACTATCTTCACTTAATAGGCATAGTTAGTTATATAGGGTGTCACCCAACTGAATGGTGTCAGTTTCAAATTTGTCTGAGCATAGCCTTCTCAAAATATAACCAAATTAACAAAACTTTTAGTTTAAAAATGTTGGGTTAAGAGCTTTCCATCAAGGGCCACACACTTTACAGATAGGATACCATATCGCCTAAATAACCTACAGGTGATACTCAAAAAATTAGAATATCGTGGGAAAGTTCATTTATTTCAGGAATTCAACTTAAAAGGTGAAACTAACATGAGATAGACTCATGACATGCAAAGCGAGAGATGTCAAGCCTTTATTTGTCATAATTGTGATGATTGTGGCGTACAGCTGATGAAAACCCCAAATTCACAATCTCAGAAAATTAAGAATATTAAATGGAATCAACAAAACAAGGATTGCAAATAGAACAATATTGGACCTCTGAAAAGTAGAAGCATGCATATGTACTCAGTACTTGGTTTGGCCCCTTTTGCATCAATTACAGCCTCAATGCGGTTAAAGGTATATAGCCGTGTTGGTCTGTCAGTCAAAACAAAATTAAAAAAAAAATTCCTTCCAGTAGCACCTTAGAGACCAACTAAGTTTGTTCTTGGTATGAGCTTTCGTGTGCATGCACACTTCTTCAGATACCCAATGCGGAGTGGCATGGATGCTATTAGGCTGTGGCACTGCTGAGGTGTTATGGAAGACCAGGACGCTTCAATAGCGGCCTTCAGCTCTTCTGCATTGCCCTGTCTCATGTCTCTCATCTTTCTCTTGACAATGCCCCATAGATTCTCTATGGGGTTCAGGTCAGGCGAGTTTGCTGGCCAATCAAGCACAGTAATCCCATGGGCACTGAACCAGGTTTTGGTACTTTGAAGTCGGCATCCCCATAAAGCTCATCTGCGGAAGGAAACATGAAATGCTCAAAAATCTCCTGGTAGACAGCTATGTTGACCCTGGACTTAATAAAGCACAGTGGACCAACACCAGCAGATGACATGGCTCCCCAAATCAACAACTGTGGAAACATCACACTGGACTTAAAGCATCTGGCATTGTGTGCCTCCCCATTCTTTCTCCAAACTCTGGGTCCTTGGTTTCCAAATGAGATGCAAAAGTTGCTCTCATCAGAAAAGAGGACTTGAGACCACTGAGCAACAGACCAGTTCTTTTTTTCTGCAGCCCAGGTAAGACGCTTCTGATGGTTTCTTGTTCAGGAGTGGCTTGACAAGAGGAATACGACATCTGAAGCCCATCTCCAGGATCCGTCTGTGTGGTGGCTCTGGATGCACTAACTCCAGCCTCAGTCCACTCCTTGTGAAAGTCCCCAACACGTTTGAATGGTCCTTTCCTGACAATCCTCTCCAGGCTGCGGTCATCCCTGCCGCTTGTGCACCTTTTCCTTCCACATTTTCCCCTTCCGCATAACGTTCCATTAATGTGCTTTGATACAGCACTTTGGGAACATCCAACTTCTTCCACAATTACCTTTTGAGGCTTTCCCTCCTTATGGAGGGTCTCAATGGTGGTTTTCTGCACAGCTGTCAGGTCAGCAGCCTTCCCCATGATTGTGATTCCTACTGAACTAGACTGGGAGACCATTTAATGGCCCAGGAACCCTTGGCAGGTGTTATGGATTGAGTAGCTACCGCACATTTTCACAATATTCTAATTGTCTGAGATTGTGAATTTGGGGTTTTCATCAGCTGTACGCCACAATCATCACAATTATGACAAAGGCTTGACATCTCTCGCTTTGCATGTCATGAGTCTATCTCATATGTTAGTTTCACCTTTTAAGTTGGATTCCTGAAATAAATGAACTTTTCCACGATGTTCTAATTTTTTGAGTATCACCTGTATGTTGCAATTCGAGATTTAACAGCTGCATGGCTGTTAGTGGGAGAGAGGTGAACCTAAAGTTCGATTTTTTTGTGTTCACTGGAATTGACACATGGGAGTTATAAGTACCCAACTAGCAACCTTTGCCATCCACATAGAAATTATAGAGTAGTCCAGAAGAAAAGGCCATCAGGGTCATTGTGAGAAGTAAGAGATGATACAACACTGGGTGGGGACTTGCTTCTGCACTTCCTGTGCTGAGCAGAGTAGTACACTGCTCCAATTAACAGGCAGGACTCACTAGGTTTCCCCTCTCCATTGGTGAACTTTGTCTGTCCCATGTCTCATTCATGCTTCTTTTTAAAAAATCACTCTGAGATGGCAAGAGATGACAGTTGTGTATGCTTCCAACATTTAGTAACAGGAGCAGTCAATCTGTGGTCATGCAAACACTCCTAATGTGCCTGCAGGCCCAAGGTGGTTAGGGACCCCTCCTCTACACTGTGACGAATGTAGCTTGGTTTTTAAACTAAGAAATTCTGGTGGATGTGTGTAAGGAAAAACTGAGTGCACTAAGGTGAACGGAGGGAGGGAAAGAAAAGCTCAAACTGTTGCTGATTTTCCAGTATTTTGAACCAAACTATTCACAATTTGCATTTTTCTGCTTGCACCTAATTGGAGTTCTCAAAAAGAATGCTTTTGGAGGCCTTTAGGAGAATTTTATTGAGTGGTTCTTACAAAGATCATTGCAATATGAAAGTCATTTGTTGATAGAAATATCAAGCTGTTTTGTCAAACACATTGAAGTAACCCAAAAATATATTTCAGAGCTCACAGAGCTTAAAAAAGAGCAGATTATATGCAACCAGACAAAATATATTCCTGCATTTCCTACTTCAACTTTCAAACTTAGGTACATTCCCTGCAATCAATGGAACTTTAATCTGGAAATGCAGAGATAGCTTTGTTTGGAATTCTAAACACACCTTACACCTTATTTACAAGAAACTTTTACAGAGACAATCAAAAGTTACCATCTAGAAATAAATCTTCTATAATCCTCCCAATTTTGCCAACTGGTCAACAATAAGTGAGCAGAACAGCTGGCCAAAGAAATCACTCAGTAGCCTCTCAAATTTTTGATCCATACAAAACACACTAAATATGTCCAGTTAAATCTGATATTAACCTTTAGCAGAGCATCTACATTTAGGTGAATGTAAAATGTAATACCTGCATTAAAAGAAAAGGCTTGTGAAACATTAAAAATTATGTCCTGTCCACTTTTTACAGAAAAATCTTTTCTATGAGCTACATCTGTTCCTACAGATCACTTTAGCCAAATGTTCTAAATGTACAAGAATTACAAGGCAGAACAAGTAGTCAGCTTTGTATACAGTGGGAATGCTAATCAAGAGAATGAACACACAGCATTCCTGCTTACTCTATTTTTGTTTTTTGTTTAAAAGTAACAGGAAATGTACACAAAAGGACTTTACAGCCTTTCCTTTTGTTTTCTTCTAATTAAAAAGGTAACTCAAGTCTTCCTTCAAAAATAGCTATGTACAAAACTGACTAAATCCATCTTCATCGCCGAGCAGGAACCAAGAGCTGGGTTGCATTCATAGAATCAGGGAAAAGATTGTGGTATGTTGGAAGTGGTACGTACGCTGCTGTGATCATTTTACCTAAAAGAAACGAGAGAGGAAAAAACGGCTTAAAATTCTTGTTTACTTTTTAAACAAGAATGGACAAAATGAGAAAGGTGCAACGCCTATGAAGTTCATTAAAAGACCTCCAAGGACCATTGCTTTAGAAAACTTCTATCCTCACAATGCATCTGCAATGCTCGGGGGGGGGGGGGTTTCAACAACAAAAAGAAAAAAACATAAAAATCATCTGTCCAACACGAGCAATACTTTCCAGAATTACAACTTGTTAACCAGTGAAAAAAATATTAAGGTTACAGTAAGTTAAAAGTAAGGTATCACTGAGTAAGGCAGGGGTTTTCAACCAGTGTGC
This sequence comes from Darevskia mixta, assembly GCA_034641385.1. Classification (NCBI taxonomy): domain Eukaryota; kingdom Metazoa; phylum Chordata; class Lepidosauria; order Squamata; family Lacertidae; genus Darevskia; species Darevskia mixta. Next base: position 45,234,544 of record JAWWNH010000029.1, read on the forward strand.
CATGGCACCCTGGAGTGCCTTGAATGATGGTCAGGTGCTGCAGGGAAAGGTGCCTCCTCACACTGCCTCACAGGGGCCTGGGAAGCACCCCCTGGCCAGCCCCAGAGAAACCATTCGCCTGGGGAGCTTGTAGTCAGGGCTGCAGCAGCAAACAGCTGTGCAAGCCTTAGAGACGCAAGAGGGCATCAGAAGGGGGAGGGAAAGAAAGAGGGAAAGAGGCCAGTGTTGCCCGTGGCACCGCTGACCATCATTCAAGGCACCCCAGGGTGCCACAGCACATTGGTTGAAAACCACCGCTGTAATGTACAAAGATCTGTCTGGCAAAAAAGGATGGGGCCTCAAAGGCTACATGAAACTTAAATGGAACTGTTGATCCACTTGTAATATAATTGTTGGGAAAGTATCCTGGGTAAAGGATGTCAAACTGAAAACAGGTGGAAGGGTTATATATCTCACCCAGCAAATGCCCAAGTACTGCTACATAAATAACCCTCTTCCCAAAAATGTCAATCCCATCTGAGTTCAACTGCAAATCATCAATCTAGACAATTAAAAGTATTAGAACTTATTTAAGCAGCTCAAATCAACATGTGTTCTAAGGGCACTAGCTTACTAGCTCTGAAGATAAATTTGCAGGAAGTATGGTAGAGATGCTGTGGTTCTCAGTGGAAGCCTGCAAATTGATACCACTTCACCCTAGTACTTGTGATTACCTAGTTTTTTAGGTGGTGTTCTAAGAAACAACTCCTCTCACTATTTATTTCTCAAAGTCCCAGCTGTTTATCTATACCTATTATCTATGTTAGACAGCAACAAGGCAAAGATTACCTGAGGGTAATAGGGCGATAGATAAATAACTTTAGTTAACATACCTGCAAACCACCTTCCATGTAATGCATTGACAGCTGCAATTGCTGCAGCTATTGAAGGGCATTTGACATACACATTACCCTGAAATACAAACAACATTTACTGCATTTAACAGAACCTTTCACTTGCAGATCAACAGAAATCAACAATTCAAGTTGTTGGAACAAAACTACAGACTAAATGTGACTAAGTATTTCAATCCATCAAATTAATTTAATACTTATATCCTGCCTTTTCTGCACAAAGTTAATTCAAGGCAGCTTAAGCTAAAGTACTCAAGTATAAGCCGATAGCGGCAAAGGTGGAGGAGGAAGGAGCAGCCCTTTCAGGCTGCTCATTCCTCCTCCTCCGCTGCCAACAGCAGCAAAGGCGGAGGAGCAGTCCAATAGGGCTGCTTTCAGGCTGCTCGTTCCGCCGCCACCGCCAGCCTCTGCCAGGGACCCTCACTCAAGTATAAGCCATGGGGGGCTTTTTCAGCATAAAAAATGTGCTGAAAAAGTTGGCTTATACACGAGTATATACGGTACATAATGCAAGAAATCAAAAAAGAAAAAGTAATTTGTTCTGAATGTTTAACCGGTGACAAAAGTCTGATGGCAACATTTTGTACCAACTGAAGGTTCCAAAAGCTTTTCAAGGGCAGTGTCACAAAAAGCACGAGGTAACTAAGGCTTGAAAGACTGTGGCATGGTCCAGTTTCATCAGGAAGGGTTGTATCTGGCATATCAAAGGTGAGCACATAGCCACTCGTGCATCTGAAAGCAGAACTAGATTAAGGAGCACTCCTACATGATCTTGTAAGGCAGAGATGTTTCTGGACTACAATTCCAATCATCTCTGACCACTAGCCATGTTGACTGAGGCAGGTTGGGAGTTCAACAACATCTGGAGTACTACAGGTTCCCCATAAAAGTTTTAGGTGCATGCAAATATCATTTAGGTTTCAGAGTGTCATCTTTTTTCCTTTAACTGAGATGGTCTATGGCAGAACTTTCCAAACTGTGTGTCATGACACATTAGTGTGTCAGCTGTGGTGTGGTGTGTCACGTGAACACTCCTCACACTCTTCCCAGGGTTGGAAAGGGGTTAGTCTAACCTCCGGTTTGCTAGTAAAACTGAATTACTGTGTCCATGCAGTAGTAGTAGTAGTAGTAGTAGTAGTAGTAGTAGTAGTAATTTACTATTTGTACCCCGTCCATCTGGCCGGGTCCCCCCAGCCGCTCTGGGCGGCTTCCAACAAACATTAAAATACATCAAAATGTCACAGATTAAAAACTTCCCTAAACAGGGCTGCCTTCAGGTATTCAGTACTTACTGAACCTATATTCTTAGCAGCTAGTGATTCAGGATTCATAAGTATGTATTTTAACCTTGCAATGATGTAAATAGTGATTGAATCAATGTCTGTTCACTGACAACTGAGTAACAGAGTTTTCTGGCATCACACAGAGAATACTTTAGTCTGGTTTGTTAGAACATAAAATGCTCCCAAGTACTTGACCGTACTATCAGTAGTATAGCCACATCTTGTAGAAGTATAGGAACAGATAGAAGTTACCGCCTTTGGGTACTGATTTAATCAACATACCTGAGCTGAATTTTTGTCTACATAAATATGGACAACGCCTCCATGTTTGTTACACTCCTCAATCACATCATCCTTAATTTCTGTATCCCAGCCAGCGTCTTCTTCACTGAAGAGTAAGACAATACAATAAAGTAATTATTCTTCATATGTATACTGAAAATAGAGAAATAAAACAGATTTTACAGAGAGAGAGAGAGAGAGAGAGAGAGATATTAACTTACGTTTGAGGATTAAACATATTGGAGAGCTGGAAGCACTGTGTTGCAAGTGGTTGTACAGAAGCAGCTGCAGCCAACACTGGAGAGAAAAGTGTAGAGTAAGTTTCTCCTTATTTCAAGAAGCACAAAATTCAGGGTGGGATACACCTAAAAGCCCTGTCAGCAGAAGCCCTGTGCATAACAGATTTTCTTCTTTTCTTTCCCTCCTCCGCAATTGGTTGCGAGAGGCATGCCAACGGAGGCAAATTGGTCCCCCTGGCAAGCTGATACACTTGCACAGGCAGAACGCTTGTAATATCACAATGTTGAATTCCACCCTCAGATTACAACTAAGACTTTAAAAGTATCAGGGCAAACTCTATTGAAAATTTATCATAATACGTTACAAAATAGAAAATCAAGGTTTATAAAATATGATTTTGTTGCAAGAATACAGTTCCTAATAAGCAGTCTTTCACATTCAAATTTTTAAAAACTGGAGTTCTAGTTCAAAGCCTTTAAAATAGGCAAGGAGGGCAAGAGGTATATTTGCCATTCAATTTGTTGAGCCTTGTGCTAACAAGTAAACTGACTGCATTATGTTTCTGTCAAGAAACACTAAGTAATTTGAACAGCTATCTGAATTCACGGGTTGTATTAAACTAAGCCCTACTTAGAGCAGAGGTGCCAAAAGTTAATGAACCTAATTTAAACATGCCTTATTAACTTCAATAGGCCTACTCCCGTCCCCATTTCTGAGGACAAGATACTGTACTGTCTGAAATATATAGGGAGGAATTCAACATTGTGCTAAGCAGATTGCTCTGTTGGAATTTCTGATGCAATGATCTGTCTTTTTCTCCCCCTGTGCACTGTTTCCAGGGTGTTCCCCAACCAATTTGGGAGAAGGATAAATTCTTGCAAAGGCTTCCATTGGCAGGGCTTGTTATTTGAATATGGCACATACATTTTGCTCTACTAAAGTAGTACATAATGCCCCCTTTGGGGGGTGGGGGTCAAAGGGACTCGAATAAAACAACATATGGCTCCTTTAACTAGGGAGACTGTCAACTGTTTATTTCTTCATCTTGCACCAGACAAATAAGCTTGCATAAATGTCCTTAGATCAAAAGAACCTATGCTTTATAACTCAGAAATGGCTCTGGAGCAAGTAGAGTACAACTGAGTGGACTGCCTGAGAACAGAGTTATCAGACTACACCCAAAATCCCAATAGTGTATGTATAGGTTTTTGAGTGTCAGCACATCCACACCAGAATTGGTGAAAAATGAAATTCTTTTAGAAGAGGAATTGGAAAATAGAAATAAACCATTTCCATCTGATCCAGTGCTTTATTATTTACTTTAATAAAAGACAACAGCTCAAATGTCATCTTCATACTGGATCCACTAATATCACCTTATCTTAACTAGGTGAGCATCCATTTCTCCTTGCTACCAATTTCTCAAGTTCCGTAGCCAAGTATGATAGGCTGAAAGCAGTGGAAGTTTTCTCTTGTCTGTGTCCAAGGCTTGGACAGGGAAACAGGATAAATTAATGCTGTATCTTTTATTATCCAAACTGTTGGGAACTGTCTAAAGCAGGGGTAGGCAACCCGGGGACCGGATGCGGCCCAATCGCCTTCTCAATCCGGTCCGCGGACGGTCTGGGAATCAGCATGTTTTTACATGAGTAGAATGTGTGCTTTTATTTAAAATGCATCTCTGGGTTATTTGTGGGGCATAGGAATTCATTCATCCCCCCCCCCCCGCAAAAAATATAGTCCGGCCCACCACATGGTCTGAGGGACGGTGGACCGGCCCACGGGTGAAAAAGGTTGCTGACCCCTGGTCTAAAGCTTCGAGAGTTCCTCTCACAAGTAGTAAGGAGAACTTGTTCTTCCTCTCAGGCAGGTAGAATTGTAAATGCCTGTCTTTCTAGCCATGTACAACTATATTCAAAATCAGTCTCACCTTCACTCTGCTGTGAAAGTCGTGTCTGTAAATCTAAAGAAAAATAGTGCAGAGAACGTTTTAATATAACATTTGGAATACAAATTTCTCTCACAACCCCTTAGTGCCCTAAAGAGTACCAACCATTCCTCTATGAAAATTTGTCACTGTGTATGCATAAGCTAGCAGACAAGAAGCAATAAAAGAAAGAGGTCATATGAAAATTTCACAAGCAATTCAAGACTGGTTATGTGAAATGTGTCCTGTATATCTGAGTCACCCAGTCATTTGAGCCATCATACTATCAGAGGCTGGACACCAAAGCAGAGAACAGCAAGACAAGGACAAGCAGGAGCAGTTTTAATCTTCATCACAGGACAAATGTGAGATACAGCAACGTAAGGCAGAAAGCTGTACATGCAACCACTACATAAAGGTCTTGACAACCACATAACTAACATCCATAAAAGTGATGGGATAATAATGTGTGTAGAATTTAATACAATATGCTGCTCCACTGAAAGCTCATGCTGCAAGTCAGAAACCAGCAATCATTCAGTAAGTGTCCTGATTTAAAGCATCAATAGCTTAGTCAAGTGATTTCCCTGTTGTGTTTGTCGGTGATTCAATACAGAATAGAGTTGGGATATCGTGTCTTGGGCCCCAGTCTTTGTGCTATGGTGTGCTGCAGAGCAGAATCTTGTTGCCAATACATCCATATGAAGCCACTGGGAACAGTTATGAGGAGTTTGGGGGCCAGGTATCATCAGTATGCTGATGACATGCAGCTCTATTCTCCACAATATCTGAATCAGGTTAAACACGAAATGGACCACTAGGCAAAGTAGGAAACTGGATGAGGAGCCTAAGAAGTCACTGTGAAAGAATGGTTCCCATGACGGGAATTGGCCTCCTGCCTATTCTGGACACGATTATACTCTCTCTGAAAGAACAGGTTCATAATTCGGGGTTTCTCTGTCACTTTAGGCTCAGGTAGACTCAGTGACTAGGAGTGCCTTTTACAAGCTATGGTTATCAGCTATGGCTGTTCTTGGACAGGGATAGCCTGATCACTAGTAACCTCAATACTCATTACTACAATGTGCTCTATATGTGGGGCTATCCTTGGGCAGTGTGTGTGTGTGTGTGTGTGTAAAATGATGGTGATGATGTTCAGTCTAGAAGCTTCAGCAGGTGCTAAATCCTGTGGCTAGAATGCTAGTAGGGACAGATTATCATCAGAATATAAATCTGGCACTTCAAAGCTCGCACTGGCTGTCCATGTTACTAGGCCAAGTTCAAGGTTCTTGTATAATTTACAAAGCCCTTAACATTCTGAGCCCAGGATACCTTATATCCTTGCTTGATCTCTGAGATCTTCAGTGTAATCTGTTTCAGTGGTCCCCCGTGGCTCAGATACGCAGTCCATATCCCCCAGGAGCTGCACATCCAGTATTGTGGGCCTGATTTGGTAGAAATTCCCTCACAACCGAGATTATACAGGGCCCTTTGATAGTTGAACTTCAGGTGCCTGAAAACCTTTCTGTTTCAGCAGGCATTTAAATACATTCTGTTTTTATGATTAATTTTATTTCCTGCATAAAATTTTATTCACTGCTACTTTTGTAATCTGATTGTACCCCGCTTAGCAATTTCTGTGACTAAGTGGTATATAGTTGAAATAAATGAAATAAAGTGATACAGAAAATTGCTGTGAGTGTGCAGATCAGCTAACATATCATAATCAATAGGTGAGTAAGTTATCGTCCTTAAGAATAACTTCCAGATTACAGTATTTAGAAAAAACAATTTTACCTGCTACAGCGCTAAATGCTAATGATCCACTCATCTGCAGAGCTTGCTGTGCAGCTGGAGGAATTTGCAAGCCAGTACCTGGAAAAGAAAGCCATTAATCTATTTTGTGCTAGAGGCTCTACAGTTAACTAGGATACTAAAATTATGAAAAATGGTTTTGTGCTACAAGTACAACCTAGAATGAGCCCAATCAAAGCTACTAGCTTTACAGTTCTCCCCTCCCACTTCCACATGGTTTGGGAAGACTTCTGCTATGTTTAATTTCCAGACAGCACAGTTTAATAACAAACTCTGATTAGTTAAAGCCAGCTTCATTACCCATGGTTTAAAGTTTACTAACTTTGAAGCTTACAAGTTTATTTTAAACCTTGATTCTGATTAGCACCTCATGAAAAGCTAGGATTCACGAAACTCAAAGCAAATGCAGCAGGCATTTATTTCCCAGCTGCACAGAAGGAGGTAAGAGAAACAGGAAGTGCAGCCTTAGGTTTGTTCACCTCATTCCCATAGTACTAAATCATGGTTTTAGCACTGTATGCAAACCAGCTTAAAGTCTTGGGAATCAATGTAGCCAAACTAGAAGGTCTACAACATGGAGATGACTATGTCCCACTTAGCTAGAAAAGCTTGGCAGTGAGCTTTCCTTTAGACTGAAATCATATAGTAGTATGTAGTGTAGTGTTATGCTAAAAAATACATTAGAAGAAAATATGTACTATTCTTTTTACAAATATACTTACCCTCAGCAAGTCTTGCCATCAACTGAAGACGGCCAGTTGTTCCCAAGTCAATTCCAGTCCTTTCCAGTTCATCACTGTCCAAAAATGAGCTAGCACTGGATGCATCTGTACGTTCAGTTACATGACCTACTTTCATTGGCCTGCCAGCTAGTTCAAACCCATTCAGTTGTTCCAAGGCCTTTTTAGCACACTCAGAGTCTGAAAACTAAACAAATTAATCTATGGTCATTTAAAATCAGGGTGGATAAAAATCAAAAAAATCGGATTTTTTTGATTTAAATCGGATTTTTTTGATTTTAATTGGATTTTTAAAATAAAATGCTTTTGGAGGAAAAATCTTTCTAAATATAGTCTTCTATTTAAGTTACATTGTAGTCCAAAGGCTAATCATCAGGAAATAAGGATTTGTTTTAAGTTTATCAAGTGTGCTAAAACTCAGTCTAAGTTTTTTTTGAAAAAAATGTTTAACCACATCAGTTAACAAACATGGATACATATGCTATCATGTTATTGTTTTAGTTAAATAAATTGTTTAAATGGGTTATTAAGGAAATGATTATTCTCCTTCCAATAAAGTACAGCAGAAAAGTTGTCCAAATATAAACAGTTAACTTATTAAACCTCACCATAATTTCATAATTATCTGTCTATGTATTTCTAGTAGTATAACCAAATCAGTAATTTTTGATATAACTGTAAAAACTACTCTGAAAATTTATTATTCCAAAAATGAAACCTTCATATGGTTGTAAATATTAAGATTATACCAGCAAGAATGAGTCTTTCTGTAAAAAAAATATTTAAATAAAGTCTTACTGACTAGTGATTTAAATCAAGCCTTACTGACTAGTAATTTAAATCGTGATTTAAATCAATTTGATTTAAATCAAATCCACCCTGTTTAAAATACAGTTGTTAGCAGACTTTTATTTCAGCATTTATTTTTCAAAAATGACCTACTTCCTATTAAGTTTCAGTCATCAAGCTAATACCAGAACCCTTCAAATAACTGGTTTAGTGTGAAAGAAGCCACAATGTATTTGATTTTTTTGCTATAAAACCCACAGATACGGACATTTACACGGGAGCCCAAACTAACTCCAGGCAATGCAAACCATGGCATACTTCCATCTGGTTTAAGGGGTTGTAGAGTTTGTCAACTTGACGTTTGCATTTAGTAATTTTATGTAACTTGAGAAGTTGCATACTTGTCTATGGACAAAATTGCCATCATGCTTTCATTTTCAATTTGCTTTTATCAACACAGCAACATACAGTCGTACCTTGGAAGTCAAACAGAATCCGTTCAGCTTCCAAAACATTCAGAAACCAAAGCTGCAAAAACCTCATCGGACATTCAGGTTCCAAAGAAAGTTTGCAAACCGGAACACTCACTTCCGGGTTTGCAGCATTCGGGAGCCAAAACGTCTGTGTACCAAGGCATTCAGGATCCAAGATATTACAGTACTCTACTGAATGCCATTATCTGGTAGTGAAGCAGCCATCTTCATTTAGCACACTCCAATTTGAAGTCCAGTACAATAGCAGTGGTTGCTCATGTTTAATAAAAACTGGAATTATTCTACCATTGTGAACATGCCCAGAATTATTCATGTTTATGACTTAAAACATCTTCAACCTCTTTCAGGACATATTATAAAAAGTGTGGTACATATTGTAATTTTACACATGTAAACTAAAACTAAGTTAAGGATCATAAGAAGTCTAAAAAATCAGAACATCTTAAGATCTAAGAATTTTTACTTTGAAACAATATATTCCATTGACATCAGTAGAACCTATTTGCCACAATAAACTTTATAAACTTACAGTAATAAATCCATATCCTTTGGAACGGCCAGTTTCACTGTCCATCATCAGCTGAATGCTTTCAATCTGAAAAGACCAGTACCAATTAGTATATAAAACCTACTTTCATCAATTCTTATTTTATAGAACAGGATGTAGAAAACAAAGTCTGTTTCTCCAGGGCTATAATGCAAATTGGAGTACGCACAGAATGTTCTAATAGCTCCCCTAGATGTTTGAAATCCTCAAGATTTGGGATCGTGAAATCCTAAAGAATAGATGTGTCACACATAACACTAAATCATACTTTGGTACTATGCCTAAGTGCTCCGTTCTCAGACACTCTGCTTAGTCATTTGCTGGTTGAGGCAAACCATCAACTGCAGTTACAACCAAACCTTCTAATTGTGATATTGCCTGAAAACTGGGACTGTAAACTGGAGAGTGTGAGGGAGAAAGATTTGTTCCCATGGTGCCAGACCACAGCTTGATGTTATCACAGTGTTGTTGAAAGCACAAACCAGAATAATATTGCAGTTAGACAGATGAAATATTATTTTAATTTTTACAATCTGCTATAATAGCAGTCTACGCAACTTGGCACCCACTACTATAGAATGGCAACTGTAAGTTGCGTGTCGAGACCCCGCAACCACCCGCTCGAGGATGAATAAAGCACAAGGACACAGAATATAAAGTTAATGTTATTGGGCAGATTTTGGCCACAACTTTATTGGTTACAGAATGTGAGCGGTATTGGCTTAGGCATTGAGTAGACCTGACTATATCTGACTCCTCCCCGCTGGGCAGGAAGTCTGGTAAGGGTAAACCTCCGGTAGGGGGAGCCCCCGTTGGCGGAGACCAACTCGTGCCCCCCCTGGGTTCCCAAAGGAGTCGTGGCATGGCCCTAGCCCCGCCCCAGGCTTCAGACAAGATCCACACCCCTGGATTCTTTTAACAGAATACCCTTCAGCTTGGAGGCCTCCCCTCCCCCATCATAAGGTCACCCAATGCCTAACCGCAAAACCTTACATTAAGTTGTGACGGTTGCTAAGCGGTAGGCGAAAACCAAATGGCTAAGCCAATCTGCCAAGTGGAAAAAATTCCTATCAGGCCCCTGACACAAGACAGGCGACCAAACGAAGTTCATAGCAAGGCCAGTGAAGCAAACCTGCAAATAGGGAGGGAGGGTGGGAGATTGCAGCGGTGAGCCAAAAGGGAAGCCCTCCGGCTCGTGCCTTAGTTTTAAAGGGGGCCCCGGCCCCGCTCTCCCAGCCAGCCGATTGGCTGGCCGGCTGATGACGTGGCCGGGGATCCTCCGGGCGGCGAGGGACGGCGTCCCCGCCCCCGGAAGAGAGAGGGTGGTCACGCGGCCCACTGCAACACCTCCCCACAGGTAAATGGAGCGGATTTACTCAGTCAAGACTGGTCTTTAGGATCAAATGAATACATGTAGTTTTTATTTCTACTTGAACTAACAATTCTTAAAATCAGAATAAGGAAGTTAGCCAATTAAACCTTTCAGGAATTCATAATTCTGTCCTATTACTAGGTGAACTAAAAAACTTACCCGCCCAAAAGGTTCAAAGATTCCACGAAGCATATCTTCAGTTATATTGAAGTGTAATGATCCCACATACAGTCTCATGGGGCCAGCACTTCCTTTTTGTAGGTTATTAGCCAATGCTGCCGCTCTGTTTTTCTCTGCCTAGAAAAGTTATCCCAAATAGAAACAGTACACATTACTAAATAAAATTTAAGTTAACTGTCCTACATTTGAGGAATGCTTCAGACTGTATTCAAAAACCGTGTGTATGTGTGTGTGTGAGTGAGTGAGTGAGTGAGTGAGAGAGAGAGAGAGAGGCGCACTACAGAACAGGGAAAGTTCAAAAATTGTATTCTTACATTAAGCAAAAAACAAATAAAGCATGCATATTAGCAGAAGCCCACCAACTCACTGTATGTTTATTTAGTGCACTCAAAAATAAATACTAAAAAAAAAAGGGGGGGGGGGACTTCCAATGTTTTAAGATTAGGAGTTTGCTGTCATCACCAGTATTTTTAGTGCCAAACAAGTTTTAACTAAGCATTCACCATCTTAAAAATGCAACTGTTGATAAATTAGAAGTGATTTCCACCTTTTGGTCTACTATCAAGCACTGTTTATCATAAGTAACTAGGCACAAGCGTTAAAAATATACTACTATTACTATTAACAATAACATTCAAGTAGATGGCATTTAAATTTTCAAATAGGCATGCTAGTTTATTCTAATAAACTTTTTTATCTGCCATCTGTCTCTTATCTGTTATCAATCATTGTTTGGTCAAACTACTTTTGAAAGCCCCCTAATCTTCAACAGCACTTTGAGGTATGGCACAGGTTGACAAACTCAAACAACAGAAGTCAAAAATATACTGGACATATTCAAGCTCCTTGTATAACCCTAAATGACACTTCGGATCTATCCAGAGTTGAGAATGGAATGTAAGGAATCGATCACAAGTGACTCATAGAATTGTAGAGTTGCAAGGGACCTGGAGGGTCATCTACTCCAACCCCCTGCAATGCAAGAATAAAGTGCACATGAAGTAAGATTTACTGATCATAACGGAGCTAGAACAGAAATTAGTATCAACTTACTTGAGATGCTTGTACAATAATTGGTACCCCCAAAACTCGTTGCCCTGTTAATCCAATTGCCAAAGGTACTGAACTAACATCAACAAATTCCACATAAGCAATTCCCTTGGAACGTCTGGAGTTTCTGTCTGAAATCATGCGTACATCACGGACCTAGAAAGATGGGAACAGTTAAAACTTGTTTTACCTATTTGAAAAGTTTAATCAGCATGGACTTCAGTTTTCCCCGATTCCTGACTTAAGTATATCCAAGTAAGCAAATGTCATTTTGCAGTGTAATATTAAGCCACTGTTTAGCACTATGTGGACAAGCCTAAAGGAGCAAGTGCAAGTAATGTCGCCCACCCTAGCCGTCGCTGCTGCAGTGGCAGCCCGGCACTGGGTTTCTCCGCCGCCGGGAAGGCAGGGACAGGCGGCAAGAGCAAGGAATGTTGCCTGGCCTGGTCTTCCCGGCAGCGGGGGTGAAAGGGGGGGCAGGCGCGATCGGGATCCACGTCAGCTACGCTGCTCCCTTTGACAGGGGGGAGGAAGGAGGGGGCAGGCACAATCGGGATCCACGGCTCCCTTTGATGGGGGGAGGAGGGATTGGAATCCGCATTAACTGTGCAGCTCCCTTAAACCGGGGGGGGGGGGGGAGAGAGAGAAAGGGCTGCCGGGGGGAGAACTGCTTTGGGAGGGTAGAGCTGGTTATGGGGAGGGAGAGGGGCTGGCTGGGGGTGGGGAGAGAAGCCAACTGGCTCCTCAGAGAGAGAACTTTTGCTTCCCTTTCCTCTCCCCCCCTTAAACTCCCCCCTCCCGCATCCACCTCCTTCCACACACGCACCCCATGCATGCTCCTCTTCCCTCCAATGACAATGGGTAGATCACTGCCAGTTTTTTATACTGGGAGTAGATCGCAGTCTCTTGGGAGTTGGACATGCCTGGTCTATGTTATTTTAGCTAGCAAGTCTTCATGTGGAAGCTTCTTTAGACTTAGCCTAAAAATTCAGCAGCTCAATCTTGCAAGTCATCCCAAATACACCACAGTATCTTAAATGGAATTTAATATACAGAAAGATTGACAAAATCTGCTCAGCTATTCTGCTTTAAAAATATTAGGATGACACCGGAAGAAATTTGAGTTATTGACACCTCACCTTTCCTACAGTAGAGAAAAACTCTTCCAAATCTCTTGGCCTAATTCTTGCAGCAAGCTGCATACAGAATACTGTTCGAGCATCTCTCTCTTCTGGAGTTAGATTATCAATAGGTTCTCTGAAAATAATAGATAAACCATGGTCAGTGATTTTCAATTTTAAAAGAAGATAATTTGAACAAATTTGTTCTGATATTCATTAAATCCATTTACACTCAGACACAGATGGAGGTATAACATTCAAATAGCACATGCTTCAAGTAAGGCAGACAGGTATCCCTGTTTTTCAACTGCACCAGATATCTACAGTCCCCTTTAATGAGGTGTGTCCATGTGTCAATATCTCAGAATTCATTATTTATAGTGCAAAAAAAAAAGCTATTGCCCTCAGAAAAGGGCTCTTTCCTATGTAATGTATATTCCTACCCCAATATACAAGAATGTGTAACGCAGATGAAAAAGACAAAATAGGGTATGGGAGAAGGTGCTCGGGGTTAACAAAGGATGTTTTAGAGGTCTTGCACCCCGATTCTACAAGTATGCCTGGAAAAATCTGTTAATTTAATGGACATACTTCTAAGTACGTACACCTTACCTAATCCCAGCATTAGAAAGGAAATGCTTTTAACCTCAACGTACTTTAATAGTTGTGTATGTCTGAAATGAAAGAACGTATTCAGCCATTTTACAAATTTATGTCTTTCGATACTCTATCCATACAAAGGCAGTAATCAGTATAGCACTGGGCAGCAAGAGAAATGCAATGATGCATAGAAAAATGAAGGCATATCACTGTATTTATCAAGCTTAAGCAGAATAGCACTTTTTACACACAAAAATGCATTGATCATATACTTTGCAACTGAAAGGAGATATTACAAAGTGTTTCAATCTCCCTCCAAACATTATTTACACCTTACCCTTGCAAAATGTCCACATTTTGCCGACTGTGGCAAGAATGGGAGTAAGGTCTAAACCTAACAGCACTCTGTTCACAAAGTGACCATGACTCCAGTTACAAGACTGGATCTATGCCTGACATTGTGATCACTCTTTAATTCAATCAATCCCCCTATTTTCAAAGCAAGTCCCCTGTATGTGGACAGGCCAGACAGGAACACACAGGGGCTGAGATCTATACATGGGTGCCGCCAGCAAATTTTGGCAGGAGAGATGAATTCACAAGCTTAAGTTCACAGGAGCCCAAAGTTAGTAGCTAGGCTGAAAGCAAGAAAGCAGCCCAATGCTTGTTTTCTTCCAGCCTGGCCGGATGGAGGTTGGGGAATGACCCTAATTGCCTGCCATAAGTATTGAATTAAGCAGTGAAGGATGACTTTTCAAAAAATGGGGGAGCAGGAAGCTGAGGCTAACATGACATTTGCCCATTGGGTCCATGAAGCTGTCAGTTAAGAATAATCTCCATAGGCCATAACTGCACCCCAAGCTCCTGCAGCTTAGCTGCCATTTGGGTCATCTTACCCAATGGTTCCACAGAGCCTAACTTAGGGAGACATTCAAGTCCCTCTACTCAGACCATACGGTTCCTTCCTTCAGCAGAGGTTGTCCCCATAGACCTAAGACACATCAGTGAGGCATGGAGAACAGCTGAAAGGAGCACAATATCTCTTGCCGCTCCCTCTGTGAAAACTTTACATTAATCTACTTATAAGTCACCTTTTCACAGAGGTGTATCACAGATGCCTTTCAAAGGACGTGCCTATTAATGACCAAAGAAAGCAAAAGGTCGTACCAGTAATAAAGGAACATCAAATTCAGTAGTGCTACCAACATCCACAACACTTCAGAACTGCCACAATCAATCAAAATGGGTGCACTCTATGCTACTCATGCCAAATTAAAACAGTAACAATAACCTTGGCGTGCAGAGGCAGCACTAAACATGCATAGAGAGCATGTTCTGGAAGCTGAAAGGTGAGAATGAGATTTGCACAGAAAGCAACTGAGACACCTCATATAATATTCAACACTGCACAGTCAATTTAAATAGTAGTATTCAACTGCCTACCTCACAGGACTCTTGTCTTTTCTAAATGGACTTTTGCTCCTAGATCGTCGTCTACTGTGGAAAAAAGCACACAACCAATTACAAAGGTATTAAATACATCAAAATAGATAATTGAATAGTCACCATAAAATAAGAGAAGGAAACCTTATTTTAATGTTGTGAGGCAAGCCAATCTTTCCTCTGATGGCACTGTTAAATTTTGGACCAGAACTAGATTTTAAAAAAAGAAAAGACAATATATTACTAAGCAAGTTCATTATTAGCAGGAACAATCTTGAAAGAAACTAAATGCTAACTGGTGTTCACTTTAAAAGTACATTTGAAAGCAAGTGGGATGCATTAAGGCAGATATGTGAAGCATATCCAAAATTAACCTGAGATATCATTTTGACATTATGAAAAAGTCTGGGCTAGTTCTCAGATGATTTAGTGCTACATATATATGAACAAGAAGGCACACAAGCAAAGTCTCAGGCTTGCATCTGTCTTATCCTCCCACTGTATGGCAAGGACTTTTAGTTTCATGGACTTGGCATTATGTATGAACCAAATATTGTTATTCCACCATTACATTTAGAAAACACCTGAAGGCAGCCCTGTTTAGGGAAGTTTTTAATGTGTGATATTTTAATGTATATTAGTGTTTGTTGGAAGCCGCCCAGAGTGGCTGGGGGGACCCGGCCAGATGGGCGGGGTACAAATAATAAATTATTATTATTATACAATGATTACCTACTCCAATACTGCAAAAGAAAATTGTGTCACTGCTATAGTTATACTGTGATTTCGGATCCCACATGATACTGGAAGCAGATTTCTCTTAAGTTTTCTGCTTTAAAGTATTTTGAAAACCCTAAGCCAAGGTACAGATATGTATACATCTTAAAACTGAGGCTTGTGCAGATATATTAAAAGGTTAGTTTGCTTTTTCTTTTTAAAATAAAACTTTTACTTTGATTACATTTTCTGCTTATTCAGCAATGAAATATTAGAACAAAAATGACAACTTCGTGCAACATACTAGGGGCTTCTGTAACGGCCTCTGAATCGCCGTTCTCTACTTCTTGAACGGCTGCGTTTCCGTTCTTTACTTCTACTACGCTTCCTCTCCCGACTTTTGCTCTTCTTCCTCTCACGATCACGACTTCGTTTGCGCTCCTTACTTCTACTCCTCTTCCTGTCATGGCTACGACTTCTGCTCTTGCTCTTTTTTCTCCTGAACAGGACAAACAACACAAGTTTAGGTGTCTTTTTTCAAAAGCAGCAAATAATAAGAGCCACTTAAAAGTTAAGACTATGAATTGGGTAGGTAGGCAAGTTAAAAAAAAACCATCAAGTAAGTTATGGCAACTGCAGCATGAATGCAAATTTTCTTTATAATGTACATTATTTTTTAAATAATGCAATCATTCTTTAATCAAATTACATAATATGTTTTAATTCTCTCTAAACCATTTATACAATAGTTAAAAGCAATGCACTGGGTATGTACAGGCCTTCAAGGTGACAAAACACATTCACAAGCATACCCTCAACCAGGATAAACATACTGGTGCCTCACGCTTTAAAATATCTACCTCCTTCCTAGGAGGAGGAATATTTTATCAAACAGAAGACACAAAAATGTTTAAACTGCAGATAACTATACCTACCAAGTTCCTTTGCAGAAATGACAGGTTCACAGTTGATTCTGAACTGTTCATTTAATGAGACTCTCTTTCCACTCTACTGCCTGCTCACGCTAGATATGTTCCAAATGGAGAAGGAATAAGTCCCATTGGAGCAAGTAGCTTGGGTCCCAGGTGCCCTTCTGCTAGCGGAAAGCCTCTTCCACTCACAGAAGGGCTGTTTCCGACCTAGCGGAAGAGCATTGCATGAGAAAAGCAACCCCAAATCCAAAGAAGTGCTTCTGTTTGCATAAGCTATTTTCAAGACATTATTATGGCCCATTAGTTTATCCTACAGCTTCCTTATTCACTATTTCTCTCATACTGTAGACAAAGTATGCTACCTTGTGCTGCTGGCTTGTGAGAAATATTTTACTATCACTTGCAAGAAAATTCAAACAGCACTAAATACATTGTCTTCTTCCCCTCGTTTATCTGGATCCAAGTCAATTATTTAGCCCCTTATAGTTATATATTCTAAACCATTTGCTGGTTAAAACAGAAATGCAAAGTATTTTTAAGAGGAAAAAACCTACAGAAGTAACATAGGGACCCAAAGACAGGTTTAAATGTAAGAACATATATATACTGCATTACCCCAAAAGACATAATTAGTCCGTATTAGGGTTTCTCCATGCTTAAAAGCAGAGACAAATAATGTTTCCACTGTAAAGAGGCAGACATGTACCAAGAACTAAGGAACTGGTTGCCTCTAAGTACACGTCTCAGAACAGGAAGATATTTTTAGTAGCAGAACTGACCTCACAATCCTTTCACACGAAAATTCATCCTTAATTCCCCTTAATTACTTTTTTTCAGTAGTGTAATATGGGGAGCCCCTTTGGTTTGCTGGTAAACAGTTGGAGTCAGAAACTGTTGCAATTCTACTGCAAAAAATCCAGAGGTACTCCCTCCTGTGCCTCTGCTTTAAAGGATTTAGAGCATAAGTGTTCACAAAACTCTATTTGTTGACCCTGGTTTATTAAGAGTGGTACATTTATTTTTTTACTTAAGATGTAATATCCTAACAAGAGTACTGCATTTCTTAAAAGTTGTTTAAGCTAACAACACCTGCCTATAATCTGCACTTTTCATTTCACAAGGTTTATTGCATCCAGAGTATTCAACCTTGTGCAGGAGTAATGTTACTAGCTAAACTGGACAACTGGAATTAATTCAGTAGTTAAGATCTCACTCAGATTCTATTCTAAACAAAGAGATTGAACGAATTCATAGTACTATTTGAATCAGTGTTATGTTTCTACCCTGTACATATGAAGACAAGGTTATGAATCAGATTGCTTCAGTGAGCAAAAACCAGGGCCTTGGTTTGTAATCACAAGGAGGACCATTTGTTTCTACTGTGATTTGTTAATTAAAATTCAAGAAATTCATAGGCTAAATAATCAACTCAAACCTAAGCAGTTTACCTAGCATGATATTAGTGAGATATTATGGATGGTATTCCTCTTTGCAGTCAGATATCCTCAAGAAACATCCTTATAGAAAGCAATTCGTCTTTGATTCCCAGATGACAAAAACTGTCAATACAGGAATAACCAGATGAAATATTGCCAATATCCCCCTTCCTAAGGAAAATGTATAGATTTCAGACCTAATACCTAGGTAAGGAATTATTGCAACATATACATTTTCATATACCTGGAACCTACAAGCCCAGCAACTTAAGTTTGCCTGCTAATTATAATATGTGGGTTTTTTCTAGTCAGCCTTTTCTTTTAAGCTGTAAGACTCTTCTATCAGTTATGTACCGAACATGAATGTGGCAAGTAAAACATTTATTGGAACTACAAGAATTTTCCTACTGCAGAAATAAAAGGAAACTCTGAGAAGATACTGAAGTTCAAACTTGGAACTACAATTAATTTTCATATCATTATTAAATAAACAAGTGTGACCAATTGTTTCTCCATTAAAATATAAAATATAGCATGTGAAATTTACCCAAGTTTAAAATTAGGGTTTCACCTCCTTTCTACCACGTCAAATAATTTAAATTTCTAATAAATCTGTCACATCAAGAATGCATAATGCATGCTTGCATATGCCATCAGGAGAAAGCTGTAGTTTACTTTCATAACAGTAACACCCCGGTACTGCCTACACCACAGGAATGAACTTCTGTAAAGAAAAGATAAGGGCTTTCTTAAATTGTCTTTCTTCCTTGTGGCAGGAGATTGCCACAGTTACAAGTTGCAGTCCAAGAACATGATTTTCATCCAACAAACAATTTGGTGAGTATATAGATAGGCTTATGGTTGCAGCAAATGTGCAAACCAACACGCTTTTTATGTTGATGACAATAACTCTACCTGTATCAAATGACCTGTTGGAACTTTAAGAGCAATAGCATTAAAGTGGGCTGGTTTGTATACAGCACTAAAATATAGCTTAGCACTACATGGGATAAGCATGAGCAAAGCTTCAGGTTCACACTCCCGTTCTAGGCAACAGTGATTTAAAATGAGCCAGCTTCATAACCCATGGTTTGAAATTAGCTCGCTTAGAAACCTGACTAGAGATTGTTTTATATCATGATCATACATATGTTCATACATAATTCATAAGTTCATACTTATGTTCATACATAAGAAGTCAGAAATTATGGAAAGTGAACCAAAACACTGAGGAAATCTTTCTGCCAACTGCATGGAACCAGAGGAACAAGAGACCTCAAAGCTCTACTCAGGCTCATTTCAATTCATGCATGTAATACTAAACCGCTGTTGTGTGTGTACAAGTTGAATAAGAAAGTATTACTGAGCAGACTGCTCATTTCCAAATTTTTTAAAAGCTTGGGAACAGCAAAGACCAATTAAATGGAAGAGCTTCTTTTGAATCATAAGAATGAAGAAGCACTTCAGGAAACCTTATACACTATATGGGAAAAAAAGTAATGCTTGGAACTACAGACAAAAAAATCACTCATGCTGTGCATGGGAGGTCAGTGACAGTGCATCCTAAAGATTAACCATGAAGAATGTAATAAAATAAAACCACTTCAGGAGCAGCATGCTGCCCCAAATTGATTATAAAGAAAAATGTAATAAATGGGCACCAGTCATGCCTAATACAGGCTTCAAAATCATCTTCATTTCTTAAGAGCATGCCAACAATACAAAATGCTCTACACCACAGTACGTATGTACATACAAATATAATCAGGCTACTATAATGAAGCAGTTAAACTGGTAAAAAGGTATGTTCCTTCTAACCAACAATTCCTAACCAAGTTGGTGCAGCAATAAAACTGCTAGAACATTTGCAAAGCTAAGCCGGGTCCAATATGGTTTCAAATTAGATGGAGAACCACCTGTTGAAATTCCTGCATTGCAGAGGGTTGGACTAGATGACTCAGGATCCCTTCTACAATTCTTTGATTCTCTGAGTATGGTCACCACTTTGGAGGATTTGCTTTTTTATCATTTCTGCAGGAGAGTGTGTGTGTATATATCAAATTACACACTTTCCATTGGACTTGTAAGCTTGAGAGTTAGTGTGGTGTAACTGTTTAAGAGTATCAGACTAGGACCTGAGACTTGAATGCCCACTTGGCTATGAAGCTTACTGGGTGACCATAGGCCTGTCACTGCCTCATAGCCCAACCTACCTCACAGGGTTGTTGTGGGGAATAAATGAGGTGGGAGAGCTATGTACGCCACCTTGAGCTCCTTGGGGAATAAGGTGTTCTAAAATGCAACAAATGATTAATGTATTTCTTTAACGTAAGCAGTAGTGCACACAGTGACAAAGGTTTTCTGCAATACTAGGGTAATATGCATAGGGTAATTTTCCATTTGCACCAGAAATTTTTTTGATGCCCAGGAGCATGGGTGGTGTGCCATCTATCCTGTGGGCCAATCTTGTCCTGTCAGGGGGTTCAAGTTGGTTCATGAGGTCATTTTCCCGAAACCACATTGCCTGCCTATCAGCTAACATTTGTTGTGATGTCATCTAACGGGCTTGAGGATGGGGTTGATTTAACACATTCCTGTTCCCAGCAAGGAATGAGTCTACAGCCAAAGCAGCAAGATTTAACCCCCTACTTGTGAGTCGAAAAGTGGGGAGGGGGGTATTCCTGATTCAGGAAGGATTTTGCATGGAACTCCCTGCTAAAACAGAGTGGGGGATTTGTTTTAGCAAGGAATTCCAACACAAACTGCTTCCTGGGGTTTAGCGTTCCCAGAATGTAGGAAAATACTTTTTAATTTTAGCTGCACCTTCAGGAATTTAAAGCACTTTGCATCATTGGGACATCAGGTGGCTGACGGGTCGGTGGCTCCTGATAAGCATCTAGCTCATGGAACCAAAAAGGTTCCTCAACACCTGCCCTAGAGTCATCTAACCATGTTTATTTTACTTGTACTGTATTTAGTAAACAAAATGAAAAAATTCTGAAACTGCCAAGCATGCCTAATATTGTATTTGCAATTGATATCCATTTGATGTTAATAATGAAAGAAAAGCTCTGGAACTTTTTCCACCCTACATAAAACCAAATACAGTGGTCCCTCGACTTACGAGGGACCTGACTTCCGTATTTTTTGTAGTTTGTTTTTGTAGTTGTTTTGTTTTTGAGTGGAGTGCCCTATCTGGGTGGATGGAGCAGCCAAGTAATTTCGTTGTCCCCGAAGGGGACAATGACAATAAAATATTCTATTCTATTCTATTCTATTTTTCGAGTTACGAGGGATCAAAGCAGCCGCGCGCCTACGAATTTTTTCGACTTCCAGAAGGAAGTCGTGGCCGTTTTAGATAGGGTTTCCTCGACTTACAAAGTTTAGATGGGTTTTTTTTCGACGTACGAATTATTTTCTCCCAATGCATTCCTATGGGGACTTGACTTACGATTTTTTCGACCTACAACGGTCCCTTCGGAACACATTACCTTCGTAAGTCAAGGGACCACTGTAATGCTGTTTTCCTAATAAAATACATAGTCATCATGACTGTAAAAAGCATGCGCATTTGCTACTATTCTATTTTGCTTCAAGTTAAAATACAGCACACATCTGCAAGAAACCGAAAACACTGGTACTGCATTAATAGGTAAATAACATGTTTATTAGGCACCCGCCCAGAAAATTAACCTTAATCCAAATTGTATTTGTTGCAGTTAGTTTTTGTTTAGTTTATACTAAAATGTATAATTTTTGCATACTCATCAGAACATTATAGGCAACTGAGGTTTTGGTAGAAGCAAAATCTGTGTTGTTTTATGTATATCGAATGTTTCGCACCATCCATTCTTCACTTTTAGTATCTTACCCCATATATACCTACTCAATTGCTTCAATCTGCAGAACTGGCACTGTTACAGGTGCCACGTAATACTCGTACCACACTTGTAGTAATCAATCTTTTAGTGGCAGCACCTACAGTTTGGAACTCCAGGCCTGACAGGTTCCTTCGCTGTATTTCTCTCTGTGCCTGCTTAAAGCATTTCTGTTTAGACAACCCTATCCATAAATGTAGAAGCTACATGTGATTTCTGTCTTTTGGCTACTGCTGGTTTTAATAATCTCTGAATGTTTAAATACATGTTTTTAATAGAGGATTTGAATGTATGTTATATTTTTGTAAGCTGCTTAGAAGTTCTCTTACATTAATTTAAATAAATGTTTTTTGGCATAATACTTTCACTAATCATTTTGTTATATTATAGATAATTTCCCATCATTTTGGACCTTTTTAGCTATGAATTAAGCAACAGGTCAGGATTTTAAAACCCTGAACAAACCAACAGGGTATGAAGTCTATACCTTTTAATGAACCCAGGACAGGAAAAA
The DNA here is from genome assembly GCA_034641385.1 of Darevskia mixta. Lineage (NCBI taxonomy): Eukaryota > Metazoa > Chordata > Lepidosauria > Squamata > Lacertidae > Darevskia > Darevskia mixta. The sequence continues at coordinate 45,256,797 of JAWWNH010000029.1, forward strand.
ACCTGCATGAAATTGTCCATGTCCATAAAATTTTAGTCCAGGGATGGGGAACCTCTTACCCTCTTGGCATGGCCTATTGTCAGGGATGGAAGGTGTAGTCCAGCAACATCTGAAGGGCCACAGGTTCCCCATCCCAGATTTAGCCCATGAGATCAGTGAGGCTACATAAAACTACATTAAAAAAACAAAAACGTTTAGCACTTTTTCCCTGTTCACCCAATGGCTGACAGAACAAAGTCTCTTGTAAATTCTTGAGGGTGACAGGAGACGGCAGAACATTCCTCAACACCTAGGACAAGCAACAAAAAGCTAAGTTAACATCTTCCCACCAAGATAACATTGAATAAAAAGGAGACTTTCCAGCCAGTTCTTTGTTGCCTGCTGTGGTTGTAAGACCTTGAGTTTCAGGCTGCCTTGCAGTTAAGTTAGTACAACAAAGGGTCCAAAAGGCTTTAATGAAATATAAATGCATATTTCCTCAAGTAAACTACTACAAAGGAATTAAAAAGGTTCTGGGAAGTAACTTACTGTGAGCTTTAAAAAAACCACCCTTTTTTTTAGAGTATATCCTTTCTTATCTCACTGACCTATGACATTATTAACTTTTCATACAACACTGTCAACCTATTATTGTGGCTTGCAGTCTTAAGATATGAACAAACTCAGGGTTTTTTCTCTAATAAAAGCATGTCAGGGAGCCTGCAATAGTATTATTCAGGGTATTTAGATTTTCACTTGGGTGGTATCCAGTGGAGACTGTCAGCAGACAAAAGGGAATCTGTCAATGGAAGGGAGAGAGAAGTTTTATTAATCTCCCATTCCCCCTAAAGTACCCCACACACCATCTAAATCTGCTCCAGAAGGTTGGGGGAGCAGAAATAATTAAAAATAGCCTTTCAACAGCTGATAGTCACCACTGGACACCATCCACTGAATAAAATGGCCAACAAGGCTGGTAGAGAGGCTGCTTTCCTTCTAACACCATTACATTTGGATAAGAGAGAATACAGCATGACTCTTTCTCCTATGTACTGTGTTCCACTTTATAAAAGTAAAACCACCAGGGAACGGAAAGTTTCCAGTTACTTCCACTATCAAATACTCCAAAAAGAAAGGAGCTATCTACCTTCCCAATACAAGCTGTCTTTACATGAACAAGGCAATCTACCTCAGATACTCCCCAAGTGTAAATTTAGGCAGATGAGTCTTATTTCTATATTGTGCACATTTTTAAACAGTGGTTTACTCCTCTCATTTCCACAAGAAGGGCCACATTCTGCACAGGTGGCAAAGACGTGCTCTCAGAAGGCAAGAGTAGACCGTACTTTTCCAGTAGCATTTTTTTGATGGGACAGCTCTGGGAAGAAACATATTATTCTTTTTAAGAGCAAAGTTCAGTCTCTTGTGCTCTCTCAACGTGTCTCTCAGCAGTAAGTTTAAGTAAATGTTTAGTCACTGCTGATGCTAATGAAACAATCCACTATTCAAAAAGGATCTGTTCAGAAAGGAGTGGGGAAATGATTCTTTTTTCCACCACAGTAGAAGACTAGTGTTTGAGTTTTTATCGCTTAGCAAAGCACAGCCCTATGCAAAGGCAGTTTTGCTTAAAGTGGCATTTTTTGTGTTTTTTCTCAGCTAACCATTGCTGAGCAAAGGAACTGGTGCCTCAGAAATTGACATTGTTTTTTTCTGGGGATATTTAAAGAAAGGATATGCAAGTTGACCCCAAGATTCCCTTTTATTTAAAAGAAGCAGATCATCTCACTAGAAAACTATTTCATTTAGTTTTTAGAACTATTCCAGTTCTGTTTCATTAGTCCTCATTGTTATATTAAAATATTTTGCTTCCATTTTCTAGAAGAAAAAAACTAGTGGAAACCAGCAACTCTCACTGTGTTCCTAAATAGCTTAGCAAGATACTGCCAAACGCTGTTCTTTTGTCCTTCCACTACGAGGCAAGACTGGCTGGAACTCGAGGCAATGACTGTTCTGTGGCGACTCCAACCTTATAGAATTAGCTTAAGAGTCACCTTAAACCAACCCACACATTCTTCTCAACATTCCAGAAAGATAGGTATGCTAGCCTAAAGTAGTTCCAAGGTGCTTCAACAATACAAGTTCTTGTGACCCAAGATTCCACAGTCAAAAGTTTATTCCATTTGGAGATTTACCTATAAAACTTCATACCAGGTTCACTTGGGCTACAATCCTATGTCCACTTATCTGGAAATAAGCACCAATGAACGCAATGGAACTTACTTCTGAGCAGACATATTATGCCATCAGTCTTTTAAGGTACCTTTTAACTGTTTTTTTGAAAAGTTAGGTAAACTGTTACAGAAATCTAAAATTATATATCTGTCATAGATTATATATTTAGCTATATTTAATTTCTTTTGAAAGATGACCCGGTGGAAATTTTTGGAATTGAACAAGGATTCCATTTGTCTCTTTCAAAAGTTTATGTTGGGAGTAAAATATTCTGTTTGCTTAAAAACTGAAGAACACTAATATTACTGAGGGAAGAGGGCCTGGCTGCCAAAGAATGTTTCCTAGGCGTAACGACAAATTCAGTAATACCAATGGATACTTACTTCTTACTGCGCTCTTCATGGCCATTGGCACTGCTCAATTTGTTCTCATCCTAAGCAGGGTTGATAGAAGAACATCGTGAGGACGAAGTGGAAACATTTCAAGTGGTCAAAAGGGTAATGGGAATAGGGATAAGAAAATACAAAACAAAAATTTTAATACTAAAATTATTTTACATTTAATATGGAGTGCTACTAGTTAATGTAGACTTGTTTAACCACTTTGTTGCTTATAGTTAAGTCATACAATTACAAATACAAGAATTACTATTTAAAAATATATTTAAATCGTACAAACTTCCTTACGTGACTTTAAAGTTATCCTGAAGTTTTCAGCACTCAAGTGGTTAAATAAATAAAATGTTAAAAGAAATTTCACGTTTAAAACATTTTCATGTACTATAATCCCTTTGACCAGTACCAAGGCTATATCTCTGCCTAAGCCCCAAGTGGCCATGCTAGCAGCCAGCCACTATCGATTTCCTGTGACCGATGCCAGTCCTGAGATCTTCGCCCATTTTCGTTGGAGGGTTGGGACTGTAAGAGCTTGATGCCACCTCTGTCACACATCTCGCCCTGAAGCAAACAGGGATTCACACTGCTTTAGTAACGTCGACTCCCAAGTCAGTCATCAATAATCCAACCAGTCCAGCCTAAATATTCCCTATTTCCATACCTGTTTACATGGAAAATATCCATGTTAAACTAGCACACAAGATTCTTAACATTACAAATTATGATTTGTTTCAAAATGTTACATAGCTAATATTACATAAAACTAAACATGAAAATTTAAAAGGTTACAAACACTTGTTCAAAACTCATACCGCATAGCTGCACTAAACATACTCCAAAATGAACTAATAGTTGCTGTTAGGTTTATTGTAGTTATCACACCAGTTACACCATGAGTTCAACTGCTACATTACTTATTTTTTTGTATATAGATTTGTGAAGCCAGTGCTACTGCATGCATAATTTAATAGTTTCACCAATATCCAGTGAAAAACTAAATACATTTGCTGCCTGTTTAGATCTAGAAGCTAGGTATTAAATACTCAGAAATGTAGAAAAATTATATCAAAGTTGCTAAATTAAATAAATAAAAGAGTACTCTTTCACAACGACCGGTAGACTGCAACAATATTTTGTTTTACTATTACTAAAATGTGAACTATTCAGGGATCCAAGAATTTTTGGAAAGGTCTTTCGCACAACAGTTAATTGCCTCCTGTCCTGTTAAAGATTAATCACCCGTCTATCTTTTTTTTAAAAAAGAGGTCACTCTTCTTCCATTAAGCAGTCTTGTAAGTATTTAAGTATTTGCTTGCCATGAACTTGGGGAACAGATTATTCTTGGAACCCTGCTATTTGCCCAAACCACTGCATTCACCTTGTTGCTAATCCAAAATTGAGCTGGTAGTTTTTAGGAGTGTTTTCCGTTTGTTTGTTTTGTTTGTTTTTACCTAGGGGGACCACGGTACAGCGATACGTCACTCAATTACTACCTTATGATTGACAGTTCACACTGGAATCAAAGGTGAATTCATGGGAGTAGAGGTGAGATATCGTTAGGCAAGTCTACAAAGAGAGATAGATGGGCATTTATTCATCACGCTGAAGTGAAACTACTGCACAATATAATTACATTAACAGCATATAGTTACTCGTAAGATACACGTAACGCACGTCCAATAAGATAAATCATGAGGACTCCGGGGATGTTAGTTTACAGTTCAGCAGTAGTTTCATGAATAATGCTAAATGAATAGTGATAAAGCCCTTATTAGCATATTTTCTCACCTTCTTATAAGGAGCTTCAAGCATTGCTTCAATATCAATATCATCAGCCATTTTTCACGACACCTAGAAAGAGGGGAAAGTTCCTTTAGTCAAGCATGTACTAATCCAGACTGGTTCAAAAATTAAGAGCTTGATGATTCTGATGGTGACAAAAGTTGCATCAGTCCACACTTCCAAATGATTCATAGTTTTATATTAACATTCTTGAAACTCTAGGCCAGTTTTGACATAACACTGTTAAAGTGAACGAACCAAGCTTCTCCCTAATTTTTACACCCTTTCTTCTTCCTCTGGTGCAAATGAAAGGTACCAGTGTTCACAAGTGCTCATTTCCGTTTTTGATTAACAGCAGCTTTTGTGTTACCAAACTCTGGACCAACTGTGATTAATTTTAACTATGGCTAATGGAAACAAGCCAACCTCAAACTATAGCAAGCTTGCTTTCATTAACTATAGATAAGATTTACCAGAGCTTAGGGTTCAAACATGCTAAATTGTAGTTCAGCTAAAATTCCAAGTGATAATTTATAATCTCCTAGGTGTAGCTATGCTGGAGGAGAGGGAAGTGCGTGAGCTCAAAGAGAGGCTAGGCTTAATCCTGTAACACTAAAGCATGGGTTCAGCATTATGCCTGTAAAAAGTCACTGTCTCTGGAAGCATGTAACACAATCAGCCAAACACAAAACTACAGTGTTTTCCTATTATCCAAAGAAAAAGTAAACCCGGTTCCCATGTTTGTAAATTACTTTTGTAAATACCTACCCAACATACATAAACAGAAGTATATTTGCTAATAAAACATACTAAAATGCCCCTTCTCCAAATAGCCATAATAGGTTTTAGGAGAACTCCATTAATACCTGTGTAATTAAGAGAATAATTTGCTGAAAACCCCTCACCAAGTCATTTGACTTTCAAAGACAACAAACTACAGTACTGTTGGCTTTCTTAAAATAAATGTGATATTCAGCTCAGGTTACAGTTTCTCTCTCTTAATTTCTCTGTATCATGGAGAGCCCAGACTTTGTCAATGGGCAAGGAACACAGATGCTGCTGGCCCCAAGCATCTGCAGAAAGCAAAACAAGCAAGAACATTTCAACATACTCTTGTTAAACCAGATATGTACTTATATCAAGCTTTTGGAACCAATTAAATTATCAATTCAATGTAACAAATAACAATCAAGAAATTCCAATTGTTTAACCACATTTTGAAAAATGAACTCTTGAAAATGCATAGTGGTTCCTCTGGTTGCGACATGAAAAGATCGTAACATGAAGCGCCGAATCTGCGCATGCTCACCGCGTGAGTTGGTGCCTCTGCACATGACGTCATTTTGAGCGTCTGCGCATGTGCGAATTGCCAAACCTGGAAGTAACCTGTTCCGGTACTTCCGGGTTTGGCGTGTTCGTATCCCATGATGAATGCAACATGAAGCATTCGTAACATAGGAATGTCTAGATACCTTTTTTCCTTCAGTGAATTTTATTATTTTTGTAACTTTTTATTCATTTCACTTCTATACTGCTTTATATTTTAAAGGGAAAAAATTTCAAAGTGCTTTACAGCACATTAAAACATCAAATAAAATAATCCAGAATAAAACAACTGAAGCTTCAAGGAAAGTATTTCAGATGCTTCCTAAGGGATATTTTGCTTTCCCCGTATTAATTTACCTACTTAATTTATGTAGCTGCCCCAAAGCAGAAGCACTCTAGGAAGCCAGTGTTGTGAGTGTTGGACTAGGACCCAGGAAATGAAGGTTCAAATCCCAACTCATCATGAAGCTCACTGGGTGACCTCAGGCAAATCAGCCTCTTAACCTACCTTACAGGGTTGTTGTAAGGATTAACTGAAGAGGGGGTGAACCATGTACTCCTTGGAGAAAAGGGTGAGATATAAATGCAACAAGTAAGCTCTTCTGCATACCTACTTAAGAAAGCTGGAGAGGCCAGCCAGATGGAGATGTCAGTTGCCAGCCTGGCATCCAGAGATCTCCATATGGTCAAAATTGGACCCACGCCAGTCGCAAAACGTGCCTGGGGTATTTCAAACACTGTTGGGGAGCCCTCAGAGCAAATCTGAAGGGCATGTGAGAAAGAAAGGGAGAGGCAGTTCCGCTGCCTAAGTGTGAGAGTTCAGAGAAAACAACACTGTGTTGATAACTAGTGATGTTAAAGATAATGGAGAGTACGAAATAATGTGTACAGTAATATTAGTGCAAGCTTATCTGCTTTGCATTACAGTACTTCTGATTTCCAACAGGTATGTATTTTGCTTAGAATGTGTGGAGTTGGATACATTTGGGGAAAGTGTCTTTCAAGTTTGCATTTACAATGGTACCTCCGGTTACAGACGCTTCAGGTTAGACTCCGCTAACCCAGAAACAGTACCTCAGGTTAAGAACTTTGCTTCAGGATGAGAACAGAAATTGCATGGCGGTGGCGTAGCGGCAGACCCCATTAGCTAAAGTGGTACCTCAGGTTAATAACAGTTTCAGGTTAAGAACGGACCTCCAGAACAAATTAAGTTCTTAACCCGAGGTACCACTGTATTAAAGAAGGTGCCAGTAAGTAAAATGGTAATGTCATGCCAGAAATACCTACTGTAGAACAAATAACATAAATGTTTAGATACTGAACAACAATTTCTTCTCTGTAAAGCAAACTTACAAACATGAGAAAATCCCTAGAAGCAAAAAACATGCTGGCACATCTGCTGTCTTGCATGATCAAGGAATAAAGGAAATTATTTGTAAGCAAAAAACAGGTTTGGCCAAAATTTATTCTATTTCAGTTTAAATTTGAAAAATGCACAAAACTCAAAAACCTAACTCTGACCTATCTTTTACTATAATTTAACAAAGCCAAACCACAGATTAAATTATTAGACAAACCTGAAATATTGGAGGCAGGTAACTAAGAACAGGAGCTGAAAATACCTGGTGAAATCTTAATTAAGCCAATAACTTACCGTACATTCTCTCCCATTACATTAACACCAATACAGGAATAATACTGCCCAAAGGTTAGGCCAAGTTAATGATTGCTAGTGAGTATAGCTCACTGTTCAAACATGTTCTTGGGGGCCCTTTTGAAGGACTGAAATATGATATATTTTATATGATATAAAATAATTTAAATTTGCTAAAGAGATTTTGGATAGCCACAAGATGCAAAATATTACTGTCCGAGTGTACAAGTTGGACATAAAGGTATACATATTAACTTAGGGCAGGTATGCCAAAATAGTTGTACTGTATAATTAAGGGTTAAGGAACTGATTACACAAGTAATTCAAGATATTCAACTTTTAAAGAACGCTGTAATTTTCTACGGTAGCATTTCAAATTTTTATTGAGACACATTTTGACATTGTCTAAAATTTGCATAACTTTTTAAAAACAAATAATCCTATTGAAAATGGAAACATAATATATATAAGCTTCTTAAAGTCAACAGTTTCAGTCCCTTAAAACCCAAGACCCTCTGTCAGAAAACCAGTCAAATGTGTTTTCTGTGTAGAAGGGTGAACGATGATGTCTGATGTCAAGCATTATAAACGTGTCACAATAGATAATGACTTTACATGCTTATGGAAAGTTATGAGTATGTGTGGCTATCCTAACAACAGCATAGCTATTTACTTTTCACTGAACATGAGAAACAATCTGCTTCTTCGCTCGTGTAAAGTGTGGACTTTCAGACCGGAATCCAAAGAACTGCTCAAGCCCAATGCAATGGGCTTGTACCAGTCCAGGGGCACGTCTATGGAGAATATGTTACTCATTCTCAAATAAGTCTCATTATTTGAGTGGATCTACTTTGAGTACGTACACCAATGTTAAGAGAGTGATGCCACATGAAATTTCATATGCGGTTTGAGGGGGGAATAAACTACATAAAAAATTTTTGGATTATGATCATATGCAATATAAAGGTTCTATTTGGTTGCCAACTGATGGTTTAATAATTTAAGAATGATAAAATGGAAAACTTGTACTTAAAATGAATCCATTTATCCTGATAGGATTCTAACTCTTAAACTTACACGCTTTTCATGATTTTGTAATTAAACAAACTACAAACTCTGCAGAAAAGGGGGAGTTCATTTCTCCTCCCAATATGCTTGGGGAGGGGGGAACACAAAGAAAACAAGTCTTCCTACTCTCCTTCCAGCATGTATTACGTCGGCTTTTTATTAACTGCCCTTATTAGCTCACGTCATCAACCTTTCTTAAACACACAATACAAAGTTGTATGGCGCTTGGCACGAAAACATTCAACTAAAAAGTGGCTAGAAATCTTGTGGTGGAAAGTGGTCCGATCACCGTGAAGCTGAGGAAATTCGATCGGGTCCATGAAAACTGACGTGTTAAGACTACAAGCCAATTCCCTATAACCAAGTCCCAGTCGACTTCCCCTTCCTACCCTCCCCCCACCCCGCAGCCATTGGCAACGCGTTGCGAAACAGAGGCGAATACCGCGCCTCAAAAAAAACCCCAAGCGGTTGAACACAAGAGTCTGTCGGGCCAGGCTCGCACGCTTCCAGGGGGAAGGGAAACGAGACTGGCCCGCCACCTAGAAGGCCCAACGCAAAAGCAGGGCCTCCTTCCGAGCCTTACGGAACGCGCGCGGCCCCTCGAGTTGCCCCTCAAAAAGGAGGCCTTCAAAGAGACGGAGGCAGTTACCTGCGCTGCTGGGGGTCCCGCTTCTAGCTCAGGTATCTGTGAGGAGGGCGGCTGCTGCAACTACCGCTGTCTACTTGCTCAGGCTCCGGATGTTTCTGGCGGGGGGGAAGTAGGCCCCCCAACGGCAAAAATTACCCCGTCAACGACGGGAAAGAGAGATGGGTAAAATCTGGGCCTTAAAATATATTTTACGGATAAGGCCAAAGCCGAGGAAGTTCCACAACGAGGAGATTCGGACTCGGCTCTAGCAGAAACGACAGCTCCCTGAAATGGCGCCCGCCGCGTCCTGCTGCTTGGAGGAGGGGCCGTGCTGGAGATATGGGGACACCCAGAGCTCTCCGCACGGGCTCTCGCGAGATCTCGGCACAAGAGTGCTGGATGCTGCGCAAATGGCGGGTGTCCGCCAAGCACATCTCGCGAGGAAAGACGTTTCGCATAAACGCGCCTAAGTAACTCGCGAGAGTAACGTGTTGTTTGTGTAGCCTCATTCAGAAACACCGTCTTCCTCAAGGGCCTAAGACTCTCGCGAGAACAGAAAGCTCTGCGAGCGTCACAATAAAAGGTTCAAAGGTTAAGTGCTGAGCCTATGGGTCAAAAAATAATCTCATTCCAGGCAAAATTCTATTGCAATGCAATACTAGGCATGTTTATTAAGAAGTAAGTATTAGTGAGTTCAATGGGGCTTACGCCCAGGTAAGTGGGCATATTATCGTAAGCTCAATAATTTAACTGCAAATTTAATTTTCCCTGATATTTCATTACAGTATACGTATGGACTGCTAGTACCTTTGAAAGAGACCTTTACTGATTAAGAACTATATTTATGTATCAGGATTAAGTCCTTGAAGTTCAACATGTTCTTACTTACTTGGACAGTTAAATGCAATATAATTATGAAAGTGCACATATTTATAAATATAAGTTTAATGCAATAATGTTCATGCTGAGCTAAATGTAAAGTTATAATAGCATTTTAAAAAGAGAATGTTTTGATAAGCTATGTTGGCAACTTCCATAAAAGTGGCTTGCTCATTTGGCTTGTGCAATCAATATCATCCAATAAATCCCATGGTTACTTGACTCGTGTACCCGGTATGTTATCTTCTGTTTAAAGAGGAGTTAATCTGCTTGTAGCACTTGATAAATCTTTTTTACAGCAGTCCACGTATAATTATTATACTCAACTGATTGCTTTAAAAATTGATGCTTTTTTCTGATGTAAGAATTTTGGCACCATTTTGACTCCCAGCTGACCAGTATTTCTCTGCAAGGAGGAAGACAATAGGAAAAGCTTCCCAATTCTCTTTGGGACTTACCATACACCTCCACACCTCCCTGTAAATACAGTAAATACAGTCTGGCAAGTATTAAGGAACTATTTACCCTCTCAAAGGAATAGCCAGGCTGCCCACAAAAGGCAATCAGATAAGGCATTATCAGGTAGCCTGGCAGGTAACGGTAGGGGGGAAACAAACTTCTCAGATTTCTGTTGGAGACCACCTTTTTGTGATGCATGTATGATGTATTGGGGGGTGGTCTTAAACTCCAGCGTGGGGAATTTCAAATTTCTATATAAGAACAGGCAGGCCTTTGTTCTGGGTTCCTTCTTTTTCTCCTGCGTGAGAGGAAGGACCCTGTTGCAACAGAATAATAAAGTCTTTGCTTCTCAATCTTATCTGATTGGCCTCTGTAATTTACTCCTACCGATGGAGAACTACAAAAATCACACCAAAAGGCAAAGACCAAACAACAGTTTTTGTTTATTTTGTTTACTACTTAAGTAGTTTTGCTTTGGACATACAGTATATATGTATCCAGAATTAAACTAATATAGATTTTAGCTTGCCACCACTGGCACTGCTCTTCCTGCACATCCTGGGTAAATGTGCGGGCATGATGCCATAATGGGGGTAGGGGGGAAACAGAGATGTTCCACCAAATGGTCATCTTGGATCACCTGCTTCTCACAGAATTTGTGTATTTTCCAGAGCAGACCCCATAAAGAGAATGGCTAAGAACTAATGAAGAATGGGGACAGACTCATTAGAGGAAAATTAAAATGCATAGCAATAAACGTGAAGATGGGGAAAAGGAATAAAGAGGAGTGGGCATTTGTTGGGACATCTGTTCTCGATTCTGCCAGAGATGATTTCTGTTACAAACAGCTGCCACAACTAAATACCGTGTTTCTCCTAAAATAAGACGTAGCCATAAAATGAGCCGTAGCAGGATTTCTACGCATTTGTGAAATATAAGCCATACCCCGAAAATAAGACATAGTGACGCGACGCCTCTCCCTTAAGACAGCCTAGATAGGCGTGGCTATGCAGCGTAACCGACGCAGAGCGGTTAAAATAAGACATCCCCCGAAAATAAGCCATACTGTGGTTTTTTGAGGGGGGGGAATATAAGACGGTGTCTTATTTTAGGAGAAACATGGTACCAACATACGATTAGGAGATATGAAGTAACTGTATATAGGAAAATATGAAACAAATGTCACATCCACACCATACATTGTACTTAAACCATTTTAAAAGTGGTTTACACATAGTATATGTAAAATTTTTATTCTATATAAATATTTCTGTTATTGCCTGATATACCTACTCAACTGTATTTAATGTTCTATATTGAAATCCCAAAGAAAAGACAAGAAAAGTTAACTGAAAATCTAAATTATTTTTAGCATTCACAAACTTCCTGAAATTCAAATGCTAGACATTCTCTTTTACACCACAATCCTAACCTTGTTTACTTAGAATTAATAAGGCTTACACCCAGGTCAGTAGGGTTAGCATTGATGCCATACTAATTCTTACTTGGAGGTATGAGTCACATAATTAGTTTAGTAAACCTGGTAGCATGCCCAGGAATGGCTGCTGAATCATTTTACTTCATAAATATAAATTCTGTATTTTGTGTTTCCATTTTTTAGCAAGATTAATTAGACATATGTGGCAGAAGCTTTGTCAGTCTCTCAAATCCAACATATTGATTAATATCATTAAAGTCATTAATTATAGCAGTCCAGGAACACTTAATGAAAATTTAAGAATAAATTAGAAAATAGAAAAACAGCATAATGGTGGAGTGAAATGAGAAAAGGCTACAGATACTCAGAAGTTTATAAGATCTAGGAAATAATAATAATAATAATAATAATAATAATAATACCTTGCCCATTTGACTGGGCTTCCTCAGCTACTCTGGGCGGCTTACAGCACATATAAAAACATATATAAAAAATACAAAAAATTGTCCAGTAGCACCTTAAGAGACCAACTAAGTTGGTTCTTGGTATAAGCTTTCGTGTGCATGCACACTTCACACATTTCTTCAGATACCATGCAGAGAGTAGCACCTTAGAGAGTTGGTCTCTAAGGTGCTACTGGACAATTATTTTATATATTTCAACTGCGTCAGACCAACACAGCTACCTACCTGAATATAAAAACATAGTAAAACTTCAAACATTATATGCAATAATGGCAGAAGAAAAGATAAGGAAATATAAAATCAATAAGTTATAACCTAGGACAGGGGTAGGCAACCTAAGGCCCAATCACCTTCTCAATCCAGCCCGCGGACAGTGTGGGAATCAGCATATTTTTACATGAGTAGAATGTGTCATTTTATTTAAAAAGCATCTCTGGGTTATTTGTGGGGCATAGGAATTCGTTCATTCCCTCCCCCCCCCAAAAAAAGTCCAGCCCACCACATGGTCTGAGGGATGGTGGACTGGCCCACGGCTGAAAAAAGTTGCTGACCCCTGACCTAGGAGGAGGTGAAAAGGGTATAGATGCAACAGAAAGAGGGAAGAAAAGAACAGATGCACAGCCAAAGAAAAGGAAGTTCAGCTTTAGAAGGATTAAGTTTATGTAAAATCATGCAAGAGAAACAGTTGCAAGCAGGAAGAGAGATTAAACAGAGTGTGATAAATTAGGAGAAGATAAACAAAGCTGCAGATTATTGGCATGGGAAGTATTATTATTATTACAAGACTAGATGACAGCTACAAGTGGGAAAAGACCAAGTAAAAAGCTAAGGACCTTCAAGAACTGATGAAAAGAGGAGGAGAACCATTGATACATAGAACAAGAAGTACAGTAGGCCCACAATTTACACAGAGGTTATATTCCAGGGATTGCGTCTAAAGGCAAAATGGTGTATTGTCAAAATCCATTGGGTTCAATAGCAGATAGGCTTGCCAAAGTCATTTTCCTCAGAACCCCACCCACTTTTAATATCTTAATTTTTTTGCCAGGTGCGTAAAACTGAATGCGCACAAGTTAAATGCATGCAAGTGGCAGGCTTACAGTATTACAATTACATATATAAGAGTGAAGCCAAGAAACAGTTGACCACAGAAACTTAGAGTATGAGGATATGGCAAATTATTCAGTATTAACAAACCAGGCATTCAGTAAGAACATTGTTGAGAAATCCTGGCCCATTAAGAAAACTTGGCCTTTTAAAAAATCTCTTGTTAAATAGAGGACTAAAGGCCTTTCAGGGACCTCTCAGATAAAAAGTGTATCACGAACTTACTAACAGTCACTATAATCACCACTGCCAAGCACTGGGGGACACTTAGTGTGGAGTTAATTGAAGTATGGCTTGCACAGACATGGGATCTAATCATCAAGGACAAATTAATGACACATTTAAAGGAGATATGAATTAGTAAAGACTCACTACCTACTACATAATGTGGTACGCCTTTATTGTATATGCAACATCCATTGAACATGGTTGCAAACCACCAAGAACACATGGAAGTCTATTGTATGACACACTTATTTAATGAGACTGACAACTTTCAATGGCTGCAAATTCTGTTCCCTTTTTCTTTTGTTGTTGGCTCTGCACTTCAGGCAGAAGGGTGGTTGATGTTTTCTTCCAATATGTTTTTCTCTTTTAGAAAAAGCAATAAACGGTGTTTTTAAAAAAATAAAAGGCCTTCCAGGGAACATTGATATGTTGATTTCTTTAAATAATACAGTGAATACCTTCCAAAATAAATGGAATAAATATCTGATCACTTCTGTTTCAGAGGAAAGATGGAAATGTGTTTGGAATAACTGGGAAATGTAACATAATCAAGGCTAAACGAGTATTTGGTGTGGGAAAACAGTACCATTGGTACTTTATTTGTTAAAACGTATTCATAACTTGAATATCAACTATTCTTGGAGACGAGAAGCTGTTTTCGTATATATATTTGGAAATATTTCAATACTAAAACACTTTGGTGCACATGGCTTCTTCCCAATCCTCCAAAATCATTGTTTGGAAGATCAAAGAATGTGACATTTGTATGCTGCTACTGTGATTTGATAGACCCACCTTCACAAGTAGTCAGAAGTTCTAGGGGTAGAATTATAGGTTACTAGTGAATTGAAGCCCGTTGAGATAACGGGCGCTAGCCCGGCAGCACACGCGCGCGCCTTGCGGGGCGGGGGGCACAGCCGCGGCTGCTCTCCTGCCGCCACGGAGGGAGGAGGCTGAGTGCGGGGAAACCGGGGAGCCCCCCAACCCCGGACGCCCCCTCGGAGGCCGGCACCGCCGCGCGCGCCCAGCTCCCTCGGCGGCTCCGGCCGCGCAGGAGAAGAGCCGGGCAGGAGGGAGGACAGGCGGGGACGCTTCTCGGGCGGGGGCACTTCTCGGGCCCGCGACGTCCCACTCCGCCTCCTTCCCGGCGCGCGCTCGGCCTGCACTGGCCGGCCAAGGAGTTGGTTGTGCCGCGCGCGCGCCTTCCAAGCTGGGAGCCACCTCTCCTTCCCCTCGCTCGCCGGCCGCGCTCCCCTCTGTTCCCGGGAAGTCGGAGGACGGGCTCCTTCTCGGAGGAGGGGCCGGGGAGGAGGAGGAGGGAGCAGCCAAGAGGAGAAGAGGAGGGAGGTTCCCTGTTAGCAACAGCGCCGCCGAAGCCTCCCCCCCCTCCTCAGCCAGCGCCGCCTTCCCACGTGATGAGCCGGGAAAGGCCCAGCAGCGAACGGCAGCGATAGCAGCAGCGCCCCGGCAGTCGGCCAGCCTGCCTAGGAAGCAGCCCAGCGGCCGCCTTCTCCCCGCCAGCGCGCGATGCTCCCGCCCAGAGAGGGGCCGCTGAGGAGCGAGAGGAAGAGGAGCCACAGGCAGGCAGGCAGGCAGGCGGACGGGCGGGTGGCCAGCTAGTAAATTAAGCCTGTTAAGCAAAACAGGTGCTAGAAAGCTCTCTCAGGAGCCGCAGCGGCAAGGCAGCAGGAGCCGCCGGCACCCCCACCCACCCAACTCCCAATGCGCGCACCTCCCGGCAACACCACCAGGCACACGGAGGCCGGGGGCTATGGGGGCTGGGGCGGGCTCGGTGCGGCGGTTGAGCCGCCTCCTCCTCCTTTTCGCAGGCCGGGCAGAGGGGCTGGTCTGGGTGTGCGCCCTTTCGGCGGCGCCGCCCGCCCGCTCGCTCACCTCCTCGATGGCGGCCACGGTCTGGTCCGGCATGGCGAGGAAAAGGGAGGGAAGGAAGGAAAGGAAGGAAGGAAGGCAGGGAAAGAGAGAGGAGGAGAGCAGGCTGGGGGCAGCGGCGCATTGCGCCGCTGCCCCCGCTCTTTGCTTTGTCCGAGCGGGAGGGCAGCTGCAGCTCCGTGCGAGGCGGCAGCAGTGATCGAAATGATGGCGCGCATGCGCCGCCGCTGCCTCTCGGACACGCCCCCCTCTCCCGTCGTCCAATCCGTGTGTCACTGGAACGCACGCGCAGTTGCCAATTCCTGTGACACACGGAAAATGGTACGTACGGACAGAGGCTCTTTATTATATAGGATAGTTTCCCTTTATTGGGGAGTACTGGAGACATATAGCACCTTTGTAATATTTACTTTATTTACAAATACACAAGCACAGTGGAGGTAAAAACACTGCTTCAGCAGATAGCATCACCACAAATATAACAGCAAAGAGCAACTTGTGTCTGCATGTCTCACCTTCCCCAGGCTGCAGTCCTAGTTTCAGTTAACTCCAGACAGAAAACTCCAGTTTGCTCATTCTTAAATTTAAATCTGCAGGGCTGTGGGTTTCTTTCTCTCACACAACCATTTTTGTTTAAAGCAGTAAAATGTATTTGTCCAGCCATGTCAGGCTATGCAAGTAGATTGCCTTTTCATGGTGGGGTGGGAGATATCCTAATGATTAGCTCCCATTGTTGGAATTTAACTGTCTGACTGTAGACATGGCACTGAACTATGGTTAATTGTGTCAAGAATGTGCCTAGGTAAGCCTCAGGTTCACAATCTCCATCTTCCCCTCTTCTCCTCTGGCGCAGCCATGAAGTGGAATTTATAAGCTTTGGCTCTCATTTTCAATAAACCACAGTTTTGTGTTACATCCAAACTTTAAAGTGATTAATCTTAATTACTATTTGAAATGAGACAGCTTCAAACCATAGATAATAAAACCAGCTTGTTTCAACCACTGGGTACACGAATGGTTGAAAACAAACGAGAATTGAAAGGAAACTCTTTAGCTAAAGATAAAACAATAGAAAAGGAACAAAGTATATACTTAATATGTTCCTGTGCTTATGCTTATTAATGAAGATTGAAGGTTGTCTTCGAAGCTGTTTTTCTACTTGCACAACAGACTTCCACTTACTCAATGGAACATCACCCTTGTTTCTTTTTCCCTGCAGCCCCCAGCACACACTCAAAATCCAGAAGGTGGAGGGCCCTCCAAAGCAAAATAGACAGGGGGCACAAAGGGAGGTGAGGAAGGATAAGTCCAGTTTTGTGAGTGGAACTCAGTGCATGCAGCATTGGATACAACCCTGTGATTTTTACAAGTTAGGGAAAATATTGTTTCCTGATAATTGTGTTATATTAATGAAGTAATAATATATGTTTAAAATTAAAACATTGAATGCTTATTTTTATTTAAGCTGACTAGTTATTTTTACATTCAGTGGGATGCACTTTTTAAAAAATAGCTGAGGACTACAGCCTTA
This sequence comes from Darevskia mixta, assembly GCA_034641385.1. Classification (NCBI taxonomy): domain Eukaryota; kingdom Metazoa; phylum Chordata; class Lepidosauria; order Squamata; family Lacertidae; genus Darevskia; species Darevskia mixta. The sequence continues at coordinate 45,273,857 of JAWWNH010000029.1, forward strand.
GGTTGCTTTTTTTTCAATTCAAACTTTATTACGGTCCAGAGACCCAACAACTCATCACAAAACAATACACAATTTCGACAGCCCGTCCTCAGGTTACACAAACATTCTGTTCAGGCTAGGAATAGGGATAATTGGTTCTTGCAACCACCGATAGAAACTTCGCCACTGCTAATGTTCTGTCATTTGTCCGGTCTTCCAGTAGGAACCTGACATAGTAAGCCTCTGATTTTCCTGGGAAAGGTACTAGCAAGGGTAATATCAGTTCTTCCCTGGCTTGCTCGAATTTCACACAGTGCAGCAAAATATGTTTTATAGAGTCAATGTCTTGAGCACATGAGCATAGTCTGTCCTGGTATGGAACTCCTCTCAATCTGCCATCCAGCACTGCAGAAGGAAAGACGTTAAGTCTAGCTTTTGTAAATAACCTTCTGTAGTTTGGAACTGTCAGATTTTTAATATAAGATGTTAACTTAAAGGCATGCCCATATTTTACTCCTACTGCCAGCGGACTGCAGACTGCGTGTGATCGAAGTCGCAAGTCACTGTGTGCAATGTCCCAGAGTCTTTGCTTTAAAGTCTTTAGGGCACCTTCATAACCCAGGCAATAGAGTTGGGTGGGTGACAGACCAATAGAGGTGGCTTTTTTTGTCATTATTTTCTGCCAGTTGCTGACATACTCCTCATTGTTCAGGTGTTGATATAGACCCTCCCCTAGCTCAAACACTGCAATATTGAGCCAATGTTTTAGTGCAGCCCACCATGCCTTAGTTGAAATTGGGCATTCACCAGCTTCTAATAAAAGTATGGAGTTGGGGACACAATTGGGTACCTGAAGCAGAGATCGCAAGAATTTTGCTTGAAAGCCATCTAGCTTTGGCAGGTCCCCATTATGCCAGACGTTTGCAGCATACAGGAGTTGGGGGACAGATTTTGCGTTGAAAACCCTTAAGGCTGCTGGTACATACTTGCCGCCCTTTTTGAAAAAGAACCTGAGTATGGCTAGCTTAGTGATCTCTGCCTTTTGAAGGGAGGTTTGCCAGTGGTACTTCCAAGATCTTGTATGGTGAAATGTAAGCCCAAGATAGCTGAAATATTTAACCTGTTCAAGGTTATGGCCATCCAACACCCAATTTGACCGGGAGAAGCTTCTTTCGAATACTAAGATTTTTGATTTCCCATAGTTAATGGATAAGCCATTTCCAAGACAGTAATCGGAAAACTTCCTTAGCAGATGTTTCAAGCCGGGTCTGGAACGTGAAATGATGGCCGCGTCATCTGCATATAGCAACAAGGGGGTTCGTCTCGTTCCTATTTTTGGAAGGTGTCCGTCTGGGTCCATTAGGCTCTCTTCTATGTCGTTTAAGAATAGACAAAACAATGTGGGGGCCAGGATACATCCTTGTCTCACCCCTCTAGTCATCTCGATATTGTTTGATAACTGTCCCTGACGACCGCATCGAACCTGCAATTTGGTTCCGTTATATAAAGCTTTTATGAGGAAGAGAAGTCGTTTGTCCTGTAATATCAAGTCTAATTTGGACCACAGCTGGGATCTGGGGATGGAATCAAACGCTGATTTCAGATCCATGAAGGCCACGAAGAGTTTGCCCTGTAGATGCTTGTTATACTTTTCAGCTAAGAAGGACAACATATGACAGTGGGCTAATGTTGAATGCTTCTCGCGAAAGGCTGCCTGGGCTTCAGATAGAATGTTATGTTCATTTATGAAAGTTGTCAGTTTGGTACTAAGGAAGTGAGCATACAACTTCCCAATTACTGAAAGCAGGCTAATTGGCCTGTAATTGGAGGGTACATTTGTGTGGCCTCTCTTGAAGATTGGAACAACTATAGCGTGTTTCCAACTATGTGGTACTATGCCCGAGTTGTTTACTACCGTGAAAAGAGCCGCCAGAAGCGGAGCCCACCAGTGCTGGTTTGATGTAATCAGTTCCGCTGGGATAAAGTCTTTCCCCGGAGCCTTACCATTCTTCAGATTCTCAATCAATGTATAGGCTTCATCCACTGTTACTGGTCTCCAATGTGGAAGTGGTGCCAATTCTACCCTGTCGTCATCCTGGAAGTTGGGAGTGAGGTTTGAGTTTTCCATAAATATATTTCTGAAGTGGTTCTCCCAAACCTGAGCTGGGATGGCACAGCGGGGGGCTGGAGGGCTGGTTTTAATTGAGTCAGAGACCAGTTGCCAAAAAAGTTTAGTTTCATTATTTAGTGAAGCATTCAGTAACAGGGACCAGGAATTTTGTTCAGACTGCCTTTTTTTTGAGGCCAAGAGGGCTTTATACTCTTTTTTCATTTTGAGATAGGATGGGGGTAGGTAATTTAAACCGGCATTTCTATAGGCCAAATAGGCATTCCTTAAGGCTTCCTTCTTTGTACGGCACTCTTGATCAAACCAACAACACCCTTTAGCAATGCGAGGCTTGCATGCTGTGTTTATACTGACAGAGACCACATCCTGCAAGGACTCAATCAGATTTTCATAAGCTGTCAGGGAGGACTCTGCTGATGAGTTGTTAATTATTATTGATCTTAGATTAATTACAGTTTGTAGATTCAATCTACTCTCAGCTGCAATCGCTGTCTCAGGTGTCCATCTTTTCCTGCACCGTACTGGGTCATTTGCTTTATCTATGCCCTCGTATACTCTGTAAGAACGCTGACTTGAGTTTTGGCCAATAGTGGAGAGAATTAGAGGTAGGTGATCACTTTCGGTCCTGTTGTCAATGTTGAATTTTTTAATTGATTCAAAGGCCTCCCTGTTGGTGAGACAGTAGTCAACTGTGCTGGCTCCATTTGTATTTATAAATGTGTACTCTCCTTCTCTGTCCCCGGGTAGTGCCCCATTAGCAATGGTCAGGTCAAGACTTATTTGTAGAGAAGCCAGACAGAAGCCAGCATAATTGATTTGGCAGTCTTTCGAATGCCTGCGCGGGTTAGCCAGTCTTTTTAAGTTAGCCAGTCTTTTGTCTCTTGACTTGAACATAGGCCAGGAAGCAGCTGGCCAAGCTCATCCCTAAGGAATGGCTCTATCCCTGGTAGGGTAGTATCCCTGGACAGATTGTGGAGGTTTTTAATTAAACAGGGTAAGCTGTAGGGGAACAGGCGACACAACAAGGATCTGTCTGAAGCAAAGCTGCTTTAAGCAGTTTTATTTTATCCTGTGTTGGTGCATGCACAAGTTATCCAGAAGAAGAGATTTATGAATTAAGAGACAAAGCATAGGGCAGGGTGGAGCTTTGGCAGCTATAAGAATACAGTATGTCATTTTCATTTGGACTGCTTGTACTCTCCTGTATGATAACTACCCTAATAAGCTGTTTTCCCCTTTGTGGGCTTTTAAGAGGCATTTAGGGAAAAACCTGAATTATTTAACATGCAGAACTGTGTAACACAATTCTATCTTCTCTTTAAAATAAACCATAGCTTTCCAGCTCTTGAGGCAATCCTTTTTTCTCCTTCCTTGCCTATTCCAGAGGGTTTAAAAAACAAAACCTCTCACACAGAGGCGAAACAGTTTAAAATTATTAACCAAATCTAGGCAGACATAGTTTAAAGAATGTCCTGGTTGAGCTGTTTACAGTTCGTTGCACATAAGATAGTACCCAATGATTCAAAAGGATTTCACAATATGACTCCTCTACGTCCTGATAAATAATTTACCAAAGCACAAAGTGTACCACTAAAAAGCAAAGAATACACATGATAACCAAAAAAAGCACAACAGCACTGAGTACCTCAACATCTATATATATAAAAATGTTCCCATTGCGCGTTTGTCCGAAACACCCTTGCTGCGTAACCGCTGGACCAAATCGCATCAAATTTGCACACAGCGTTTCCATTACCATCTCAAAGTAATCTGGCATAATATAAATTCAGAAAAACCACACCTGTCATACCTAAAATAAAGAAAAAATGCAAAAAAATCTGTTGCAGGCATTATACATCACCACCAGAAGCTCTGAAGACACCAGCAGCATCCAATAGAAAGGCAGATCGCGCTCTGTCACCAGCAAAAGCTCTGAAGGGTGGCGCCAAATAATGACATCATCAACCGAGCAACTGAAACCACCAAGGCGGCCATTACCAGACAACCCACAGAGCCATTACCAGACAAAGGCAAACGGCCAAACCCAGAGCCAAAGCCACAGGCCGCAACCCAAAAACACTCCCACCCTCCCAGGCCTCGCCTCTACTTTACAGCCTACAGACAATAATAATAATAATAATAATAATAATAATAATAATAATAATAATTTATTATTTATACCCTGCCCATCTGGCTGGGTTTCCCCAGCCACTCTGGGCAGCTTTCAACAGAACATTAAAATACAATAATCTATTAAACATTAAAAGCCTCCCTAAACAGGCCTCCCTAAACAGGACTAGGCCTCACTAGGCCTCGGCTCTACTTTACAGACTATCCCGAGTGGAGCCGAGGGGGGTGGGTGGGGGGGGGAGGGGCCCGAATAGGGTGACCCAGGGTGGGGGAAGTCACAAGGATGACTCAGGGGGGAGGGGGGGTTATTTTGGCTGCGGCTGCTACTGATGGTAATAAGCATAAAATCAGCCAGGCGAAAACGGAGGGGGGGGGGAGACTGAGATGAGACAGGCAGAAGTTCATCGGGATAAGCTGTGGGAAGCCAGGCAAAAACGGAGGGGGGAGACTGAGAGGAGGCAGGCGGAAGTTCATTGGGATAAGCTGTGTATACATCAATCTACAGGATTGTGATCTATGCTGTTTGAGATACTGTTACGGTAATTGCATGCTTGAACAAATATAATATTATTTATAGCATTCTGTTTCAAAGCCCCTGAAAAACAATTCTAGTGAGTCTCCCTAAATGGGAATAAATATTTGAGGGGTTCAGTTTATCAAAGTATATGGATCTCAAAGTTTCTTATGCAGAATATGCCAAAGTTAGTTTCAAGTTTTTACTGACACACACACAAAAATGCCAGGTTAACTACCCGGTAGATGAGAGTTGTAATTTAATTGGAAATAGCTGCCACCAGGGGCTGCAATTGCATTATATTTGAAAGAAGTCCACAATAATTGGCATGTTTTCCTAAGGAAGAAAGTTGGCTGTCAAGTGACTTGTTCAAGGCCATTAGACCTTGTTAGTGAGAGTAGGATGCTGGCCTGAATTATTGTGGTTTAATAAGTCTCAATAAATGTCCCATTGGGGTTTCCACACACAGCACTCTCCTTTCATATTAGTAATGCTGATATGCTTTATTGCAATAGAACACAGTTAGTATATGGCGCTCTAGATCCCATAAACCATAGAACACAATCAATACTTTATTTTACCTCTATTTTCAAGCATGATAACCCTGTTGCTTGATGAGTACTGTTCTGGCAGAAAACTAATTGGGGAACACATCCTCCTTATTAGGCCAATCATAAGGAAATAATATAGAATAATTCTAAGGGAAAAAATTCTTTTATGTTCAGAGTTCCCAATAAACTGTATGAAATATCCTAATTTCACAGTGACATAGTTCTATAAAGTTTCTATAAAGAAAGTTCCATACTATATAAAGCATACGTATGTCTCATATATATATTCTTATTAGATGTTTTCCTTAAGTGTGACAATATATTGCCATCAAACTGGTACTTACCTTTTTTACACCATCACATACACATTATTTTGTGCATGTATTTTCTGACATGAGTCTTAATGTTCAAGACAGTAAAGTGAAATAGCTTTCCGTATTCCGCATATGGGAACTGTAATGTTGATAGCGCAGTGTATACCTGAGAAGTTAAGATAATTTTACTGTGGATTATTTAATATAGATTCGGTATCCCCAAACTCACTTCAACTATCCTTTTATATTTATTTATTTATAGGAATAAGAATGTTGAGATTCCTACCCACCCACCCTCTATGTTAAAGACTGCAAGAACAGAACCAAGTGGTTTGGATAATCTAATCTGAAGTAAAAAGGAGGCAATACTGAACCACGTTATAAAGATATCTCAAAAGTTACATTTCTACACATTTCCCAAATTTAGTTCATGCCTAATCCTTGGTTTTGATCACAGAACCATGAATACCTCTTATTTACTAATGTATGTAGCAGAATGGTGGTGTGTAGAGGCTTGTCTAGGCAATAATCGAAACAGATAAAATAAAACATGCTCTGAAAGAGCAAATAATAATAATGAAATATTTCCTCTTCAGCTACCTCTTAGAGTATGGTTATCATATTTTTTTCAATGAATCAATGAATCCGGGGACACTTTTTTTTTAAAAAGCTGAGTAGCAACAGGGAGTCAGTAGTGGGGATGGTGAGGCAAAATACCCTGGGCCCAAGCACATTTTCTTTACAGTATTTCATTTGTATCCATGCTGGAAAAAACATCTGGGGACGTCTGGTAACCCTATTTTAGGGGGGAAAGTGGTTATTAAAACGGTTTTGATTTGAGCATGTAGCTCTGAAAAGCGTGACTTTCGATTGACCGGGAAGAAAAACCAACCGTCTGCTGCCGCCCCGTCTATAAAGCTTCGCCGACTGGGGAAAGAAGCAACAAGCACCTTTAGCAAACTCAACTCCCGCGGACCCTTGCTAATGTTTAATCCCAGGTCCCCTTTCCTTCCAGATTTCACTACCAGGCCTGAGCTGGCTTTCCCCACCAGAGGGACTGAAGAGCGGGGTCCCTCCGCTCCACGGGAAGCCGGGAGGGGCAGCAACGGCGGCGGCGGCGGCAGCAGGCGGGATCGGGTTTCACATCCTGATCCCGACTCGCTCAGGAGCAGCAGCAGCCTTCGCTCAGCCGGAGGGGCACAAGGAGGGAAGCCCGGGCGGCGCGGCCCGAGCGGAGGACATGGCGGAAAGGTGAGTGCGGCCGTCGGATCCCAGCCAGCAACTTCGGGACGGAGGGGATCCCCTGTCCGACCGCTTGCCTCCCTACCTGTTGAGCTGGGTGGGGCGCAGGGCTGGGCCCCAGACGCAGGGAAAAGTATGGAGAAGCCTCCGCCGCCATTCCGCGCTCCTTTCCCCGGCGAGCGCGCGGCTGAGGGGAGGGAAGAAAAGTGTGCGGGAACTTTTGGGCGTCCCGTTTTGGGGGGTATGAACGGCGAAAGGGCACTTGGCGCTCTTCGGGACCTCCTCTTTGTCGGCTTTGGGCTCATAAGGGGATTTCCTAAAACTGGGGGAAGGGGAGCGGGACAATAGGCGGGAGGCGGCGGCGGCGGGGAAAGTAGTGGGATTGTGGTGAAAGAACAGAGTTGCGCGACCCTCCTGGAAATGAAGTTTAATTCGCCCCCCGCCTCGGCACAGACCGGCTGGGTGTCCCCAGGTGGCATGGTGCATTTTCACATGTTCTGGTTTTTGGTCGACTTATCGTGTGAGCGAGTGGCTTTAGGCGGCGGCGGATTACTGCGCTCTGTCGGTGGTTGCTTCGGTGGGGGCATATAGTCTTATAGGCGAATAATGTATGATGATGCTCTGGTGCATCATGCTTTGAGACTGCAGCCTTGCACACTTGCAAGTACTGTAATGACTCTCGCCTCCGGGTGCCAGCCATACTTCCAGTAGCTAACAAGGATTGCAATTCCTGCTTCATCCAGAACCGTGCCCGGAAAAGCGCTGGAAAAAAATCACCGTTGCATAACTAGTTAAGTTAACCACGCTGGTTGTGAGCATGACAAAGGTAGCTAAAGGTCAACGGATCTGCATTGTGATCTTGAGTGGGTACTTTTAGAAATCACATGTGTTTAGGGTTACTACAGAGCCCAAGTATGCCGTGGCTAACATATGTAGTAGGATGTCACCGCTCACCAAGCCCCTTCTCACTGGGACTCCATTTCCCATCTGCATACTTGGCATGCGGGAATGTATGTATAGGGTCGTGGGTTCCAAACTATGGAACATAGTATAGATGCATGCAATCCATGCACATGTTTATGAACAGTAGTGTTGCTTCTATAGGGACTGATCATGCACTCAGAAAAGGCGTATCTTATGTATTGACTGGGACATGCACCCATTTGGTTCTTTTGTCCTATGCTGGGATCCATGAATAATAGGTTAGTATACAAATCTAGCAGTTCTAGTCAGGAGGCTATTTTATTTGGCTGATCAGCCACTGACCTTCCGAGCCTCTCTACTGTGATGTAGGCAGCTTTGCGCTGTTGGTGCCAGAATATGGAATGCAAAATAGGCAACCTGATACTTTTTAATGGAATGGTTTCTATTTTTATAAGTGTGCATGTGTTTGTAGTTGTACTTTCTGATTTGTATGTAGTATAGACACACAAAAATATAACTTGTATGTGTGCAATACTTTTATAGCAACAGAAGTTGCTGGACCAATAAAAGATATACCATTACTAATTTTTTAATCATTATTATATCCTTACTTGATAGTGTACTCTGACAGAAAACAACTTTTTTGAAAACATAGAGAAGTAAATTGTTCTACAACAAGGGTTCCCAAACTGTGGTCCACAGTAAATATTCTTGTTTATTTTTAAATGTATTTTATTGCTTCTTTTGTTTCTTGCATTGTATTTCATAGAATCATAGAATTGTATAATTGGAAGGGACCACAAGGGTCATCTAGTCCAACCGCCTGCCAATGTAGGAATCTTGTTGTATTTTATATTTTATTTTATGGAATTAAAATTGTGATACAGTAAAATGCAATAGAAGTAATAAAAACAAATTTAAAATCATACAGCATTCTATCTCGGATAGAAAAATTAAGTGGTCTGCCAAGATTGTTGACAGTTCTCCACTGGTCCATGGAGGAAATGTTTGGGAGCCACTGTTCTACAACATAGGGCTATGATCCAAAGAACTGCCCAAATTAAAGAGTTCATGCCCAATATGACTTCGGCATTTTTCTCTGAAGAGCAGTCACCACACACACTCAGAGGAAATATATGGCAATCAATAGCGTGTGTCTCAAACTGGTTTCCAAGTGTGATATGGGGGACTGCTCTTTAGTGCAGAAGTGCAGCTTATTTCTGGGTATATTGGCTTTGGGACTTACTTCTATGTGACTTGCTCCTTAGTAAGTGTACGCAAGATTGAAACATCAGTGTAAACATGTTGATCCAAGCTGTTTGTACTAGAAAGGTCTTTGTGCACTTCTTTGGATATACCCTATTATCTTTTTGTACTTTTTTTTTACCTTTTATGCTAGTGTGCTTTTGTTTCTTCTGTAACTCACTCCCATGTAGAACTATTACTTCCAAGATAAAAGCGAAGGTCATGTAGGAGCATTTTCTTGGAAACATTGAAAACCAAATACTGTTTTTACTCTGCTTGGAGACATGTACATTCTTCAGAGGGATTCAACAATGTCATATATCCACAGCTCTTAAATTCAGAATAAACTGCTGTGATTTGTACAGTATGTCTAGATTGGTTTCACCATTTGATATTTTGAAAATTATGTCTTCATTGAAATGTTTGAGGTGCTGGTTCTGGGCCAGCAGTTCTGTTTGAAGGTGTCATCTTATTAAAAAAAAGGTTAAAAGTGAAGCCTCTAGAAGGTGTACCATAAATATAGAAAAGTCAAAGATCAATGTTGTAGAGTAAGCCTCTCCATGTGTAAAGCAGTGTAGATAATGCTTTGTATGCATGTTTTTTGAAACTGCTACAATGTTTAAATTTGTTGTGACCTGTCTATATCAAAGTTGTTAATGATCTTTGGAAAGAATCCTCTCTGACTACCATGGGATTCACTTGCTTTGTGTGAGGAAAAAGGAAGACAAGTTCTTAAAAGCAAGACCAAAGTAAATATCATAGCAACTGCTTTTATTACATTATAGTATGTAAAGGCTTATTGGGATAAAAGAAGAAGAAACAAAAATGGTGATTCATCATACTTTTTAAAATAAAAAATAATATGAAATCCTAATAGCTATCTAGATTTTACTGAATATCTGAATTTCTAAAAATTTTGATCAGATCAACACGCACACACGCACACTACAATCTGTTGTTGTTTAGTCATGTCCGACTCTTCGTGACCCCATGGACCAGAGCACGCCAGGCACTCCTGTCTTCCACTGCCTCCCGCAGTTTGGTCAAACTCATGTTAGTAGCTTCGAGAACACTGTCCAACCATCTCGTCCTCTGTCGTCCCCTTCTCCTTCCTCCATTTTTGTCCCAAGTACTCCTGGATTCATCTTACAACCTGTTTCAGAGCCGAAGAGGTTAATAAGGTTATATGTCTGCAAAACATCCTGTTTTGCAGCTCAAGTTTAGTTACAAGCAACAGTGGCTTATTGGGAGGAACAAGGCAGCAGGAATGGTGGCACTATGGAAGCACGACCAGGACCAGCGTACGCTCCCAGCAGTGTGTCCACAAGGCACTGACTTCCCTGCCACCTTGTCCCTCTCCCTTCTAATAAGCTGCAGCTACCCGAGTACCAGGAGGTGACGTGGTGTGCACCCTTGGTAACTGTTCTTGCAATCTGAGCTGTGTATTTGTGGGAAATGTAGTCTAATTCTTTGGATCCAGATAGTCTGAAAATGGTGATGTGAGCTGAGCTGTCAGTGGATTATTGGAATGTGGGGATTTGAGCCATGTTCAGGTTTCAGAATGGGTTTAACTAACTAGAAAATATATGGACATACCTGTAAGTATATGCTAAAGAAAGTGCATTTGAGATTTTATAGAATCATAGAATTGTAGAGTTGGAAGGGACCCCGAGGGTCATCTAGAGTTTTATTATACTTCCTGTTATTAAAAGAATCAGCTTTGGGCAATAGATTGTTGGATTCAGATTTCTATAGGTATGTACCATGTGCCAGTAAGACAACACATCAAGTCAGTTGACATATGAGACATTTTAGCTTTATTAAGATTGAGATAGAGGTCTTGCTTTCTCTAAACAAAAAGAACAGAGATTTTAAAAACTTTGATTAAAAAGCAAGTTGTTTTCCTGTTCTTGTTCTGTATTCCGGTTGTACTAGAAGTAGTGGATAGGCCTCTGGAGCACTTGGCAGCATGCTGTGATCAGTTTCATGACACTTGAGGATAAAGTTGCTCAGTCCCATAGTGTCTTAAATATTGTTGTTGCAGTTCCAGCTGAGGTATCCAATGCAGTGTGTTCCCATGCTCTTTGGGATCAATTTTGGATTATGCAGCCCAATGATGTGGACAGGTTTTATGCAGTGATGCAATTTGCTTCTTGCACTCTTGACCTCTGTCCATCCTGGCTGGTGAAAGCCAGTTGGTGGGGAGTGTTAACCGGATAGATCCAGCGTGTGGTGAGCACAACTTTATGCAGTGGAAAGCTGCCTGCTGCTCTTAAACACTCCACTTCAGAATCTATGGTTTATAACAACTACCATCTGGTTGCAAGTACCCCTTTTTTCATAAGATGGTGGAAATGGTGGCTGAGAAGGCTGCAGCATTTCCTGGAGAATATGAATCAATTAGATCAGTTTCAGTCAGGTGCAGTTTTGGGACTGAATCATCCTTCATTGCTCTGGTGGATGACCTATATTGAGAGCAGGACAGGAGGAACGCAACTCTTGCTTCTTGATCTTTTAATACCATTCACCATGGTATCCTTCTGGACCATCTCTGTGGAATGGATATTGGGGGTGCTGTTCTATAGTAGTTCTGCTACTACTTACAGGGTCATATCCAGAGAGTAGCATTGGGAGACTGTGTTTTAGCCCCATTCTCATTGCACTATGGTATCCCACAGGGTACAGTCTGCTCAACATCTGCATGAAGCCATTGGGTGTGGTCATTTGGAGTTTGGGGGCAAAGTGTCACCAGAACAATGGTGACACACAGTTCTACTTCTCTGTAACATCTGAGTCACGAGAGGCTGCACATGACCTGGGCTGTTGTGTGGGCACAATGGTGGAGTTGACCAGAAAGTTGAGGTTGAATCCTGCGAAGATGAAGGCCCTGTGGGTTGGTAGTTCCTGTGTCCGGAGGATTGTCCAGTTGCCTGTCTGGATGGGGTTGTACTCTCTCTGAATGAACAAGTTTGGAGTTGTGGTGTGTTCTTGAGACTATTTTTGTCACTGGAAGCTCGGGTAGCCTCAGTGGCTATGAATGCCTTTTTGCAACTATGACTGGTACGCCAACTACAGCCCTTATTGGGCAGGGATAGTCTGGCCACAGTGATTCATGCATTGGTAACCTCAAGACTTGGTTATTGCAATGTGCCCTGTGTTGAGCTACCCTTGGACCTGGTCAGGAGGCTCCAGCTGGTGCAAAATGTTGCAGCTAGACTGTTGATGGGGACAGGCTATCACCAACACATAACTCCAGTGTTCAAAAGCTTCCACTGGTTGCCCATACACTACTAGGCCAGCTATAACTTGTTATTGTATTAACTTACAGAGCCCTTAATAACTTGGATCCAGGATACCTCAGGGACCACCTGATTTGTTATATCCCTGCTTAATCACTGAGGTCTTTGCTGGAGTCACTGTTAGTGGTCGCCCAAGGCTCAGATGCAGGGCCCATATCCACAAAGAGCGATGTGTTCAGTATTATGGGCCCAATTTTGTGGCATTCCCTTCCAGTTGAGGTCAGAAAGGCCCTCTCCCTGTTGCACTTCATTTACTGAAGACTTTTTATTCCAGCAGGCTTTTTAATTAAGTTGTTATTTTATAGTTTTAATTCATTTGTAGACTTATTTTATTGGGTCTCCTGTACATTGCTTAGACTCGATGACTGTAATTAAGCAGTATATGTATTGTTGCTGCTGCTGCTGCTGCTGCTGCTACTACAACTAATAATAGCTAGCTAGCTAGATAATAACCAAGCAATAGCTGTGTAAACCTCTCAGCAATGACTTGTATCTCTCTGCTTTTTAAATGTTTATTTCTATGTAGTGTTTGTTACCTAATAAATATATATATATTTAAAATGGCATGAGTCTGCACTAATGCATGTTTTCCTAATCTTTCTGTTTGAAGTAGTCCTTTACATGTTTTATAAATATTGCTCGTTCTTTAATCTGGTCTGTGTTTAGCCTACAGCCTGCCCACCTGTGCAGATCAGCAAATTGTAGGATTAGAGCCTCTTGTCCAACAAAAGGGAACAAATGGCCTGTATCGTAAATCTTTCTGAACAACTTTAGTGCAACAGGAAAATCCGTATTACAGAGTGAAGACTAACAAGTCATGTGTTAGCCAGTACAATCCTATACATGCGTGGCTACTCAGAAATAAGCCCCACTGAATTCAATGATGCAAAACCCAGGTAAGTGTATATAGGATTGCAGCCCAAGCTTTGTATATTTTTAAAAGTTTTAAAATAAAGAAATTAAGATTTGGTTGCTTCCTCTCCTTCCTGCTTTACAGCTGAATAATGAATGCCCAGGGTAATGTTGTCAAGGCAAAATGACTTTCTAGTTTAGAATGTGTCAGTTTTCAGGCAGCAGAGTGATCAAAACTACCTTCTGATAACTTTGTCCTCTCTGGGTTTTAGTCCTGTAGTGTTTAAAACAGTTTAGGTAAGTCATAGTAGGGGTGATAGGCAATAGAGGGCACTGAGTGTCTCTTGCTAGTATGCCATGTGTGGTGTCCATCTGACAACTCTTGTATTTAACATTAATTTTATTTAAGAAGTGCTTTAGAACACAAGCAAATAACAGAGAACCTGCGCAAATCGCTGACACCACCAAACCCTGCATATATTAAGTAAAATAAAAAACATGGTCACCCCACCCCACCCATCTCCCCATCCCACCCACCTCTTTCCCCCCTTTTCCTCCCAATGTCTCAACAAACGATACTGATTTGTAAAAATGTTACATGGAAAAATACGAAAGAGACATTGCACATACCTTTGTAAATCAAGAAAATATTTAATAAAAATATTTTTTAAAAAAAGAAGAAGTGCTTTGGAGCCCTGTAATCACTGGTTTAACAAAGTAGTGTGCACCTTTAAGAAAAACCTGACATTATATTTCACCCTGGAGGAAAGTTAATAATCCACATTACCAAGAAAGCTAGTTATATAGTGCTGATATTTCAGCGTTGGTTGTGAAAATACTGAATATGCTATGTATCTAAATAGGCTCGAGGCCTTATTTGAGGTGAGACACAAGAGCTGCTGAACATATAAAGCTTCCTTATACCAAGGTAGTTCACAATTCACACTTAGCCATGATTCGTTTTCAACTATTTATTTATTTATTGAATTTATAGGCTCCCCTTCTCCCAAAGGAAACCACAGTGACAAACAGATCCACAGTTTAAAAACAGAAACAAAGCATTTACTTCCCATCCCCCCCACACTATGACTTAACTGTGAATGTGCTTCCTACCACTTGCAAGGATTTATCCTGTGGGTGTCATGCATGGCACAAAAAGCCATAATATGGCTTGTTGTGTTGCACAACCCTGGATTGGGGTATCCCCCCCCCAAACAAACCAATGAGCGGTATGCCAGAAATAAGCCAGAAATACAATTTACTTCTAGCTTACCGCTTGTAGTTTATTTGAAATAAGCAATTATGTTCCAGGGTTGTACAGTGTGGCAAACCATACTAAGTTTTTTTTGTGTCATGCACAGCACCCATGATAGGAAGAAGGCACACAAGGTACATTCACAGTTATGCCACAGTTTAATACAAACTATGGGTTAGCATGGCATACAAACCAACATACTTTGTCATTAGTCACTGTGACATTGGCCAGTATGATTTTACTCTTTGACTTGAAGTGGATCTCCAGGGTCTTGGTCAGAACTATCTTTTTTAGTTTTGCTACCTGAGATTACTTTGTTGTTGTTGTTGTTGTTTAGTCGTGTCCGACTCTTCGTGACCCCATGGACCAGAGCACGCCAGGCACTCCTGTCTTCCACTGCCTCCCACAGTTTGGTCAGACTCATGTTGGTAGCTTCAGGAACACTGTCCTACCATCTCGTCCTCTGTCGTCCCCTTCTCCTTGTGCCCTCCATCTTTCCCAACATCAAGGTCTTTTCCAGGGAGTCTTTTCTTCTCATGAGGTGGCCAAAGTATTGGAGCCTCAGCTTCAGGATCTGTCCTCCTAGTGAGCACTCAGGGCTGATTTCCTTAAGAATTGATACTTTCTTTTAATTGAAAATGCTGAGAGTTGAATTAAATATCTTCCAGATGCAACACATATTACCTACCACTGAACTACATTCCCTTCCCATTGTGTTGACCTTTATTTCAGTGATTTCTTCCCATAATAGCATAATTTTAATATCAAAAAACCTCAAATGTTTAGTTTGGTTAAGTTTAGTTGTTCTTAATGTTATAATTTACACTAGTTTAAAAGTAGATAAAATTATATAAGCATAGATCCTTGAAAACCAGCAGCTCCAAAAAAAAAGAGCCAACACTGATTGCCTGGTATAAAAAATAAAAAGCCAAGTAAAATTTACAGCCTGGTCATAAATGCATTTGCATGTAAATCAATTTCAGTGACACTTATTCCCAAGTATGATTAGACTTGTTTGTTTGGGAGTGTCCCATTGAAATCTATGAGATGTGTTTCCAAATAAATGTGTTCATGTTGAGGCATCAATTAATAAGTGCATTTCTTTACTTAAAAGATTCTTCTAAATCCAGAACCAGGTGCTGCCATAAGCTCCTTCATGCTACTGAACGTCTTTTGACTGAATATTAGCTAAGGGCTGGTATGATTGACTGTATTCTACAATTATCATTATTCCCATCATTACCTTCCTGGTAGACCTGCTTTCTCCTCAAGCTTGATTTGAATTAATGTACCGGTATGTCCCAATCCTTAGCATAATTTACTTAGAAGTAATTAAATCACTTACATAATGTCATCTTGGGACTCAATATTTTTTTGCCTTCTTTGGCAACAGCATCAGAGACAATCTGCTCTGATTATCATTGTGGTCATCTTTGCAAGTGAATCAGATATCTGGCCCTGCATCACCCTCCAAGCTCCCTTTGGTGTAGCGGCTCTGGTCTCACTGAGCATCTGCTATGCTTTTGCCTAGGATGCTTGAACACAGAAGGGAATGGAGAAAACTAAGAATTTGAATTTTGAAGTCAGTGACTGTTGTGAGAAATTAAACCTCTGCATTTACATCATTAGATAGCACCTTGTGGGTGCAGTCTCAAAACCTTTGTTGAAAAGAACAGTCAGTTCTAGCTGTTCAGAAGTTACAGTGGAGGTGGGTAATATTCTTGTATCCACCAAATACAAGAACTCTTCAGTCCTTTTGATGCTGAAAGAACCTTCATGCAGGGAGCTTAACTGTCCTATAGATAAAAAGAATTCTTTATCTATTAGTGCATTATCTGGCTAGACCACATCTACTCTTGATAAGTAGGAAAACTCCCTCTGCCAAAATTGGAAACGCTTCCAGCTTGTAAATGTTCTGTTGTATATTATATTTGACATGTAACCCACAGGCTTATTCTAGAACCAAGTCCCTATTTGCCTTCTGGTATGGAACAGCTTTATAGTAAATTGGTGATGTGAAGAATGCAAAATAGAATGTTGCAAGTCCTACAGATCATAAAATGGTAGGTAAAAAAAGATTCATATTGACGGTAACTTACATTAATGAACAAATTTGTCAGAGTTGATATAGAATTGGTTTCCTGTGCTTTTAATAATTACATAGATGAGGTATTATGTAAGGAGCAGCTCAAGTCTTCTGTGCAGGTATTAAAGGTACAGTACCACTAATACTTGTTGAATCTGGGTGCCCAAGCTGATGTAATTAGGCTTGGACAAGTTCATGGTGGAACAGACATCTGTATAATACATACTTGTTTGACAAGGACTTAGTTTCACAACCTCTGAAATTTAAAAAATAGAATCGTTTGTAGACAGACACAGAGTATCTAGAAGATTTCTACCATCAACCTCATAATGTGAGTTGATGCAAAACTAATCAAATTGTGTGTGTGTTTTCCTGAAATGCAATTGAAGATTTGAAAAATAAACACACTTCTTCTTTTTTAAAATGTATTCCTCTGTTGCCTCTTTCGCATATCCCTTAGTAGTCCCCCAACTTTTCCCTTTTTCCTGGTTCACAATTAGCTGTCATTAGAATACATACATTTTCCTAATGCTTTATTTGGTCTTAAGTCTGTGTTGCCTCACTGGAATAGTGTCTTGTTCTAACATGCATACTACATGAAAATCCCCTTAGGGCCTTAGGTAGTCAAAACAGCCAGTAATGTCATCCTTTATAATATAAATTAAAACTAGGGTAAACATGATGATCTGGTTTAATCTGCATTTATGAAAGGTTTCTGTGGGTAATTTTTTTAAAGGATGGTCTACCTGGAGGTTTTTAATGCCTCATTAAACTCTCATGTGTAAATTAACCTTATATGCTAAAATTGGCTTTTTCAGCAGGAATATAAAATTAGCTTTGCATTTAATTCAAGAACAGAAGCCTACACACAGTGCATTTGTAGGTGTCAACTATTATTGCTAGGCTGCAATCTGAAAAACACTTTCCTGAGTGTAAGCAACTTTGAAGACATTAGGACTTAACTTTCAAGTAAACATGCATGAGTTTATAGCATAATAAATTTGTTAATCTTCAGGGTGCCACAAGACCCTCTGTTGGTTTTGCTCCAATTGTCGAATATGGCTAACCCCTCTGGAAATTATTTGTAACTATGGTAAGTATCATTAGGCATAATTGCCCATTCCCTTCTATGTAAAAGTAGGAAAATACCTGTACAATTTCTCAGTCTCTGTAGGAAATTGTTTGGAGGGGGGAACACCTCTAACTTACTGTACTCTCTTTTTCCTTCCCCCACTGTACTCTCTTTTCCTTCCCCCTTGCATTGATCCAGCTGTCCCTCATTTTATATATTAATTCATCTAAAATTGCTCATTTCCCCTTCTGTATGTACAAACAGTAATGCAGATTAGAACCTCAAGGCAACCCATAAGCAAGGATGGAAAGGACTTCCCGTTTTATCACACTGAGGGGTTTTAAGTTTACCTGCATTAGATGTTTTGCTATGAAACTAAAGTTGTTTTAAAGGTACCTTATTGACTCAATTAACTGGTCAGTTATTTAAAAGTATTACAAGCTTTTGAGCCAAAAAAAGCCTTCAGTCATGGATTTTTCAATGAAGAGTTAAAGAAGGTTTTCCTCATGGGTGATTTACCTCTGCAGTGCTAAACTGGAAGTGTACATGAGGTGGAAGCATTCTTTAGCAGAGATATCAACTAGGGCAGATGTTTTTCAACCACAATACCTCTTTTAGCCTCTTCCATCTACACCGATCCTGTCTTTGTGGCTAGTAGTCATTAGTATGAAGATTGTCACAACCCACATATGATGTCCAGTTATAGATATAGAATCTGTAGACCTGATATTTGTAAAATGCTTCATCTGGTGTCAGTTGAAGAAGTTTAGAAGCATTGCATCTATGTGGCTCAGTCCTATTTTCAGACTTATTCTGGGTATTCAAGGCAGCTACTATCTTCCATCCTCTCAACATGTAGGTAGATGTTTTCCACAGTCTGCTGTGTCATTAGTGCACTAAGGTACAACTAAAAATGAACAGCAAGATTGATGATAGTGTACAGTACAAATGCTTCCCATGGATTCCTATTTGAGACGCTGTGTTCTTTTTTGCACTTTTGCATTTTAAATTGAACCCTACTCCTGCTTTATATGTGGTTGAGGCAGGCCTCTATTGAAAGATGTGGCTGCTAATATCACATTTTATTTGGGGCCCCATCTTAGTATTTAGCTTACTAATTAGAGCCTTTCCAAAATTTTAAATGTTTCTGATAGTTCCTTTTAGAAACTTTTCAGTAAGATTCTATCTCTTTCAGACGTACTACAACTTGGATTTAGAGAGCCATAGTCTGGAAAGCAGTGCCACTTGGGACTTCACACTGCAACTGAGAGAAAATCCTGAAAGAACTAATTCAGAGTGACTTATTTTCTTAAAAAGCAGTTGACTGGAATATAGTTTTTGAAGGAAGCTGGCTTTCTCTTGAGTTCTGTTTCCCATCATTGCTTTCTCATAAAAGTGTGTGAAGTCAGAGTTTCCATTTGCAAAACAACAAAATTATGTTGCTGAAAGCCAGGGGCCCTAAAATCCTTCAGTAACAAAATCCACCATTTCCTTCAACCTCAGAACCCAAATTCTGCGATTGTAATAAAATGAGCGCGCGCGCGCACACACACACACACACACACACACACACATATATATATATATATATATATATATATATATATATATATATATATATATATGAAGTCCCATGTGTTTCTATGTATCACACAACTTTGTGTAGGTGCATCGTTCTGGTTTTATAGAATGTAGAAATCTAGTTTGAGCTTCTGAGCAAAACATGGAAATAATATAATAGCATGGACACAGGAGAATGTGGCGTGTAGTCTTT
This sequence comes from Darevskia mixta, assembly GCA_034641385.1. Lineage (NCBI taxonomy): Eukaryota > Metazoa > Chordata > Lepidosauria > Squamata > Lacertidae > Darevskia > Darevskia mixta. Next base: position 45,293,222 of record JAWWNH010000029.1, read on the forward strand.
TGTGGGATGCCACTAGTGCCAAGTGAAGAATCTCCTGCAGGCTTCATTTCTCTTCTGTGGCACAACAGAGAGCATTGTTAAGTGTGGTTAAGTACCTTTAACTCGAGGGTGATTTAAGCACATTAACTGTGCACTTGCTTATACCTTTTTTTAACTATGTATTTTTAGGTGGCTCCAGGGTTTAATCAATTAAAGCTTTTTACTGTATTTTGTAATCCGTGATAGCAAAATTTTAATCAGCTAGTTAAAAGCACATACCGGTAGGTTTCTTTTTAGGCTAAGTTGAAATAAAAGTGTGTACAGTACTCAATACTTCAAGTCCTCAAGACAAGCTCATCAAGGGCTGCATTATCAGTGATCTTGACAAGTCCATGCACCAGTGGAGGTTTAGCACCCTGTTTTGCTGGGATCAAGGACTACTATGTCTCTAATTAAATGGTGTCATCTTTAATAAGATACTCCTGTGCCCCATGTCCATGCGGAAGAGACATTGTGGTCCATAGTGGATAGCTCAGTTGATTAGAGCATGATGCTGATAACAGCAAGGTTACAGGTTCAGTTCCCATGTGGGACAGCTGCACATTGCAGGGGGTTGAACTAGATCAGTGATGGCTAACCTTGACACTCCAGATGTTTTGGGACTACAACTCCCATCATCCCTGACCACTGATCCTGTTAGCTAGGGATGATGGGAGTTGTCGTTCCAAAACATCTGGAGTGTCAAGGTTAGCCATCACTGAACTAGATGATCCTCAAGGTCTCTTCCAACTCTACAGTTCTATGATTCTATGAAATTAGGCCCCTGCCAGGCCTGACTAAAGGCTTCAGCTTTCCCACCGCTGTCAAGAGAGGATGTAGTGACTGCTGTGCTCCTCCTCTGGAGAGCTGCCTAGAGCTAAGCCAAACACAGGCTTGTGGTTTGTCTTGCTCCAAACAAAGCATGGACTTTACAGCTTCCTTCAGGCAAGATCTGAAGGAGATGACACACAAAGTGAACCAGGGCTTATCTCATGGGAGCACAGCAGCAGGAGACCTGGGGAAGGAGACGAGTGCAGCAGCCAACCTCCACACTTGTGCATTTGTGCTATGCCATGGTAACTGAACCACTTTTAAGTTCTGCTTTGGCTGAAAGGTGGTTCGGAACTATATATCACTTTAGCACAATTTAGAATTACCAGGTTTTCTCAACAAATCAAAAACTTTTTAAAGGCTCTCTTGGTCACCTGCAAAGATTCTGTGCTTCTCACACCTTCAATAAAGAAAAACAACACAGCATAAGAATAGGCAGGTGGATGTTGCGGTCAGTGGACACTTACAGGAATCCTGTGCAAAGCCACCTTCCTGGAGCAGCCCACACAAAATTCAATATGTGATCCTGGCAGTTGGGCTGAAAGAATTCAGGCTGCACCCCAGGCGTAGGGAACCGTTGGCCCTCCAGTTATTGCTGAACTACAATCCCAGCCATCCCTGGCCATTGGCCATGCTTGCTGGGGCAGATGGGAGTTGTAGTTCAGCAACATCTGGAGGGCTAAAGGTTCCCACACTTGCTGTACCCACATGGTTAGAATGAAAGACATGTTGCCATTGTGCTTGAAATAAAAGTGGCTTTCAGTATGTTGCTGAGTTTTCCAGCATAATCTCACAATGTTACTTCAAGCTGGAAGCATCCTTAAACGGACTGTGCATTTGTGAAACCCAAAAGGTGGATTGCAAAAAAGTGCTTGTTTGCATAGGTTTGTTAGCCCTCCAAAAGGGCTAAGTTGTATTGTTAGAGCAGGTTTGAAAAGAAAAAGAAAGGGATAACTAAAGCTATTAGTTTGACAGGGTTATATGGTTGTGTAATTAGGAGCAGTGGTCTGTGCTAGGAGACATAATCTTATTAAGCCAGCAACAAACCTGCCAGCAAAGACCTATTTGGTCATACCCATCAGACTCCACTGAAACTTAGCAACTGCAATTAATCTCTCTGCACAAGGAAGCTGAAGCTATAAAAGGGAATGTGTAGTATCTGCTAGGAAACTGCTGTGGGTAAAATGTTGTACGTGGGGCTGCACCCCACAACAATGAAACAATAGCAGTGAATGTTTATTTAGTGAAATGGTGGTCTGATCATACATCAAGATATCTGAAATACATGGCAGTTGGCACCAAGGCCCTTTGGATGAGGTGTAGGGTTCTTTGCCAGAGATTTCACAATAGCCAGCAAAGGTTTATTTTGGCTTAACACAGCAGGGAAAATGTAAATTTAGGGCAGTATGCCACCCCAACCCACTCCAAAAAGCACACAGAGAGAACTCAAAGCTCCTTTTTTAAGTAAGTCAAAAATAACTTACGTTCCTTTTGCCTTGTTTATGGATTTCGGACACCGTTTTCTTAAATGTAGTAGATGAAAGTTTTTTTTTTTTAAACCCAAGAATGTTAAAGGTTAGGGAGAGAAGCAAAGTTTTAATGGGGCATCAGTCTCAAATGACTAGATTTATGTCCAGCTCTCAATTATAGAGAGGAAAAGATGCAAACACAGATGTCACAGAGTAGAGGGTCGTCTAGATCAGGGGTTCCCAAAATGTGGTTTGCAGCTTCATTCAGGTGGTTCAGGGTGACTCAGTGAATTTGTGGTTGTGGCTCATCCATCAATATTTGTATTGATTTTTAATTGCATTTTAATTGCTTCTTTTATTATGTTGTATTTTATGGTATTGAAATTTAAATTCTACGTAATTCTGTGTAATCATCCAGCATCCAGCACAGTGCACGACACAGTTGCTACAACACGAAGACCAATGATTAAGTAGTCCACCAAGACACTCAGCAGTTTTTAAATGGTCCAAAGGGAAGAAAGTTTGGGAGACACTGATCTAGATTTTCTAGCTGAAATGCTAAATTAAGGGCAGCACTATTCAAAACAAGGTAAAAGGGCCTAGAGTGTCTTCTAAGGTTGCTATTACATTCATCCTGCAGCTATCACAGTTCAGGGGAAGTACGCTGACTGTGTTGGAATCCCACAATCTGTACAGTCTAAAGTCATCCCTTCTGTTTAGAATTTGACTACTTAATGGAATTACAGAAGACTAATACGATGCGAAATCATGCAGGAACCCAACTTATTAGACTAATAAATTATTTTTCTTAATTATTTCTGAGTGTACAGATATAGATAGAGAGTGCACCAGGAAGTCCTCTACTTTATGCTCTTTGCTTAAATTATTGTTGCTCTGGGTATGTGTAGGTTCATAATTTAATCTGCTCTACAGCTGTTTGTCTGACGATGTTTGTGGACCTTGGGCAAACCAGTTCTTCCTGGTCTATGGATGCACCACAAGAAATAAGATTCCTTATGAATATGAAAATTAGGCTGTGATTGCAGCCGTGTTGGCAGGACCGTCTTTTGTGCCAGGTGTGCATAAGGGCTAATTTCATCTTGCTGCTATGTATAGAAATACTTTGTTTGAACTCCAAGTGCAAAGGTTTTGTTTTGTTCTTCACAGGCAGCCCTCTGGTGCTAAACACTATTTCCAGAACACCATGCAAGAACACCTTGGGATCTAGTTATATTTCTGTAGGTTATTTATAGAATAAAAGGGCTTGTAAGGGTATTGGGTCATCTGTCTCATTCTTTGAGACAGATTAAACCATTCTTAATGCTAATCTAGCTTAATTGAAGGGTCCTGTTTTGTTGCCTCGATGGAAGAATCTTGTTCTGTTGCCCATCTGTCCTTTCCATAATGTTTAAGATTGGTTACTGTCTTCTGCAGTCTTAGCTTTTTTCTTTGACCTCAGCGACTATGGACACTTTCTTTCTCCATGTTGCCTTCCCTCCAAGCTGAATCTATACTGTGCCAGAGAAAAATCACACTAATGTTCCAAGTAAGACAGATATAACGTAAGGCTATGTACACACTAAAGCACACAACTTACCCCAAAGAATCTTAGAAATGGCAGTGTGTTAAGGGTGCTAGGAATTGTAGCTTTGTGAAGAGTAAACTACAGTTCCCAGAATTCTTTTAAAGGTGCTTTACGGAGCCATAAAATATCCTGTTTGCTTAAAGTTGATTGATTTGCATGTTTGAAAATGTAGAAGTCTTTTGTCTGAAATTTAGAGTTGAGCAATTGATTGGTGTGATGGAAGAAAGGGTTGGGTAAATGACGGCCCTATGTGAGGAATAAGCAGTTATGCTACCTCAATGTAGTCCCTTAAAAGGTCGCAAAAAATTGCTTCCTGTTTATAAGCATAGTCAGGCTTGGAATCTATAGCACCTGCGAATATAAAAGTTCCATGTGCCTATTTTTGGGGGACTTCCGTTCATTTACATTTGATGTGCCCACACCAGACTTTCTTTGATGATTCAGACAAAAGGTGGTATGCTGAATTATGATGAGTGGCTAGGGACAACTACATCAGACAGCCACCATAGCTAGCAAACCTGTTGGCATCTGCCTGTCTCGGGGGGACAAAGGAGAATGCATCTTAGTTAACATTTAGGTACCCTAAGCGTGAGCTGGCCACTTTTGCAAATTTTATTCCCCTATACGATTAGATAGGAACATGGAGTCATGGGCGCTATAGAAGAGAAGCAGCGGTATGGAATGTACCATTTGCAGAGTGGACATCTGAAGGCAGCCCTGTTTAGGGAAGCTTTTAATATCTGAAGGACTATTATATTTTAATATTTTGTTGGAAGCCGCCCAGAGTGGCTGGGGAAACCCAGCCAAATGGGTGGGGTATAAATAAATTATTATTATTATTATTATTATTATTATTATTATTATTATGTAGTGTATGCATGGAATTAACAGCATAATTGCTTCCGATATCAAACTAATTTGGGATTCTTGGCATCTTTTTCAGATTCCAAGTTAGTTTGGAAGATTCAGTAGCTTCTTAAGTCAGCAGATGATTAGCATGAAAGAACCCTGTAAACATGATTCTAGTAAAGCATATTCTAGTACTTCTCATAGTATATATTCTTGCTCTTTTTTTGATACCTATTCATTTGAGACCTGCAAAATTCTCCTCTCCTCCTCCTTAACATCCTAAAGACTAGTATTATCCTCCCTGTTGTTACCCATTTTATATTATGTACAGCTATCAAACTGTGCTATTAAATGTTAGAGCAGGTTACTATTGGCTGTTTGGAAGGATTGTAAATGTGAGTAATTTGCTGACTAACCAATCCCCACAAAAGAAACCCCTTATCATTTGTTAGTTACCACAGAGTATATATTTCAGTGTACATATTCATTATCTAAAGTTTCTAAATAGATAAGCCAGTGTTTCTCTCATCCATTCACAATGGAGTTTGCCTTTTTCTAGTTAGTTTGCCTAGATTAGTTACATTAGATTAACTACTAAAGAGCAACATCTGTTATGAGAAGTCATCTCTCTGGGTATAATCTCCTCTACGTATTCCTGTTTCTCTGGATGCGTCTGTTAGCCACAGCATCACGCTGGCCATCAATAAACCTCTTTTGGCCCAGATGTTAACTACAGAAATAAGAAAATATTTCGTTCTCATTCCATTTCACTTATAATTTGTGTACCGCCTTTCTCTATTACTATACACAAGGCGGTTTACAACAACAAAATATACGACAAAGATCACACCATAATCTGATTCACATTACAATAATCTGATCCAATACACAAAAAAAACAATAGAAACATAACTTTAAAATAAACAACTTATATCAAATAAAGCAATATTCAACAATCCATTAGAATATAATAGTACACAACAAAATTTACTCTCAAAATATCAGCAAATAACAATTACACAAGAAATTTACTCTTAACAATTACAGTAAATAATTGTTAAAGTATAATCAATAAAAATAACAGCAAGTCACAATGCATAAAATACCATCATACATACATAACCAAATAAAAGGGTGAAATTGAGAAACAAAGACATGCAACTTATAATTAAAACAAAAACATGTTTTAATAATTTAGCAACGTGCCCTCATAGGGACTTAGGCCTTTCCCTACAGTCCTTGTGGACAGCAGATGTGTTAAAAGTACCCTTGCTGCCTCCAAACCTTTACGATCTCAGAATCTCAAATTACCAGAGTTTTGTCATAATTTGTGGTGGTTAGCGGACTCCAAGCCTTTCTTGACAAAGTGTAGGTCAGGCTTCCTCAACCTCGGCCCTCCAGATGTTTTTGGCCTACAACTCCCATGATCCCTAGCTAGCAGGGCCAGTGGTCAGGGATGATGGGAATTGTAGTCTCAGAACATCTGGAGGGCCGAGGTTGAGGAAATCTGGTGTAGGTTGATGCTGCAAAGGTTATTCGCCAGAGTTCATTGTTGTGCAGCAGCTATCAGAGTTGGATGAGCAAGTGATCTGTAAGAAGGTTGGGTGAATTGGTGATGCCTGATAAAGTGGTAGCTGTACATTTAAAAGAGTGCACTCTCCCCTGTTTAGAGGTAACTGAAAAGGGCCATATTTCATTTCCTCAAAATCAGAGCTGGCTAGCTATGGCTGCAACTGAAGATAGATAGATAATTTATTGTTACGGTTGTCCACCAGCACGCTATGGCTGCAACTGAATAGAACAGTTACTGTCTTGGCAAGTGGCCATTCAAGACACAATCAGGAAATTCTAACGGATGCAGCCTAACCTCAGCTGCTAACACTTTGCTGCCACTCACTTTCTTTTTACACAATGCATTTCCATTCCTTCTGGGATAGACTTGTTTGAAAACCAGTTGAGAGAGAAGTTACCGTATATTTCAGATGCTGTCCTTTGCCATCTGGGTTTTGGACTGCATAAAGTGCTGAATTGGACCCTAGGCATTCATACCTAGGACAATTAAATATTTATTAAGCAGATACTATGTGTGACTTAATAGAAAGAAATGGAATGTGTTTGTTTTCCAGCCTGGCACTGAAATATGAAGACATTACTTAAACACACTTGTGCTTGATTCTGTCTGAACTTGAACTAAGTGCCAGGGGTAGGGAGAATGGCTGGAAGGGGAGCAGAGAGACTGGCAATGAATTCATTGGCCCAGCACTATGATGTGAGAGGAGCTTCGAATCTGTAAGAGGGAATATGCCCATACTTTACTATCTCTTCATTTCGTGATGCAGCAATCCATATAAAGAGTTTTGATAGCTTTCACTTGGAACTCTTGTGTTGCCTAGTGGGAATAATACATATGAAATTTAGGCTGTGTATAAGCCACAGCTTCTAGTACTGCATAATTTAAGTTTTAAACTAGAAGCAGTGTCCAAAAAAATGAAGGTGCACAGATATGTGGGGGCTTGCATGATCTGCAGGGAAATGTTGTTTTGGACTGTGAACACCTGTGCTGTTCCAGCTAATCTCCTGGTCTGCAGTTTAGACTAATAAGGATCAGCACAGCAAGATCTGGCACAGTCCCTGTTGGCACATCATTGATATTGGGCTTGCTGAATAGGCATGGCTGACACCAAGGAAATCTTCTGGTTAGAAATGTCTTTAAGAAAGCTGGGAGGAATTGATCTGTGTTGTCCTTCACGTGATAATTGTAAATGTTATGCAGTCGCCTGATCACTGTTGCTTTGATATTTCTGTCATGGCATATTCTATAATAGAAAGGGAAACTTTCCCATTATAGGTTTTAATTCAGTTGATGGCCGCCACTGCTTCATGTGGGAGCATGATCTGTAGTTTAGCTATGCACTGCATGAATAAATACTTTATTTTATCTGCCCCATTTCTTCCAGCATTTATCTTCATTGGGTGTCCACAAGTTCTAGTCTTAGAAGAGAGGGAGAAAAACTTTTTTCTATCCACTTTCTTCACACTGTGCATAATTTTATAAATTTCTATCAGGTCACCTCTTGCTTGCCTTCTCCCAAAACTAAAAAGTCCCAAAATGCTATAATCTTTTCCATAGGGGAGTAACTCCACCCCCTTGATAATTTTGGTTGCCCTTTTCTGAACCTTTTCCAACTCTGCATTATCCCTTTTGAGGTAGGGTGATCAGAATTATACACGGTATTCCAAATACAGTCACGCCATAGATTTGTATGATGATGACATTATGATATTGGCAGTTTTTTGCTTCTCTCTGTTCCACCAGGTTTCTGTTACTCACACTATATCAGTGCCATCCTCTAATACCAAGCGCTCTGGTTCACCCATCTTGGCTCAGAGGCTTCTAGCATTAGCATATAAACACTTGTATACAGTCCCTCTCCAAATGTCCTTGGCACTTTCAATTTGATCTGTGGTGCTTTGTGTTGCCAGTTAACTCTGGTCAACAATCAAGCTGTGTTGTGCTTGCCTGCTGTGGGATAAAAAGTATTGTTCACCCCAACACGTGTTTTTTTTCTTATCCTTTTCCTCCTCAGTTATCAAATGTGCTCTTGTTTGAAAATAGATCTGTTTGTCACAATAAAAATATCTGAAAACTGGATGCAGAATTAAACCCCAAGGTATTCCACACGAGCCTTTAAAGTAGCAGTTTTACTTATGTGTTTGTGTCTTGCAATATAAACAATGACCCACTATGTTTAGATTGGTTTGTTTACGGCAAATGCTGAAGAAGCCCATAGTTTGAAAATGTTTTGCTAGACCTACACCTTGTGCCTTTCATTTGTCGATTTATTAACCTCTCTCTGTTTATGGAACAATCATTTATGTCACATTATTCAGTGCAGTTTTGTAAACAGATCTTTACTTTTTCATTTGGTTAGCCATTTGGCTTCCTTTCTGTAGTTTAGCACCATCAGGAAAATGGTGGTTCTTCCCCCTGTTCAAAAGTCACAATGTTCCTCTATTTGGATTTACAAAGTAATTGGAAGTTGAAGGAAACATGTAATTTTGGATCCTTGTGGACTAAGCAGTTTTCTCCTTGTTGTTTGGCTTATCGCCAAATTCCTACACTATCCCAGAGTTGTAGTGATTTAGTTGAGTCACACTTAACAAGCTTGGACAGCTAATATGTTCAAGAGTGCTCGGCTTTGAGAGACAGAGGGAAACAACTGTGGATAGGGACAGCTGCAATCTGAGAGAGTTCCCGAAAAATGAAACTACATAAGTTGCAATGAAAACAACATTTATCTTTGTTTGATAGGTTTAATGACTAGTCTCTTGTGGACTTTGCTACCTGAAAAATAGCCAAATCCTTCCCAAAGTACACAAGCATTTGCAGGTTTTCAATGAGCTCTCTCTTTTGGCTCGTAAAAGACTGGCAACTTCAAAATCCCAGAAAGAAAGAAAAAAGACAGAAGGCTATTATTTGCTGATAGCAGATGCTGAGGAATGTCACACAACATTTTGGTTTGTTCTGGGACTTGAATATGTAACTTCAGAGTCAGAGTCTTTTAACTGGCTTGCTGCAAATTTTTACTGTGTTGAAGTTACGTCTTCCAGAATGGAAAGTACATTTCCTGCAAGACTGAGTCCCAGGCCTTTGCATGGAGCATATGCAAAGTGGTTGTTTTGTTTGAAGATATGTTTGGTAAATAGAGTGCTTTGGCAGGGAATCAAACAACTGACTCTTTGGCATTTGGATAATGTGTGGGGTGTTCAGGAGAAAAAAAGCTACAATAGTGTCCCTTGCAGAGCAACTGCAAATTAGAGAGAGCCATGCTACAGTAAATAACCCATGCTTAGTTCATACTCTGCATTAAAAGAAACTCCAGACTTTATATTGGGAAACACTATTAGAATATACAAAGGATGGCAAGCTGGAAATAAAAGATGTGTCTTCTAAACACAGGAGACTTTTTTCAGGTTTACTTCCATAAATTTAAAGGTAGGTTTAAAAAACAAAACCTGACACTGTCAACAATTAAAATCCTGTATCAAATTGTATATGACATTTTAGAACATAAGCAGCCCAGTTTGTAATGTTTATAGTTGATATAAGATGGGCCTAAAATCAGGTTTAGTGCTCATTTTTAATTTATTTACCGCACTTAAACCCCACATTTCCTCCAAGGATTCAAAGGCAGCATATATAGTTTCTCCCTCTGGTTTTTCCTCACAAATAACCTGTAAGGTAGGTTAGGAAGTAGTACTGTCTCACAGTGCACCTGTTTCCATCCAGAGAACTCTTCCTTCATTATTTGAAAGTGAGTGAGCTTTGGCTTGAATATTCAGGGGGAGTTGTGGGTGCTAAATCTGTCTGGCCCTTCTCTTATCTTGAGCAGTCATATCACAGCACCTCCTGCCTATGTGCACACACCACCTACCTTTGCCTGTTTTTTATTGGTCAAGTCCCCCATATTTTCCAATCAAACTCCCTCCTGAAAACACTGTTTCACAGTGATATCACAGTAACTCACATAATGCTTTTTCAAAAGTTACCAGGTTTTCAGGTTTATTATTATCATGATTTTATTTATTACTTGCTTTATACCACAAAGGTCTCAAAGTGACTTACAAAAGCCACATATATATATCTCAGTGAGTTGAGTGCATGCTTTGCCGGCAAAAGAAGCCAAATTCAGTCCTGGTATCTCCTAGTAGGTTAGAAGAGCCCTGTCTCTGAAACTCTGGAGAGCTGCAGACAATCAGTGCAGACAATACTGAGCTAGGTGGACCAATAGTCCAATTTAATATATGGCAGCTTTCTCTTTGCTATGACTTGCCTGAAAAGCATGTACTCTCAGCTGTGTACCCTCATTTTGTCTCTGCAGGGAGGAGTTAATAGCTTGTGTGTAGTAAGGTGATAGCTTGCCTTGACATTTAAATGTGTGTTGCATTATGTATGGTGTTAAGTCATATTTTTAGTGTACAGTGTTGCATTTATGCAAGGTGGATAACAGGTTTTGTAATGATGGATAAAATGCTGACGGTTGTTTCCTATAACGTCCCTACTTTTGTTCCCGACGGAGATGGCAGTGGGTCCTGTGTTCACACTCCTTGTTGTTGTTCAGAGCACACGCTGCACTGTAATACAATCTGGGGTGGTCAAAATAGTTTGCAGCTGTGTAGAGACTTGGAAGGTTTAACTAATTACACAAGCAGCTTGTCCAGCACAGAAAATCTATTTATAAAATTCAGTTGTATCCCTTACAGTCTCATTCAGATTGCAGCTGACTGACAGGGCCTGATGCCAAATCACCTGAGCAGTTTCTGAGGTTATGTGTGGCTGGTCTGAATAGTTCCTAACCTGCTTGGCTATTTATTCCAGAGAAGCAGGAAATGGTCACTAGATGCTGCCCTTTACACAAACACTTGAAACATCAGCCAGCAGCGCTGAAGAGAGGAGAGTTAAGAGGGAAATGATTTAAAACAGCAGCTCCAAATGACAAAGGCCCAGATTGTCTAGATTCAAATAACAGCAACCTGCCTTGATCAGAATCTCCTGAATGCTACTAAAGAATTATGGGCACATCTGTGTTCTCAAAATAAGGATATTGTTTGTGCATGATGAGTAGCATTTAGCAGCTGTTCACCTTCCAGCAGTTCAGAGGAGCGTGACAGCAGTGGAAGGACATCAAGCCCCTGGCCACTATCCAGTATTCCAGGAATTCTGATGGAACTTTATTTGCTCCAGTCAGACTCTGGCCTGTTACCTTTTCATTCAGTGCTGAGTCTCGCTTGCTGCCGGGGGGGGGGGGGGAGGAGAGGAGTTCTAAGCATACCTTCTCTGTTCCAGTTGAACTAGGACTCTGGACACATTCCTCAGGACTGGGCAAGGGAAATGAGCTTTGCCAGGGCCAGCATGGTATTTATATTTAATGTGAAGGAGTAAGAGTGAGAGAGTAAGATCCACAAAAACCCTTAGAAGATTCTGGATGAATAGACTAGGACCACAAACTGGAGGGGTGTGGGAAGG